>CM041725.1:8967500-10167500 GCA_023373845.1 Nibea coibor
ATGCGTGGTTACATATTTACGTTCAAAAAAGGTGAAGTCTGGGGCAGCTGTGAAGACGTTTCGCCTCTCATCCAAGGAGCTTCTTCAGTTCTGACTGACTGCTGGGGAGTCTGTGTGGAAAGCTTGTAGATCGCTCAACACAGTAGGACCATCTCATCTGGACTAGACTGCAGTTTTCTTACCTCTTAAAGACAAGGGACACTCCTTTAAGGACAGTGATGTTCGCATCTTGGACAGGGAGGACGGGTTGTTCGAAAGAGGAGTGAAGGAGGAGGCTAAAAGGAGAGAAACCTTCACTCAACAGAGGCGGAGGCCTCAGATACCACTTATCCCCCACCTACAATGCTGTCCTTTCATCACTCCCCAGGAGACTGAACAGCGCTCAGGTGTGCATTGACCACACCCGATCTCAGGTGACCATCAGTCAGAACAGAAGAAGCTTCTTGGATCAGGGGCGAAAGGTCTTCACAGATCTACAAACAGTCCAGCTGCCCCTTTTTTGATTTATTATATTGACTTTTATTTAACCTGATAAAAAGAATGACCTTCAAACCTTCACAGCATTACATATTCACACGGTATGTGGGGAAAAAAAGTGTAGATTCAGATCAGATCAGAATCGATACCTTGCCATGTGCCAGTCTTTAAGATAGAGGCATCCTTTAGGCGATGAGTGGCCATTCTGAATGTACTCCTTCCAGTAGTGTATAAATTCTTTGAATGGCATAACTTGTTTGGGGTTCGCATTGTATTCCTTTGCATTGCAGTTTGCCACAGGAACAGGAGTCTCATCTGCGACAGAGATCAGATCAAATGACACGACGGTACATGACACCTGTCATTGCAGCAGCTGCGTTATGATGCGTGGTAGTAATAAGCAATAAGCCTTTTTTATTACTACTACTATTATTATTATTTATTTTATTTTATTTTTTTTTTACCAAACTCTTGCAGCAGTTTCTGGAAATTAGGCTTCCCCTCCTCAGACACCCACTGTCTCCTGCACTTCCAGTCCTCCGTGAACCTCCTCGAAAACATACACGGGTGATTGGGAAGCAGGTACTTCTTGAAAAACTTTGAATAGCTCAACTCCTTGTCGATGTAATCTAAGAAATGCGAAGACCAGAACTGTTCATAAGACTGTCTCGGTATTTTGACCAGGCTGCAGCAGTTGCGGTACGCCTCCCTGTCCATGATGGTAAACAAGACCTCGGCTAACAGTTAGCTCGCTTAGCTGTCACCGCTTTGGACAGGCACGAAACGGCGAGAAGGGGCTAGGTGCTGCACCGCTTTGACATTATTTAGCGAACATCTTTTAACCTCTTTTGTCAACCCCGGGCTAATAAATGATATTAAACCCTATTTTTTTCTTTCTATTTTGAAGACGGGTCGCTGCATGTGACTTCATCACGAAGGCTGCAGGTTGTGGCTAACAAGCGACGGCTGCTGTTTTATCGCCGCCTTTGGCTACATAAACGTTTAAATTATTGAACCCTAACGCTGTTTGCTATCTCGGCTGATTCACAAAAACAAACGTCCTCGCTGACCGTGAATTATTTCCCCCTTTTTTTAAAAAAAAAAAAAACTCGTCGTGATAGCCTGTCGACGTTTTTCAAGTCGGACAGTAAATACGCTCGTACCGCGCCGTGACGTCACTTCCGTAATAAACATCAACCGACAGTGTGGGGCAACGGCGATGTGCGACCAAAACAAGATGATGTCGTCCACTGCGATGCGGGACGAATTATAATCTGATCACGGCGAAGAGGACGAGTCTTATAACATTATAACATTATAATGCCGCGCTCGTAATGCGGTTAGTCTCGGGCAGAAAGGTCGCTCCTCCACGGCTGAAGCTGCCAGCGTGAACGCCTCAGCTGAGCTCATCTGCTGCTTGAATCTCTTATTACAGCCTGAAGAAAGTATGAGAGAGAGATCACTCAGTTACAGTGTGATGTAATTGCAGATTAACACAGTGACAGAGGGTGTATTTGTGTAATTCAAAGCTTATCTGTCCTTCCAGGTGACCCATCCATCCATCTATCCACCTTCCAAAAAAAAAAAATGAGCCGGGACGTCCCTATCCACAGCTGGCCCGGCTCCTATTACATCAACAGTGAGAAGCGGTGGGAAAATGGCACCCTGTCCCTCACCAGGACCATGGTGCGCTTTGTCTCTAACCAGAGCAAGGAGAGCCTCGCCAGCTTCCGCCTCACCAGGATCGTGGAGATCAAGATGGAGTCGTCCAGTTTCATCTTCAGCACTCTCACGGTGCTCGAAGAGGGCAACGTGAAACATTGGTTCGGCTCCCTGAAGCCCAATAGAGTGGTTGTTTATAATGTGTTAGAGCACTTCTGGAGAGAACGCCTTCTGTCCCCGAGCTCAGAGGCGGCCCGGGGGGCCGAATCACAGCACTCTAAAGGCAGAGAGCTGATTAACCTGGTGGCAGGGGCCCAGAGAAGACTGGAGGACACCGGTAGAGTCCTCAGTCACCAAGGAGAGCAGTTTGACGATATGATGCAGGGTCTGGAGAAGATTGACTCTGATCTTGGCGTGGCTGATAAGTAAATATCTAAGTATTTCAATGATATTATGCACTATTTTATTTGGAAGTCTTATTATTCTCATGCTGTTGACTGCTATAACTAAGTAGTTCCAATACAAAACAGGCCTAATATAATCGTGAAACAAGCCATACACTCTCATGAAGTTGTCCTTTCCCTTTGTGCTCTGTTGCAGACTCTTGTCAGAGCTGGAGTCTCCCTCCTGGTGGCCTTTTGGTAAACTCCCCTGGAAGATTCAGCAGGAAGCCAAAGCTGAGGATGCTGCAAGGGCTGCAGCTGCCGCCGCCGCCGCAGCTGGTCGAGGCTCCAGTAGGAATAAGGTGATCTCAAGCATCCCAGCTGTAGTGACCAAAGGCGGGGACTCTGACTTGAAACCCGGATGCTTGCTGGTGCTGGTGTCCTCGCTGGAGGTGCGAGACACAAACTGCCAACTGCTTCACCACTTCGAACGGAATGAGATCGACGAAATCCGGGTGCACAGTCCTTATGAGATCACTGTCAGACAGCGGTTCATCGGGAAGCCGGATATATGCTACAGATTGCTATCTGCCAAGATGCCAGAGGCAATGTCCGTGTTGGAGATGCAGTACAAAAAGAAGGTGGAGTTCACTAGTGAATACACCGCCTTCAGGGCGACTCCAGTTTCATCTCCGTGTGACACAGAGGGGGCAAACTGGAATGAAGGTAAGGTGCCTTATTTCACTGCTCCCATGTCTATTACAGAGCCGACCACTAAGTGGCAGTAAAAGTCTTTGTTTCCACGTCTGTATATTTCTAGGCGTGTAGCCACATGTGAAAACATTTCATCCACATGACTTTTGGTACATGGTTATTGGTGTCTCTCCTTGACAGAAATGTGTTTTGATGAGTCACTTTGTCCTGTCCTGATTGGCACAGTTGCCACGCTTTGAGTTTACTCGTCTGGTTTCCTCATAAACAACATATGCACTCTGCACTTTCTCACCATCTCCACCCATGGAGTCAGGTTTGCAGCAGAGGTGCCAGGAGACAGAGCTCCCACTGGAGGTCCCAGCTGGAGATCTGTCCCAGTTGCAGGTGCATGTCCTCCAGCCATCTGTCAGTCAGGCTGAAGCCCAGGAGCTCAAACAGGTGAGAGCTGTGTTAATGTATGACTTGCGCTATTGTGGCATTTTCATATTTTTCATATTTGTTTATATATTATAGCAAATAGCCGTTTGGTTTCGGTACCATGTATTTTCATAGTTCCATTCCAAACCACAATTCACCATAATGATTTTTTATTTTTCATCCCGTGTGTTTAAAATGTTATTTAGTGAGACCACAAACCAAAGTCCATCCTGGTTTTAAGAGAGGGAAGAAACCTGTTCAGTCATTTGGTCAGACTTTACAGCGTCTTTCCATTCAGAACCTCGCAACACCGAGAAATGTTACAGACATGGTCTGTGGTGGCAAGATCTACACAGTGACGCAAATCCAAACCTATGATTCACACAATTTTTTTTTTTTTTTTTTTTATGTGTGACACACTATTCCAGGTAGCTTAGAATACAATATTTCAACCACTTGTTTTTGTTGTATCACATAGATACGCACCACATCACTGTATTTCGACCAGTCAAACGTAGACCTCATGAGATGACACCGTGGCTCTACTGCCGGCTGCCAAGATTATATTAAATCTTCTTGCGCAGACGACACACAGAAGTAACAAAACCACAAAGATACAAAGTTAAAACTACAGGCCGGCAGACAGGAGGTTTCCGAGGTCCACGGGGAGAAATATTTGAAAGTTTAAAAAGTTTCCTGGTTGACAAAATATTCAAATTTTCCAAACCACTTCAAACGTATCCTTGCCGTTGTTGCTTATCAGCCTTCACATACACAGACACTAATACGTCTGTGATAAGTGAACCGATACATCAGCCCGGCTGATTTATCGGTCTGGCTCTAATTGGAGGTATTCCTCAGCTATAAAACATATTCGGCGATCTGCATTCCATCAAGCACTTTGATGTGCGGGTTATGAAAGCGAGACGTTTGTTCCCACATTACAGACACATTAATAAAAAGAAATGTAATAAATGCAGGCTTATATTTCCCAAATGGAAAATCTGCAAGAGGAGCAGCAGTCACACAAGCTGAAACCAGCGACGAGGAAGATGATTGACATATACAGCACACTGGGATTAACTAATACTGGGCTCGCAGCCTCATATGAGCCACCTTTTGTTTCCATCGTGATTTTGTTACTTAAAAGCTCAACTTATAAAACGCTGTCGTGTTTGTCCACCCGCTGCAAAAAAATCCCATCTCGAATCAGCCATTGTTAACACGTTACACCTAATATTGAGTTAATTATTTAACATAATAACAACGTACAGTGTTTCACTGTTGTTTCTGTCGATGTAATCATATTTCAAACAGATTTATCAGAGCGGTAACAGTTCTACAGGTTAGCTCCTCTATTGTGTCTATAAATGCCGTATTGTCTACACCTGATAATGTTTCAAACTTCAAACGCTGCCAATTTGGACTTAATGTTATGCTCCCGTACACACCCTACTCTTAATGTAATTCATGTCCAGATTAGAATCTGCAGTGGGGAAACTTGCACAGAGGGTCACTCAGTTTCTTGTAACTGCCCTAAGTGCTTTCGCAAATATTCCCCTTTGTCTGAGAATTTTTGCGTATTATTCTTTGAGGTTGGAAACGTCTACCTGTTAACTCATAAGACGAATGATAAAGTGCGTTTCAGGATTGTTTCTTTATTAATTCAGCGTCTTGAAGACACTCGGCATCTCAGCTCATGTGTTTTTCTATTAGGTCTAGCCTAAATGTTTAATTTCAGGGCTTTCTACATGACTTAAGTCCTCGAACCGTCGTATAAGCAGCAGCTAAAAATATTCGTTTTCTGTGTTTTTCTATGACACGCCAAAAGCTCCTGTGAATGTGAACTGCAAGGTGCGATGCAGTCATGTTCTCCCAGATGAAACTGTAAAGTCACAGACCCGAGTGAGTGAATACAGTTGTTCCACGGTGTGTACTGACATACTATCTGTTTTTCAAACTGCTGTCTGGAGCTGTTTCTGCGCTCGGTTGCGATGTCCGCGTGCAGCGGCCAGCGAAAACTGACATAATGTCCGCGGGTGTGTGTGTGTGTGTGTGAGAGAGCATGTGTAGCATAACATAATATTAGTTTAGAAACCATGGTGGTGGGGTTTGGAGGAGTGTTTATTAGGTTTTACTTGGCACATCATCGTATATTTAAGTTGTTCCATCAACCATAACATACACAGTTGTTGGACTATGGAGATGGAGTCACGGTATTCCTTAAACCCGCTGAGAGCAAAAAACAGGATTGTATGATATCAGCGATCCCAGGAGATAAGCCAAGATTTCATATACTGCATAATATGAACTATTATCATATCTGCCACGTGAGTGGCTGTTATTGAATCATGGCTGGTGCTGAATTGTAAAGTTTCTTTCTCGCTCGCAGACGTTAAGCAGCAGGCGATTGTCTGTCTGCTGCCAGAGGGGAAAGAAAAAAACTCTGTATTAAATGAAAATTTCAGTCTCATCTACTCCTCTTTCTCTATTTCACCAGCACACATGCGCTTTCTAACTCCCTGACCCCCGTCTTTACACCTCTCCACACATGGTCCACGTGTTCCACCCCGCAACCGCTCACCGACTTCCTGCAGGCTTCAGTATTTAATCTTCCTTTATTTGTGTCTTGCTCCTTAGCTGTCTGTGTTTGCTGGGCGCCGGTGTGTAATTACTTAAACAAATGAGTATTCATGAGTTTTGTATTGTGTGTGTGTGTGTGTGTGTGTGTGTGTGTGTGTGTGTTCACAGATGCTGATGCAGCTGAAGAACCTTGCCCTGGAGGCAGAGACGGAGCTGGAACGACAGGACGAAGTGCTGGACGTCCTGACCAGCTCCACCGACCGAGCCGCCATGCACATAGACAAGCACACCTGCCGCATGAAGAGACTGCTGTAGCTCTGACAGTCCAGCGGACGCGATGCGGTCACCGCGTCCTCTCCTGAGAAATGCACTGTAAGCTTCCTCATTGTCCTCACGGGAACGGCACAGTGTGAGAACAGCGGGATACAGTAGGGACTTGCATATATGGTTCATAGGGTTTTTGTTGTGTTTGATGCAATGATTGTGTAATCATGGGTTCAAGTGTCAAGTTTCTGGAAAGTGCATTTATAAATATGTCCTAAACACGGATCCTTTCTTTTAGAGTCATGTGGCTCACTCATTTCTGCAGGATGTATGTCAATAGTATATATATTTTTTAATTTAATTATTTAATTTGAAATGATTCATGATTCATTCATGATTCTTCTGAATGTGTGTCCTGCAGCGCTTAGCAGCTGCGGCTAGTACTGTTAGCATTACATTTGGCTTAGACGGCCGTCAGCTGCACAACTGACATTTTGAAAACACATTTTTCAGTGTTCGTACTTTTTTTGGAATTGCTGTGAGGAAATATGTTTGATCACTACTTGGTTCAGATTCTGTGGAAGGAAAGAAAGAAAGAAAGAAAGAAAGAAAGAAAGAAAGAAAGAAAGAAAGAAAGAAAGAAAGATTGTCCAATAATTGTTGGGTTTTAACCAAAATGGACACCTCATTACCACAAAGGAGAGATAACTCACCCAGCTGTAGATTCAGTGCCTGATTGCGGTGCTTATGGTTTGGCCCAAGCAGATTGAATCACATTGGCGATGTTCGCGGTGGAAAAGCCGGTGAGGGATCACACTCTTGCCGTTACTCTGGTGAAACCTACTGATTGGTCATGGCACCCGAGCGGGGGAATAGCATGAATCCCAGTTGCATGTCATGCCCTCCCGGTGAAGCAAGCAGGTGGGAGACAGCAATGCTGATGAAGGGCAAAACGGGCATTCGAAATGCGACATAGAAAATAACTTCTCTATTTATTCTCTCTGCACAAAAAAACTGCATGTTGTCTCCATTGATGTTATTTAAAGGACAGATGTGGATAACAGAATTTGTAAGAATTAAAGGATAACCCTGATTTGATCTTGTTGATGGGTGAACAGATTAAGTAACGGACAGTCCTCCAGGGTCATCACAGTAATATCTGTGTTTCTGATGATGTACTGCCATTCTACGTTTATTTTAAATAACCGTTTCTGTCCTGATGACTTGTCCCTCTCAGGTCTTGGGTGTTACTTCCTTCCTCTGGACACAGTTGCATGTCTCAATATTACTGCTTTGCACTGCATTAAGTGAAAACGTCCCATCGGTGTCAATATATAGCAGCGGACTGTAAATGTGCGACAAAGTTCTGGGACTCTTCAAGTCAGAACTGACAACACTTCCTCTCTTTTAAGATATTACACATTAAATACTCCATGTTAAGGTCCACATCTACTGTGTACGTCTCCCTAAGCGTTGATTCTACTCTGAATCTGTAGAATCTGTAAATGACTGACACGTGTACTGTAACTCTGTGATTTTATTGTGGTCCGTTATTACAGTGAACCTGCAATTATCTGTCAGTTTAACTTGAAATATCTTTACCATGTTTTTAAAATAATGATTTCAGAGCTGTATAGAGAATCAATACCAAATTTATCCTGATACCGGATACGACTCAATGGTTAGCACTGAATATAAAGGGAAAAGTGCATCTGCATCTTTCTGATAGCAAACACGTGAAACAACACAGCTGGAAGTACTGGAATGAATTCCTTTTTATCAGCTTGCAAGTCCTCACCACTAAAAGTCTGTAATAGCATATCGTAATTTGAAATAAAATGCAATAAAAACCTCACATTTTTGTCAGATCAGTAGTTTGTTTATGCTTTGGTATGTTAACTTTATAAAGGTGCATGCAAAAGTTGTAGCTTCACTGACAAACCCACATTTGACTTTACAGTCCCCGTCAGGCCCGCGGAGCATTTTAGCGCCTTTGAGCTCGTTGTTTTGGTTCGCTCGGCCTTCTCGTCAGCATCTCTCGCTGCGGCTGTCCTTAGCCGTGCACTACTTTCTTAGCAGACGGGCAAAGTTAGCGACTAACTGGAGAGCATAGTGGAGCAATAACAGCTAAAGAGCCGGATATTTTCCTAAAGCTTTTCCTAGAGAGAATTGTGGCTCAAACTAAACGATGCACCCTGAAAGATTTTCTCTTTTTTTCTCTATAATACACAAACTGTATTGTAAGGAGAATATTTATGCCCTGGATCTAAGGGCTAAGTGGTAAACAGCCTCAATTTGTAGTGAAGTGCTGGCAGCATCCAGTTTCCATTATTACGAGCAAAGGGAGCAAAGGAAACAAAGCTCAACAAGACATTATAAAATATTATATGTACTCTTTTCACCCCCAGTTTCTTAACGGTTTCCAACATGTCATCAGGCACACATACACGATTCTAAACTATATATTGAATAGGGACATTGTGAATCTAACTCTTTGACAGTTTTTAGCTTCTGCAAACAATGAAATGTGTTTTTATCTCTTTTTATTGCCAGTTCAAGATGAGTGTCTTGGAAATATTTTTGAAGGCGAGCTGACGGTTTTGAACAAGCAATTGACTCGAATCAGCAGAGAATAGTGTCCTGGCATGAAATGACCATTAGAGCCAAAGAAACAACGTAATTTATGAACTGGGAAGCAAATTCGGTGTAGTTAGTTTGGAAGAACTCAGAGGCAGTGAAATGAGTCTCCTGAATTTTAACCAGGCTTTATTTCTTAACAAAAAGTCAACAGGCAACGCCCCTCATAGTCGGCTCCCATGTGACAAATTGCAACACAGAATATCAAAACACATGAAAACTAGAAACGGATGTTAATTACTGTTTGAGCCGCTGTGCATGCCGGTGTGTGGAAGTGGCTCACTTTATATGCTCTGCTATTATAACATCCTGTTGGCACCAGGACTGTTGGCACCAGCTGACCACCTCTGTCGGGCCGCTTTCACCAAATAGGGGGGGGGGGCTACTTCATGTCAACAGTGGGCCAGATTTGATTTGGCAAGCGGTTGAGAACTCAATTATGAATCAGGAAGACGCCTTACACAAATGGGTTTGAAAGGAGACCGACAGCCTCACTCAACGGTCTGGTCCCAGTTAGCATGAACTTATCACTTGTATTAAACAAAGCCCACCATGAAAGATGTGAGACTGAAAGCACAAACACATGATAACACTAAAGGGATGCCTAATTATGACATTATGAAAAGCTCTTCCAGCACGGTTGAAAATGTTTTCACTGTGCGGACTGTTTATTTTTGTTGATTCGAGTGATAAACAGTGAGATTTTGGAAGTCCTAAACTCCAGAAGCACACCACATGGTTATGTGAATTCCAACCCTTTAAAAGGTTAGGGAAATAGAGCGCGCACTGGCGTGGTTTTGAAGCAGCCTTGCAATACGAGGAAGTGGTGGCGGTCTTGTCTGACCACAGATACATGAGATCCGGCTTTGCCTTCCTAACGGATGGTATGGAGACACAAGGGATTTTGCTGGCCTTGACTTCCAAGTCTGTTTACTCGATAGTTCTGCGGCTAGCGCTCTCATTCGAGGAGCGTGTCTCCATTGATGGCCAATCAATCAACTCTTGCTGGGAAAAAAGCAGCACCGAGTTTGCGGGCTACGAGGGCACATGTGGGCTGCGCTGCAGCTCCAAAATATGGAGCCATGTGACTGCAGTACAAATAGACTGGAGTCATCATCCGCGGGGGAAAATGTTTTTCATTGTCTGTTTGTGCCTTATTTGTAAAATTAAAGCATTTCACTCTCATTTTTGTTTTCTTTGGCAATGTCTAAATGAGGCAGCAGTTCTCTCTAACAGTCACATGCCTTTATTTAGACAATGCGCTTTAGCAATGCACAATATCTGTCATCAATTACACTCGTGAAGTCATGAGCACATTTTGATGTTGAGCAGGCCTAGAGTATATTAACAAAATATTAGACAAATTTCACTTCCAGTGCACTATTAGACTCTGTCTCTGTCTAATGGCCTGATTTTTGACTCACGTCCTGGCCGGCGTCTTACTAGTGCAGGTGTTGCTGGGTTTCCTTTTGCTGAGGGAGTTTCTGGTTTCAGGAAATCAGGCCTGTTGGTTAATGTTAGAACTGGGAGAAAACGTTCCTGGAAGGAAGGTGCTCGAGTCCAACCAGGGGGGGTGTGTATGTAGTCTACAGCAGAAAGCGATATGACACTCAACATCAACATCAACATCTTGTCTCTGGCTATCGGCGCGGTGACTTTTTCTCTTCTGTTTTGGATGGACAGCACTCTGCAGGCTTAGGTTAAACCTGTGGATTTACATCTGACTAGATTTCTTGTGAATCTACATTCTTTGCACATACATTGTTTGGATTTGGATTCTTCTTCGGTTTAGTCAAACCATAAATGTGCTCTGCATGGCTGTTCGTATGGTACTTTCCCAGATGCTGAGCTGCATGATGATATCATGTGCTCTTGCACTTATTGTTATGTTTTCCTTGGTCTTTGAGGCGCACTTTGGTTTTCTGGCTTGTGTTTCACAAACTTTTCTCATTTCTGTGCGACAGAGTTAACAGCTAGGCAGCCAAACCAAACTTGGCTGTGGTTTTATACAGTAGTATCAGTCTCAAATCAACTCCAGGTGAAATCCCACATTACAACCTACCTGAACTCTGCTGAAGTGTTTGCCCTTCTAGCATACGCACACCGTATTACTTGCTACTTTGTTCTCAGTATTGTTTTAACGAATAAAAATGTTAGTCATTGCTGTGTACAAGTTTGAAGAACGGCGGCAAAACGGATCCTAATGGCGTTAACATTGCACTGTGATGGCGATTAAGTCAGACATCCGTGTTAAACTCATCCATCCTGCTGGCCATGAGGTGATAAAATAATCCATAAAATATATATTATGTTAACTAAATTATTATGTGTGCTCATTGTATTCAGTAGAGGGCAGCAGTGAGATGTTAATGGTGAGTTTCAATTCATTAAATATAAATATTCATTGCATTACGACCTTTGCACTTTGTGTGAGGACACACTGTGTCGGATACTGTTATGTGTACTTATTATGAGGTACACTTGTCTCTATGTATATTTGGGGGGGCTAACATCCAAAACATTTTTTCCAAAAGCATATTTTTTTTACTTTATTTCCCTCCTTTCATTGCATTCATTCATTGGTATTATATTTGATCTTAGCAGTTAAAACTAATGGCTGCTCCACATTTTAATCTTTGCACGTGCACGAGCGCGGTAACAGTAACCAACAACAGAAGTTTCTTTGCAGGTCTTGTTTATTTTCTTTGGGAAGCCTCTTTTTTAAAAAAAAAAAATGCATCCCGCTTCTCTGCAGAAGGTGAATAAGAACACAACAGTCCAACGAGTTGCAACTTTGGCACATGTGAGGAGTCCTTTTTGTGATGACTGGATTATGTATTCATTAAAAGCCCATCTATACAGCTCCGCAAACAGGTTGTCAGGCCCAGCGCCAGCTCACACTGCATCAGTACTTTTACAAGCGGGCCCCCCAGAAACCTTCAGCGAGACTGTTTTTAGTGGCTCTTACTGCAAATGGAAACACTTAGCTCCCACAATAAATTACCCACCCGACTGATGCCACACTGCATAGACCCCCAGCTAGTTGCAGACAGACTATGGATTTATATTTTAGCATTAAATCCTCTTGGAATCTGCCGTGTTATAGTGACTTAGGGTTACATGAGCTGACAGGAGGACAGGAAAAAAAACTAATCACGCGAAGGCTGTTGCACTAGCGTGCAGCCTGCAGGGCCGGCGGTTTGATTAAAGTTAAGGATGTGTCCCCCCCCTTACCTCGGTGGGGTTGACACGGGGGTCATTTCAGGATAAAAATAGACTTTCTTGGTTACTTATTTTCCCTGGAAAGTAAATAGCCATTAGTGCAGCAGGCCAGTGATCTCAAGGGCAACACTAGTGTTCAGTCTAAACTATTGTTTATACTCTGGCCGGATGATTAAAAGAGACAACGGGGTATAGCAGGCCCTGCTGTGAAATAGAGCATCCCCAGCAAAAACAGTAATGACGGTGCTCCTGTGAACACAGTCCAGTGGGGTCAAGTTCAGACACAGTGAAAACACACTTAAAAGCACTTGACGCAAACTTCTGTATTAAATGTCGAGGTGTGTTAGCAAATAAGAGCAGCGTTTAGGACCCTCGCTAAGACTGCCCGTGAAATAATCCTAATTATCATTCCAGCAAACGAATGTGTTTGACCACCTAGTGATGTAATTGCAGCTGACCAAATAGATTGTTGTTGAAATATTGCCCTGCTGTTATAGCTACGTTGTGACAGCGTTGTGTGTTCACCGAGGGCCGGCGCAACCATAACAAACACAGCTGAATCTGGGGTTTACATTTCAGCAGGATGACGGCGCACGCAGCGTCTGGGTGGAACTTGGGAAAAGGAGCCTGGGCCGGCAGCCTCGTCTGGCTCCCTGCCAGCATGGTAAGAACAGCCTTGACAGTGGGACCTGTGAAGTCATTGTCCAGATGCACCAGTTTATGAATGCAAACGAATGAATGGACAGCTCCGGTTATATCTTTGCATCGGCACAAGGCGTAGAGCACGTCTGACATGGTAAAGCCTCAGCACGATATTAGATTAGGCCAGCGATGAGGGTGTGGGCCATCAGGTTCAGGTTGGAATTATTGTGACGTGTTCTTTGAAGAACTTCCAAAAGGAAGCCGCCAGCTTAATACCACGGGCTGCGACTTTTGAAGTCAATACGACCACAAACGGAAAGAATAATTGTAACCATCTTTGGCCTAAGAAAGGGTTTGATTTAGAAATAAAGAGAAACTTCTGTAATGTTCTCGGTCCAACAATTCACACATCCTCTCTTCTTCGGCGCAACTAAAAACAAATGACCTCTATAAATATTTGTCTTGTTTTTACTTCAATGTCTGTTGAAAGATTTTGCCTTTTAAATTCTTCCACTTCATCACAGATTTCGGAGATGAAAAGTTAACAACATAAGACAAAATGTTCTGGTTAAACGTAGCCAAAGGCATGCCCATAAGCTCGCTCTCTCTACTTTTCTCGGCCTCTATATCACTTTCTCTTTTTGTGGGTTTATTTCCATAACTGCGAGGAATTTTTGGACAACACCTATTTTGTGGAAACTCCTTCCGCAATCCCAAATGGTTGTCCACGTAACCTCAGGGGAGCAGCCAGCAACTATGTAATTGGAGAAGATTGAGTACACACAGAGAGACCATAGCCTGGTGAGCTATTGAGAAGCTGAAACAAAGATTACCAGATGTTTACCCAGCCCTGCCATATGTGAGGTGGTTACTGAACTTATGTGCAAAATGTGTGAGTGGCAGACAGAAGGAGTGTGAACCTTTGACCCAGTGTCCATTACAGGTACAGAAAAAAAAACGTACCGCCGATTGACCATGAAGCCAATGCAAAACAATGACGTGTTACCCTGTTTGGTTTTCCTCTAAAAGGAAATCTAGTGTTCCTCAGGATATCACTCAGGAATCCCCTTTTACTGATGGAAACCATGGAGCCGTCAAAACAGAGCTCTGTAATTCTGCTGCCTGGTTTCAATTAAAGCATTGAATATCAAAGACAATCACTCCCATTTTAATGTGCATTTTTTATGTGTTCCCAGTTTATTTTGATGGAAAATTTGTGGGTGGAGCACTTGCTAATTGGTATGGAAAACTTGCACCTGTGGTAGACCAATGTTTTGAGAGTCAGAAACATTGAATATTTGCGTTCATTTCTTGTGAGAAGGAGCCCAACTTTATCCCAAAAACAAAAATCCAGACTGGATGTGATGTGTAAGACTGTCTGGAACAATACGGTAACACGGTGGTTGTCAGTTTTTTTTCGATCTTTGCCGGTGCAGTATAATTTGTCATTCATTATGGCCATTTACAGACCGTTTAACTGTTCACTTACCACGAGAGACTAGCATTGAAAACAAACTTTAATTTCTGATAGTAGTAGATGTGAAGGATCATTTTAGTGGTAAGGGTGATGCCATGTACTTTTATTAGAGCATCCCCTGTCAGAATTGAGTCCTAACATGTATTACGTCATTGTTTTCGCAGCGCCCATTTCGACACATCCTGTATTATGTCATGGCACTAATGGTGTGAAGTCTGTGTGATTTGCACTGCTGCGCTCACGTGATATAAACCACTTAACGCAGCTTATCGCACCCTTCACAACAAGGCAGGCCAATTTGCTGCTGCCCGCTAACAGTCGCAATCACGCCGCTTCAGCATGGCTTTGTAGAGGAAATCACGTCTGCACTACAGCTGCTGCAGCTGCTGGCATTTGGAGACTGTGTTCATCTAAACTTCTTCCTATTATCTGTCAGTTCATCTCAAGCTTGAAGCCGGAGTTTCGTCTTTCTGCTGTCACAGCTTTGGATCAAGACAATTCTGGCCGACTCCCTGGTAAAATGGTTAGAATTACTACTTCTGCTTGTTCAGAGAGTCGATGTCTTTTTAGCATTTGTTGGTTGACTGCTGCTTGTTTTATTGCTCTTCTGCAGGAGGTCTCCTTGTGGTCATATTTTAGTGCCTGATGGCTGCCACTATTTGCTACTACGCTAATGCGATCTACCGCCATGTTATTAGTGTCGAACCCGGATCTCGGCTATTTCGATTCTTGCAGGGAGTGACAGCAAACACCAACAATTTCACTTAATAACTGTATTATGATGGTAATAAAATGCACATTTAAGAATGGCTGTGTATGTATGTGTGGGGTGGGTCTATCAAGACATTCCTTCCATTCTGGTGGGAGAGAGGTGGAATCACCGTGTCTATGTGTATATATATATATATATATATATATATATATATATATATATATATATATATATATATGACAAGTGCGTCACTCTCCGCCCTTCTCTCCTCCTCTGTGGTTTTCAAGACCAGAGGGAGATCTATAAGCTACCGTGGTGTTCTGTCATTAGTGGTGAGCTTTAATCTCCAAATTAAAGGGCTAAATCATTAAATATTGCTCACGTCTGCAAACAGGAACACATCCATTGAGAGTTCCCCTTTTAATAAAATGGCTGGCTTACATGTAGTTCATACGCTGCTACTTATGACCATTCTGATATGAGTATATTACTTTTACAATGTAACTGCGTTACCGTAAAGAGCCGTCAGAAAGCACACACATCCCAGGATTCATTGCATCATCATTATCCATGTCAATTAAAGGCATTTATTCAAGTATGTGCAGCTTGATTATACTCGTCTGTTTAAACTGTACATCATTTCAGTGACCTTCATTATGCACTGCGGTACTTTTGGTTTCAAAGTAAGCCAATGGTATAACCCACATTAAGTCTGACCGCTCAATAAACGAGGCCGTCTATGACCTGTTACATAATCTTCTAGTCTTCTCTGGGTTTATTATCATGAAATCTTAATATGTGATCAAGTCAGGAGACCCAATTTGGACAGAAAAATAATGAATTAAAAGCTCAATGAGTGGATCAAACGATGATCTATATTTTAAGATGCCTGTCATCTGTCTAATTTGGAACCCTTTCTGACTGAAGTATCAGTAATTGTATAATGACATGTTTTTTAAGATGAGTCTACTAGTAGTAAAAGATCACAGACAAACATAAGATCATCATATTTACACCCAAAAGTTCAGTTTGTTCACATCATATAAAAGAGGATGTACCATATGTAATGATTTGGGCTTTAATTCATTCTTATGAAAGTGAGTGAAAGACCAGAGGTTTGGTGCGTCACTAACATGCTCACACCCATTGTTGTCAAGTCCCCTAATTTGATTGACAGTCTAACATTTCACGATGTATTAGAGCTAGAATTTATTAGTTTTGTGCTCACAAATTGTTTTCCGGAGAGACAAGGTTGACCTTTTGAGAGAGGATAAAAAGGAGATTTTTTAACATTTGCTAGATGAATTGCACAGTTATGAAGCTGCGGAATCGCATCACTCAATGACGACATGAGAACATCAGCCTGAGGTGATACCAAAACCAACCACCTAATCACAATAACATCACGTCTTTCCAATGAGCCGACCAAGATAAGATGTCACAGCTTTTGCGTAAGCCGTAAATTGGAGCTGACCGTCCTCAAGAAAATGACTTGCTTTGTTGTAGATATCTGAACTGTTTTGAACCGATTCATGATAATATTTCTCTTCATGGCTATAGACCCCTATTAACCTCCTCGGATGATTGTTTTAGTTTTAGCCTACTGAGCAGTGTTATTTTGAAAAAAGATTCCAGGTGTTATTTAATCTCTTCATTTTGCAAAGTCATATGCCGTGATTTTGTGATGGTTTTTATGCGCGCACACCTGCTCTTGATACGTTCTCCTTGAGGTCTGCGGGGAGGTAATAACCACCATCGATAATGTGAATTCATGGGACACATCCTGCATTTTTTTTATAGTCCATTGAAAAGTTACTGAGAACCAGAGAAGCAGTAAATGAGTGTTCAACTATGACACTATGTCTGGTTTTATTATTACCCTCATATGTCAATTCACACATTACTCCTTCATAACAAGTGAGTGCTCTGTGCTCATTGTCTTGCACATCATTTGAAGCGACTGCAATGCATCAGATTTACTCTTGGAATAGATGTTCTTTCTTGAATCGGAGCCAGCATCTCTTTCCTTCTCAATGACCGAGGGATTCGCTCAAATCTGCGCTCTGAAGGAGCACAAAGGACGGCCCTTCCTCCGCAGAGTGTTTGGGGTGATCGAGTATCTCCTCTCTGGTTCAGCGCTGAAACTGAAGCTACATCTGCGAATATTTCTCTGCAGCATCCGAGCCGTAATTTAAGACTTGCAACTGACTATTGGAGATGATGACCTCTTGTGATTTGGGCTTACGCTGCAGCTTACACAAGGCCGCCACACCAGAGCAAGGGGGGGGCGTGGGTTTTACAGGCCCACCCGCAAGGAGAACGCAACTATTTCCTCTCCATAAATCAAAACGGACACGCTCTGTCTGGGGGCTTTCAATAGGAACAGAGCATGTTCATTTTTAAAATGAAAAGAGGCTGAAATCAACTTTTTTATGCGCTGCTCTGAATTTTCCCGCAGACGTACACACACTGTACCTTACGCATGTGCGTTTACTTTGCTTGTTTTTCACAGAAGATGATCGTGAAATATAAAATAGGAAGCGTTTGATTCCTTTTAAGAGCAAGACATGCAGGAAAAAAACAGCTAAAGAGAGGATAATACAGTTTTTAACCAAATTAGTTTAAATTGGGTGAACACAACAATGACATTTTCATCTTGTGTTGATATAGCCAATCTGCTAGCAAACAGTTGCCTGTTTACACAGCCAGCAGATATGTTACAGCTTTAGCGTTCATTTATATATTCACCTGATGAATGTACGTCTAATATTTACTCTCCTTTTAGCTTTATTATGGTCCCCACCAACTCCTAAGGGAAATGTCTGGCTCTTTAACTTGTTAGTGACTCACTAACTTTGTTTGTCAGCCTTTTTGGGATGGGCAGGTACAGTTTTTTTTTTTTTTTAATTTTTCCAGAAAATATAGATGAGAGTGGTGAGACTGAAACAAGACTTCGTGTTGAGTAATCAACGTGTGTCTCACTGAGCAAGTCCTTCCACACTGCACAGTTTATGAGTCTGCAGTGAATACGAAAATATTGATTATTGGAGCTCTGAGATGTTTTCACGATTTCGTCTCGGGGCAGTAGTCATAGCAGTCCTTTCGGTTATGTCTGGCCATTAATATTACTTCCACTCTGCAAACTTTCCAACACGGTGTTCGCCTGTGCCTTGACATATCTATGATTCCTCCTCCCATCACAAAAAAACAATTACCACCATTTTCCTTGTAATGAGATTCTCTGCAGGGACCAGGGGTTATGGAACACACATACAGACGAGTCATGACATGACTCACCCCACCAAACAGCGTCTACAAATATGCGCCTGATGTCAATGACACTATGTCTCAGAGACTAAAAGCATTCACATCCTTGAGAACGTATCAGGGAGCAATTACACATTTCCTTTGAGATACGGAAATTATTAAAATATGTCTTATACGTACTAGCAGCGACGTGTCACCTTGAGTTATTAGAAAAGAAAGGACAAGAAATAAAGAAATAATTATCGACACGATGCAAATTCACGTCTACCGGCCACTTGCTACAGCTGGCACGTAATCAGCCCCCTCGTGTCCTCCGTGTATTGGTTAGTTGATGAAAAAATCTCAGTCGATGGCAGCCCATACTTCCAATGTAAACCCACAGGAGGATGTCCTGGAACAATTCAGCCAAAGCGTCTGGCTGAGACTCCGCAGAGCTGCGTGCGTGGGTAATTGGTCGAGCAGCAGAGGAATGACCTTAAGTTTAGATTCAGGCAGTTAGGAGACCTTGGAGACAGCCTTGATCCCCGGGCTGTCCCTCACAGACTTATACTTTGAGACTCTGCTTATACTTCGCCGCCGGGGAAATGCACATAGACATTATAATGCCTGCGCAATGACAGCACAAGGCCTTATATGATATACGTGCTGTAATAATTCCTCTCTTAATGAATTCTGAGTGCTTACTGAATGGCAGTGGAAAAATACCGTTTTCATTTCTCAAACTACGGAGCATGCACTCACTTTACTGGCTCCCCTGGTGTCTATACGAGCACATTTCCAATTCTCGGATACTAGAGAAACGTCAATCAAAAAAAAGCAAGAGAGCTCAGTCCTCCCGGTGAACAAAATTCATATCTGTGTTGAGGAAACAGTATCTCCTCGATGAATCCCGTGGATCAGTGCGAGGCCCTTGTAGACGCACGAGAGGCAGTTTCGTACAGGGAAAACTGGCTCCCAGTCAGCAAAGAGCTTTATGGAAGAGCAAATCTTACCCCCCAGTGCCCCTCCTCCCATTCGATTCGGTCAATATACAGCACCAGTGGTGGCTGTAAGTGCGGGGAGCTCCCCATTGATCAGTAGTGGAACAGAATCCAGATCCAGCCAGCTGGGGCTGTTAGCTGGGGAAGCCGTGTTCTTTGCAGTGAGGTAATACTTCAGACATCTGCAGCAGGTTCTAATTATGCCAGAACAACTCAGTGTCTGGCTGCGTCTGGCTAGAGGAATAGCCAACACAAGCCATTCTACTCTTCTCCGTGCGTAAGACATAAAGGCCAAGGGGATGCCCTCATACCGCCCAGCTTCGTCATCGGCTGTGTGAGAAATTCTCAAGAGCAAAAGTGGCCTTATGCTAAAAGATCTTATGTTATCAGGAGCACGTGTGATGCATCTCCGGTCTTTGCATTGCTCCTGAGCTTATATATATTTGTTCAACTTGAATGTTTAATGTTGGCCTCAGTCAGGAATTAAGTTTACATGTTAAATAAAATAAAGCTTGATGAAGATTTAAAAAAGGTTTCTTTAAGACCTTTTAACCTTTGACTGTGCCACAACACAAGGTGGTGCTACTGTATCTTCCTGTTCTGCTGCTCTGTGGTAGCGTGCCTGCAACACAGCCAAACAAAGCGAACGGGGTAAAGGCCATGCGTTTAAGGTCAGGGCTGTTTTATAATCTCAAGCATCCAAATTGTCTTCCTGTAAAAATTGAGAAGAAAGTCATCCTGTAGTCAGACTTCGCTGCCCGAGGGGGAACGCATACCCAATAGTTACATCATGTTTTATGGTCGATTCACTTCGTTTTGATCTTTACCCACCTCGAAGGTTTCTCTCGTAAAAGGCATACCACGGAAAATGTTTCATTTTCATAATTAAACTGATATTTCCTCACACGTGAGAAAATTAAAAGGTTGGTCAACACACCCCGGTCTTAAAATAAGATGGTAATAAGAGAAAATCTGCAGTTTGCAGTGGAACCCTTGATTTGAGTAAGCTGTAAACTGTAAGTTGACAGTGATTAACACAAAAACATTTGCTGCTATAGTAACCGATCAGCACACTGTGGAACAGCGATGCCTGTGTTATGGTGCAGACCTACCTGGTAATTATGTTCAATCTGTTTTAATCGTTCTTTGTGAAGGACTATAATTCTGCTTTAATAAAGAGTTATGCATTTACAATCAGTCCGCTGCAAAAAGTTGTGTCCGCTAACCTTTGCAGGTCCTTTGCATTGCTGTACGCGCCGCGCTTTCGCCCCCTTTGACCTCTTTCGTGCAGCGTGCGCACATGCACGCGAGGGCAACACCTACGAACGACATGTGCCCGCAACACCTCCGCATGCACGTACTTGCTGCTGCAGCTCGACGGTAGCTGCAAATGCAATCTCGACTTTTGATTACACACACGGCAAAGTGGCTGACTAACCTCAAATCTCATCATTACCAGTGCTACAGGGGACGGGAGAAAACCCTCTGTAGTCCCACCGCAGAAATAGAGTGGTGACAGTTTAATGGTCTCCGAGCTCAGAGCGCCACACCCATGCCCCTCTATATTAAAGACCCTTCTCCCACCCCGGTACGTGACGTCAGGTGCCTGAACCTGCTCTGCAAAGCTTTCTGGGATTGTTAATCTACAGGGGGGTAAAATTCCCTTTAAGTGATGACATTACTGTGCGTGACTGCAAATGGAAATTTCGCAGCCCTCCATCACTGTCAAGGCTTCTAATACTAACATTTACTTCTCATTTATTTATGCTAATCAGTAACAACTGGATTTTCTTTTCCTTGTTTTTTTTTTTTTTTTTGCAAGTGATTTGCAATTTGATTTGTCTAAATGATTAAAAGCTGGAATGACATGTACAATTTTATCATGCTTTGGGAATTATTCCTCCACTGAGATGAGAAGTTCATTCCATAGAAATAAATTCTCTACGCCTGTCTGTCCCTTACATCCACTCTGAATATTCATTAATTTTCCCTTTCAAGGCCTTTCCAAATAATATGACCACTTTTTCCTGTGCACTCAGCGAGCCATCCGTATGGAGACTTACAACCCACAGACTTTCTGTCTCTCTAAGCCCCATATTCCACAACACGGGGACCTGGTTGAGACAACTGTTGAAAGTTTGCTGGAGCCTTAGCAGCCTCTGTGGTCTGAAAGTCTTTTTTTTGTGTGAGACACTCCAGATGGGATCCCACACTTTGAGCTGTCCTAATGACCGGCAGGATCACCAGAACCATGAGTGAGAACCTCGGATGTGACAGAGAGGGAAGGAACATCATTAATAAAGATAATGAAGCAGATGGGTGCTCTTAATGGGAGGCTGGAGGAAAAGCTGAGAAGTCAGGCGGGGGTGAAGGCACGGGGTGAGACACTCGGATGTAGAAAGTGGATGCTTAGTACTGTGTGTTTTTGACCTTGAATTATCACAGTAAACAAATGTCAGCCAACCGGAGATGAGTCAATGAATATCACTGTCTTGATGGCACATGGTGACTGTTTTTCTGATATGACAGCAGCGAGAAAAGGGTGGGCTCATGAGACACAGGTTCAGGATACCACAAGTCCAAGTACATGACCTCTGTTTGACATGACTTCAACGCTTCATGTTTGGGAGTCAAAGCCTTTCGTCAAAAAGTCCTTCTGGAAATGTAAATTTTCACTTTCAAGGTCACATCAAAGAAACGCAGCAACGTTCATGTGGGATGAGAGGCATCCCGAGAGGCGCTCTAGTTGTGCACTGGAGCCATGTTTTGTGTGTTTTGGTTGCACACCTATCGACAGGTGGCGCCAAGAAGCGCAGCGATGTGCCAGCAAAGGCAGAAAAGAAGAAGCCTCAAGTCAACGTAGATGCAAACAATTCAGCTTTCAGATGTTTTATGGGGAAGCAAATGCAATCAAGACATTTGTAAGACTTCAGAAAAATGTGTTTAGGTGAGGAAAACTCGCAACAACAAGGCATCTTAAGTTGTCTTTTAAGTTTAAAGCCATTTATATGCGCTTTGGTTCAAGGCCTGACTCCATTTACCTGTTCTCCAGGAGGTAATCATATAGGGCATAGCGTTTGCAGTCACACTTGCATTAGCTAATTTGCAACATGCTTCCCTGTGGCTATCAGCTGACTAGTCAAGTCCCATCATATTTATTCAGGTATACAGCGTGCCAGAAACTCTATTACCCCACTGATATGCTCACGTCAACACTGTTTGCTGCTGTAGCTCTCTCCACCAACCCAGCCTCCACCTCATGTGGTATCGTTTTGGTTTGTTTGTAGATTTGTATTTATTTATTGTATTTATTTTTGAGGGTCCACAGTTCAAATTCAAATTTGAATGAAACAAATTACAACAAAACTGTCACCCAATTTCATCAAATTTCACTTCATTTACTTCTTACCCATGTCTTGTATACAGAATGCCTTCACATTTTTAGTCCTGAGGCTGAGAGATAGAGCCTTCTGAGAAGGGAAACAGTGTGTTGATACGCCCAGGGGCAGTGGAAAAAAAGGCCTGTGTGAACTGTCAGCACCAGATAGACACAGGAGCAGCTAATCTGCTCCCAGGCCACCATTCTCGACCATGTGCCACTTGCACTCTCACTGACCGACTTCCTCCATATGCACACTGAAGGAGGTGGAGAGGGTCTGGGTGTACCCGCAGCTGGAAATCCTGAGTATAGATATACATGCATGAGGAGACGATTAGCAAACATCAGATGCAATTGAATTCTGGGAAACACGCTTCCTGGCAAGGGACCCCCATTTGGAAACTCCACTTTGAATGCAGACTTAAGAGTGATTCGCCTACAGATTGAAGACACAATGACATGTGAACACAACTGTTTTATCTCATTCCGTACACTGGGGGAGGTGTTGACATGCAGTTGTGCTTTAATTAAATATACCATTTTCCAGACAATGGAAAACGGATCATTTAATCAGCCGCTCCTGGCTGAATGAAAAGAGCAAATAAAGGATTGTTTGCTCAGTGACTAAGATTTGGAGATGGATTGAAGATGGATAGTTACGAAGGAGACCAAACCCCATGATATCATATCCTTTACTGTAAATCTCCTGCATGAAACTCACTTCACGATTCATTAGTGCTGAACAGAGTCTGTCTTGTCATTAAGATGTTTAAATCCTTTGATTGCGGTTGAGTGACAAATAATAAATAACACTTGATTTGGATGAAGATGGAAGTTGTCATGACGCTGAATAACATAATATCATGTGTGGGTATGTTTTGGGATGACCTGTCAATCATTTACGGTGTAATAAAGGTCACGTTCATGATTTTGACTGCACCTGCCGCACTTCCACTGGAGTGTTTTTGCCTCTTATGTTGACAGGTGCTGTCGAAGCATCATGCTAAACCCTTTGTGGCTGACACAGTGACCTTATGGCTTCTGCTGCCCACAAGGCGGTCCAGGAGCTGGTCTGCAGACAGATCAAAGTGGGAATCATGCCCCACCAACAGAGATAAATACACACTTCCTCTCTTCTCTTTCACACTGGTTTTTCCCACACTCCTCGAACCCCCATGCTGTAGCAAGGCCAGCTCAGAGGAAATGACAGACCACATCAAGAGGCTCGCTGTTGCTTTGACAGGAGTGCTCGCGCCAGCCTTCAGGAGAGAGGAGACGCTCTCGCATTCATCAGGGGGTTGCAAGTTATTTGTGTGTCTTTTGCAAATGTTGGCAGAGGCAGCAGCGCAGCATATCCAAATAAAAATGGTTTCACACTCCTTTTGAACCATGCATGACCTACATAGACCATATTCACGCCAGATGCTGAAAAGGAATGCCATTAAACCTGTGTCTATTTTGCCAGTAGTTTTATACTGTAATCACCATAATTTGGTCATCAGTTGCTCTAATGGCATTTCATTTATTATTCTGTCTGTCCTCTGCGCCTACAGAATCAGAAACACACTGATCTGAATGAACTAAAACTAGGTTTGCAGGAAAGCATGAAAACAATCTAAGGCCAGCAAAACTCTTAAACTAATTTAGCCTTTTGGGGAATATGCTTGTTTGCTTTCTTTACTAGAGCTGGATGCGAAGTTTGATTTGCTATAGCCGGTGGATGGGTACTTTAGCTTAGCTTAGCACAAAACCTGGAAACTGCTAGGCTGGCTCTTTCCAAAGGTAAAAAATCCGCTTACCAGCTCTTCTGAATTTATTAACACATTATTTCTCACTTCTTTAATATTCCATTTTCTTTCCAAACCCACGTGGAGAAACATTAAGTTATGGTTTTATAGTATATATATATATAGTTTCCAGTAAAATGTAGTCACCACACACAACAACCACTCATTTCACTTTTTGTACAGATTAAACAAATGAGACAAACATTAATTAGTTATTAGTGCACTTGAGAGGTATAGTTTTGAATCTTGGAAGAAGCTAGGCTAACGCTTTCCCACTGCTTTAAGTCTTTATGCTAAGCCAGGTTAACCGGCTTCTGCCTCTAGCCTCATATTTAGCATAGAAACATGAAAGTGGTTGTTGATGTTTTCATCTCATCTTCTGGGAAAGAAGTCAATAACCTCCTAAAATGAATTCAACCTCATTAGTTATTCAACCACAAACTGAACATTTGTTATTTGTGTAACCTTTGAATTCTCTGACACTTTTTAAATAATTTATTGCCTTGACCCCTTCACTAGTTGACTGATGTTCTTCCCACTGAGTGGCATATGACAGGCAAATACCTTCCTAATGGCTTCGTTTTACTGCCTATTAGGCTGCTGGCTGTTCCTTGGCGTTGCAGCGTAGCACACCAGAGTGCATTTAAATAGCATGTAAATCCTACATGTCTGATCTCATCTGAGCCTTATAGACTCGATGGGCCTTGCTGGAAATATGAATCTTGGCAAACTGACGCTAAACAAAAACCTCAGAGAAATGAATAATAATTCTTCTTCCAAGGTCTCCAGACATTTTATTATCTGTCTTGCTCTTACTTTCTCAACCTGTCCATCACATAACTCCGGCACTGCAGACATGCTTCTGTCCTTGACGTCAAGAAACAGTAGCTCAGAAACAAGTTGTTTTTCTGGGTTTGGCCTTGATACTTACCTGTTTCCTCAATCTGTGTCTAGCAACAAAAGCCCCTCTCTTTTTGAGCAAGTCATGGTGTAAATCATGTGTCCTTCTAGCCAACTTTTCTCAAACATGATCCTTCTGAGACATGTACTTGTCATGGCAAAATATGGCAGCTGCAAGGAAAAACCTCTCCTCAAGCTATGAATTATGTTTGGGCATTCCCTGAACAGCGGCTGTTTATATTTTCTTGGGGGGATATGCAAGGCCACCCAAAACAAAATTGTGTAATGTTATATTATTCCACTGCTTTACTACAAACAAGAGAAAACGCCAGATCCTCCTAATAGGGCTGTGCTGCTTTTCCAGTTTTCTGCTCTATTTTATGCTTCTCCTCAGGAAATCCACCCATGCTCATAAGTTTCTCCACCTGTTTGGAAATATCTTTGAATCGTTTCTGGTCCCTGTGAAGGATCATAAGCATGGCCCTTAATGAGCAAATAAAGTTTGGCAACGCTTTGCACCCAAAGATCGGAGAGAATGAATCACTCTGCCGATTCATCTTCTGCAACATCTAATATTGTTTGTGATTCATGTAGACATGTCTCAAGGAACCAGTGGGAGAATGGGAGAACTGAGCCTTGATGTGCCGTAGCTGTGTCCAGCTTCATTAAAACGAACTGAACAACTGAGTCCAGCTCCATTAAATCGAACTTAACATTTAATATTTGTACACACGAAAACTACACTGCTAATGGTTGGAACAGATCTGAGGAAAGTGAACATGCTCTGTATTGACAGTACAATTTCTCAAAACCTTCTAGTCCCATATACAGTAGGATGATACCGTCTCTCACAGATTCAAACGTCATTTTTCTAAACTCTGAGATACTTGTCTGATGGCCAAACGCAAGTCAAGCGTCAAGACGGTTGAGACAAGTATGGATCAAGTCTCAACCGTTATAAAAGCAAGTCTCAAGTCAAGTCTGAGGGTAAGTCCAAGTCAAGTTCTCACCAGATTCATTTTCAAATCTTTCAGGTTAATAAATTCTTACTAGAAAAATTCCTCTAAATTAAACAACAAAATGCATCATTTATCTAAACTCTCTAGAACGACGTATGGAAGCATTTTCTAATCTGACGCCACTTTAGGCAGGACAACATCATCAGTGTGTGCCCTCCAAATCACTACAAATCATCAATACAAATGAAAAATAAACAAGTTTTATAGTGTGACAACGCAATGGAAAGATCATGGTTTGGGTCATGGGTTCAAATGCGAGGCATGTCAAACTGAAATAAAGTTGCCTCTTTGTGACATGTCTAAAATCAAATATTCAAATTGTGGCCTGCTTGTTTCAATCATGTTTATTTCTGTATTGTTTCTAAGTCAGAACTTGAGACTTAAAAGTCCGTACAGTTTTGATAACATCTTATATTAACATACAATGTGTTGGACTGTATGTTCCATGACTTCATCATAATGCAGATAGGTCTAATTTATCATTTATTTGGATTCCTGAACAGTGCAAGGGAAGGCCTTTTAAAAACCACTGCGAACTGTACCTCAGCCAGCCAGGTTTCAGCCAGGGGAGCAGAGCGGCTGCCTCAGCTACAGTAAGAGATGTGGAGGGTTACCAGAAGTAGGTCTGGCCAATGAAAAACAGGTGGCTGGACAGAAGTAAACGAGTTGTAAGGACAAGTGTAAATTGCTGTTGGCAATAATTGAAGGAGCTTACGGCTGGGTGGTAGATGTTCAAGAAGGCAAGGCATTCAAGATAGGACCGTGGACTCATAGATGCATTATGTAAGACGGTGGAGCGAGTCACATTGACGCTGATTGTTTAGCTTCTTTGACATTTGATGAATGATCTTGCTCACAGCCCACTTAAATAATGGGTCTAATGTCGTGTCACTGTTCATAATCAAAGGCTGCCCAGAATGCCAGCCTCAGCTACCTCTGCTGTGACAGTTTGAAGGGAATGTCAGAGAAAAAAGTGGCAGGGCTTTTTAGCAATCTGTTTGTTTATTTTTCTTTTAGTTCCTTTGTGGCTCTTTTAAAGCCTTTGGCACGGGATGATTCCGCCTGGCAGCCCCCCCTCCTCTCTACCGCACACCTTCTCTCTTGCCATCCGTAATTACCACACTGTTCGAGTCCTAGCCTGTCCAAAAGCCACTGCAGGTCTGATTTTTTTGGCTTGGCTCTTCTCTGACATGCCTGGGAAGGGCAAGGAAAGGAAATGGGTGGACCAGCCGCTCTCTGTTCCCCCAGAGCAGGCCTGGGAGAAGCCAGCCCAGTGTTTTTCGACTTAGCCGAGCTTGTAAGGGAGCACAGCCCATCTGGTTCTAATAAATCCTCCATGCGGCTTCGCAACTGGAATTGCCTGACCTGTTTGGGGACGTGATCACTGATACAGTCATTTCGCAAAACAACAGGGAAGCGCTTGAGAGCAGTCGTGAACGTCATCAGACTTGTGGTCCCCGAACATCTTCGTACTCTGAGAGTGAGGCAAAGCTCACACTAAGCAGACCTCCCCAAAAGCCTACAGGGCTAGGTGATGGATGTGTGGTGTAATGGTGACCATATTGTAAATATGCATTCCTGCCAACGGTGGGCAGTATATCACTGTTTCTTGCTTCATGACTCTTGGTAATCTTTCAAACACAGACTAAAGGGGTCACGGCCAGATCAAGACAAATTTTTATAATGAGTTTTAAGTGCTCACTTAACCAATTTGTAAATTCTGTGCTATCATGCAAGTGTTAGGTCAAGGACATCTTATTGGCATAATAAGCACAAAGGGTAAAACACTTTCCTGCCATCACCATCTAAGTGAAAGTGTTCTAACTTTCCTGCGAACTGAATTCAATATTAAGAGAGAAGAACTTGTACCCTCTTTGATTAGTATCACCTTTACCTCCGTTAAACCAGAACAGTAAATCTATTTTGCTGTGTGAATGAATGGTAGTATGGGCACACCAAAACAGCACACTACGCCGTCTATAGCTTGCCAGATCATTAGGTCATGCAGCGCTATGTTGGTAATGTCTGCCTCCCGATCCCAGGCATATATTTATGACCTGTTGGCTGCAAGAGTCCTGCTGACTCGCGCTTATGAGGTCAAAGCCATCAAAGTGACCTCACCATCAGAGACAACACAACATCTGTCCTCATCTTTCACACCTTCAGTGGCTGGGTTTCCTCAGACCTCCCTGCCTCTCCTAACACTCACTTCCCTCTAATTAGAAACAGTTTGATTTAGCACTCCGACCACAGTAGATAAAATAACAGGAGTCAAGCCTATTAAGACTTAACGGGGAAAAAATTTACAGTGGCGTGTTTTACAGATCAGCGTAATGCATTTAAAATTAGGCTCACACTACATTTAGCAACCGAATCAGAAACGACTTTTCTTTTTTGTTTTTATCTTACAATATAAGCTCGTCCACTCCGTCTGCTGACATTTGACTGCCGAGGCTCGTGTGGAATGTGTAGGATTCAATGGCGGCGCCTATTCCCCCGTTTTAAAACACATCGACCGGATGAACAGTAGCAGTCTCTGTCCACGTATTTGTCTCCTTGGGAGTGAAATGGCATCTCAAAGCAAGGCATGTGACGCAAGTGTCAATCAGTTGTACATTAATAATATTAGCAACAATAATGATACAATATCCCACAGGTATTATCCTGTAATTAAAATGGGTAATAATAGGATTTGGGTGGGGGTTTAGGGCAGGAGACCACACATTGGGTAAGCTTGTATTGTACATGCTTAATCTGATTAAAACTTTAAATGTGATTATGAAAAAGAGTGACACGGACTTCACAGGAGTGTTGACATCCACTGGGTTACTTCTTACGCTCCCTCCTGATAGGGCAGGGCTAGAAATGTTACTATAAGTCTCCTCACTGCAGCTTTAAGAGACATTTTTTGGAGGATTTACACTCCAATATGGGCTGACAGAAAGTCAGTGAGCTGCCGGTATGGTTTTGCACATCTGGTACTGGATCATTTGGGTTCAGTAAAACACAGCGAAGAATAATAGGACTTGCTTCGAGAGAGGCGAGGGCGTCTGACGAGGACGGGCCTTTTGTTATTGCTGATTTCTGGGGATGAATCATACTGGGTTGGTTTTTGGTGTTACCTACAGTACGCTAATTAATACGACAAGGGCCTGTCCTGGCAACTTTATCTACTGGTGCACATGAGCATTACCTCACTTGAAGAAGTCATGCAGCTCATTGTCAAACACCCTCTGATCTAAAGGGACTTGGGAAATTAGCTGAGAAATTAAGCCCCCCCCCCCCCCCCCTCCACTTCTACCCCACCTCCACACCAAAGTGGTATGACAGCTATGAGTGCTACACTGTGATAAATTCAAAACAGCCAACACCAGAACTTCACCTCACATTTTCCATGCATTTTTCTGTGAAGTGTGTGATATTGACCACCCCTTGACTTTTAAAGGAGACACCCATCAGCACAACCTGACAGGCAAGGAACAAAGCCTCTCATTCCTTCCTTCTTATCTGTTCATAATCTTTGCGCTGAATTCTTTCTTGTGGCCTTTTTTGTTCATTTTGTCCATTGCACTATTGGCCTTTGCAACATGTCTCGGGAGAAAATTCATGCCTTTGCCTTCACTTTGTGTCTTGGAACTCAGCTATAATAAATTGTCTTAGCACTGTGGTAATAACAGAAACATCTGAGGGCCACATGGGATGCAACAGACCCCATTGCCTCTTAGACACAAAGAAATTAAAATTCATTTCTGCCACAGGATAGCACAATATATTTTGGACAAAAGGCAGCCCCTTTCACTGTAACATACCGATATGTGTGTGTGTGTTTTTTTTTTTCCTCTTTTCTTCCAGGAATGAAACCTTTATCTTGAGAAGGCGACATGAAAAGTATAACACCTGGTATGTATCAGTAAATTGAAGGGAGGAAAGGGAAAGCCATATGTCCACCTTCAGTCTTCAAAGCGGCCAGAATGTGTATCTAAGTGCATTCGAAGATTGAAACAATCCAAAAAGGAAATTTATCACTGAGCTGAAATTTCTGGGCTCTTAAGGATTTAGTTTCATAAACATTGCATGCTGAATGTTTTTCAGCTCAGTCTGATGCCAGTTGAGTTCAGGCATCTGCAACTGTCAGGATATTTTCTGTTGACTTGCCAAAGCAATTCAAGACTTTCTGTAATAGTTTCACTAATGCCATGTTGATCACGTCTGTCTTTATACACATACAAACAAGATTCTCATATGTATTTTTTGTATTTATTTTGTATTACCTTTTGGGAAATGTGCTTCTTTGCTTTCTTGACAGTCGAAGCAACATTTTCCGAGATTTGGTATTTTTCCGAGATTCTGTAGTTTCAGAGTGCACCATTGTTGTAAATATGGACATCTGTACACGTGCATTTGTTATGATGACATAACTTATCATCAAAAACTACCAAGTCAACAACTTAACACAGCAAAACATCAGTCAAGTGCAACAACACAACACATAGCAGCCAGCTAAGTCCAGCAACAAGAAGCCCAGCTACGTGTCTGCCATCCTTTTATTTCAAGAAGCTCTCGCCAATGACTAAAATGATTTATTCTTGGCATATTTCTGGCAACCAACGGTCCTCTTTGGTCTCTTCTCCTCTGCCATGCTCGGTCTCTGCTGAGCCTCACAGTCCAGAAGAGGCTAGAAGGTGGATTTTGTTACCACTGGGGAGAGCCAGGCTTTTCTCCTTGCTTACAGTGGTTATGCTAAGCTAAGATAACCAACTGCTGACTGTAGCTTCATATTTACATTACCATTCACCGGTGGTTCTCACACTGCAGGTGGGGACACAGAACCACCGCAGGGGAGGTGTGGATGACCGGGGAGTGAAACAAAGTTGAATGAATGACTTATGGAGGGAAAATAAACAAGAGTTTGCTGATAGTTGTCCCTCAGTAAATTATAAAGAATTGTGTGGTGGGGGGGCTTTGTTCAGCTTCTAAAGTATGGCATGACAGAAGACGTTTGAGAACCGCTGAATCACTAAATCTAACCCTGACCCTGACCCACACATACTGGCATCTCATCTTACTCTGCGCAAGAAAGCAAACAGGCTTTTCTTTAACGTTCAGATTATTCATGTAAAATATAATCATGCCACATTTGGGATAAGGTTTGGATTATGGTGTCTTGATCTGGACTCCCCATTAGTAAAAATAGGCTGGAACATAAAACTTTTCGCTGGCTATCCAGTTTCCTCCTCATGGTCCACCAACTGCGACATGATGTTGATAGGATTTTTAATGGCCTTCCTGTGTCTCATAGTCTGCCTCCATGAATCATGCCCACTGCAGTAGACTCTCCGGACAGTGAGGTGTCATTTCATAATAAATAACATGTGCACTGTTTTGGAGGGGTGGGTGGGTGGATGATAAGTGGACAGAGAGAATCATCATTTACTCTACTGGGGAAAACAAATACATATGGTAGTTAGATAAACTTCAAAGAGGGGGCTGACATCCTGAAACCAGAGGGCTGCTTTGCGTGTCTCTTCGGACCGTAGAGGAAAGAGAGATTTGGCTGTGTTTAGAATGCAGAAGTCCGTCCCGATAAGATATATTAAGATGTCTAAACAGAGATACAGTATTTGTTGTGTTATGTTGCTTTGAGTGATGCGATTTTCGGATTGCGCCTTTTCAGAATTGCTGTGGCAGTTCAAATATTTATCATGCTGAATTTACAACCATTTTCAGTTTTAAATATTTGTGTTTCCCCCCCATTTAGAGGGTTTGGTTAAGATAGAAGATGTTTTTTTTTTTACGTGTGATTTGACGGTACAGTGCGGCAGTGTCATTTTCGTATTTTCTGTTGTTTCTATGGAAATCTTAATATTTTTAACCAAGTAGACTCAGTTGCCAGTTCATTAGGCACAACTAGATATATCTAATGCAGCCTTAAAGCAGTTCTTTGATAAACTGTGGTGCAGCGGTCACCTACCTTTTTTGCGTCACGGACTGGCCTTCTGGGTCTGGGGGCTAAATACAACGAAATAAAATGATGCGACCGGCATAAAAACAAATATAAAGTGCCTAAAAATACTCAGCATTACGCTGAATTAGTGGGAGCCCTGAACTTGTTTCTCCGCAACAAACCGGTAATGACAGAAGTGTGTTCCTTACGTCCAGTCTATTCCGTAATTTTTGTTTTGGTCGCTGAAGAAGCTTTCCAAAGACGTTTGTTTTTTTTTGCTAGCTTTGAGGGCTTAACTGGGGTAACGTATCACGTGACTTTTTTTTTTTTTTTCTGTTTGGCCTGGTACCGGCCTGGTGGTTGGGGACTGCTGCTGTAGCGCATTACTCTGGTGTTTCTATCATTTAGGTTACCCATGCTGATCTGGGTGGGGTGGACAAAATAATAGAAACACCTGTCAGTATAACGCAGTACAGTTCATTAACATCACAAACTACATCCTCTAAAATGACCGTAAAGCTGAATCAACACCTCTAAAACAACGTTATAGCCTTCATGGAGGTAGGATTTATTACTGCATTGGTGTTGGGTAGGTGTATCTAATAAACTTGTGTGTATATCCATTCACTTGCTCATTGTTTTGTTGACAGGATTTCATTTTAGAGAAACTGCATCAAAACATATAAGTAAGACAAACCTCCACATACATAAAAGTGTGTGTATTTTTAGTCTGTATTGGCTATACCCACTTCCAAACCCTCTCTAAGCGGTGAAGGCATGGCACAGATGTCCAGTTTTCATGAATGGACGGAGTAAGGAATAAGGAATACTTTGCCCAACATGAATTAATTATGTAGTTGTCTCACCAGTCTGTGGCCGCCAACATTGACTTGCAAAATCTGCACCTTTTCTGTTCTTCTGTGAGTCTTACTCCCTGAAGTCAAGCAGCAGAAGTTAAGTGACAATGTGTAAATACGACTGGCCTGTTTTTGGGTGAGCTAAATATGCGAGAGTAGCCTTTATAACGCAGGGTGTTAATCCTTTGCTGGACGGGCCAGTCAAAAAAAGAAAAAAGGAAAAAAGGCTCCAGGCACCAGTACATGAAGATCATCCAAAATCTGTTTTGAGTTCAACTTCTCACTGTCACTTTCTATAAACCTTTACCCTGTTTGATGTGTTTTCTATCTGTGTATGTGAATCTAAAATATTGTTTTCAGGCTATAAAAGTATAATGTATAGTATTAGTGTAGTATATAAAAGTATGGCCTAGAAAGTGATTACATGACTTAAAAATACTAAAACGTTGCTGTTTATGGAAACAGACTGGCCAGTCAGTTAAGAGTCCAAAGTCCAAAAGCGTCTTACATCATCAAGATTTTGGAAGACTCTGCTCAACACGTAATGTTTTGGTGTTCAGACCTGATGCTCTCTGCTCATCCCTTTACTGAATCTGCCCTTTTTCACATGTCTTGAAGATAATATTTGATGTGCCACATCCACCCCTGTGTGAATGTAAGTGCATCTTCACTGACTTGGCATATGTAACATCCACGATTACCTTTTACCTGCATTTAGGTGTAGCTCATTCAGCACCTGTTCAGGTCCAATGAACTGAATCTTGATCTGAAACATTAAATTATTTGTGTTAAACAAGTTATTGACTATTACAGGCCAGAGTGTTATATGCATTTCATGGAAAATGAGGGGAATATTTGAAAATGTTTCCCTTGGGTTTGAAATGTTAAGTCAGACGTGCATGCAGAGAACTAAACAAACAATTAATTGCTAAAACAAACACACAAACATGTTGATGGACAGGCCTCGCGGGCTCCCTGTTCAGGTGTCCCGTGTTTTCACTTGAGGTCATCCTTTACCTCCTGCTGCACCACCTTTGCCCGTGGAACGGGCTCAACGTCCCTCGCGGCCTCCACCCTCATGGGGCCCGCGGCCTACATGTGTGGCACCCGTCAAGCTAACACCAACAGATAGCATCATTGCAATCCTGACAGAGGCACAGACAGTGAGCGATGGTTTCCCCTGTATAACATTTTGGCCCACGGAGAACGGGAGAGCTTGACACACAGAAAAGGGATTTTTCCCACAGTTTTGCATGTTTGTCTGGTACCTGTATGGTCAAAACAAAACATAAATACATCTCTTAGTGATATTTAAAGTTTTCAGTTACCCTCATAAATGGGTACATGGTGGAAAACAGCACGTCACCAGAACTTGGGATACCCAGAGAGCCGCCATAGTAACATGATAAACATCATGCCTGCCATTAGACGGAATAAAGCAAATAAAGTGAGTCACTGATTCTCATTTTTCATCCTTGTATCCATCCTGCATCAGCAACATATACGCTAAAGAAAACAAGTGGGCCAAAAAAGCACTGGGTGGATTTGTGTTTCACTTTCAACCTTGGCTTTGCTCTCATTAAAATTGGTGAAGGAAAATGTGAGCTGAGAACGGTCACGCCCAGTCAGCGTCAGGTGAGTCATTTTATGTGGCAGTTCAGGTTGCAGGCGGTCCAAACCGCCCGCGTCTTCTTGTGGCCAGCACAGGTCAAACGCTGGGTTTGGGGAGAGGAGGGGAAAAAACGAGGTAGACTTAATTCATCCTTGCCCGTGACAGGTGTGTGTTTATGTTTTTGTTTTTTTTCCCCTAGTTCACCTAAATCCTTCTCTGCTGGACGGGGGTGCGAGTCGCTGGTGGCACTGCCAGATGTCTGCACTGCATCTGTCGCTGTGAGGCTTGCAGCAACTCTTCACATTATTTGGACAACCTGCTGAAATGTTGTTTTGAGAAAAAGAAAAAAAAATTGAAATCATGTCACATTACTTACTCTCATAGCGGTGCAGTTAGAGACAGTACACAATCAGTTTTGACCATTCACCTCTATTTTAACTTTCTTAGACATGACTGTGCAGGTTTGACGGTTTCTCTAGAGGACTGGATGGAATCTGCTTCCATTGTGCGAATAGATAAGATAAGGTTAAGAAAGTTAATAAACGAAGACATTACAGAGGAGAGAGTTTTTTTGTCTCCCTGCTGATTTAAAAAATTTTATCATGTAGACATAATGTGAACAAGCTAGCAGCTCTGTAAGGCTGTAAGCCTTAACACTGTGGCATTTATGAGATATAACGTTTACTGTGTTCACCATCTATCCACTGTTGCACTGCTTGCACGCTAATTCATAAATCCACTGGGTAATTTAAAACTTCAGTGTGCTCGTGGCACCAGAGAAAAAGTGTTAGTTGACTTCGTCCTCTTGGGAATATGGAGACTTTTATAAGATCTTTCAGTCTGAACCAGTGGTGGACTGACAGATCAATCCTGCCATCCCTACAGTCTTGCAGCTATAGTGTAAAAGAAGTGTCAAAATTTCCCACAACCATTAGAATAAGAAATATGTAATGTCTCAGAGTAGGTCGTGGATCCAATTAGACGAGGATTTTCATGCTGCTGTTTAAAACCAGTTGACGACCATTAGAGAAGAAACGGGTAGAAGTGGTTCAATCCATGTGTTTTTATTTTCAGAAAAATGTATAAAATTCTTTGTTTTTGGATCCAGGGGTTGACCTGTGCCGTGCCTCCCTCCTTCTCACCCTCTCCAATCGCGTTTAAGCCTTTAATCAAACGGACATCTGGATTGCATTGAGTGCTGCGGAGAGAGAGGCCTGATTGCTGTTAAGCAGACCACGCGATGATGTCACTTTTCATTAATAATGATGCTGCCCATAGCAGTCGCATTTATCTTCCTGTCTAACGATGCCGAGACCACAGGCCGACGACATGACAGTGACCATGGCCGTTCGGCCGGCTAGCTGAGAAAACGGGCAGCCACTCCGTGACGGCTCCTCTGTGTGATTGACTCAAGAACGCGACAATGAACCGGAAGGGGGCTACTTAAAGAGGACAGTGCCTAAATGACCACTAACAGCCTGTGTAATGAGAACTAAGACTCCATTTTCATTAAGTCAAATGACACGTAACTAACAAGGTACTAACTGTATCACCGGGATTGATGGTCTGCAAAACGGGAAGAAAAATTCACTCTGTCCTGATGGATACGAGGCAATGTTAGATAGAAGAACTATCAAATTTTCTCACCCTTGGTCATGTTCTTATCACGCATGTGGCAGTCAACAATTGCAGTGTTTATCCAAAAAAAAATAAAAAATCAACAACAACTCACTGGTCATCTGGGTTTTTGTGTTGATTTCTGATTCTTTAATAATTTTCTGTGAAACCGACCATTGCGCAATTTGTTGACAGCAGAGAGTATAATGAAAAAGTGAGAAATAAAGTGAAAATCAGCAAGATACTTGTTTTTCTGAAAATTTGAAAACATCTTTGGTTATTTCTTTGGCGTTTGTTACATTTTTCACATCACTGTTTCCAGAGCTTTGATGTGACTACAAGCATTCAAATCCAGAAATGATTTATGGTGGCATTTGGAAATTAAGAAGGAAAAGGGAAAAAAAAAAAAAAAATCGGGCACGCAGGTAGAGTACAGTCCTCCAAAATGAGCGATGTTACATGTGTGGAATAAAAGTTCACGTCTTCATGTGCACACAAACTGGATGACCCTGCAAAAGTTCATTCCCGACACACAACTACTCCGTGAACTCTCCGAGCCTTTTCTCTCAACTCAAGTTTCATTTAGTTTTGACAGTCAGGGGTGGGCTCAGTTTTAGGCCATTGTGTCCATAAATTTAATCTGTTACTGTTAAGTCTACGCCCTTTTCCAAAACTGTTATGACTGGCTTATATGCTGTGCAACAGCGTCAATGCAGATTAAAAGCAAAATGAAGAAGAGGGGGCTAGATGTAGGCCTTTTCCCTCTCCTATAAAAAGTTATGTTATGGCAGAGGTATGCCTCTTGAGTCGTAACACACGTAACTACACCGTCTTACTTTCTATTTTTCTGTTGAAGTTAAAGTTTTTACTAAACGTGATATGGAAAGACAATGCATTTTTTAGTGTAAAGATTCTAAATGTAACATTAAAAATCAGTTAATAAGTCAGTTTGTAATCAGCCCCGCAATTTACCGCCACTCCGTGACGGCTCCTCTGTGTGATTGAAGAACACGACAATGAACCGGAAGGAGCCTGTGTGACTTCGCTGACGTTAACTACGTTAGCTAGCAAGCAATTTGTCCGTGTTAGCAAGAAAGCTATTGTTTGCCAGTTAAAACCGTAATATAGTAACATATATCAGATGATTTGCACTAATGTTAGCTTTAACTTTGGACTGTGTGTTGTGGTGGGTGTCGTTTGTTGACGTTATTTTCTATTTAGCTTCCGCATTATCTATTTTTTGAGAATGTAGGGAAGCAGAGAGAGGAGTATTATATAGAAAATCCGACCCAATCCGTCAGCAGGCAAGTACAAAATCTACAGCCACTATAAGTAGTATACGCATAGTATGAGTAGTAAGTGCAAGTATTATATCTTTATGTACAGTTACAACACATTGTGGAGTGCCTGAAGTGAATTTAAAAAAAAAAAAATTCACATTTTTTAAAGGTCTGCAGGCCATCTGATATGCATTTCTGTATGACGTGAACTGGAGCACCAAGAGAAACACAAGGGATGTAATTATAATCACGGTGTACTAATCATATATTAGAACACGTTGAATTATTTCTTCTTGATCAGAAACCAATCACGGCCTTACAAAGTGACTGACCATGACGACTTGGCGAACAATAATGGGTCACAAACACATTGTAGTTTTTTTTGTGAGATGTCAGGCCCATTTAATAACGTTCACTTAGAACAGAACACATCAGTGCATATGTAACAAAGAAAGTAGCCTGGAGATGCAAAAAGATAATATTTTTAGAATAAGAAATAGATGGCTATTACTGTGTCTGCTCAAAAACACGTTAGTCTAGCTAAACTTTGAGATGGAGATGACCTTATAGCCTCTCTGCCATGAACAAAATAGAAATCATTCACTTTTTGTGTTTGAATTTAGCGCTTGAGTTCAGGCAGTACAGCGTATATGAATTGCCTAGTCAGGCAATTTAGTGGGGCCCCTGTAGTCGTGGTCTTGACTGGTCTTGAAATAAAATCCAAAGCGTCACTGAGAATTGGCCAGTCTGTTTATCAGAATTAATGATGACAACAAAAAAACAAAGAAATGAATGAGTATAAAAGATGAAGCTAGTGTTGTATGCTAGTGAAGGAGGGAGCAGAGAAGGTGGAGAAGGAGCAGGCCAGCTTTAAAAGGTCACGAGCTCAGCAGCCCAGGTGAACCTCGTCTCACTAATGAGCCACCACCACACTGTAACCTCACTTCCTGAGAGGACTAGCATGCAAACCAGATCGGACATACCACCGGTCATACGTTCATGAACAACTTGCTTTCGTCTGTAGGCTATAAAGTCTAACTTAACCTACCTAAATCTATATTTTCCTTAAGGTTTTCTCTGTGATTTGGCACAACACAGTGGAAGAAATTCAAAATTTTATTTTGGAAATGATGTTTAGCCATTTTGTGGATGGAAAAATGTTGAATTATTACAATGTGCTTTGATCCTTTATTGTAGTTTGTATGTTTGTGTATTGCATGTTCCTTTCCAAAAATCCCAACATTTGTTTGCTATTTAAAGTCACGTAAAAGCAATATTGTTCACAATTCACATTTCTTCGTCCTTTTTGTTGTTGTTGTTTTGTAATATTCCCCTAATATCTCATTAGATTGTATTATATTTTATATTTACAAATGAAAAATACAACTATATTGTCACACCAGCATAAAAAAAACATGTTTACAACTGGATACTGCATGATTTTTTTCTTCAGAAACATAACTCTGATGATAAGTACAGCACATATTTAAGCATAACCATATGTTGTATTGTATTTCAGTTTGTCTGGATAACTGTAGAGTGTAATTGAAAACAGCAGGAGACTTCATGTTGGGTGCTTTTAATTTGACATCAGCTGATAGTTACTAACAATGGAAAAACCTAATCTTTACGAAATTAAATATTTCAGATGCTTTCAGAGTTAGAACAGTTCTTGGAATAAAGTGACAGCATAATGCGGCATTTCTGAAGTTAATAAAAAAAAGAAAGCTTGAACACATTTGCGGTGTTGAATGACCACATATGACACACGTTTAACCGATGAGAGGCCTTTTAGGTATTTGAAATGCTAAAACACGGATTACATATTATTTCTGAATATTCTGCATGTAAATTTCACGTCGATGAGAACAGCAGAAGACTATATTTGGCCATCTTTTAAACATTTTAAGACATTCCTCTGCCATCTGCTTTTGATAGTCATTAAATTCTGTTTCTACTCTAAATTATGTCTTGCTGTTTGGGTCCGTCTGTTGTTAGACTTGAAAGTTATGTAAATGAAAACTCAAAAGGATTTTTTTTATTTAAAAAATGTGAATCTGCAGCTGGCATGTTCCTTTGTAATTTGCACATAAAACACTTTGGTAAATACAAAGCCAGATTTATTTTTTTTATTATTATTTTTTTAATGTATTTTTCATTTCCGCTTAAAAATTCCTGTTTCATGTTATTTACAACAAAGCGTAAAAAAGAAGATAATTGGAGTGACTGACATATTTCCAAACCCGTTTGCTCGCGAACAACGAAGCTTCAACTCTTCAAAAAGGTTCAACAGAGCGTGGATTATGTCCAAACTGACTCGAGGGTTCAAACGAGACTGGCCTGCTTCAAACTTGGAGCTAACATTAATGAGGGGATACTGATTATGCTGCTTATGCTGAGTAGGACTTTTTAAAAAGAGGAAACCATTTATCTGTGCAGGGACAGCAGAGCTGGTCTGGAGAGCCTCACTGCGCTTCTCTTATCACGAAAAACTTGAGGAGATTCAGTCCATAATGGCACCCATTTGATCTCGATGGGGTAACTGTCTACTGTCAACTACTGACCCTATCGGTTTTATATATATGTGTATGCATAACACCATTCCACCAGTGTGATAAATTAGATAATTATTATTTTGCAATATGCACACATGGTGCTAGCTGTGAAAACGACAGGCACATTCAAGCCGGAGGAGTCACTTGGCCCGCTGTCGAGAAGTTGTCAATAATAGCGTGAAAAGGTTTTCACCCCACGACTAGCCGAGAGTATTTCCATGAAATATTCTCCAGATTCGGAATAATAATAATAATAATAAACAGCATGCCTGCTCTGTCCCCGAGCAACAGCATGCTATGATCATACGCAGGCTTTCTGTCAGTGTAGAAATCATCATTACCACAACAGTGCTTCTAAAAAAAGATGAAAGGCTGCATCTGGATCGACGAGGTGGCCTTCAGCAGGTCTGGCGCACCATTGCGTGCTATCTGCTCCGTCGTCTGAAACCTCAAGGTGAAGAGGATGAACTAAAACACATGTGACCTGGGAGTGATTTCACACTGCAGAGCCAGGGTCAGGTCAATCTCCATCTTCCTTTGTTTCAGGATGGTTCTTTGAACCCAGGGGCCAGAAGCCTGCTAACTCCATCATAAACACAACATGAATCTTTCAAGCCATTCTGGTATGTGGCCAGCGTGTTTCAATAGCTAATACGCTCAGGTTTGTAATGTTAGAAGATGTCACTATAACCCATAAAGCTATAAATCAACTCACCTGGAGCCTAAAAATGTTTTTGGGTTTTAGTGTTTTTCAGAAAACTTGAAAATTAAATGCGATAAAAAAGATAGACGTGCATGCTTCGTGCCACAACCGAGCATTTGCCAAACCCTGATGCAGCTTTTACACTTCGGAGTTTGTTTGTCCCACCTTCCAAACAGCCATTGGTTTATATTCATTTCCTTCTTCCTGGTGTTCACTATGATTATGCAACAGCAGACACAATTAATGGAAAGTAAACACTACTGTGGAAAATGTTCCAACATACTCTACCTTCCATCTAACATGCCCAGAAGCTGAGTGCCTGACCCTGCACGTTACAAGTCTGAGATGAGGATGTTCCTGTCTGGTCTACGGGAACAGCTTTGACTCGCAGTGGTCGTGGGACTGGATTTGCAAAGCCGTATTGATGTTGGCAGTTCAGATTTTATTATTAGTAAAAAAAAAAAAAAAGACAAATGACAAAGTTCACAACCTTTTAACAATAAACGATTCAAACACTTTCATCTGAGCGTCTCTGCGTTCTGGTGTCCGTGTTAGCTGTCTTGTATCTTGCATGTGTTTAACCCCTCTGCGCCTGTTCCTTATGAATTCCTCGCTTTGATTTGATTAATTCAGACAAACAAAAATAATGTGACTCACAGTCTCCACTTGGCTAAAGTCATCCACATAATCAGAATCAGAATCACTTTTATTCGCCAGGTATGTGTTACACAGACGAGGAATTTGACTCCGGTTACACTTCGCTCTCTTAGTACAAACATCAAACACAGATAGACACAGTTAAAAAAAAAAAAAAAGAGGACTTGACAGGTGAGACGTAGACATAAACACGAACAAAACCAAAAGCTATGTACATATAAAAAGGTAAATATAGTGCAAGAGCGCAGTACCAAGGCAACTGTCCACGGTGCCATTTTGGTCTAAGGTCTAACCATAATCAGCAAAATACAGTTTGTTCATGCCCTGTAAAGCAACATATAGAAGAATTTTCTGATCTTTTGATCATTAGGAATCACTGTTGACAAAATATGATGCGACAACATCACCGTTTGGGTTTAAATGACTGCTTTGTTAAGGTTAGCGGACCTTAATCATCATGGTTGTCATAATAAACACACGGTTAAGGTTAGGGAATAATCGTGCTTATGCTTTAAATAGACCTAATGTTGATTATCGGTCCCATCCATCCATCCCAACTCCTGCTTCTCCTCCCTACGCAGACTTGTTTTGCTGTGTAGGATCACCTGACCTCCATCTTTGCTGCCATCGTAATTACAGCAGGCCCTGCGGGGCTTAAATGTAAACATGTTGCCGAAACGACAGATTCTCAGTCAGTCTCCACTTGCAGACGTCACGGTTTCCACTTTAATGCTTTCCACTGAGGTATAGGTATAAGACCCTGCATACCTACAGAGGTGTTTTTAATGATTCTGGCTGATTAGACCTCAGCATCGGTTGAAGATGGGGGCTAGTGTATGCTGGGAACAGGTGCAGCTAATGGGAGAATTAAGAAAATGTCATTCAAATGGTCTGTAAACTCCCAAGCAGTCCTGAGGGGGTGGTCGAATCAGCCAAAAGTGAGAACACCTGCGTGGTATAAGACCATGAGGGTGTATAGACTATATATGACAGGGTAGATGTGTGTATTTATGACTTTACAAAGATCAAAATGCCTTTTTGCAATTCACAAAATACAAAATTTTGCTGCTGACAAACTCAAAATAACTAAAGGAGTACAGTTTATAAAGATATGAAGAAAGAAAAGCTGCCAATCTTCACAAAAAACAAGCAGGAACCTGCAAAATGTTTGCAATTTTCATTAAAAAAAATATCCCTAATGTGTTTGGGAAAAGGGTGATTTGAGACTTCATATCTCTCGCTGTCCTCCTGCATCCCTAATATTACTTGCTCTCGTCCACTGTGTGTAATCGTGTTATCTCTGTCGAGCCCTTCCCTTCCCAGCTGGTTGGCAAAAGCAAGCTTATAATTGTTTGATGAAAGGCACCCAATTAAGAGGAAACATGCCGGTCCTGATGTTAACGTTTGTATCCTGACAACGCTGGTGGTCATGGAGGCCTGGTGTGTGCAGCAGACTCTCATAGTGTGGGAATTCAGCAGAACCCTGTGTGAGACATGGCCGTGGCTCAGTATTAATTTCTTTAGTCATTAATGGCCTCTGCACAAAGTCTTTCGTATATTGTTTTAATAGGGGAGCAGTGCTGACGTAAGGAGGGAGCAGTGTTCTGACTGCTCAAAAGGGAGGGGAGTCCAAAAGGTTTCCATTGTCTCAAATGAAGTTGGCAGTGAGAGTGGTTTACTTGGATTCTCCCTGCATGGTGTAATTTGTGAGTATTATATTGATAACCTGCATTCAGCTTCACTTGTGTGTTTGTCTGCACTCTGCTGTAATAAGAAGTGATGCCATATGTAACCGAGGCCAAAGGGAATATGATTTCAGCCAGACGGTTAAGTGAATCACCAACTGCGTTGCATGTGAAGTGTACATTTGCGTGACTTGTTGTTTATTGCCCACATTCAGCTTCGTGACTGTCTTCAATGTATTGTGCCAAGTCTGAGGCCACGTTCTTAAATCTCCCCAGTTTGTTGGTAGACAAAGTCATTTGTTTTCTACACTGGATAATTCTGATCCATCCATCTACCTTGTCTTGGCATGTGTATGTTATAGAAATGCAGTGCTTACCCAGTGTGTGGTATAAAGAATATGAAATGTTACCCAGAAGGTTTGATTCCTGTTCTTCTCCTTTAGCAGCAATGTCTTTTTCCATTTATTTATTTTCTCATTTGTATGAAAGTTTGGTAAAATCCAGATGTGGAGCTCCTACCTCTGCTCAGAAGTCAGCTGAAGACACAGATCCAGTCTGTATTCTCTTTTCTTGAAATCTGCTCTCAATTTGGGATTGCACCAAGTAAACCAGAATCAGGCGCTGCAGAAATTAAAGTTCTGCCACAAATCTGTGTCAGATTTGGTGTTTTGTGTGCTGGCAACCAGCAATTTAACTGGGACCAGCAGCTGTCCAGTAATCCAGACTGTTGGGGACATTTTTGTAATTGATAGACTGACAAGCAAATATCTCCCATCAGCCAAACGAAAATACCAAAAACAACTGTATCTGCAAGAGTGGAGCTGCTACAAACTAACTGTCCAACAAATGGTTTGCACAGCTGACCATTAATGAGAAAGTATATGTGATTTTGTTGCATGTTTCCATGTATAGGGCAGTTTTTTATCCACACAGGACACAAAAATGATGTCGTCTAGACAAATGGATCCGACCCTTGATTATCCAAATCAAGGGTCGGATAGAGGTTTGCTGCCTGTTAGGATATTGGGCTATCTAAATAAAACTGACTTGACTCAAAAGACAGCAGTCTGATTATCCGATTAACATGAGAATTTAATTCATAATCAGTATTCAGCTGATTGGCTGTGTGCTGATCATGTGATTGTGTTTAAGCTGCCCTGTACGCAGGATGTGTTGCTCTGACAGCAGCTTCAGATGATAAACTAAAAATCAGTAACATTCATCTATTGCTGACAAAAGCGTGTGTATGTTCAGTATATATTTCACAATAATTAGATGCATAGCAGAAATTTGTTGTAAAATATAAGTTCTTCCTGCGGGGAAACTTGATTGTTGAAACTGTGAACCCACATGAATCATCATGAGCTTAATTCAGGTCTGTCAAATGTAACATTAATGGCAGCTAGAAAGCAAGACACATGAGTGAAAGAAAATGAAGATGTAATTAATAAAAGACCAGCTTTTTACTGAGTGATAGAGGATCAGTCATAGCATGCATTCACTTGCCCTCCTGTTATTCAGAAAATAATTGCTGAGTGAGTGGTTGCTTGAGAGAAAACGATTAGCAGTGCCAAGAAGTACAGATCCCAATCTCATTCAACAAGACTGACTAGAAGTAAACCTTCTCAGTCCACTCTGTTTGCACTGTTTTTCACCCTGGAGAAAAGAAATGCATCCTACAGACCATATTTTTTTAGTTTTTAGTCATAGATTTTCTTAGTAAAGCTGAAATTCTCATGAAGAGTTCCTGTGTGGATGTGCAGGCCTCACTTGTGGATCCATGTGTTGTATTTGGCATGCTGGCTGAGCATGTAAATGTGTTTGGCAGATCCATAGCATAGCTTTGTGACTCATTCACAAGTGTTACATGTTAGGTTTGAAGAGGGGAACTCAGCTGGTTTACAATTTGTCAAAGGTGCCCCTGCCAATAGGTCCTTTTTAATTTTATGGCAGTGCCAATCAAATTTACAGGAGGTACCTCTGAGCACTTCTGTGAACTTAAAAGAGTCAGGCCTTAAAAATGCAGTGCCTCAAAATCCGATGACATGTATATCTTTCCCGAGAGGATTGCGCGATTCGCTTCACCCGGCGCTCTCAAGAGAGGAAGTGGGGCCGCATGCCAAAAATAATATCTTAATTATCAATATTGCATGTTAATGTTTTTTACATATTTCCTGTTTTTGCAGTGTTGAAAAGCATCTGCAAACCACCGGACACGAAGTAAATAAAAAAAACAATGGACTTGAAAGTGTAGGTACACAAATTCAACCTGTTGTTGCGTCGGTACCAGCGGTGACACAGCTGCTCAGGCTACTCATACATCATATCAGCAAATACATTCGTCTTCTTGGCCTCGCTATCTCTGCACTCTGTATCGCCAACTATTAGAAGGATTGCCATAAAATTGTGTACAGGTCTACATGGTCCCTAGAGAATGAACTGAAAAAACCTGACGATGTCTTGAATTTTCCCCTCGCTCCGCAACAGGTCGTATTTTGAAATTTTCCAACGCTTTGGTTTCTGACCGAATACTGAGAACATTTCCATCTGCACTTTGTTGACGCTAGCATGCTACACAAAGACGGTGACCAAAGTAAACGTTATTCTTTATAAACATTATAATGTTAACAGTTCCATTGTGTATGTTAGCATGCAGATGTGAGCATTTATTTTATGTGCTACTGTGGCTGTAGACTCCTTAACTTTATAAGGCAACTGGACTCCCAAGATTGAAGCCAGGCCTCAAGATTGTTTGCTTGAAAACATCAGTGGTGGTTGCTAAATGTTAGTGCACATGCTGCTCCAAGTATTACTTCATTGAAATAAGGGCTGAGAACGGCATCAAACAGCATTTTCTTGATGGAAAACATGCATTTGTTCTTCTTCAGACTGACTATTGTCAGAGCTTGACCACATTAAATGGTACAATCTGACTGGTTGAAGTTCGCCCATTACAGACTGTGACAGACATTTGGTTCATCCAATCACCTGGCCTGTATTTTTGGAAAGTGCCTGACCTTTTACAAACAGTTTCCAACAATGATGTCCCAGATGGTGCCGTATTAATAAAACTGAATTTCCTTTCTGGGCAAGAGGGTACGAGGTCCCAAATATCAAGAAGGCAACATATTTTGTCGGTAGTCCGGGTCAGATCTCGAGTCCTCCTAGCTGCTAGCAACTGTTTTGTTCATTCACGTCCCAGTAAGCAAAGCAAATCTGGCTATGAGGACAGAGCGTACTTGGGTCAGATGGAGGTAGCATGTCATCCTCACAACAAACAAACCGCTGCATAATTTGTTTGTGACTGGAGGGGGACCACTTCCCGTAAAAAAGTCCTGGTGTGGTTGTTTTGGTCAACACCCGAGTACGATTACTGTATTCAAACCCGCACAAACAAATCATACCTACAATAGGGGGAAAATAACAAGTATATCTACTTGTGCATCGCAGACTGTGGTACGGTACATCTTGTTTTTGTTGCGTTTGAGTAAATATGCTGTTTCTTTTTTGACATCTGGTAAAAGACTGGCTCATTTATAAAACGCAGTGCATTGGTCAGTCCATTTAATGAGGATCTTTGTATGACAAAATACAGCACCCGTATGCTGAAAAGTATAAATGTCTACGAGTGAATGTGCGCAGATGCACACGTCTTAACACGTCAAAACATCTGATCTTTTTGACTGAGTTTCTCATCAATGGGCCACATTTATCAGCCTCCATCTCCTCGCAGGCCGAGAAACATGCGTAGTTACTTGCGTACTGCGAGCCGTCACGTTTCCAAAGCCGAGCGGCTTTCCGACTTTTGGAGCTGAGGGACTGCGGCGTGCATCAGCAGACGATTGATAACGGCATCGGCCCGTTTCAGACGACAGTGTCTCTAAGACTGGGAGGAGGTGTTCAGACAGCAACAATTAGAGTCCCATCTGATGAGTGATCATCATTTGAGTGCCACTTTTATATACTTTCCCACAGCCTGTCCCCTGCCCACTGGGACTGTTGATGCTATCTACTGCCGAGTGTTTACTTGAGATGTTAAAAGGAAAACGTCAAGAAAAAAAAAAATCAGTCATGTTGACCACATGAGATAAAAAACAAGTGCATAATAATGAAGCTATCATCTGTAAAGTATCAGGTGATTTTTGTGGTTTTGCAGATTTATAGGAGACAGTTAGATACCACACATATTATCTACAAACTGATACAAGAGGAGTTAATCCAAACACTGACCCGCCCTGTGATTGAATATAATTACAGACGGCCTTCCCGACATCTCATTCACTAAAGCGGAGTTTTCAGATTTTAACTAAGTAATATTAAAAAAGAGAAGTTTTGACAAGTTATTTATCCTTTTGTCAATTTGACTGGAGCAACTGATTGAGCTACTTTCCTTTCCCTTCTGTTCTTTTAGGGATTACAGTTTTGTTCTTCAACCCAGACTGACCGCGATTTCGAGGTAAGGCTGGGTTCAGCTCAGATCAAGAGGTCACATCCTACAGTATTTGTCAAGTTGATATACTGCTGGCAGCATAATTGAAAGGCAGGAGGTTGTCGGGCTGGCGGCGCAAGCACTTTACAGAGCGTTGTTTTCTTTGGGCGCATGGTGAATCTCGAACTGCATATTTTTCTTTTTCCTGTATGGATTTCACATTTGCATGGAAAAATCTTTCTTGTGTGTTTGGATTTCCATTGTGTGGACAACATAAAGGGCTCTGGGATGGGATGTGGGAAAAGGGAGTGTGCAGTTTGCCTAAGTGCATGTTTTTATGTCTATTTGACAGCCTTGGTCAGTGGCTGATGTCAGTACATACACAAAGTTAACGGCCATCCTCTTTCCTACTCTTAAATTCACTGAGGGAAACCAGTGAAAGGCTGCTACTGCAGATATCCCACAATATAAAAATGTGGAAAACATCCAGTATATACAATGTTCAATCATTATGCTAAGCCTGGAGCACTTTAAACAACCGAAAAATTAAACATTTGTGGTTGCAATGATATAAAATGACTTGAAAGCTTAAAATTGATCAAGAATCTCTGTAATGTGGACTGTAAACGTGCTTGCCCTTTAATTTGAAAATAAGGGCTGATTTTCGTATTTTAGTGGTTGCTTAAACACTATTTTGAAAGGAAGTATCTCAGTCATATGATTTGTACTGACAAATTGTGGTCATGGACCAATTGGCCAAACAATCACTGTATAACTTTCACAGAAGTTTTTTTTTTTAACTCGAAATGGATGTCTGCTCAAAATGTATCCGATTTTATCCTCACTGCTAATTATTTGTATAAAGCTCGGATTTTCCCATGACTGCTCTTTAGTCTGCTGCAGCAGACACTGAATCAAATGTGGATACTGGCATTAGTTTCAAATAAAATCAATAAATATACATTTTTTTTAACATGCACATCTGTCTTCCTCAGTCATCTCTGTGTCTTAGCTCTGCCCCGGTTGAAGAAAGTTTGCTATGGCTGACCCTCATGGAAGAAAAAGTGCCTCGCTGCTTCAGCCGAGCATGAAAAGTACCTGAGCACTTTGTCACCTCATCAAGTCTGCATAATGACCTTAGGTGAAGCTTTTGACAAATGCAGGGTGTTGTTTCCAGATTAAACTTCCTAAAAAAACTGGCACACTTACGATCCCCATTCTTCTCCGGCTTCCCAGCTTTATTGTTTTTTTCCGGCTTCTTTCGTTGATGTCCATACGAGGTGAGGTGTTTAATAAGTGTCCACATTTCCTCTGTAAGAGGAAATAATAAATCCAAACTCGCTATTTCAATAAACACAATGTACTACTATCCCTCAACAGCTAATGAGAGAAAAGTGTGTTTGGCACATGCATGTAACAATGATATGCCAGGTGCTGCTATTCTGTTATTGAGACTGTCTGGCAAAGACGGTTTCTTGGCATAAACCGAGGCAGTCATAATTTTGCTTGACACTTAGCAACTGAGCGTGAGAGTTTTTTTTTTCTGGGTTATAATAGGAACTGACCTTGTGGTCACAAGTATGGAGTCATTGACTAAATATTGGAGCATGAGGTAAAGAAATGTCAAGCTTGAGGCAATCGTCATCAGTCCAATTGTTCCTTCTCATCTCTGTTCACCATAACTCAGACTACCTGCAGCCAGCTTCGCAGTCCTGGCCCGGATCAAGGTAAAAGTCAACCCTGACGACATCAAAAGTATGAGGCTGTTGGCATGAAGGATTGAAATACCTTTCACATCCCTGTGACTGATGTCACCTCCACAGGCTAAATAAAGCCATCCTGGGTCTTGTTACACATGCAAGTTATCTGAGCGGTTAAACTTTATACCTCTCACAAAAGTGAGACAGGACTACAGTAGACGGTTTTCAAGAAGAATATTGCAACAGACTCACTTGTCACGACTTTGTTTGGGCACTGAATGTGCTTGAAGCACTTACGTAAGTCTTTACTTTAGTAAAAGTAACAATACCACACTGTTAAAATACTCCAAATACTGCATTAAAAAGTATTTTTAAGAACAGAAATATTACCAACAAAAGTACTTATACTGCAAAAAGACCTTCTTATCATCATGTATGTATGGTGCATTATTGGATTGCCATTTCTGAAGCATTAGCAAGCAGAAATTCTTTATCGTAGTTAATTTTGTCATCAAGCTAGAGATGATTTTAATTACTTTATATACTGTTGGTAGTTCAATCTATAACCATCGTATGATAAACTGATCAAGTGAAGAAAATGTGGATATGCAATGAAACAAATGACTACAGATATCAGATAAAGAGAGTAAAAGGTTTTTTAAACTCTGATATATATTGGAGTAAAAGTGAAGTTGCATAAAATGTCATTTTTACTTAAATTCTAAGATTGTGAATGCGTCGTAAGTCATTCGGTCACCTGTGTGAGTCAAAAGAAACCGTCTGATTCAAAAGTCAGTTCCCCCAGTTTTCTTTGTTCGCGTCCCCCTTCACAGGCACGTCAGTGTGCGGAGTCAGCAACAAGGGATTAAGTGTCATCCTCAAGGACTCTGCAGCAGGGTGGATGTTTGCCAAAACCAGGGCTTGAACCTGGCTTCTCCAGTTAAAGGACAGCTGTCTCCCTCCTAACCGCAGTAACTCTGGCAGCAGCAGTATCACTGCCAACATGGGACGGAAAGAGAATCCCTGACCCAAGTCCAAAAGACAATAGAAAATATGACATGGGAACGTCTCAACTCTCTGGTTCTCCAACACTGAACACCACTAGTCTGACCAGCGAGGGGATCCCCGCTTCCAACCTGGGAGCTTTTGCTTTGCCTCTCATCCTGTTCTTTCTTCCTGTTCTCTGAGCGACCACGGCTAGGGATCCCCACGCTTCTTGAAAGTGGAAAATGATGGTCTTGTGTCATTTGGACAATGACTGACAGTCTCTCCCCATATTCCAAAGCAGTTAGGGGAAAGGGATTTCCACCAGGGTAAGCAGACGTGGGAAGCTCCGTTACAAGCCGGAACCAAACTGGGGAGACGTGTTCACTTTAGCTCACTTCTGAGGGGCTGACTGAGAAAACATCTCAGATGTAGGAAAAATTGAAAAATTAGATGTCAGAAATCAATCACGGAGTTATATGATTCAACTGAGATTCTGGATTAACCCAATCCTACCCATGCATGTAAAGTCTGCCTTTCAAGTAGAGTGCTTATCCTTTGATTCATTCTTTCAGACAGTCTCTCCTCAAAGGCATTTTTGGTGTTGCCCTTGGTTTTAAAACATTTAAAATAATGAACACTGCCTTACTTTCACACCTGTGAACACCTGGCTAATCGCTGCAGGAAGCGGGGAAGATTTTGTCAGATTGTCTGTTCCGGAAAGTTGATGGCCCCGTGCTGATTCTGGAGTCTGAAAGGGTTTTTTAGACGTCGGTAGACAATGTAGCACACACCAGCGTACTGAGGCCTTCAGTGTCATCTCCCGAGTTGATAGAAAATACAGTCTTCCGACCCGCTCGTGTGTTCTTTGTGTTTTCTTGTCACCTATCTGATTAATCTCCGTTTGAGCCCTGTACTCAGGATTTTTCTTTATTTGGAAAGTCTTCCCTTCCTCCAATCTCTTCATCATCTATTTGCATTGGTCTCCACTGCTGTCGGCAGACATTGGCCTAACATAAACATAGCTTTCATCGTACCAGGGGGTCAGTTCAATGGTTAGGTCACAGGGGTGGACACAAACATCCCACCCCTCAAACCTAATTCCCCCCACTAACTTTCTCTTCCAAAACCCATACAAATCCCACACCCAGCAGCCTCCCACAGTTCTAAAATGCGTGCTGCAGGAGTACAAAAAAGGAACAAGAGCTGCCTGACCAGTAGGGCTCTCTCTTTTGTTTAATCGAGGTTGGCATTCTTTCTCCCAGCGTGGGCCTGCTCTGTACTACATGGGTGCAGCTCCAGTGGCTTAGGCCACTGGTGGCACCTGTCTCCTCTTCAGCGCCAGGCCGGGGAGACTGCCCTGCCTTGATCCCCTTGCTAATTATTTTCAAAGCAGCCGGGATTTATATCACACTCATGCAGGCGCCAGTGGCACTACAGCTCCCCCAGGAAGCAGCTTTTCTGGCTTTTCTCTCTTGCTTGGTGGGCAGAGATTGTTACCATGGACGTGAGCAGCGCTCGGGCACCACAGAAGCATCTGGCCAGCTGGTTGGATTTGGATGTTTTCCAGATTGGGATTGCTTCAGTGTATGTGCAAATGGTCTTGCCATTCATTCCTCAGCAAACCAACAAGGTTATTCAGCAACAGAAATCATCTCTCCTTCTCTGAGAAAAATGGACATGTACGTGGAATACACAGCAGAACAAACTAGATCAGAAAAAGAACTGAAAAGCAAGTCAGCAGGATCCTAAAGCTGATCCTAAAGGATCCGTGTAGCAGACGTATAAGTCTCTCAGAATAATGACATTTTGACATGTTAGAAGAAAAGGCTAAAGCAGGCAAAATAAAGTACGATTCTGTTAAATGGATTTACAATATGTCCTTTGGCCAATATGAAATCAAAGCAGTTTTCTTTTCTTTCTTTTTTTTTTCTTGGCGGGTGCCCAGATTCTTCCAAAGCTGACGCCACATCCAGGATGTAAAGCCTGCCCATTTTTAAATAGGTGAAACATTATGGTTCAGCAGATTGTAAAACACACAGGAACTTGACCTATGACCTTTTTCATACAGTAGCCTATTCTCTCTCCTCTCTTTGTTTTGCGCAGAAGTCAGTCTGGATCATTAATTTTACGGACTCCCCGGGGCTCGCTGCATTCTCTGATGTTTTCTGATACACTGCACTTAACATTCCTCGTCACTCTCAGGCTTGACGTGACTGACAAATAAGTTATATCCCATGCAACACGCGCTTATCTGAGCGCAGAGGAAAGTAAGGAAAAGGCATGTGTTCTTGGCTCTTCGCCAGCCTACAGTACACCGCTGAGATAAGGTCTCCATTTGATGATGTTGCTTGAAGAATAAGGCTGACTTGGTAGGGTCGGTGTACTCTTGACTTGGGCAGCACACATGCAGCCGCACCTACAGGATATAATGGACCAATTGACACAGGTTAAGTTCTATGGTACAAGGAATCCCAGACTTGTTCTCTAGTGAATTTGGATAGATAGATAGTCCCAGCCATATGAATAAATGATGAGATGAAAAGGTAAATACATTTAAAGCCAAACTGACATGTATTAATCCTCATGTTTTATGTGCTTTTTTCTTCTTCTTTTTTATAGATTTTTTTGGCCTTTTCAAGCTTTATTTTCGATAGAGACAGCTGAAGTGTGACAGGAATGCGGGGAGAGAGAGAGAGAGATGGCAAGGACTGAGCCTTCGTACACGGGGTGGATGCTCTACCAACACCCCGACAGCTAACGTGCTTTTTGCAGTTCCTCAAAAGAAGATGAAACAACACCTCATCCTCACAACACAAAAAAGGTGAAAGGCCCTATCCAGAGCCAGTGTTTGGTTTGTCCATTAAATGTGGTGGTTCAAGATGGCAGACTCTGCGGAATACGTAATGAGTGAAACATAATGATTCTTATTTCCAGGTAATTATACTCTAAGGAAAATACAGTTATGAATATTATATCCCATTTCTTCCATATTCTTTAAACAGAGCCCCCTAAATCCTCTGCGTTTTAAAAAGGGGAAACTACATTACAGACTGACTACCCTCTTCAGTCGGGTGAGCTAGCTTGCTAACTAGCTTGCTAACATTAGCACTGAGTCTCACTCAAATGCTGAGCAGCATGCAGCTCCTTTACTCAGAGCTTAGCAAAAGACTACTTTAATTATTATTAAGTATTTTAATTTCTATTTTAATTTCTCAACTCTAGCAAAACTGTACCATTAGTTACTATTGAAACGTGACCTCTAAGATTGAGTCATTTCTCCTTAATCTCTTTCCCCCCTCCTTGTCCATTTTAGCCATTGTTATGAAATGTTTACACTTTCCAATCTGGCAGGTCCATAAAGGCATGTTTGTCTCTAATTGACCAACTGGCAGGGGTGCTGTTGGTCCTTATTGCCTACAGGTAAAAAGCCTTAAAGTTATTCACTCTGCATCCCAGAGGAATCCCAGAAAAAACAAACCACCATGTTTGACCTTTGCAGAGACTCTTGTAGCAACAGGCTCCCCTTACAACTCATATCAGCTTCCATTGAAGTGCAAACAAAGGCTCAGTAATAGTAACCAAATAGACAAGCTGAGCAGAGGTCTGGCACAGACGGGGGAACATTATGAATGTGTGGCAGGTCCAGACTACATTTAGACTCATTATAACCAAAAACAATAAATAACAGTTTTTAAGTAGGTTTCCATGCCCGGTATTTGTGGACAAGTGGTCTGGTAGCAGAAGAGAAAAAATACATTATGGATGTTCAATAGGAGTTCACATTTAGCATCAAAAGTCACAGTTTTCAAGCTTATATCCACAGTGACACTGGACAGGATGGTACTGCCAGGGGAGTAGCCCATTACAACTGATTTTATAAATATTTAGGCTTATCCACATTAAGCTGATTTCGGTACTTTACTCTGCTGGTCTGCCGTGAACACTTGAGTCTAAATCTGCTTAATTTGTACTGTGCCACTCCGCGCGAGTTTTGCATTCTTTGGAGATAATATAGCTGCCTGATTCTGCAGTTACGTCATCATGCATTTCTTTATATTTAATATGCATGGATGCTGTGAGGCTTTTTACTTAATCGCTGATGGTGATGTTTCATAGAATTTGATCTTGTGTTTTTGGAGCCTTCCTTGAATACAAGGAAGGCTCCTGTCATCAGCTTGGGAAAGTCTGAGCAAATCTGCGATAATTGATTCGGGAAGCCAAAGACCCTAGAAATCCTGGCAGTTTTGAGTTATGGGTGAGTAAGTATCCAATACCAGGTTATTGTGGCCAGACAGCGGAGATGTTGTGGTCAAGGGCTAGGCTAAACTCTCTGGGTGAAGGGTAGTGATCCTTGCGGTTGACTGAAAGAAACAATTACTGGAAGATTAAAAAGAGCTTCGAGAAAAAAAAAACCCATGATGAGCATTATAAAGGGCTGAAATAGAGATGTTTGTTTTTCAACTACATGCTTCACTTCGTTTTAGATGTTAGACATTTTTGTGGAGTTCAATCAAAAAAGGGGATGCAGACGAAAAGACTGTGGTTCATCTTTGATCCGTGGTCTCAAGGTGCTGGCTCTGACCGCTCTGTAAAAAAACAGGAATTTGATTCTGTTATAAAATTAACCAAAGTGGGTGTGTTTCATACCAAGCAACGGAAAAAAAAATACAGCTGATGTATTTTAACATCCGAGTCTAGATCCATGCGAGAGGTTCTTTAAGGCTGTACTTAGGTACAGCACTGCTTTTAGCTAATCTCGGTACACGCTCACGATGGCCATCCTTACATGCTGGTGTTAGAGCCAAGCAGGTATAATGTTTACCATGTTCGTCATCACCACCTACATCTGAGGCTGATGGGAATGTAGCGCTGCATAGAAGGTGATGGGACTACCACAACCAAGTTGCCACAGTTCACCCTGATGTGGCAAAGCTGTCTGTACGGCAGTCCATAAAAACTAAATAAAAATGTGAAGCCCGCGGTGGCACAGTAGAGGAAAACTCGCCAAAGCCAATGAGGATTCACAAACATCTGTGCAAAAATCTACGTCTGTCCAGATAATGTTGATGATGTTTCACACTGAGGGCAACGGATGTATGTGCCAAATTTCATGCCGATCCTTCCAAGTATCGTTGAGATATTTCAGTCTGAACCATAGTGCTGGAGATTGCCATCCCCACAGCCACACCACCGGCATGGCATTACTTTGGAATTAAATATTGCATGTTTATATTTCTGCGAAAAAGGCACCCAAAATATTTACAGTGATACCCATCGAAAGCCCCTCCTTTGCTGTGCATCAGCGCTGCAATTCGATCTGAGGAGAGCCTGTTACCCTCACCAGCCTCTCCCTCACTGAATCTACTATCTTGGGCAAAATTCTTAACACAGTCACCGAAGAGCCAATGACAAGCTGGTCACACAAGTATTATGTTTTATGTTTTCCCCATTGCTGTCTAATGTTTCACATTGAGGTTGGGACCATCAAGCAAACTACAGCTCACAAAAGAATGGGCCCATTGATTCCCAGAGGAATAATTTTAGTGGAGGGAGTATTTAGCACAGGCCCAGCTAGAAAGAGCTATTAGCTGCTTCTCCAGCTCTGTGATCCATGACTGGAGAGGCTCAGTGTGAGGAGAGAAAGAGGACCCTCGCCTGGCACCGCGTCCACACTCATTTCACCCTGCACAGGCAGTGTGCTGAAGTCATGTTTCGCGGTCTCATATCAGCCATAAAAACACAGCCAATGTGACTTCCTCTTCGGATTTTTTATCCGAAGCCTAACCAAAGCATCAGATTTCAAACAACGTCAATTACAGCAGTTTTATCTCTCGATATGACGGCAGAAAAGAGAAAAACAGGTCTGTTGCAGAAAATGTGCAATAGATATAATATAAACAGCGTCAGCGTGCGAGAAAACCATTGCGTTTCTTCTGTGTAGGATTGGGCCTAAATTCCTATTTCTCAGGAGAAACCAAAGTGGTCCATCATTACCTCCTCCAGACTCCCCCTTTTCCCATTTCAGCACCACACTGAGCTAAGATATCAGCTAACACATTATCCTCTTAGCCCTGGAGACTGATAGCCAGCGAGGGCCTCGAGCCAGGAGCAGCCATACAGGTCAGGGAATAAAACAGGCGTCACAGTTACAGCAACAATAAATTTACCACTGATCAGATATTGCTGACTTGTTGATCTTTCGACCAGTTGCGATGCGTGCAACGTGTTAATCTTACCTTTTTTTTTTCGCAGCGAGTTTCGTTTAAAAACAGAAAATGTGTTTTTCTTGCAATCGTCCATAAATATCTCTTACACCGAGCTATACAAATCTTATTATTAACTTTTGGATTCAATAATTGTTGTTCTAGGTCTATAAAAAGCAGCAAATATGTGAAACTTTAGAAGTAGGACTAAATAAAACTCCAGGCAGATCCATTTGTCATTGCAAATTGTTGTATTTTTTTAGCAACCAACTCTTGGTAAATTAAAGAAAGATTAAAGATTAAAGAAATTAGGCGCGCCCTGTCCATTATAAAGTTACACTAACACCACAGCAGCCATTAGTTCGAGACAGTAACTTTAAATCATTATCCCAATATCACTGACTATCAGGTGACGTTATCCTGTCTGTGTTGCCCACCATAACTGACTTTTTCAAGAACATTTGATTGTATTTCTTGGCTCGGACCGCTCTATGTCAACACAGGAAGCCAAACCCACCAGGTTTTTATGATTAAGTGGACAAAGTTAGAAGGGTTTTATTCCAGACGTCTTGCCAAGCCATTTTATATCACTTCAACAAGCCAAAAAACAAACTTATGAAATTACATTAATAGCTGTCAATGGTAATGTAAGAGAAACAAAAGTCCATAATAGCTGAGAGATGTTTTACAAGCAAATCTGGCATTCCTTAGGCACAATGTTTTTCATCAGAGCTCAGAGGCGTTTTATGTAATAGCTCGAGCCCTAAAAGTGAGATGTCATGCAGCTAAAAACATTACAGCAGCCCCACATGCTGGCAGCGGTCCAAGATGCACCTGCACTTTCAATTACTCAGCGAGTGTACTTCTCACTGCTAGTCTAGACACCCAACACCTGCTCCACATTAATCTGTAATGGTCTCCGCCGGATATTCCTGGTTAACAAGACAACATCTGATTGCCACACCTTTCCCTCCTTCCCAGCAGCGCCACGCTCCACAGTCTGTCCCGCAGAGGCCGGCATGCTCAGCTTCCCTTGTAACCAACTGATACCTGTCACCGAGTGTGTGGTTTGGGGCTCGGCGAGGGGGTGGAAAGCCAGGAAGGTGGCAGACCCGCTTCACATGAATTTGCCTTTTTGGCAGGGGCATCGTCAACTTGGATGAAACTGAACACCTCCAATACTGCTTCGCTGGAAGGTTACAGCGTTTCTGGAAGTGGTTCATGGGCTTGGTCCTCTCCAGCCACCCTCTTCACCAGCTGACGTCATTATTCCCCGTAGTCTCAGCTCAGCTCGGAGCTGACTACAAGTGAAAAAGTAATCACAGTTTGAACTGCGTACTCACATTTTAATGACTTCCAATTTTTTAAATAGCACTAAACTCAGCGTGCATTCTGCTTCTGCACACATACCGCAAATTAGCCACCCAAACCTTCTGGTTAAGTCAGCTGGAACTGAATACGCGGTCTTAAAAGGTGTTTTAATAAGAGAAAACAGTGACGTAACATATTTTTCAATAAAATGCTATTCGGTTTCTTTTTGTTTGAGCTTTACTTTAAAGCCTGGCATGAAACCAGCGTAAGAAATTTACTGTTTTTAGAACAACAAACTGCTCAAGAAAGAAAAGCTCAGCAAAGTGGACGCAGACGGCTGCGCACGCTCACGGGAGTCAACACATTACCGGTACTAGTGTATGAGTGGCTAGTGTGTGCACATTTAACTCAAATGTCAGAGGTCATTTTACAGAAAACACACCTGTTTTATAACTATTTGTATTTTTTGGCTGGACCAAAAGTAAAAGCTCGCAGCATCAGCACAATATTTAATAAGTTTTCAAAATTGGCAGATCCCCGCGGTGAATTATTCTGTTAACTGTGAACATGTTTCCCTCCATAGAATCTCAGAGATTGCACTCTCATATGGATGAACCAAAGAACACTGAATCAGCCCCTTAAGCCAGCAACTATTGTCATTTTGAACGTGCAGAAAATGTATTGACAAGATGCAACATTACCCCCAATTCCTGGCATTACTTGGCTGAAATTTGCTGCTGTTGCTGGGTGAATTTCCTGTGTCATTTGACTGGTGTTTTGAATGATAATGACCTGAGGTCACTGTGATCTGAGCCTGCAAGGTGCACTCATCTACCCTGGCTGGCTGCAGCCAAGGAATGGAGCGCGCACTGACAGCTGCAGCGCCGTGTTGAGTAAAGTGAATGTAAGGAAACACAGGGAGAAGGAGACAGTTGCTCAACCTGTCGACAGCTTCTGCATAATTCAATAAGTCAAGGTGGAGGACCATTCCTGCGAGGCTACAGCAGCTCCGTAAATAGCTGTCTAGCTCGGTGAGTGTGTGTTTTTTTTCCATGGTAATCTTGCTTGTCTCTCTCAACAAGCCCGCTAACATAATTGAAAACACGAACGTGAAAAAACACAAGTTCCACTGACACGAGGAATGTTTCTTTGTCCTGGACGGTTACGCTTTCACTGTCCTGTTTTAACATGTTCCAAGAATCTCTGAATCTGTCTACAGGTCAACATGTTCGACAATGCACCCCTTGTTCCATTATCTTTAAAATGAAATTATTCATCGCTGTTTTCATGCATGATGACAATGTTTCTCATGTTTACATTGCTAAGGAAATACTGTTCTGTCAGTGCGCTGCAAAGGAAAACATTTATTTAAGATTCTTGGGCTCGATCGTGGGGTTTGTGAAATCTGTCCTCCCAATAAGTCAGTTTAAAATGTGTGTATCCTGCCGACGGGGCATGGAGTGTTTTGTTGTACGTCAAAGGTTTTCTGTATTTCTTAAGTTTTACAATTTCAAAATATTCACCAGTAGTGTGGACAGTAGTTAAGGACTTTTCTACAAACCTACCGCAGACTGTTGCTTCAATTTCCTCTTCAAGTTCCCCTTTTTGTCAAAGGAAAGCGGTATTTCAACTTTCCCACCATCTCCTTTCAATATATCTGCCCCACTCCAATTGTGACTTAAGTCTCTGTTGGACCCTGGCCAGCGTGTTAACTCCAGCTAAATCAATGGATTAACAATTTAGCCCAACCCCACCACACACACACACACATACACACACCACCACCACCACCAACACTAATCTTAAGGAGCTGACCTCAGCCAACAAATGACCAAATTCACACAAAATGAAGACCCGCCCCCACCAACAATGTGGTCTTTCCTTTCTTCTGTCCCTATGAGAGGCTTCTATTGAAGCAGCCAGCCACACTTGTTGAGATTGTGGTGACAGATCCTCGAGTACCTCTCTGTTAAACGAAACCCCGCTACCCTTTGGGATTCGATTTAGTTGGCAAATGTTTGTCACAAAAACAGCAAGGGTGGGAATCTAGCTAAAGCAAACTATCTTGCATTTATAGACAGGATTACTATCTCCTTAGCTCATATTCCCACACCAAATTAGTTGTTGGTGTTGTAACGGTAGGAGTGTCAAGTGAATGAGTGAGTTGCCTTTCCATATGCCATACAACTTTAGCCTATTGGTGTCTTAATTTATGGGCAATAGCACTGGTTTCACTGCCTCCAGTTAGCAGGCAGCGCTGGTTGTGACCCATGAGGTCAGCGTTACTGTTGAACCCGTGCCATTGCGTCTGGTACAGTCAAACGGGCAATGTGCAGCTGTGCAGGGCCTCGAAGGCTGGAGGGCCGCTCACACACACCATGTTGTCACACTGTTTGTCATTCCACATGTCAGTCATTCTGAGTTCCCCCAAGCCAACATGAACACATTTTAGTAAGAGGATGCAGGAGGAAAAGTTCTGCCTCTTCCTGTGTTAGCATCAATGTTTCCCATATTTTAAAGCCTTCCCATGCTGTCCAGTGTGAATATGTTCCAGGAGCTACGATTTAGGACAGTTAGGTAACGTACAAGTCTTTATTTAGTTTCATTTCATGATCAGCATAGATGATGCTTCCTAATTGTGCCTTAAAGGACCTGTGTGTAGGATTTAGTTGCATCTAACAACCCTGTCATTTCACATCCCAGCATTACGGGGAAATTACGGTGGCCACAAACGTGCAGAAAAGATAAAAGGTTCTGGTTTAGTTTGTCCACACTGGGTGTAAACATGGCAGTTAAAAATGGCGGGCTCTGTGAAAGAGGACCCATTGTGTCTGTAGAAAAGTCAGTCTAAGTTAACAAATTCTTTTACTCGAATTAAAGCATATTAATTATGCATATTATACCAGATTTCTGCTATGTTGTTTTAAAACAGCCCTCTCAATCTTAGAAACTGCAGTCTCTCCGGAGAGAGTGCCTACATGAATACAAACGCAGGCCGTATACGTCATAGCTAACGTGCACCTTCTCAAAAAATCTCACCACATTGGTGCTACGTGTATGGAGAAACCACTCGGAGACCACAAAAACTGTGATTGTGTTATTCTGAATTCCACATATCTGTAATTCTCTAATCGTTTTCGAGAAACAACTGTGTAATTTGGTAATAATTGCAGGGAAAAGTTGACTGAAGTCTGATTCATCACTGGAAAGTTAAATCTCCATACAGTATTTGTTGAATTGTATGCTTGCCTGTTGATAAATTTCACATTTTTGCATATTCAGCCGCCCTACCGTGCTCTGAGTTAAAGACTCTGGCAATTCATTAAATGAATTTGAAGTTTACAAATTGAACACTGTCTCTATTTACTCTGCAATGTTCCAGCCCCAAATTACATAGTTCTCTCCAAACTTCCTTGGGAATGATTAGGAAATTACAGACCCGTAAAATGAAGTGGTATCGTTTTCTTCCTGCATGTTTCTGATGATGGTGAAGATTGTTAATGGGGGAAGAAAACATCGAGTGTGTTGAAAAAAGACTCAATCATTTTCTCCTTTTCATTAAAACCAGACACATTTTGTGATCTGGCAAAGCCATTTTCATTAAAAGTGATGGTCACTTTATACCGCAAAGTGAACGAAATAATAACAATTACTCTGGCTATTAATGAATGCAATAGTCTGCTGTTTAGTAACATTGGGAAGGCAATGAATGAAATATAAGCATGACCCGATAACACATTCATCTTCTGTTGCAGCAGTGCGAGCAACGGACAAAATCTGATGCTGAATTGGAGGCACTGACAGCAAGGTCACTGTATTATAGATCTAGCTGTAGGAATAAGTATTGGTACTAGTCGAATCTTGTTTTTTTATTTCCCTTGTGTCATAAAACATTTGTTCGATACCAGTAAGCAACTGGCTCAACAAACCCTGGTCTTATGTTGGGTGATCAATGTTTGTGGCTTCTGCAGCATCACCCGTCCATCCTTTTGCCTCCCATCTTATCTCATTCTACATTCTCCGGGTCAGAGGCGCCTGGTCTAGCCGCGGTGCCATGTATCCTAATCACATAAGCACACGGGCTAATCCGCAGGACAGCTGGGGAATCTTTACTGCACAATTGAAGCATGAGCTGGACAGCAGCTTCATGGCCCATCTCTGTAAACCCCCTCGCTTTCATCAGCCTGCCTGCTATTGTAACCCCCCTCCCTCCCTCCCAACAACACACACACACACACACACAGTCACTACAACTAATTTCCCCACCGTCACCCCACACACGACACAAATCAGCGGTCGTAGGTCAGCGCAGCTGCTGATAGAAACGTCCAGGTCCTCCTCGATCCACAATTGTACAACTTTCCCGTATGTGCTTATATAACATCAACAATTTTGGGAGAAAACAAAACCCACAATTTGTCCCAGTAGTTAATATTTCATACATCCCTGATGCACAAAACAGGTGGTGACCTGGTTGAAGCGAATTTCTGCTTCACAGTTGTAAATGGCTGTTCTACTCTGACATTTAATGCTGCGTAGTTACGCTATTGAATATCCATTCAGTGATCTCCAAAGTACTTACTGTCCAGGTAAATTGATGGACTGAGGAATATATGTCCATCGCATACATCCTACTGGTCATACATCAGAACACTCTCTTGTCTAGGATATCTACCATGATGAACTGTTTTCCTCCAAACAGTCTCTGCTAGAACAGTTAGAGCATCCGTCTCCTCAGAGATTCTGATGAATAATGGAGTAATAGGAGGAATTTCCTCAAGAATAAAATGTTTCTAACCCTGCACCTCTCCTGGCTAGCGCTCCAAATCTCCTGGTGCAATTGCAAGTGCGGCAGGCTTGCCAAAAAACCCAGGCGTCTACACAGATCTATGTTTATCCCATCCCCCTAGAAACCCCGCTATGGGGTCCCTGGGGCTTCCCCCCCCTCTCCAAGTATGTTAGCCAATGCAAGAAACACATGCTGCATTATTATTTATAGAATAATTTGTTTGTTTATTGTTCTATTTTTCCAGAAGGAGAATGTCGACTCAGGTCGGCTCAGATTCTGTGCGATTTATGGGCTGTATTGAATTCTTCATTTGGACTGGGGTAGGAGTGTAGCATGTTATAACAGAAGGAGGGGTATTTGAAAAATGAGCTTTGTCATGCGAAGCTGACATTTTTATGATTGTGAGCAAGTGTTGAAAACCTCCTGAGCCAGTTATCATCATTATCCATCGTGTGTTGTGAGGAGGCCTCTGACGTGGTCAACGAGCTGTCTCCCCAGTCGAGAGGAAAACAAGCTGCAGGGACCTCCAGTATGGAGCAGTTCACTTCCAGTAAAGAAAAAAAAAAAAACGCTGATAGTTTTTACAGTGCATGTATCACAAGACATATTCAAGATTTATTGCACATGGATACTCTTCCTGGTCTTTAATCATTTGAGCAGCCTGTCCTGTAATCTTAACTGAAGTGATTATTGAGTTAATATTGCTGTTGCCCAAGGAGTACATAAATGAAAAGTGTCTCTGTGTCACAAACAGTTCTATAAACCTGTTCACTCAACTTGACTGACAGTCTGCCCGATGATTCAAACAAGTCATCCTTGTTTGAGCAGCAGATTCTCACCCCCAGATATATATACGGCGCACTAAGTATTTTTCCTTAATGCACTGCGTTTTCTTAATTTGCTCCTGTTTAGAGAGATGCTGAGCTCACATGTTTTTCCAGGCGTGAGCGACAAGCGGGAGCTTTGACAGGTACTTAACAACAATCAAAAACAGTTATAAACAGGGTAAGCTATTGGGCAGGGCGCAGGAAGGAGGCGAGGAAGGCACATACCCTTCAGACCCCTATCACACTTTCCAGAGAGGAACTCGCTTTTTCCCAACGCGCTAAAAAAAAAATCATAAATCTGTGAGTTCCACAGACCCGCGGCATGAGCTAAGGTGTTTTCATAGTGCTCGGCACATATGTTTCACCCAGTGAGTCTGTCTTTGAGCGGCTAATGCTTGGATTCACATTAATTACCCTCAAGTCTTACAAACCTTTGTCAAATTTTATTGTCCCTTTAAAAAAAAAAGGCCCAGTTTGCAACTTTTCAAGGGGAAAAAAAAAGTTTTAATTCACACGCCCTGGCACAGATCGGCACATTCGGGTTTTGCTGCTGCAGCCTCACTTGCTCTGAGACCATTAGCTCTTTCTGTAATTTACGTTTTTCTCCGTGCTCTTTTGTCACTGGTTTGGAGTGGGAGTGTCTGTGAAAATGGCAACCGTTGCATATTTCTGTGCAACAATCACAGTTTAAGAAACATCTAGCTGAGGCTGTTGGCCGGGCACATGAACTTCCTGAAGTGTTGTCATCACTGTGAGGTTGCCAAGGCTAGCTGTTTCCAGTCTTTGCGCTAGGCTAAGCTAACCGCCTGCCATAGCGTCATATTCACGGTACGGCATGAGTGCTATTGATCTTCTCGTCTAACTTTTAACAGTGCATTTAGCTTGTGTGTCACGGCTCTGCATCTTCGGCCGTGCATTTAAAACTGGATAAAGTCTTCATCCACTGTCACGATCCAGCGCAGCTAAACCACAATAAACACTCCTCAGCAAATCCTCCACAGGGCAGCACATATACGTCCTGGACAGAGGGGGTGATACTGGAATAACAAAGCATTTCAGTCTCACCATCCACAGGCCCGCATGTCCGAGCAGACCAGGAGGATGAGAGCGGGAATGGAAGGTAGTCCTGAGGAGGTGGGAGGGGGGGGGGCAAAGCTTGCTCGATTTTTTTTTCTTTTTTACCTTTTTTTCAGTATGTGCTTTAGTTGCACCCACTTCCTTCATGGTAACAGCTGTCAAAACATTGTCGGATTACAGTGCACCGCAAAGTTGCAGCTCATATTAGAGCCTGGTACAGGGCAGGAAGTTAGGAGGAGTCCAGCAAGCGGGGTACATTAAAGCCTCTCAGTTTCTCTGAGCAAAGCAGCTAGGACCCAAGGGAGGAATAGCTAACACCAAGAGGGTGCTGCTCCTGCACTGCTAATTTAGGTACACGTGTCAGGGATATCATGGGCTTTTCCACTGATGTTTTAGGTATTAGAACAGATACACTCCATAATTGTGTATTGTTTTCTCAACCGGATGTCAAGTTCCTATTCACAGCCTGGGATCACAAAGCCCCTGTTCTCTTGGATTAGTTGAGCTTCGGGGCTTGTGTGATGAGGCCACAAGATATTTCCAATGTTGAGAGAGAAAACTCCCTGAAATCTCCACTCATCTGCTGAGGGAATAGAGCCTGTTGAAACAATATCAGTTCAGCGGGGTAATTCTCCGGCACGTACGTACGTACGCATGTTGTAAACCCAAAACAGAACTGTTTATATCTCGCCCTAATGAGTTTCATCGTAACTTTGTTTGACATCGAAGCTAAAACATCATTGTCATGGTACGGTGTAGTTTAATATGACAGAGGCCTTGATAATCAGTTTACACTAAATCAATATAAAATGTCATAGCAAAGCGAGGGTGATCCTGCATGAAACTGTGAAAATCCAACAAGGTCTGTATCAGATTCCCATAAACACTTACTGTAACCTCAACAATGACGTGTGATCGCATAGAAGGAAGAATTTCTTGCTGCGGTCACTATTTTTCTATCAAAAGGTGGGCCTCACACATTTCCCCGGCAAGCCAAGGGATTTGAACAGGAGACTTTCTGGTCATTTGCTGGAAAACCCTAAAGTGACTGAATTGTATGAATGATAATCAGTGCGCGAAGACCAAACAGTCTCAACTCGACTGGAGTTTACAACGATATCACTTTTAAGTCTGCCATGAATTAGAGTTCCCGAGAGGTACTCTGAGTCGTGGAAATAACACGCATGTTTCCATGGAAACCTGCAAACTAAATCAGCTTGTGAGGACCATGTGATTCAATCGAAATCTCCGAAACGAGCCAGTAAGTTCGAGCTTCAGTTGTGTTTTGTCAACCGCTGTTTCCAATGACAATAATGACCTGTCAAGATCAACATTTTAAATTGGATTTGAAAACCTCTGTCATGCAATGAAGTGAAAATCTGCTATGATCGGCCGCATATTACTTGTTTTTGCAGTGTTTTTTGGGGGTTTTTTTGCCAAAAGAAAAGGCTCTTTGGATAGCATTGAGCAGATCCTCCAGTGCGACACTGTAAATGTGTTTGTTAAGGCACGAGAGCTGTTGCGAGCACTTCAGTTTTACAGAGATGTGCGTCAGCGGGGCTGCAACTGGCGAATTATTCATTCATGAACAAGGCTCATTATATTTCTTAGAGCCAAATAAAACACACATAAATGTATTGATGTCATTTAATTCACCTTTGTATCAATTCATCAGCAGAATAAACACTATTAAAACCGTTAATAAGAGACTATTATTTCAGGGTTATCATGTGATATGTAATTACTTCAGAGCAATAAACTCAAAAATGACACCACACGTGAAATAATTTAAAAATTCATTTATTATTTCAGATTTTTTTCGCCTTTGTTATACAAAGATGTTAAATAACTTAAATACATTCTTACCAGTCATTTGTGATCTGTTTATACCTACAAGCTATACACATGAGGTAGAGGAAAATAATTTAGGGTTCCCATAAGACATGAATAAGTGAACATGGACAAAGCTTTGTTGGTGTAGTATCGCCACAAAGGGCGACACATGGTTGGTGTGTTTTATCTTTGTTTTACAAGCACAGCACAAATCCTAACAAAAAGTACATGTACATGTAAAGTGATCCAAATGTATAAACTAGTGCACACTGATGCAATCATGAGTTTATAGCGCATCATAGGGTGATAACCAACATTACAAAGTTTTATCACAAAGGTCGATTATACAAACAGATCAAATCCTATAAAAAAAAAAAATAATAATAATAATAATAATGTTGATGACTGTGATTTTGTTCGAACACTCTCAAAAAATGTGATCATGATCGTGTGCATGAGTAAGAGACAGTTAAACGTGAGTTGATTCTAAAATTTGTTAGGATTTGTTAGTGCTTAGATGACAGAAAATAATGAGATATGAAATGAAATATGTTTAAAGTATACACTGCTTCTCGAAGCCTCCACCCCAAAAAGGAACAAACACCCAAAAGAAAAAAAAAAAACGAGTAAAAAATACAGGATATAAAATCAATTTAGACTTTGACGTTATTTACACTAAACACATGCTCATAATATATTTAAAAATAATTTATCTTTTATTTTTTTTCTACAAAACAGAATTTTGTACATGATCCACTGACGACTAAACAGTGCAGAGTTTTGGATTTGTGAATGTGGATGTGACCGTGACATCTAAAAACCGACTGGCTGCTGCATCATGCTCCTCTTTCTCGGGAGAAATTTTTAGGCCTATGTACAATCTATAAACAAACAAAAAAATGCACTCAGTATGCATTTGGTATTCCTGTCATGCCTGTTCTGAATCCGTTCAATAGTAGAGAGAGCCTCGGTGTGTTTAGGCCAAGGAGTGTGTGTATGGAGAACGCACACACACACACGAAAAGCTGTGGGAAGCAGGCATTTATGCTTCGAGTCTCAGCATAGCTATTATGGTTTCCATGTAGCGTGCAAAGTTCTATGTATATGTTTTGACCAGTCTTTATTTGGCATGCCTTCTCATATCAAAATGCTTGGAATTCATCTCCTCAGGACAAATAACCCGTGCAAGGCTCGCTTCATAAAGCATGATATTGCTGTCAAGGACGCTGGTTTAATTTCAAATATATTGCGATAATCATCTAAACCCTCCGTTAAAGGTAAAGGCCGTTGTGATGGATGTTTGGCATGGTGCTGTGTCGCCGATTACAATCTGTAACCATCTTGTAATGGCAGCTGTTTGGCGTTTCCACAAACATCTCACCCCCGACGTCTCTTATTGCCACCAATTTCTGTTTCAGTTGCTTGTGAGAGTTGAACATGTGCCTCACTTTTGTCTCTATACCACAGGAAAAGAAACCTTTGCTATTTACAAATTTTTTTCTCAAAGAAAATAATAATAAAAAAAAAGGTTCTGCACTGCACTGTAGCCATAAATACAGATCTTAAAAATACTTTAAAGGGCTTTTTGGGCTTCAGTGCGTGAATGGCGCTATAATACAAAGCTGGGTCCCTCACTCAGTAGTTAATTCACACCCATCTAAATCAAGGCATATCTTATAGTATATAACATAATGTTCTGAGAGTGCTGAGAATACAATGAAATATTGTTGTCTGCATTGTTTGAGTGTACAGAGGCATTTCTCATAAAAAAAAATTAAACATTTGACTTCATGGTCATGTCTTAAAGCAATAGTTCGACACTTTAGGAAATGTATTGGGTTAGAGTTAGAGTGTCCGGTAAACTACAGCCGGCAGCTGGTTAGCTTAGCTTAACGTAACGCTTGGAAAAAGCTAGCCTGGCTCTGTCCAGACGTAAACACATGCACCTACCTACACCTCTAAAGCTCGCTGATCAACATGGTATACCTCTTTTGTTTAATCCTAACAAAAACTGACAACAAAAGACAATATAACACAAGATATAGCATGCTAATGAGTGAGCTTTAGCTGTGCAGATAGCCGTGTCTCTCTTTATGCTAAACTGAGCTAGCTGGCTGGTAGCTATAGCCCTGCCTGGACGAATATGAGATTGGTATTAGTGATCTAACTCTGGGCAAGAAAAAGTATTTCCCCCATCATGTCAAACTATTCCTTTAAACTGTCACTGTAGTTTCATGGCAGGGTTCAGTATGCTGCATTGTGTTAACTGTGTCGCTTTGTGCCAGGCAACAATACAAAGAAGCAAATTAACTTGTGTTATAACGACTTCACTGACTTCTGAAAGAAGACAGTACATTTGCAAAACCCCAATGTTTGCATTAAGGCATCGATTTGCACAACATTACACAAATATTAGTCTTATAAAATATATTTATATTAGCTATGAGACTTGCGCATTCATCTTCACTCGGGCAACTCTGCAGACGCGTCAAGTTAGATCACCGTCTCAGTTGCTCGGTACTGTTTGGACTGACTGACGCAGCGCTCTCGCTGCACATGCTGCACGTCTACATGTGTTGAATATGGCTCAATCAAATCGTGGCAGCTGAAGAGGAAAGAAGGACGTGAAATGGTAGGGGGCTACATTCCTCCAGTTCTCCACAGTTTTCTTTACAACTTCAAAGTATTAAAAGTTAAACAAAAAGAAAAAAAAAATAATAAAACTAAGTGGATTTATGCTCTGCGGAGCTCCACAATTTCTGATCTGAGTCACACTTGGACTGTTTGCTGGTCAAGTGATCACCTGTTGTGGTGATGTTGGCTGCAATAACAAGTCCACTGTCATCTCCAGCTTGGATATTATTTGTATTTGCACAATTTCTCTTATATTTTGTCCAAATAGTTATAGTGGTTTAAGTTATTCCCTGAACACTGGTTCGCTCAAGGCCGAGAATAGCCTAAACTGACTGGTTTAGTTATTTTCTGTTAATGCATTTACTAACAGCTTCATATTATATTATTACAAAAGCAAAAAATGAGATTTCTTTTCTCCCTGCGAAGGAGTAGTCCCAAAGGATCTATAAATTATCCACAGCAAAACGACGGACACAAGTGTGCTGCTTTCCAAAGGGCCTTGTCAACATGAATCAAGAAGAAAAACGAGCGAGAGCACACAAACAACAAAACATTTGTGTGGTTAGTGGTTTCTTTTAACATAGTTAGATAAGTGGCTTGAATAATGTCATTACAATATAACTGAATTTATTTACATACATATGCAAACACACCGCGTGTGAGTGTAAATATGTGCGTGTAGAGTAAATCTTACACCCTGTCTTTTTTTTTTTTTTTTCTCTTTTTAGCAGTCTCTGAATATGGATTTCGTCGCCATAAAAGTCGTCATTCGGACCCCCACCCCCCTCCCGCCCATCATCATATGCTCACATACAAACACACACATGTAAAGATTGACAAACACAAACACACACACTGACACACACACACCATTCTTCTTTGGGCAAGGCCCCAGAAACCAGTCTGTCGGTTGGTGTTACTGTTCTTGTGTTGGATCCTCGTTGACTGGATGCTAATCTCTGTTTTCTTGTGAAAAGATGCACTTGGATTTTTTTTTTCATAGGAAAATAAAAGCTTCTCTCTTCAAAAAAAAAAAAAAAGAAAGAAAACAAAAAGCTTGAGATGGTGACCCAGTTGTCTGAGAAGGTTTTTTTTTTTTTCATCTGCAAACCCCAGACACGAGGGCCACAGGAGCTCTGAAACCCAACCCACAGAAATCCCTCAAAGTGCTTATTGCTTCTCCGTCGGCTCGCTCCTCTTTTGTTTGCAGAACACTGTTCCGACAGTGGAAGCAAAACCTTGTTTGAGAACAAAACAACCCCTCCTCTTCATCGCAACCATCTTTCGATTGCTCCACTCGTCGTAGGGGCCGACGGGTTTACCCTTTGCAGGTATAGACTTCTTCTCTCTGTGTGCACTGCTTGCATTCAACGTAGCAGCACCAGCGCACCTGGCACTGGCAGGGCCGGGTCACCTCCCTACTTTGAGTGTTATGGCCTCGCCCGCAGCAGATAGCATCACAGTTCTTGTCCTTGTAGCACTTCCGGGCTGCTGTGCCCGATGAGTACTTGCTGGATCTACAGAAACTTGGCGAGTCCTCGATGTGGAGCAAGTCCATAGTGCGAGGGATCTGATCGTTCAGGCCGGGCAGGGGCTGCGGCGGGGGCTGCTGCGGAGGCAGGTGCTGGTTTCGGCCTGTGGAGATCTCTCCCTCCCCCGTGGCTTCGTTGGTGGAGCTTCCAACCTTGACAGAAGTCTCGTAACGCTGCTTCAGCTGCTTGCCGATCTCGTGGAAGGGCAGGAGCTGCCTCCAGCAGGTCTGGACAGTGCAGGAGCCGGAGACGCCATGGCATTTGCAAGTGGTCTCTACTCCGGCCTTGATTACCTGGTTGGAGAGACAATGAAATACTGTTAACTGCCACGAAACATTAAAGGAATGTAATGAAAGCTATGTGATTTAATGAGCCTTTGTTTAGCAAGCAGCATTTCAAAGAGCCAAATTACACAAATATGCTCACATCGAGATGATTAGGGCGGAGTGCAGCGGTTTGGGGAGGAATGTAAAGGTGCAACGGAAAATTATTACATTCACTACTCTTTTTGATATCACAAAACAGGGGAAGCACTGAGGCTTTATTTAGTGCGTGCGCGCGATCATCATAATTCTGAAGGTGAACAATATAACACTTTGTCTAAGCCTTCATATGAAAGCGCAAAAGAATATTAGTTTGTGGGAGGATGGATTTGTTATGACCACGGATGACATTTTGATTAAACTCAATAACTGTTATTTTGATAAGTGAGGGGAGGTTTTTACTAAGAGAAGTACTCTCAAATAGACGATTCATTCAGACAGCCATGGGAAAGAGGATAATATGTAGAGGCCGGGCACTATTCTTGTCTTTTTACTGTTGTGAGTCGATCAAACCCTTGTGATGTCATAACACAGAGAATATGTAAGGCAAACAAATGGCTGGATAGAGGCAGAACGCTGAATAAAGTCTTCAAATCACACATGATTGCAAGTGAAAGCCTTGAGATCGTCAGCAAAAATTACCACAACGCGTTATTTTAACGCTACTTGACCTCTCAGCGGTCAGCCAAAGTTCATTTCAGCATCAACCGCAATGCCAAAAGCAGTGTGTGTGTGAAAATCAATGACAATAACACATTGTCTTAGATGGGGTTTGGATAGCATGTACAGTTTTTCTTTTTTTTTTTCTTTTCCTCAGACTGTGAAAGAGATCGGGGAACAGGAAGTGCATATTCATCACACCAGCAGGTCAAGAAAATTTGATAGGTCAGCTTTTAAATGTCGGGGGGATGCAGAGGCTAGCACATTCCAGTTTTGTCCACTGTGTGGGAATTCATCCTAAACGAATGCGGTGTACCTCACTACATGTGCAAATCACAAAAAAAGAGCAAAAACAATGTTGTAAATCTTTTATCACAAATAAAATCTCCCGTGAGATTGGATTTTGGAGAGCCAAACTGAAAAGGAAGAGCCTGCATTGGTCTTTTGGGAGAGATTTGTGTCTGCTAACATTTGGGAAGTGTGCCTCTGCTATAATTCATTTTGAAACCAAAATGAAAATGGCTACAATATGAGAAAAGCCGAGTAAAAGCAACAGATTCCAGACCTTCAGTTTGCTTTGGCTTGACAGATTAATACCATTCCCTCTTTTTTATTTTACTATTAAAAACACTTCCAAGATGAAAAACCCATATTTGCTCACCGCAAACAATCGCCGAATTGTGCCAGAGCACAAATGAGAGTGGTTGCCTATCTAATCTGGGAGAGAAAACCAAATATTGACTAATGAGCACTTTTAGATTTCACCAAATTTACAGTGGCAATTACTTTTATCAGTTTAGGTTTCAGTTTCTTACAGTTGCTTGAAAATCGACACTATTTTTTCAGTAATTGTACTCTCCCAAGATGCCCCACGTATTTCTCTATCAGTGTCATTCAGTTGTGGTCATATTAAATTTGCCTTTAGTCATTTAAACCATATATTTGGACAGTGTGTTTTGTCTTGGATAGCATTCATCTACCAGCACTGTAATGTTTAAACTCCAGCATTACAAAAGCAAAACCGTAGATACAGTCGCAGACTATATCCGGGATAAGGTGCACAATGAATTGGCACTTCACTTTGCTGTTTGTCTACATAATTACACAGAACTCAGACTGTATTGTATTATCACAGTTTTCCCACCGTTTAACTGATTCATGTGTGCAATTAGGCACCGATTCTGTTTAAATACTGTCTGTGGCTCCAAATGAACACTGACCTCCTTTCAAAGTGTTTTCTTGTCGAGCATGTCCGGGTTGGCCTCGTGCGTGCAGCGTTATAACTCAAATTCTTTTCCTTGCCAATTTTTTTAAATTATTACTTTAATAAAAGGCAAATTTATGACAGTTGGGTAAATATACTGCTATAAAATTATTGTGTAGTTAACTTTTGTCTTGCCTTGGAAAGTAACTCCCTAAAATTTTTCTAACATTGCTGAGTCACTAAGTCATACTTAAAGTGTGGATAAATTATTGGCTAATAAAATACTGCAGTCAAAGTCGCAGATGAGACACGATAATCAGTGAAGGAGCAAATAGTTTGGGGAAACACAAGAGATTAAAGCAAGAATGCTCAGAATGGATGCAGCAAAGATATTCAGATTTTTTGTCCCTAGCAGGGGGTCAAATTCCACTAGACGCGAGATCCTGCGCTCAGATATTGTGCTTTCTGCCTGCTAAACCTTCCTCATTGTTCAAACTCTACACCCCCACATGCAGGCTCTATGTTAAAAGAGATAACCTGAAGCTGCATTTATTGATCTGTGGGCATTATCACCTCATAATGGCAACTCTGTTGGCTAACATATGGTTATATACTTTATTTTGATCCCGCACACTTACTTTCATGCCCACGTTTGTGTTGTGCATGTCCACACGTGCGCGCAGGTCCTTGTTGGAGCGTTTGCCCAGGAAGTCCTTGACAAACTTGTTGGCGTATTTCAGGTTGTCTCCGCAGCCTCCCCACTGCCAAGCCTTGCGGTTCTCCAGGTCCGGGGCCTCGTCACACGTGCAGCGCTCCATGCGACCTGCGCTGCAAGCCTTGGCCATCGCGTGGGTCAGGCCCGCCGAGGAGATGGCATACAAGAAGGCTGTCTCTTTAAACCCTGGAAAAAGTATTTTAGAGAGGCAAATGAGAAGCAGGATAATAGAGCAAGTTTTAAGCACAGTGGAGTAAAATGCCCAGATGTTTCGGTTGCCTTCCTCATTGGAAGAATATCAGATTTTTAAAGTTCAAATATAAAGATGAAAGCCCATACCTCTCTTTAGTATGTTGGCTCGGTGGCGCCCCTCTAAGGTGCAGTTCCATCTCTCAAAGCGGAATTGATACTGGCATTCTAAGGCGCTCATGGTGATGGCCTCTCTCAGGGTCTCCGCCACGCCCGGGTCTCGTCTGCACATCCTGCGTTGCTTCTTTTCCAGTTTGAGCCGGTCGCACAGCTTGTAGTGGGCCCTGCCCACGTTCTCCTCTGGTAGAGAGTTCAGTGGCAGGATAGACAACGGTTCATTACCTGTCAACCTAGACGGAAAGATCACAGACACGCACACACACACACACGGGTCAGTTAAAAACAGCGCAGAGAGAGAGGGAGTGGATACAGGTTCCAATAAAACGCAGGATGCTGACCTTCCTGGATAAACAATGAGAGTTGCAAAGATATACTACATAAACAGCGCAGGAAGCACAGCTGGGGCATATAATGCTCAAAAGTTTGGTTAATGTTCAAATGAATTCAGCTGTTCAGTGGTTAATGTTCAGGGGAATTCAACATTTGCTGGAGATTGAGATCAACCTCCAGCACAGGCGTGTCTGTGTATCGAGCAAATTCTCCACAGAGGTGGAAGAGTTCTTTCTTTTCATAAGTTCCTGACACTGTTTTGTCCCTGTTTTGGACCTCACACAGTAACCAAGTCACAGCACCGGCAGCCTATCGTATTAAGAATTTCAGATTCAGATTATAATTTGTATAAGAAACAAAGCATTCAGGTGGTATGGGGGGCACATTTTGAACAATGGCACGCGGGGAACGTGACAGTCACACCGCATGCATGTGAAACAGTAGCCAGCAGATATGTGGTTTAATATTTATATCACATCCTGAGGGAGGGGGACGTCACTCAAAGCGGCATTGTATAGATTTAAACATGATCACACGGCAGGATTTTCGGTGTCATTATAGGATCCCCGTAACAAAAGTCCAGTATTCAGGATCTTAAAGCTGCAAGCCATTTGAAATATAACAAGCAAGAAGTGTCAGTTCTAAACATGGTATGGAGAACATGTGGTAGACTTGCGCTCCTTTCGTCAGTTTATTTAAGGGATGCGTATATAAAACACACAAAGCGGGGACTGCCACATAGCTGGCAAAACCGACGACCAGCGTTCTGAGGTCGTGATGGGGAAAGCAGAGCATTACTTTCATAAACACACACGGGGGACATGACTGTCAGCCTGTGACCATTTTGGTCACACCAACTGACAGGATTGGCACCGTAGTTGTTCATTATGTGGAATTGCTGGCCCCTTTTACACCCTTAAAGTGAAACTGAAGAATAAATGGATTTACAGAACTCACAAAAGCACAAGTCTTAAGGCCAACGCGCCTTCGCAGACAGACTTGGGACATTTAAAGGACAATTTTGTGCATTGATTGACACCTCGCCTAATGCTGCAGCTATAAAATGCAGGACTTAGGAATTAGAGGGGTATTACTGCAGCATTATTGAAATCAATATCAGAAATAATTATGACACTTGTTTTTGTCATTGACACATATCAGTATCACAGTACACCCTATGGAGGTTTGTTATATTGAACCTAACGAAAGTTCTGATGTCAAATAAAACTGAAAATTAAAAAAAAAATCTTTTAACTTTGACAACCAATCTGCCTTTTATGCATTTTTTAAGCATTAAGATCCCGTTTTTTTTTTATATATAGTGCACGTACTGCCACATATATATTAAACAAAGTCCAACTATAAGACTGTGCAGAGTAACCACAGGACATGGGAAGGCTGCCACATGGTTGGATTTAGCCAGGCAGTGTAACAGAAATTATTGCACAATATTTTTGTAAAGGTGCAGAGCACCTGCTGAATGTCCACGCCGGTTTAGTTAATGTACCAGAAGTGTTGATCGGTGATCTCCATTACTTACATTCTTGACTTCATTACTATTTTCCAGAGAAGATTCTGTCACCACTCATATTCCCTTCAGCCTCTAGCAGAAGGTCACAGTAGTTCTTCAACAAGAGATTTGTTTTATTAAGTCCAATAACTGACTGAAATGTTTCCCCTTGAGTCCACAGCTTCATACCAAAGGACTTAATAGTTCACATATGCTATGCGATATTGTCTTTACGATGCATTCGCAGCCTGGTTGAGTATCCGAGCAGTCAAATCAAATAGGAGGCATCAGGATTTGCTTTCAGATTGGGTCAAATGGTTTCCTTTTTACAAAGCGTGTTTGCCTTTCCTTAACTTGTCTGACAGCTATGAATTTTCAAATGGAAACCTGGCAAGCTGCGTCTTGACAGAGATTGCTCTCCCAACACACTTAGAGACTAAAAAAAAAATGTATGGTTTGAGGCGTACGGAGAGAGCGAGGCATGCACAATGCACGAGAACTGTGTCTGTGTGTGAATAACTAACATTTTCCTGCTATTTGTTTCATGCTTTGTTAAAACACACCGTGCTAACAATGCCAAGGAAACATATTCGAAGTGCCAAAACAAACAATTCCAGCCGACCCAATGTGTTACATGTGACTGACAACCGTTCCACAACATTTCAGCGGCAAGCGAGCAGTCAGGGTTTGAATGATGGCGCCACGTGGAGTACCTGCCTAAGTCCATTTGGAACACTGCGGGGAATTAAAAACCAGGTAAATTCATGATACACTTCAAATTCACACCACATCAGGAAGAGTTTATTAATGCATGCCTCTGCAATTTCAATGCGGACTATAACACACTACTATACACAAATGGTGGTCTTTATTTACTCAATACCACCAACATGACGTGCACATTCCTCGGTAAGACGTGCATAGTAACAACCTATCAGTGTCAAATCGTCCAAAAGCCCTCATGGCTGCCAAGCCAAGAGACTACTAGAGTGACAGGCCTCAACTGTCTGTGTGACGTCCGCCTGTCTGAGACAAAAAGATGGTCTGAGCGGAGCTGGAGGGAGGCCAAAGATGACATGACACTGATCTCCGTGCTACTGCCTCTGTGGCTTTTTTACACAAAGGCATATTTCGAGTTACAAAGACAGCCTGGGGGGGCAAAGTGTGGAGGGGAGAGATTTGAGAGCGGAGAAACACTTTACGTCTCCAGAGAAGAAACTACTGGCTCGCTCTCATGCATGTTTCCACTCTGTGGTAGACTAGAAAATAGTCAAATAATATCACAGATGTACACCGATTCCATCTCTTCTATCTCTGTAAAGTAATACTACGTAAATACGAAACGATCTATTAGTGGATTAACTTACTTGATATTTACAAGATTAAAAGCAGAGTCGATGTCAGTCATTCCGCTTTGATTCAGGTTTGCTGGAAATTAAAGATAATATTTTCACTGGATGCGGGACAGTGACCCCCGCTATCGCACAAAAAGGTCACACATTCCAATATGGTGATCGGCAAAAACAAAAAAAAATATATCACACGGCTGTTTGCTGAAGAATGAACTCATTCAACTCACTCAGAGGGAAGGAAAGAGCTGGAAAACAAGGGCAGTTGTTCAATCACAAAAAATGGTTCCAAATCTGGACTTGAAGTGTTCGGTCAAACGGAAATCATTATTGTGCTTTCCCACAGCGATGACCACTTTCCTTTCACACGGGGCCTGCAATGGATCTGAGCCAAAATCATTTATTAACAACTTATTAGCCATTGATCAATGAGTTACCAACAATTAAAGACAGCATACAACGATTATTTGTATTCATGGATTCATCTGCAGATCAGTTTTTCCATAAATCCATTAAATGTTTGTTTTATTTATTTAGTTTTGTTAATTTACATTTAGTCATTTAGCAGACGCTTTTATCCAAAGCAACTTACAAGACTAACAAACTTTAAAATCCAATTTTGGCTCTCATTGCTTGGAAAAATGGTTTAAACAATGAATAAATTCATTTTCTCAACTGAGCAACATTTATAACACATGATACTACGAAGCAGAAAGGATTATTTTTCGCAATTTGGCAACACAAATCTAATGTAATCTACCATTATTACCATATTAACCATAATAAAGCCATTAGTAACAGCCTGTAAACCTTTAGTAAAGGGTGCCTTATCGTGAGAAGTGTAGAATAAAGTTGCTTATCACATCAGAGCTACATTAGTTAAAGAGTAAGTGAAGCTCAGGTGCGTACACACGGTATCTCCGACACACTGAATCAGAAAGTACAAAACTGTGTTTTCACATCGTGGACCATTTTCTGTAGGTGTTTTTGTTTGAGGTGTTGTTTGAGGTGTTGGCACAGCAACACCAATTACACGTGGAATATAACCCCAACATATAAAACTCATTATTATCCTACGTGAGGTGGGATTCTTGCTGATGTTTGCTCAGCTTTGCTTTTTCCACTCACACACTTGCCTCTACACACTTCTCGCAGACATCGCTGACCCACTCTCACGCTGCGCCTCCTCCGCTGTCTCTTACTTAGTAACGCTCCAGTTTGTTTAGTCCTTTCTCTCTACCTGTCAGCGCCTCCCATCGCCCGTGACATTTACTTTATATACATTTTCCAATGCGGCGGGTTGAGTGAAAACGGTTCATTTCACACCGCGGAGCCTCAGAGTCGATCCCTCGAGGAAATCATTGACTAGCACTAAACTTCGCCATCATCACTCCCTCCCTGGCTTTACATTACAGTCCTGGAAGTGACCCTCAGCTGGTAATTCTGCTCATTCTTCACCGGTTTGGTATGTAAATAGTTAAGAGAGTGCAATAAAACCTAAACTCTTAGATAGTGGAAAGCACATTATCTGTGTTGCTTGGCCTAATTGAAATGAATGCTCTGTGAATAGGGTACGGACACGTATAGCTTCGTAACTGCTGGTGTTATTCATATACTCACACAGGCATATGTAAACAAAGACAGCTCAGTCCATGTGGTATAGATTAATCTCAGGACGGTAAAGCAGTCCGTGCAGCATACTTAGCTGTATAATATTAGATCTAGTGTTGACGTAGTGTCGCAGTATAGCAGCATTGACAATATTTATGGTGTTTAAAAAAGAAATGTACATATTGTGTTAACAATACACATAGGATAATACGTGATAAATGATCCAGGACATCTTGGATCTTTTCCGTCTCTTTCCATTCCCTCCAGTCAACATACTAAAACAGTATGAATTTCACCCCCAGAATTTAGTTTTTTTCCAAATTTTTCAAATATTCTATTCAATTGCATGCATTTTTGCGAAAATCTGATATTGTGACAGCCTTACGCTCAAACAACTTGTTGAACAATCGATTAATTCCAGTCCCAGCTTTTCAAATGTAAAGATTTGCCGCTACCCTGGAGCTGTGGGAAAGTATGAGAGTAATTTTTCATGATTCTTACCTAATACCTAACCTAAGACATAATAAACATATCAGCCGATATATATGTCTGAGGTCATTTAGAAACTGTGTTACCATTATACAGTTTGTCCAACGTTATTTTTCAGCTGTAAGCGGCCCCCCTCGACGGCTCGGCTGCACTATTTACATGTTTTTCCACAACGATGCTGACAATGACATTTTGTAAACGTGTAAGATTACCAATACCTACAATAATGTCATGATCAATACTTCAGTGTTTCAATAGGTACGACAAATTACAAAAAAAACAGTTATTTTTCAAATGTGGAGAAAAGAACGAAAACAGCAAAGCGGAGAAGTGTTTTGCAGATTTTTCAACCCGTCTCTGTTTATTATCTCCACTCCACGGGACGAACAGGTGCTGGCTACGTTTGTGTGTATAGTTACCATATACACGTGTGTGCGTGCATATGGGCTCTTACTACCTTAAGTCAACACCTGCAATATTCAGTCGTGGCTGAACGCGCCCGGGCAGAAAAAGCACAAAAGCCACAGTTTCTCCATCAGCCCGAACTTGCAGGTTGTGTGGTCTGGTGTCTCCTAGATCACAACTAACCCACCACCCCCCCTCCTGCTTCGCCTCCTTTTTTTTCCTCTTCTGCAAACTTCCCCTATTCCCACTGGTCAATTACTCTAAACGAATGCCAATCATTCCACCCAGCTGTTGGCTCAAAACAAAGCCCCCTCTAGACAAAACCACCGCTGTCTACGGATCTAACTTACACAAGACAATGACAGACGTGAACATGTGTCCTGGAACAGTTTGGCTGTCATGAAGACAAACTACTGTACTCACCTGAGATTAATCTGTACATATTTTAAAACATTTGACACTGAGTTTTCGTAGGAAATTAAACTCGCCAGTGCTGATCTCCTTTTCTCGCTTTCACTTTTTCCCCCTGCCTCTCGCAGTGTTTTAAAATGCTCCTTTTGGGGGGGAAAAAGTGTGTGCTTTTCTCAGAAATGTTGGATGAACTTCAGACCACCCTGCCCAAGTCCCATCTGGTGTATCACAGCCCAGGCCATGCCAGAGGTTGTAGGAATGTGAGTGTGTGTGGTGTTTTCCCTCTGGCCCACTCTAACTATGGCTGACAATGTGCTCCGAAGCTTAAACGTGAATAATTGAAGAAACCATGAATCAGTGTCGAATGACTCTCTGGTACGGGGAGTCTCCAGGCTATTGTCCACCTCCAAGAAGTTTATACGAGATGAAATCCTGCACTGAACTCAGACATTTTCTCTCTGACAGCCATAGCGACACCGTTCACTCCCTGAGTCATTAAAACCAGAAATAGGGGAAAGAGTAAACGGTTATGTATAAGGCTAAGATAAGATTAGTCACCGGTTGAAAGCACCGGCTGTTGTGACTACTCCTAACAAGCTGTGACTGACACAGTACAGTAACATGACAAAACGACTTTGAAAATAAAGTAGTACCGGCCTAAGACTTAGTAAGCCATTAGAAGTTGAGTAATGAGCTTCTCCGCGCAGCGAGGATGTCGTGCAACATCTCAAAGCGCCGCTATTCACAATGCGAGGGGGGGGGGGGGTGGGGTCCGCTATCTTGTATGACTTAACAGGATGTGACCAAATGTTATATCATCTGCCGTCCCTTCTGGTCATTTACAATCCACACAGGCCGTGCCAGACTACTCCCACTAATTGACTGATCAGGTCAAGTTCCCGTACATGTGCTCTCCTGACATTTTGAAAGCGAATGACACGTTGCATTAGGCGTTTTTTTTTTTCTCATTGAGTCAGTGCATTCGCTCTTTTCCACAGCAAAACGTGGCACGAGAAAGCCATCTTTCTTTTTTCAGCCCCTAAGGGGAAAAGAAAGGAAAGTTATTGTTCAACCTAATTTTTTAATCCACAGCCGTGAATGTGAGCGCTAGTAGCTGAGCAGCGGGACTGCAGGACCTGGGTTTGGGAATGGGAGTGTGGGGCATGGTAAGAGGTTTAACTGCTATGTGAGAACTCAAGGCTTCTAAGGTCAGCAGCTCAGTTATAGTCACTGTGTGACTGGCACAGATTGGGCGCGCAGCGGTGTGTCCACATGACTCCCCTGTTCTAGCCTACACCATGGCACAGAGCAGCCCTGTACCAGCGCACCGACGCACCAAACACACTCAGGCACACATACTGTACTCGGCTTCTCACCGATTCGCACATGACTGCGGTTTGTTTGGTGAGAGAGCAAAAAAACAGTTTGACTATCATAAACCCTGGTGCAGTTCTATGAAGCAGATATTTGAAATTGTTCAGAGGCTGGAAATGTTGGGTTTGTTCATTCCTGTCACACTGGGCAAAAGCACTCCTGTGAATAAACCGAGCATTCAAGCAAGTCAAACCACAAAATCCAAAACAAAACAGTAGCTGTTTTGAGTCACTCATGGTTCAGTAAGCAATGTAAGTAAGTGCTGAGTTCATTAACAGTTATTGAGTCTCACTCCTGGAAGATTGTTGTTGGGTTTTTTTCCTACAGAACACAAAACGCGGAAACTGAAAATGCGACACGTTGCTTTTTTAATCCGCCGTGTTATATATTAAAAAACACTTCCTGTGCCTCGCCTCACAGATATCCCTCGGTATCACGAGCCTCTCTACACGTTCGCACAGCTCATTTATCGCCTGGAGTGCGAAAGTCTGACTCTTTGACAACTGACTGCTGATTAAACCAGCGGTAACCAATTGAAAGGCATGCAAATGAGCCGCTTTCAAACGGGAAACAAAAACTCCTCCGGGGGTTAATCACGGCAGAAAACATTCGCCATGCCTAGGCCCATTCATGTCAGCCTACGTCTGACTGTGTCCATACACAAACTAATGCTCGGGCTTTAGGATAAATATGCCTTTTGGGGCAAACCTTAGTCTATGTAATAACACCCATTTGGCAAACACACATATTTAAGTGGAGTATTTGAGTGCATGTCAGGTCAGGCTTCTATAGGGTTGTGTTTATACTAAATGATAACGTGCGGGGAAAGTCTAATGCTCTGGTTTTGAAGGTACAGTCAGTTAGTTAGGTACAGTTAGTCGTTTATGAATCTTTTCAACAGGTGCGTAGCATTAAACATATGATTTTATATTGGCTGCTGTGGAAAGACAAGTTTTAAATTGTGACATTTACAATAAAAAAATCAAAGTTGGGACATGGGAAATGCACTGATATTCTCTAGAAGACCAAAGCCTCAAGTGAGGGTTTGTCAATCTGCTAATCTTGGCACATGTGAAGTGCCATGTCTCTTCTATCCCCACAAACCAGGCAGAGAAAAACTCCCGCGGTCAAGGATGGAAAACACAGGACATAGCGGTCACACTAACTAGCATCATCTCATCAATGCCTGACCACTAAAAGGATCTCGAGTCTATATTAGTTTTCCTGTTTTGCAAATTGCCCATGTCTCCAGCTCCATCTGCAAAGATCATCATGCGTGTACAGTTTTACCAACAAGAGTTTCCTTCCCATATCTTCTGACTATCCACCGATGACGCGCACGGCTGGCTGGTGGGATAGTCCTTTTTAAAATCAAATATGTCTTAGCCGCGGTCTCTCCGGCGTGCCGATGACACCAGGGCTGTAAGTCAGATGTGAGCACGTCAAAAGCACATTTTAAAAGCCTCACCGAACCATGTAATCTTCAGAAATATTCAGAAAAACCAGGTTATTATACAGTGTGAGCCTCATAACAACCCACTACAGACACCGCTGAAACCTCCATAACAAAGATGTGTACCGCTCTGCAATTTTTGATGATTCAACCTGCAAAACAAACAGCAACACCGCGCATTACTTAGCTCAGAGAATACATCACGTTCTGCGCAGAGAGGTGAATTTCTGCTCCGCAAGCTGAATCTGAAAGACACTTCGTACATGTCATGCAGGTTGACCACAGCTAAGCATACGTAGAGCTATTTTTCTTTCCTACATTATTTTTACACAGACTTGGCTGCCTTTACGTTTGATGTTTTCACATTTCATTTCCCACTCTCCTACTGTTACACAAAAAAGGTTACAAAGTGCTGATTGAGGACTGATCCTGCACTCTCAGAAGGCGCTGCACCACCCTGTGGCATCCACGGGCATAGCAGGTCCCTCATCAGGGATGTGATAGAGCAGAGAGCACTCGAAGCAAAGCACGGCTTAGCTCAAATCCGGATGTATCAAACAGAAATATAAAGAAAACAAAGCTCTCTCTTTTCAGGGGCCATGCGGTCTGTTATCTAAGCCTCCCAGGTTTGCGTGATCTCACCACGTTACATGGTCACAGCGCCGGTGCTGAGAGAATCCTATCTTCTTGGCTCACAGTAAAGTGATACCCTTTGAGGTGTGGCTATAGCCACAGGATATCCTATGAAGTTGGGAAATCCCTCTATCAACGTTGCTCCCCGCCCTGCTGCACGTCAGGGCTAATCAGTCCTTAAGGCCTGGTAATGAGACGCCCGCCACCACTGTCTGCCAGGCAACGCCAGCCTGAGCCCACACTAACTCTGCTGCTCCTAATGAGTGGTAATCACCCAGCAGCTCCCCACAAACCACTGCAGGGATGCCGGCACGCACATGAGGCAGGCGAAACCAGCAGACAGGAGGGGGGAGAGAGGGAGAGAGGAGGCAACCGAAGGAAATGTTTACATGGAGCAGCTTAAAAAACAACTTGTAACATTTCTGCGCCGGAGAAACGAGGCTCCTTAAACTTTAAAACGCACTGCCGTTTGATACACACCAGGAACTAATTCAGCACAGTGATAAAAAGCTTTTACAGCTGCAAACTCGAAAAAGAAAAAAAAAAAAATCACTCCTCCTCAGTAAATTTACACACATCCCATTTGTTATCCTGTTGTTTTTGGCACGCTGCCTCACTTAATGGAGCGCTGAAAAACAATGATACCATCTGAGAGGGCATCAGCTCAGCTTCGGGAACCGACTGATGATAGAGCGTTTGAGGATATATTTCAGTAATTAAATAGCAAGCAATAGCGACCACTATATTTGCTTCTTCTGGATGCTGCGGTGCCTCTGCGATTGGTAAATCCCAGTTGCATGACTGTGGGCAGCCTTCCTGTATATGTCGCACATGAACTAAATAAAAACAAACTCTTGACTCAGTGTTAGGACTTGCATTCAGCACAGTTTACAAGACCACAGAATGACATGCCTTTTACCAAAACTCAAATTTAAACCGAAAGAGACGTCGCACAGAGCGCTCGGAGCCCCGATGGGGGTCGACTGAGCAAACAAATCACTTCCTTCTCTAACAGTTTAGGCAATATCTCGCCGAGGTGCTGTGACCCGTTAAGTCAGGTAACGAAAGCTTGGTGCACATCTCCCGATTCAAACTCTAATGATAACGGATTTAGCAGAACCAGCACCTGCCACAACAGGCTGAGGGAAAGAAAATGAGTACTCACATTCTTGTGGCAAAGGATGACAATTTAAGCGGGTGCTTGACTACGCCAGGAATCCCACCCCACCCTCAGCTGCGCAGACTATGGGCAGGAGAGATTGTGTTTATGTTACACTTACGCTCCACCGCACTCTGGAAATTGGGTATGCAACATTGACCCTCTATTTTGAGTAAATCAGTACTCAAGAGGCCCTAGGATGCCTCGTGCTCATGGAATATTTATTTGAACAGGTTTGTGTTAGCGTGTTCCACAGTCGAAGTCGGGGCAGGATTGTGCCGGAGTGTCACCGGTGTCGAGTTTCTGGGAAGTTGGCCACGGGGCAGTCACATTTTGTATCTGTGTCACCTGTGCAGGCTCTTTCAGTGTGCTTCATGTTCCTCAGCTGCAGGGCTAAATCATTCACTGACACTCATTCATATTCCCTCCTCACCGGGCCACGGAATAATAAATCTGGAGTATCGTAATACCACATGTCTCTCTGCACTACACAGGCCACAGATAGAGAACAGACTGACAGAGGGAATTGAAAACAAGTGCTAACTGAATAAGTAAATATGCATTACCATTAGGACCATTAAGGCTGATGTGAGTGCCAATTTGGCACGTCAGCCTTGATACATACTGCCTGCCAAGGGCGACACTGCTTACAGGGAGGGAGGCAGAAACAGAGAGCGGGGTTACATTTGTCCTTCTAATGCAACTTTAGAGCTGAAACCGAAGACAGAGACAGAGAAAGTTCTTGAAACGTGCACGAGCATTACAGATGATGACGTTTTTGCTGAGAAGGGCTGAGATATTTCCATCATACAGAAGTATTACAGGTGCCGCATGGCATGTTTGCATCACTCGCATGAGCGCCGACACTTTGGTGCAACACCCAAGAGAACATTAACCCAGGGACGTGAAAAACTGAGTACAATTCAACAACGGGGTTCATGAAATGATTCAGTACTCTAAAATTTGCCTTTACTTTTCTACTTTTCCTGTTTTTTTTTTAACTTTTGGTAAGATTTGTTGGTACGACGACACACCTCACGAAGGACAGCGATCCATCCAGGAGAAGGTAACTTCAACAGGTCTAACGCACCAGTCTGACGGGCCCTTAGGGGACACTTCCTGTGCTCTCTTGCAAATTCACAACAGTTCCCAGATCACCTAACACTCCTGGATCCTGCACAACACCCATACCTACCATAAATTTGACTCTGCTGGAAAGGCTTCAAGTGTCATCACCCCACGGTCTCTACAGCCATTTGTCTCTGCGCGGGCCTGCGCTGTTTACAGCCAGCGGGAGCACTAACAACACCCATCAGCGCAGATATTTGTCGATATTACGATCTTGTCAAGCTGTCGCCTTGACGGTTCTTAAAAAAGGTACATTTCGTCCCGTTGATTTCCAAAGATTGCGTGTCAGCGTGTCAGTTTGGGGACTTGCTTTTTTTTTTCCTCCTTTTTTTTGGACAAAATCTTCAGTTCCAGGTGAAACATGGCCGCTCTACCACCTGACACGCTGACCTCATTTGAACGACCTTGGCTTCCCCGCAGGGGTAAATGCTCTTCTGTGACTAAGACAAGAAAAGAAAACCTAAGAGTTTGCAGCTCATGTTGAGCTACACAAACTGGAGTAGCCACTCTGAAAGTGGAGGTCATAGTGGGCTACACCTAAAAATCCAAGGCGTTCCCTGGGAATGACTTACTTTGAAATCTACACCCTTGTGCTCTTTCTAAATTAAACATTATTGTGTTTATGACATGATTCATGAAACGCTAGATTTTTCAGATTGATTTCCTAACACGTGTTCCAAGTGTTTTTTAAAGTTGATGGAGGCAGCAGAGGAAGAAAAAAAAAAAAACCCTGCCAGAGTTGTGTGATGTTTATGCTGGATGGGGGAATTTTCTGTGCAAGCTGAGCAGACGTTTCGGCCACCAGTTCAGTCAGTCAGATTGCTTTATTGTTACCAGCTGTTGAGTCTGAGGCATATACACTCACCTTTCGCTTCGCGGCTGTTTTCAGAGTCGACTAAGGATATGATTTTACAAGTGTTTCAGCAAAATAATCACCAGACCGCTACCTGCCATTCAAACGTGCCAGGGCTTACTTTACAGTGGGCGCTGGCTCAATTGTCAGAGAAAAGAATGGGGGGTGAACTCTCCAACATGACTCCAAGGCTGCGTGCATCTACTTACAGCTGTTATTTATGGGCTAAAATACTCCCTGGTCCCCAGCTTATAACAAATTAACTGTCTGGAGCTTCAGTGGGGCCAGATCCCGTGCAAGACAACCTGCTGCAGCCACCAGCTGTGAGGCCGCTGAGCGCTGCGCAACCGCCGCCAAATGACACCTCACTGACCCGCGGATATTCAACACAACAACAACAAACAAAACAAAAGATGACTTTGTTGCAGTCTAAACTTCTTTTAAAGAAAGTTTTGAGTGATTTAAAAAAAGAGAAGAGGTGACATTTTTTTTAAAAAAAAGTTGTTACCTGCTTTGTATTTCAGGAACCAATCAAATCAATGAAAGCAGCATCATGGACATACACTGTGAGTCTGTCAGTCCTTACCCGAAATACGCTGCGGTTGGTCCAGGCAAGTTGAGAAGATACACTATAACTGTGAACGATAACCATCCCAGGAGTAGGTGTCCATCCAGCATTTTGCTGCGGCTCCAGGGCAGATCATTTCGTTTCTCCTGAGTAGCTGTGTAAAATCCCTTGTTGAACGTTCAACACTTCTTATACAGAGAGGAGCTGCGCTGCGCTCCTCCCATCAGCGGAGAGAGAGAGGGGGGAGAGAGAGAGAGAGAGAGAGAGAGAGAGTAACACGGCAATGCATGCGGAGAGCTGAACTCTCAGTCGTCTTCATTTGTGATTGGAGTGACAGTTCAGCCAGTGTTTGTGCAGACTGAGGTCAGCCCGAGCTGCCCTGTGTATGATCAAATACTTCACTCAGTCGCGATTTATTTCTACAATGGCAAACTCTGATTTTGTATAAGACAGCAGAATAATTAAAAAGTCCACATAAAGCACTGTTTAGAGTTTGAAGCCCATATTGGTTAACAAAAAAAAAAAAAAAAGATGTTGCAGCTGGACTTTGTATTTCAAAGTGGTCCGTGTTTGTGCAGTGGTGTAAAGTGACTAAGTGTGTTTACTCCACAAGTATTCCACTTAGGTAGAGTTTTGATAGATGACAAACAGGGGACTTACCAGAAGGGATAGTTCATCTGCTCGGGAAGGTGGTGCGATGTGACTGAAAGTTCCAGAGCAGCATTTTTAACCCAAGTGGACCTGATATTGAAACTGTTTTTTGTCCACCAAAACTAAGGCTGAACTTTGAAGAAACTCTGAAGTTTTGTTTCCACGTCCACGTGCTCCTATTTCACAACTGTTCAGAGGCAAATATTGTACTTTTTACTCCGTGACATTTATGTAGCAGCTGGAGTTACTGGTCATTTTGCAGCTACGCAGGAAACGTGTGATGGGCTTATAAAATATGATGCATTTTGTTAGACTGTCAAACCGTGTTAAGACGTCGAAGTTAGCTCCTACCTGAGCCAGCTGTAACAGTAGAAATGTGTTCACTCGCAGAGACCACCACTGCTTTGTGTGCATTGCACGGAAAGATTTACTCCACACCGGCTTTGCAGCGTTTCACTCATATTGCCCCATACGTATCATCATGCCTGCGCTGATTGAGTCAAAAGAGACATCATACGTGCAGCAGGAGAGGCTCCCTGTTTTAGTAAGTTTTTGGTTAAAGATTGTCTGTCGAGGTTAAATATCAGTCTGGTCTTGCCTCTTGCGAGACACAGCCGTCAGTTCTCCCAAACCGCCGAGGTGAGTTCATCCGCAGTTCACAAAAAAGCAAGGAGGCAAATTTTGTCCGCGAATATAACTGCAGGCGATTTCACAAGAGCTGAAGACAAAACCTTTAATCACTTTGCAAAATATCATATTGAGCACCATAAATCAATTGGCAAACTATCAATCACTCTGGCAAGTAATGTGAACCCTCTGGCAGGCCCGCTCATGAAAAATATTTACTCTTCCTACGCATTTGATTGCATAAGATTTGGAGATTACCAAAACGTTTAGTTATTGTCACAGAAGACCTCTTCTAACATGCAAACACTATTGACACACCTGTACAAGAAAATTAGACAGATATGGACATATAATGTAGCAAAACTTTATTTAATGAACAGTGGATTCTTAATTAAAGCACCATTGATAACATTATTGGGTTTTTTTTTTTATTTTAATGTATTTAATTTCAGATTTAGATGGTTTAATGACAGTAATTCCACCAGCATGACAGCAATATTTACAGGCTTATTCTCGAGCATGTCAGTCATAATGAGTAAGGAGCAGATTTGTTGACTAAGTTGACCTCTTCATTTGTAAATAATATCCACGGGCTGTTTGCCAGCCGAGAATGTCTTCAGTCAGGGACAACCCTACTTAACTCCTGTGTAAACACCTTTCAGTGGCTCAGCTACCACCTGACATCTTTTGTGTCCACACACACCTTGATTTCTGGCACATAAAGAGAGAGAGGTATCTGAACTTGGGAAGGGTCCAGGTTTTCTCAGCTACACCTGGAGTGCGCTCCTGCCAGGATTCGGGATGAAGTCTATTCATTTCCAATCTCGAACAATATCCAGCCCGTTCAACCGCAGATCACAAACAGCCCCAGATGGGCCAAGTTTGCTTCACGGTGCCAAGTTTCTGCTTACTGTGTGTAAACATAATAGCGCCTCAAATGAGAGCTAAAAGTGAGCAAACTTGATAATTAAGGTTGCGTGTTTCACATGATATTAAATCTCTCATGATCGCTCCTGTCAACAGATCGCCAGTTATTCAGAGACCTTATAAGAGAGAGAGTATGATTGAGCATGGCAGGGTGATTTGATGCATTGTGGAGGCTGTTTTTAAAGCAAATGTTCGACTTTTGGGTAATACACCTTTTCACTTTTTAGTGTACGGTAAGATGCCACTATCACATCTGTCTGTTGAATATAGGGCTCCAGCATGATGAGGTTTTCTGACAGGAAGTTATGACTATTCTGGTTGGGTGCAGTGACTTCAGGTGATTAAACAGACTGAAGTGATATCACATTAGTTAGTGAGCTGTTGATAGGCAGGTCTTGTTACCTTCAGACAGAGCCAGGCTAGCTGTTTTCCAGTGTCCCGAAAATGGAAGATTCATATTTAACACTGAGACACAAGAACAGTGCTGTCAATCTTCTCATCTAATGCTCAGAAAGAACGCAAATTATGTGAATTCTTTCTTTCTACATGTGTAGGCTGTAAAGTTATGGCATATTACGTTACATGACGTGTTACGGTACATTACGCTGTGTCATGTTACGCTGTGTCACGTTACGCTCACGTTACGCTGTGTTACATTACACTGTGTCACATTACGCTGTGTTACGTTACGCTGTGTTACACTACGTCACATTACCCTGTGTTACGTTACGCTACGTTACATTACATCACATTACACTGTGTTAGGTTGCGTCACATTACGCTCCGTTACGCCATGCTGTGTTGTACTACGTTCCCCCCCGTTACAATAGGATACATTATGTTACATTACAAACGCAAATTAATATTTTTTCATTTCCATTTTTGTATAGATTGAACAAACAAGATATAACTGCTAGAAGGTGGACTCTTTATTTTAATTTCACATTCAAACAAAATGCTGAATTGCCGTTTTCACACAAGGTGATAGACATATAGCTGTGTAACTGGGCTAGTCCAAACACTAAGAGCTAAAACTGTGCAGGGGTATTTGCGATGCGCATGATTTCACTTTTAACTCATGCTCAATATCATTTGAAAATTCACTCAGGTGAGCACGCAAAGCAGAGGAATGCACTTTTTTTTTTTTTACATTATCAACTTGTCAGTCACTGTGAAAGGTTATTCAAAAGCCTATAGGCCCCCAGTAAGGGCCCTGCTTCTTAATAACACCTGGTTTTAAGGAGATCAGCGGGAGGGTTTGTCAGTACATGACAAGAATGGACACTAATCCCAAGCAATACCCACTGGTCCTGCATGTCTCTAGAGTGGGATAATTGATTCCCACACCCTTCTTAAAACACACTCGCCCCCTCTTCTCAGACTCGGCTACCAAGAAAACAGTGCTTGTTTCATTCTGGTGTCGAGGGAACATAGCCATGAGGACAAAAGTGTGTAGGGTTTTTTTTACCAGGGCTCCTACGAGGATTGAACTGAGGGCTGTCATAAGTGTTGTAGGTGGTAGCAGAAATTTGTTTGGTAATGGACACTAATCTCTTTAGGCTGTCAGGAAATTTCTCTCTCCCTGCCGTTGAAGATACTACCTTACCTTCGTCTACCTTCTCTCTCAGAAGCTAGCGCGCATACATAAATGAAGAAAACGCATTATAGATGTGAATATCGTTGATCCTTCTGAAAGCAGTCATATCTGATACCCATGAGAAAGTCACCCTTAAGTAACGGTGCAAAAAAAAAATCAACTTTGTTTCAGCTCCAAGTGTGACTAGAATACTCCGTTCAGATTAGAGTGTTACATTTCTTTGCAATTACAATGAGGTTCCTCCGGGCATTGAGGTTAGTCTGTGCACCGGCTATTCAAATGAGATGGAATGTGTTATGGGATGTTGATGGAGTTTGAGGTATTTCCTTGAAAGGAACAATCTTCTAAAATGCATTTCAATTGACGGTATATATTTTTGATATACACTGTAAGGCATCTGCTGCACGTCCGTTTCATTTAGACAAATAAAGAAATCTGGAAAGATGTCGGTAATTAATATAATGCAAGACAGACTGTGTAAAGTTAGCATAAAATATGGTATCGAATTCTATTTAAAAAAAGACATTTTGAGTAAAGAGCAAAGATTCGATTCCTCCTCCCTTTCCTCAGACTTATGTATTAGCCTTGGTCTGACCTTGTCTTGATATCACATCCCTGGAGAGGAATGTAAATCGTATCCGTCCAATCCCAACCCAGTTACCACCAAACTCCTCGTTCTCACCACCCCTACTCCGCTGCAGGGCCACATGATCTTTTCCATGTACCAGACATAATTTGTGGCTTAGGTTTGGAGGCTGACGGTGCGTCTGCGCCACTCTGCTGTTTCAGGCGTCGGGTGCACCGTGTGCAGCAGTTCTCAGGATTCAGGAAAAGTCCGTCCTCAGGGGCTAGAGAGGTAGCTGTTGTTTTTGAAACCTCAGTCAAAGCAGTGTCAACCTCCTGCGTTGACTTGATAGCATCCCAGAGAGAAAACAAACCAGATACAGCTAATGAATACATTTTGGAGTAGGTTAAATGAGAGCAAGGAGCAAAGAATCCAAATATCTAACAAAGAAGTAACTAAATTAAGAAAAGATGCCACTTAAAAGATGTCTTCAAAGCTTAAACGGTCACAGAGTTTCTGCTGAATACTCTCCTGGATTCACTTTATGTGCAGAAAGCAAAACAGTAGCTGCAGTTTGAAGAAGGAGCACCTTACTATCAAAAAACACCATAGTGGAACTTAATCCTAGTGCTTCGTTTGTGGCATGTAGCCTATGGTCCATGCACATTTTCTAGTGAAGTGTTATGACACACTTGAGCCAAATTGTATGTGAGCATGTGGCGGCTTGTCCATTCTTGAAAGTGTTTAAGTAGGCACATCTAAGCTGCTGCTGCTGCTGGTGGTGCTGCTGCTATGTAACACTGGGAGAAATACCTGAATGCAAGGTGAAATGGTTGTAGTAAAGCTCCAAAAGTGAACTCTTAACTTTAGCTCTGGTTCATTTTATTAACATTCTCATCTCGTTGGCTGCCAAGAGCTTTGCTCATTCATGCATTAATTACATTTCCTGTCTTGCAAACAGTGACATTAATATCAAACCACAGTCTACTAGGTTTTGTATTGCGAAAGCTGCATGATACAACCGGCACTTTGGTTTCCCGGCAACCTGTGAAACACCCTGCTTGAATGGTGTTTACAGAATCGCAATTTTCTATTTGCCCTTGAACAAACACGGCCATTCATCCAGGTTCACTTCGTCTCACTGGAGAGAGCATCTACAATGACACAACACAGTCTCAACAGTAAAAGTAGTGACATGTGAAGAGGGCGAGCCAGGAAAGTACAGGTTGCTGTACGAAGACAGACGATATGGTAGATGCATAGTGAATGGGTTGTGCTCTTGACCAGCAGGTGGTGTTGATGGAATGGTATGATCTGCTTTACTTAGCGTTAATGAAACAAGACAGAGTCCAGCTGAGCAGCTGCAGTCGGTGCAGCCTCCCTCGCAGCTGATTGCGACCTGGGATGACCCAGAGAAAAGTGTCATTGTGTGGAAAAGACCGAGAGAAGAAGAGGAGACTGAAGGAAGGTGGAGAAATAGAGCCGTACACCCCCTCTCTCTCTGAGCAGTTGATAGAAAACACTGCACCCTGATATGACACGCAGGGCTGTTCTTGTAATTAAAACTGCATATTCTCTTCTTGTTTTCTGGCCTCCAAAGCTTCAAAATGTGTGACCTCAGTGCAAACACAACTATCTGAGTCCCTCTGAGGAAAAACCTTGTGACCAAAGACTCCCACCAAAGACTGTTTAAGACTTCAGTTACAAACAAAATGAGACTTAACAGGCTACACATGCAGGCAGACAGAATGATTTTAGGCCTTCAGGTGCATCTGATTGCTTCTCATGACTCCTTCTTTAAACTGAATGATTAAAACCAAACCAGACATCTGTTTTATTGCTTTTAGATCTTACAGCTGCTTTTGATACAGTTGACCACTTGATTTCAACTGAAGTCTTAAGTACTGGGTACATACAATGGGTACTGTTTTAGATGTGTTTTACCCCTACATCTTTGAAAGGACGTTCGTGTGACTAGACACGACTGTAAATCATAAGTTACCCTCATGGAGTACCACAGGGTTCAGCCCTCGGTCCTTTGCTGTTTTCCATCTACTATACTATTTCAAAAGCTCTACATCTATTTGCATGCAGATATGCAGCGTTAGATACTTTTCTTTTGATTTGAATTAATCACACAACGTCTCATCGTCTCTGTGAATGTCAATGAAGAGTTGTCATCAAATGTCCAAACTCGCCACTTGATTAAAATCTTCACATTTAGGGTTATGGTCTTTAAAGATGAAACCTTATCTGCAAAATCTCAGAGTCACATTTGACAACAGGCTCCTTAAGCCTCTTGAACATCATTGTGTGGCATCTGTTGTGCAGTCTTGCATCTAGCATTTCTAAAATGCAGTCGTTTGTATCTGCAAAACACTTTTTATGATGGTGAGAAAAAGCAGCTGAGCAGCTATAGCTGAACTAAAGAGCTGTCCTCATGCCTGGCTACCATAAATGAAGTGCAGTGGTGTGCTCTAAACTCAAAAGTAACACATCTGACCACAGAGACTACAAAGACAGTTTATATTCAGATTTGAAAGTTGTTTCCCATGATTTGCCTTATCAGAAGCCTTTTTACACCCTATATCGCCGAGAAGCGAGTAGGCAAGATAGGGACGTCAGCGCCTGTGGTAATGCCCATCCTGAAGATAAAGTCAAAGCTGAGGCAGACCCTTTTACTTTCCCATGTCTGGAGACCAACGGGGAAGAACAAGGGAAAGTTGTTTCCAGGTGTGAGCTCGTGGGGTGTGTCACAACTTATTGAGGCACAACTCTCCTCCCTTTCCCTCGGAAGGGTTGTGACTCAAACAGAATGACACAAAAGGTCTTGGTCTGCTTTTAGTCATCTTCTCTCTGTCTCTTACTAAACATCTGAGCTTGTTTTTGATGATCAACTACAGACAGAAAGAGCACTTGGCAACACAACACAGCAGATTTGGAACCGGATAGTAAATTCTATCAAGTGAGGTTGCTTTCTTTCATGCTTGCTTGAACTATACATCATCAAAACACTGAATCAAACTTCAATCAAACCAGGTCCCTTTCTAGATAATCCACCATAGGACAAGTCTGTTTTCTGGAGCTGCACTAATCCTGCCACTTGAAACCTCCTAAATATAAACATAATTTTACAATATCTGTTTTGCAATCTGTTGCAACTGAATTAATATTGATTATTAAAAACAAAACAAAAATTACATTGGTCTGTGTGTGTGTATTTATTAGTTTTTGTGTTTTGTATTTTATTTTACATATGTATACACGTGTGTATCTTCTTTGTCTAATTTTAATTTATTTCATTTTTATTGTCGTTCTAATGCATTTCTTTTCTCAAATGACTATATATATTATATATGGACTTCAAATTGAGACATTGTACTTCAGCAGTGACAATAGATATTGTAATCCCATTACAATGCTGACATCTAGTGGCGCTGTCACATTTGTACACAACAAAGCTCATTATGGACAGAAGCTGTTTAATCAAACGTTCTTTATGTATCTTATTAAGACACTTGAATGCACAAACGAGCATTAACAGCTTTGTGGCACATCAGGAAAATATTCGTGGAAAACTGAGTGAAGTAATGAAAATGTGATTAGTTCAATATTTTTGTATTGCATGATGTTAGTGTAACTGTGTTATGTCAAACGGTGGGAGTCTGACTGAGGCCTATGATGCAGAGCAATGACAAGACTCACTTGTCGGACATTACTCGCGGCGCTTTGCTAAATGACATCACCTTCACAGTGAGGTCACCATGGGCACGCAGAGGTGCCATGATGTCCTCCTGTTTGTGCGGGGGAAAACCTGAACGGATGGACTGCAGAGACAGAGTCGGTGTGGGAAAGGTGGTCATGCAGAACCAGCTTACAGTTTTCTGTATAGATTACTTTGGAAAGGTGCATTAGCTGTGTGACCACTTCATATAAAACAACATTGTGGCTTTTTATGGCACGTAGACGTTGGTGTTTCACACTCTTAATACTTGAACTATATGATCTACATTCAGTTTCCATAAGCTTAACAGGCATTACATTTTTCTCATGCATTTAACACTCTCGCTGACTTGGCCTCTGCGTCAGCGCTGACAGCTACTGGGGAAGAAAACAGGCCCAGTTCATAGCTGCTCTAACTTCCAGATTTCCCCCTCTGCAGCTGCACAAACCCCTCAGCTCCTCACTGCAGCCCTGCTATATATAGAGAAGTTTTGTCATGAGTGAAAACTGTTGAATTACTCCACATTACAGATTAAATATTCACTCCATGATAATGGTTAGGATTAATATTAGCAGTGTAGCTCAGTGACTAGCAGCAGCAGTGGTAGCTTCAACAGCGGTTGTCAGTGTAGTAATATGAATCGCTGCTGTTAGTGTAGATATAACTTCTTGAAGTTGTTAAGACGAGTGCAGTTATTCTTATCAGTACTATTAAAATGATCAGAACTGTTATTTCCTAATAACTGGAATCTTGACTCTAATTTTCTTGGAGTAAATGAATCATCAAAGTGTTTAAAATCAGTCAGCGAATCGTGACGACATTCCTGCAGATGTGAGCAGCGGTGAAAGAAGTGATCAGGCCTTAACCTTAAGAAAGGGTAAAAGTACTCCATTGCAAGTACAAGTCTCACATGTGTAAAAGTACACATATCCATGACAGTATTAACCACTGCACCATCGTGTCGCCCATGTACACATATGTTATCACTACACTGTACTTAGAGTGTCAAAGGTATGGTAATAATCATAGCATCTAAAATATGTTCCTATTAAACGTGGTGAATGAAATCATAATAACATATAAATCATAAAGAAGCAAGTTCAGCTACAACTACCTGACTAGATGTACTCGGTTACTTTCCAGCATTGGATGTAAAAAGCAGTGACATGCAGTAGGTGGCGTGCTTCAGTCTCATGTATGACTTTAATATGAGGAGTTTTTAATTGAAAGTATTCGCCAGGCCTGAGTAGGCTACAGGTACTGTCCACTAGATGTCGCTAACATGTTATCTTGCCTCAGCATCCAGAGGCTTCACGTGTACCATGTTTTGCCTCCACCAGGCGAGTTAGTAAAGTTTATGTTAGTATATGGACATGTTTGGGGAAAAAAACAATAAGGACTTAATATATATTAACTTACTGAAAGATGAGTCACTGGAGATAATCATGGATACATACATGGATACATGGACTTCACTGCGTTGAAATACCACAGAGCTTATACATGTCTCTAAAACAGACAAAAAGCTAAATAAATACTCCATGTATTCAGATTACACATTGTGATTGTACACGTAGATGAAGATGTCCAAAAGAGCTCCAACAGGTTTGAAAGCAAAGACTCAAAACATCACTGAAGAGAGCTGAATCCCAGCAATAGAATAAAATATTTAAGTCAAATAAGTCGGTTTTAATGTAGTTATTGCAGCTTCATTAATATTCACATTTTAATTTAAATGTTTTTCTTGTTGTTGGTCAAATAACCTGCCCACCTCCTCCAACGTGTTTTATTTTTCAGCCCCTTCAAACCACAGCAGTGCACTAAAGCTCCATAAAACAGTGATTTAGTTATTTATTTTACTACATTATCAAATAAATACTATTATTATAATTATTTCATAGTCTACCAAACAGCAGTGTGTGTTCAACAGATTCATTCCTGCGTTAATTTTAGAGTTGGTCTTTGTGTTCCCGCTGTACAAACCCTGATTAGTCACTGATGTTGCACAACTAGCACAGCTCTTTCTTTTTTTTTTTTTTAATCATCAGGTAAGCATCAGTGCTTGCAAATGGAAAGACAGATCAGCTATCAACAGCCACTTGACAATGAGGAAAAGAAACAGACAGTCTGCCATTTAAACTCGGCGGCGCGGCCAAACCTATCGAATACTTTCTTTGGAATAAGCAGCCTGACAGTTTATCACGCCTGCAGCTTTAAAGCTGAGGCACGGTGCCTGAAGTAAAAACATCCGAGGAGAGAAAAACTTCCTTCATTAATCAATGCTCAAAGTGCGTCTTAATTTATGATAACAAGAACTTTTACATCGTTTTTTTTTTTTGCTCTTTTACAGTCTCTGAGTAGAAATGAAAAGAACACACGGGCAGCCTAAAAATTAAGTTTTTTATTTTGGATATTAAAAAATAAATACATGCAATAGATAATCAAATAATTAGGGTTTGCTTTGGAAACTTCTAAGAGCAATTTATGTAGTTTATTGTGGATCCATCAGTCCGCAGATTAAAAAAAAAAAAAACTTCTCAACTTCTAATTTTACATTCATGGCAAACAGGCAGAAATAAAAGCCTGCAGACTTTAATAATGGTCTCAAGCAATTCACACATATTTATTTCTGCATTTTAGAAGCTTCAAGCCAGGGAGTGAAATCCGGACAGGTTGTTATAGCTACGCAATCCACAGGGGTTCCGATGTCTATTTAAAACCCCTCGGACCCTCCCTCTCTCCTTTAAACAACATTATATATCACACACACTGCATGCTAATGCGACCAATTCCCAAAGAGCACTAAAACACATCTTAAAATTAGCTCATTCTGCTGTCTGAGTTCAAACTGCCTGACAAGGCAACAGAGGGAACATATCATCAGAATTCCCCCTTTGGCAATACCTGCTGATTGGGTCCTAAAAAAAAAAAGAAGCAAGCAGCTTTTAACTTTTTAATATTTGGCTCCCGACTCCTGCCACGAGTAGTCGCGAAAGATAGATTCTCCCTCAGTTGTTTTCTTTTTTTTCTTTTTTCTTTTCTTTTCTGTGGGATAGAAATAAAAGAAAATCATCAGCGCAGAATCGTTTTTTTTTCTTCTCCTTCTTCTTCTTCTCGCTCTTGAGTTAAAATCTCAGTGCGCGTAATGAGCGCGCACGCTGGCTTTCTACTGGAGAAGTTTTGTGAAACTTTAAGGATGATATACCTTGGATGTTTCCTGTTGCTCTGTGGGCTCACGCACGTCATGGCAAGTTATCCCATCTGGTGGTAAGTTTTATTTTCATTATATCTGAAACGAAATGGCGACTGATTTGCGTGTCTGATGATCCGCAGTTTGACTTTGCTTACTGCTTCTTCTCGTTTGGCTTCTGACAGCAGCAGCGGGACATTTGGGTGCACTGATGCTTGAGTTGTTCCAGCTCGATTTTCCGAGACGTTTGATACGAGTGTTAAAACTATCTGTGGCGCAAATAAACGAGAGAGAGAGAGAGGGAGAGGGAGAAAACACACGTGCGTGAATGAAGCTTTTAATTTGAAAAGTATAGCAGAGCACAGACCTGTAGAAACCGAAACTAAGCAACGAATAAAAAATTTTAAAAAATCACGATATTTTGGGTACTCTTAATGCTCTGGCATTTTCAGCACGAACGATGCAATTTGCACCAGTGCGATTTTCATATTCAGAGTGTGCAGCAGGTGCAAAGTTTGTCTGCTCGCGAGTGTGTGTCTGTATGCGTGTGTTCGCGCGCATCCACTCGTGTGTGTGTGTGTGTACCGAGGGTCAAAGTGACATAGAACAAATCTTACCCAGGGTTCAGCCGTAATGCTTTGGACAAACTGATAATGTAATATATACTGTGTGTTATGCACAGCCTCTCATTGGTGTCATTTATATTACTTACGGTAATTTTATGAGAATAATCAGTATATATATATTTTTTTCTTATCAAACCTCTTTCACTTTTAACTCTGACAAACAGTTTGATGTGTGGTAGCAGCTCACTGGGTTGGATATTTATAAGATATCAGTCTGATTCTTTTCCATCAGTTTATTCTAAGAAACCGGGGAGCCACATTTATGGTCACGATTTTATTGTTTATTGCGTGATAATGCTTGATCTGTCAGCTACACACACACACACCACACACCACACACAATCACAAATCACGAATTATTAGCACTAAACGAACAAATGATGTCCGTCTTTATAATAAATCCCTCAATATTTGGGGTTGCTTAGATATTAGGTGTACCCTAATCTACTTCCCTTAATGGGTCCCCTGGTGGTAATACTGATGAGAAACTAATTACACGCACAGCTGGAAGGAAATCCTGATATAACAGTGGGCCCTCTCGACCCAGAGGTGGAAAAAAAAAAAAAAAAAAGCTGACCCAAATCAGGAGTTTTTAAAAGTTTGTGCACGCAGTCAAATGGATTCTTTACCAACTGAGTTGAAGTTCAGTATAAATATATATATATACATTTTTTTTTTTAACATTTCAAAAAGTTTGGAACTTTTTTTGTTGGATGTCAGTGTGTACAGTGCTGCTGACTGACACACTCATGCACACTGGCAAGGAATGCCCTTGGATTTCAATCTCCATAAGAGCTTCTCTCTCTCTCTCTCTCTTTCTTCATTTCTTTTTTGTGGAGCCAAGTATGAATGACACAATGGAAGGCAGGTTTCCATTCTGTCATAACAAAAAACGCAACTAACGTCTTGTGTTGATGCTTTTGATGTCGGGGAGGGTGGGTCAGGTCTTTGACTGAAGAGTGCAACTACAGAAGCAACGCAAGTTAAACATAACGGGAGCATAAGTTCGCTGTATCACTCATACCAGTGCAAACAACCTTTGGCTGCAGAATCTGCGTATCAATTCACCTTGAGCTGAATGTTCTTGACGTAACACTGATGTATTTTTTTGTTTGTTTGTTTGTTTCATGGCAACTCATCCCAAGTCAAATAACGCGGCTCCTTTTGGACTGCGCTCAATAAGCCTGCATTGTCTCTCCAGCAGCCTGTGATGTTTTGCTGACAGACTCTGCTGAACTTGTGCTTGAAGTGGCCACCGGAGCCTCGTCCCACTCAGTCTCTGCGCCGCAGTAGTCTCCGGGGATAGGGATATGCACCAAGACAGGTTCATGTCTGTCTCTTCTCGACCTGCCATGACATAGCCTGGCTGCACCCGCCACCCCACCACCCCCTTCCCTAGTCCACCCCACCTTAGAAGATAAATACCTGGAGGTGAAAGCTTGCCGCACATTCCTTTTCCCAAACATATTCTCTTGATGTCAAAGTCGGCTCCAAGGCCCCAGGGCCCACGAGTAAAGTGGTAATTCTAAGGTACCCTGCTTGGGCTTGCTGAAATATGCATTAAACCTGCGCTGGATACACTTAGATGAGAGGGGGGAAGTCTGTACTGAGACAAAAACTGAATGTGATATATGTTTTGCTTAAGTATTTATTTATAGCAGTTTTTACTGAAGTGTTCATTTGACATCATAAACCTTAACAACCCAGCGAATCCTGCGTTTCTTTATCAATTATATACTGAATATAAGATTCTTTGGAGGGCGCCTAGTGCGGGGAGGATAAATGGATCTCTTAGTAGGAATTAGTAAAAATGAAAGCGAGAGCACAGAATAGATTTGTTTGACTTGGTATCCAACAATACAGTTTTTTAATGCTCCTCTAAAAGAAAAAAAATCATAAATCATCCCTTAGTGGAACATGCCCTGCCTCCTCTCTCAGGCCATTTCCTAACACAGGAAGAGGTGGCATGGATTACTCAGCCCCACTGAGACAGACACAGAGACGAGCGTGAGTGGAGCAACCTAAGCACATTGACTCATGATTGTTTTGCGTGACAAAGTTCAGGAAGATGACCTGGCAGAAATGTATGCAAAAAAAAGACCCTCACAGGTGTAGTCCTGATGAGTAATAAGGATCATTACAGACTCTGGCCAAGAGGAAACTCAAATGAGTTTTGTCCATCCAAATCAGCAGATATCCTTGCCTTGATAAGAGATAATTTGACCCTAATTCTGCTCTGTTTCCTGCTGCTGAGGCGCGTTTGCTGCTCATTCACGAATGCAAAAATCTTTTTCAGTGATGGAGTTGACTTCAGAGAAGCCACATTCTTTTTTTTTTCTTCTGTGGAGGCAGCAGAGTAGTTTCAAGACCAGACTGACAGGGGACTTGTAAAACACGCAAGCCTGCAGAACCTGAATTGTTTGGACGTGGTTTTCTCAGCGTTTCGCCTCTGCTCGTCATTCATGTTAGAGGCAAACCAAAAGTCTGCACCAGTTTGGGATGCGGATTCAAGTTTCTGCTGGGAATGATGTGCTCCGGGGTATATGGACTGACAGGGGACAAAGAGAGGTCAGCTTGTAATAGGAGCACCCTTGTTTACTGATGGATGTCGCAGACAAACTGCGGCCAAATGCGATTTCCTCTGAAGTCATTTTCAACTTGCCATTGCTCGCTTACTGGATGTCTCATTCATGATTAACTAGAGCGGTCTAGTCTGTGGAAATTAGGTGAGGGATTCTATTAGAAACCAGCGTGACACGTAACGTTGACATTTGCTTTGGGGGAAATAACAGGGGTTCATCCACCAGGTCATCTGATGGCTTACACACGCCTTGACACCTGACAGATAACATTAAAGTGTCGTATTGAAAATGAAATCAGCCTTTACGTTTTGAAATATAATTGAGGTATTCACAGTCAACATGTTATGCTGCCGTCAGGAGTCGTCAGCCAGGGGTCATTGAGCTGAGGAGATCATTTCTTGGGCTGTGAGGTTTGAAAGAAAGCAGCCCGAGGCCAGTGTCAGGAGTTTTGATAATCTTGTTGTGATCAGCGATTAGTCCTTGAACAACAGTGAACAGGTCAACAGATACTGAGCTTAGCCGAGTGGCAAAAGACTGCACACCTGCTCTGGCTCTGCCTTTGTGCAAAAGATACAGTAACTGTTATCGAGCTCATATCACTCAGGGGAGGATCAGTAGATTACTGCTGCCAGTGTTCAAGTCTTTAATAGACAGTTGAGGTGAAATGAAGTCTTGTCTCGATTGCCAACAACCTACTTTGTAGCTACTCTGCAGAGCATTTGCCAAAGATAATAGGGACTCTGCTATTAAATAATCAAGTACTCAAAATATTGCTGTTAGCTATGTTTCAGGTCAGCAGGTCATGCAGTTATTAACATGGTATTTGCTTATCTAATTTACCCATCACACGTTTACACAAGCTGCATTTATATCACGTCAAAATCGTTTATTGACGCACACACAATTTACAATAAAGCCAGTAAAGCTTTCTGCGATGAGGAAATACCTACAGAACGACTGACAAATGGCCGTGTAAAAGCACGGCGCAACAAAATGTTTCCTAAAATTGGCTAAATTGCACACTACGCAATGATACAACGGATAGCCCATTTCTATGATTACTAGTTACTTAAAGTCCTAATTGAGAAGACCCAGAAAATGAAGACAGAAAGACAGAGAGAAAGCAATAAAGGGAGCGAGACAGAGAGATGTAATCAGTGAACCAAGTTTGCACTTGTTGTATCCCAGAATACCTTCCTCAAAGGAAAAAAAGGGGGGGTTGGGTTCTGTGTTACACTTAATACACTCTCTGAAGTTTCAATGTAGGGTTTGCACTCTTATTACCCTAAGCTGAAGGCCTGTTAAGTGTGCGGACAGTTAATAACAAGGTGTAGTTTTCCAAGTTGTCAGCTTAAGGTCTATGAAGACCTCTAGATGCATTGTGGACTTTCATCTTAGACAGAAACATTGCCTGCTTCTGTGGTAGCAGGGCTGCAATTTCAATACACACAAAGGCCAGGTGTCTGCAGAGAGGGTAGTTGAAGGGATAAAGGATGGACGCCTAATGGTAGCATCTGATACAGCAAATAAACACAGACAATCAAACACACTCAGACGTAAAATTACACTGCACCTGGAGAGGGAAATTAGTCTCCCACTTGAGTGGTGTTAAATCAGCAAATAAAGACGCAGACAAGCAGACAAGAAGACAAGAAGCAATCAGGAAAATGCTCTGACAATGTTGACTTCCTCTCTCCTTTTAGGTCACTAGCAGTGGGCCACCAGTACTCTTCGCTGGGCACTCAACCTATCCTCTGTGGCAGCATCCCGGGTCTGGTGCCCAAGCAGCTGCGTTTCTGCCGGAACTACGTGGAAATTATGCCCAGCGTGGCTGAGGGGGTGAAGATTGGCATCCAGGAGTGCCAGCACCAGTTCAGAGGCCGACGCTGGAACTGTACCACGGTCAACGACAATCTGGCTATTTTTGGGCCAGTGTTAGATAAAGGTAATGTTACAAAGCAAACAGTGAATTTTGATTTCATGCGAATGACCTCAACACTCAACACAAAGAGTCCCGGTGTTTTCATTGTGCACCTTCCCTGTGGTTTACTTGACTCATTTGTGACTAGCAGAAGTCAAATTGACCTTTTCCAAAACATTTCACCAGCTTTGGGAAGGTCAGACAAAACCAGTAGCTTGACAGCTTTTCTAACAGTACTGTTTGGCCATAAACATCTACAGCCACATCTACATAAAAAAAAAAAAAAAAAAATTAATAGGCTTATATTCTTCACGTACCAGCTTTTGTAAAGATTGTCTCTTAGTGTGCAGAGAGGGGTATTATGTCCAGAAACATAGCAACATAATTTGGGGTCATTAAGGTCAGACAGTCTCCTCACAGTAAAAGTATTGTAGGTTTACTAGCAGCCATTAAAGTTCTTAGAAGGTCTTAGTTCTTCAAACTACCTGCAAAAAGACTAGAACGTAAAAAAAAATGAAAGTGACTTATTGCACCTGAATGCTGATTAACTCTTCAGTTAACAATTCCATATTCTCTCCATCGTATATTTGCATTAGAAAAGCTGCACTCTGTGGCGCATCATCCATTATACTCATCCAAATCCTTGTTTAAATAGACTTTGGACTCAACGTGGTCTGTGCAGCCTGAATGCATGAAATAATGTACACATTTTAAGACGAGTGAGTTCTGTCTTGTTGAGTTTTCTTTAGGAGGGAATCCCCCGTGATTGTTCTCTTGTACAATCCTCTGAAGTGCCTTTTACATAAGATAGTAATTGGAGTTATGGAGTTTTCCAAACTAGATTTTTCCCATTAGGTTCTATAATGATGTATTGTGACTGTCAGACATATGTCAGTTCTGGTCTAATCATGGGCTCAGACTGCAGAAATCCCCACTGAACAATATGCAATTTAAAGGGGGAAAGAAAAACTCCCACAAAACCAAGAAAGAAAACTGTTTATAAATCCATATGTTAATGTATTCAGGAGCTCTTTAAGGAAGACATAATGTGAGCGCATGTAATGCGTAATGCACTTGAATAGCACGCATCTTAAAAGCAAGTTTGACGTTTTGGGAAATTCTTGCCCAGAGTTTGATGAGAAGATTGATGCCACTCTCTGCCATAAAAGTAATATTAATCTTCTCACCTGACTCTTGGCAAGAAAACGAATGATCATATTTCACAAAATGTTCACCAAGTACTGCTTTGATGTCTTCAATGATTAGAGCAGATGCTTTTTTGTAATATAGTGTGCCAGGGCGCTCTTTTTGTAAGGTGTGCATTCATCATCTCTTGCTAACTCCAAAATGAGTTACAGGCTTCAAAATTGAGAATGAGCGGAAAGCATAAAGGTTGAGGGTGTGGGATTTAAACCTGTCACCTAGTTTACGAGAGATTGATGCAAACGCAGGGGGTTGGAGGTTAGTCAGGGCAATTGCTTTTAATAAACTCCCGAGCCAGTTGATAGAAGGGGCTTGAGCTCAAGTAGGTGGCTAACGATAGGGGTTCTCAATCCGAGCCCCTTTGTGGTGCAAAATGCCACCACATCTCTCCCATTGCCTCCCCTCCCAGGCCTAAATTGCAGGGGTACTGAGTGGAAAGAGGAGGCAGCTACTGGGCTTTAGTGAATCATTTTGATTGGATTAAGGTCACTGAGGCCCTTAATAATGTGAGAGGTCAAAGTGGCTGGATTAAGTGCCTTTGTCAGAGGCCAAGGAGAGTGACTCAGGGGCTCACAGGCCTTTGATAGGGCTTAGTAGGAGAGGGCTTCCATTTCATTGGATTTGATTGATGCTGGTGTTTGTCTGTGCAACAGGGCCATTGTCCTCACTGGTGTCTGTTTGTCTGCGATTCAGACTGTTGTGTGTCGGTTTCCTCCTGCCTTTTTAGGGTCCGAAGCTGAAAGGAAGAGTAGGCGCCTTTATGGGTTTCAAAGGCTTAGTTCCTATCATATTATTTATATATATATTAGTTAGTTAGCCCATCACTGCCCGTGTCCTCCTCACCTTCACCGAGGACATTAGAAGTTTGTTTTACAGAGGCGGATTAGGCAGAGTACTACAGGAATGACATGGACCATTAAGGAGAAAAGGCAGTTCTGTGAATTGAGTTGAAAATGCAGCTAAAAGAATAAAAGACTGCATGGAAAAGTGTTTACAGTTTCTTTAATCACTTACAAGACCTCCTTTCAGATAGATATGCATAAACATACTCTCTACCTACAGTCATGCATACTCATGCCAACACCATGTACCAAAACATAAATGAGTTAGAGTTACTCCTGCTCGTAAAATGGACCCATGATCCTTCCATGTGCATGTTCTCTCTCCCTTACACATGGCCTGATCCTCTCTATGTTTCTCTCTCACTCCACACCCCAAATCACGAGCCCTACCTCTAGGCTATGTCTGCGTCAGCACTCATTAATTTACATTAACTAAAGTGTCAAAACATGCACCGCTGGAATCTGCCTGTGATGAAAGGTAATAGAAAGCTGCGCAGGTGTTCTTAGGCCGCAGAGCCGATCCCAGAGTTGTTTCGGCATTCTTGGTATTTACAGAACACCTACCTACTATATGAGTATAATCACGCTGCAGTTTATGAGTCATATGATAGAATTATTGAGGGCAACTTTGCTACAATGAGTGGACAGTCACAATTTCACAGGTGTTACTAACCACACAGGTATAGACACGCAGTGCCATTTTTCAACTTGAAACCATTAAATACAAATGAGGCTTATAGGAAATTCCTGTTACGTAATATGCAAAGAATCTGGAAGAGACAGCAAAGTTTCATACTATTGTACTTCTGACTTATCTAACCTATTCAGTCCCTGTAGGTTCCCCTTCCTTGCCCAAACACTCCATACCAGGAAATCCACCTAATAAATTAACCTAAATCATCAAGTCCCATCACATCTAACTAGGAAAGGGTCAGGGGATGTGGGTTACGACCTATGACCTGAGGATGAGAAAGTGTAACTATTTAGGATGAGCTAAGAGGTCTCTGCTTTTCATGAGACGTATGTCTCTCCATGCTGGGGGAGGGAAGCTAGCGCACCAGTATATCATTAACTCTGGGCAAGAAAGAAAGAAGGGGTGTGGTAAATGGAGTTGATGGGGGGACCTTAGCCCCACTCCCTGCTGGGCACTGCTCAGAGCACAATATCTTCGCAACCATGAGATTAAGCAGGAGAAAAAGTGCTTTTCCCCATTCACACGCCCTTTAGATTGTTTTATTAAACCATTTGAATAGGGATTTCCCCGTCTGCCGACAAGCGGAGTCCAGCCAATGCATAGTTCTCTGTTGCTATGACTTAACTTGGTCCCCACTAATCACTGGCCAGGGCAAATTTCATATAAAATATCTGGGGCCATTGTGGGACTAACGCAGCGTGACAGTGGCAGCACAATAGGGGATTCAACCCCCCAGCAGGTTGTAGGGACCACTTGGCCTGCCAGGGTCTGGCAAAGTTTGGCGGAGGAGCATTGTCGGAGTAAAAGTGTCCTGAAATACCATAAATTGGCCATAAAACCAAGAAAAGCTGAGCAACTCATTGTAAGAGCTCGTGTTAGCAGGTGGAGTAAATCCTATTGCAGGTATATATAGACCCAGAATGTCATATGAAACATTAAGCTTGGTACCTAAATAGTAGTTTGATGAAGTACTCTTAGATGTTCTGGATGAAATTTGAAAATCTGGACATTTTTCAACATAGAATAACTTTTGTTGGCTTTTTAATACAAGGTGTAATTACCTCAACCATATGTATAGAACAATATGCCGTGAAATTGGTACCAGTGTGGTGTTGAGTTGTATAGAGAGTCTAAAAATCTCCTTGTAAACCATCAGTGTTCTGTATTTCTTATTAGTTAGGATAAAAATAACCAATTTCATCAACTAGAAAGTCGCATAAGGATGAAGGCATTTTTACAGTTAGTAAGAATTTAAGAGTTTTATGAACAGCAGCATGCTTGGCATAGATGTTTATATGCTTGAAGTCAGTTTACCTGTTATGTGTTATCTGTCTTGTTAATGATCCTGTAGTGTACTGAACTTTGTTCCAGACAGTTTATAATCCCTGCATTTTCTTAAAAATGAAGGTATGCTATTAATGAGTGTTGGGCTATTACAAGATGTCTGTGACCTTAGAGACCTACTTAGCTTTTTTCTACTTTAGCCTGTCTACTCACACACAGACACCAGGACATATTTAATTTGCCCCAATCCTTCTCCTTTGCTCACTTTATCCCAAGATAATCCTCTTTTCCTTTCCCATTTTAACTCCTCCTCCCCCTTATGCTGTGCAGCATCAGCGCCAGTCATCCATAAGGTTACGTTTCTAAAGGAGTTCCCCAGGGTTCCGTTTTAGGTCCACATTTCTTTACACTTTTCATAAATCGAGGGCAACGGTCTGTGACGCACTAAATTAAATTCTATTTCTATGTCGATGATACAATCTTCTGCATCAGAGAATAATTGAATTAAACTGGCAGGAAAATTTTGGTTGAAATGCTTACAATTAGGTGTATATCCAGCTAGAAGCTTTTATCCAGTCCCTTTAAACACCTTAAATAGAATATATATTATAAATACTTTGACAATGATGTAGGACTAACAGTTTGTAAATTGTATAACGTACAAGTGAAATGATCTTTGGAGAGTGCAGTAGGTGGGATCTAAGACAGGAGAGCAGAGGTTCAGATGTATTGTGAACACAGGTAACTTTGTGATCACACAATAGTAGTATGCAGTGGGTGGTTGAGGATGCCAGTAGACCTTTTCTCTTGCATCATTGTTTCTAATGCCCTTTAGTCCTCAAACTGGTTGGAACCTGCTGTAAGGGAGGAGCTCCTACTCCCTTTAGCTTTATACTCCTCCCTTCTTTCGTTGCTTTCTTTCCCTCCGTCGTTCTTGTTCTTTAGACAGAAGCATGGGCTGCTTCTTTATCTATCTCGTATGCACACACAAATTTCACGATTGATCTTTAACCCTCTATGTCCATTTCTTTGCTCTCTGCCCGTTCATGTCATATTTACACATGGTCTTTCACCTTTCTTTGTCTTGCGCTCTTTGTCTTTTTTTTCTTGTGAATATGCAAGACCATACAAGTATGTATAGTCAAGGCAACCTCCCTGTCATAATGAGTTCTGTTACAGCAGGAAATGCTAAAGCAAACAATATCTCTCTGCCTATAACATTGAAGTTTTGCATATCTGGACACTACAGTCCCATCTCCAGGTTGTGTCTATGATTTGTCCCCCACAGTGTGAGGCAGTTTCCTAACCTTTCAAAAGCTTAATTGAGTCTCTTAATTATAGGCCTGTCAGGCTCGTCTCTTCCTCTCATCTCCCTGGAAGATCCTGATCCCTCTGACTCATCAGTTAGCTATGCCAGATAGAGGCATAGAGGCCTTGCTGGCCTTATGTATGACAGGACGATTGATGTCTGGGCTAAATGAACCCACACAGTGATACAATATGTAAATACATGTAGCCAGCAACACCAATGGACTTTACAGTATGTATAGTTTGTTTGACGTTGTCATGTTGGCTTGGATTGAGAAACATTTGCTTATGCAAGCATGCAAGACAAACAGAAGCTGATATCCAAAACAGGGGGTGATACGTTCTCTCGCAATTATAGCTACAACGTTTCTATAAATTTGATCCTGAAAATAATCATTAGCATCACACACTCATTACTCATGTGACAACCCATGATTATTTAATTCTGCTGAGGTGTTTCTCTGCAGGATGTTGCCTCCGAGTATTTTTTTTCCCAATACTCTATGTCTTACAGATGTCTGAACTTCTCTTTCCAGCAACTCGAGAGTCAGCATTTGTCCATGCTATCGCCTCGGCGGGAGTGGCATTTGCAGTGACCCGTGCCTGCGCTGAGGGTTCAGCCACCATCTGCGGATGTGACACACGCCACAAGGGCCCCCCTGGTGAGGGATGGAAATGGGGTGGTTGCAGCGAGGACGTGGAGTTTGGGAGCATGGTGTCCCGAGAGTTTGCTGACGCAAGAGAGAATCGGCCTGATGCGCGCTCAGCCATGAACCGCCATAACAATGAGGCAGGAAGAATGGTGGGTTTTCTAAAATCTCTTTTTGCTGATTGTGTTGTAGCAGTTTTTACAGTTTCAGTTTGTTGATTCACACATTTATTTATCTTTATTTTATCCTCAGTCACTCAATGACAACATGTTCCTGAAGTGTAAGTGCCATGGGCTCTCGGGCAGCTGCGAGGTCAAGACATGTTGGTGGTCTCAGCCTGACTTTAGAGTGATTGGTGACTACATGAAGGATAAGTATGACAGCGCATCAGAGATGGTGGTGGAGAAACATAAGGAGTCCCGTGGATGGGTGGAGACCCTGAGACCTAAGTACAACTACTTCAAACCCCCGACAGAGCGTGACCTGGTTTATTATGAAAGCTCGCCCAATTTCTGCGACCCCAACCCTGAGACCGGCTCCTTTGGCACCCGCGATCGCGTCTGCAACCTGACGTCCCATGGCATAGACGGGTGCGACCTCCTCTGCTGCGGCAGAGGTCACAATACCAGGACTGAGAAGAGAAAGGAGAAATGCCACTGCATTTTCCACTGGTGCTGCTATGTCAGCTGTCAGGAGTGTGTGAGAGTCTACGATGTACACACCTGCAAATAGAGACGTCTGGTTCTCGCCTTTTCTCACCAAAATTTAAAAGTCTTCAGTAGGCAGAAGAACAAATGCAGCTTATCTACAAGACATGAGAGACTGTGAAGCTGTCTGATCTGTTCATGGATACCGGTGGCAGACATAACAGCCTTGTGTTTTGTGCTGTGATGCTAAAAAGAGCCAGTCTCTGCCTCAATCAGCTGAAACAGTTAAGTAGACGTTGACGTCACAAAAAGCGTCATCCATATGAACTGCGACGATGGTGACGATGACAACAATGTTGATATCTCTAGCGATGATGAAAGAGTTTTCATGTACTGACGTAGGAAAAGGAGAACTGTCGGCTAATTGACAAACACCATATTGGTGATTTTTTTTGTTTTGTTTTTTTTTTTTTTTGCTTTTCTGTGTTCCATGTAGTTACTTTTGTTGAGAATAGTACAGCACTGCCAATGCTTTCAAGTCTGCGGGGCAAACTATGAAAATGTCACATTTTCTCCGATGTTTAACCACCGTTTGTTTTTCGCCACAAGAAGCAATTGACACGATCAGACACTCAACAGCATGCATTCTCCTCAACATTAAGTGTGTATGTGTATATCTGAAAACTAACCTTATCGTCGTGTGAATGTGTCGTTCGTTTGTTTTTTTATAGTGTTAATATGTTACTGATGTTTGGGTAAGAACGCACTTGCACCTGAGTGAATGTAGTTATTATGCTGCAATGTGTTTACATATTCTCAAAATTCTTAAGCTAACGAGTTAATATGTGCTTTAAATGACTAATTTCGAGAGTAGACATGAGCCACATCAACTGAACATCGGCAAAACAAGAATATATATATACATATATATACATATATATATATATACGGTCTGCACGTTTCCTGAAACACCTGAAAACACTGGACGCTTTTTCTTAAGAGTAACAATGCTTTGAACAACATCCAGTTATGACCAAAGACAAGAAAAGAAAACCTCCTGTAAGTCTGCGGTGGTCAGAGAGAGCTGTAAACGAATCTGAAACGTCAGCACTTGTGTCCCGTTGAGAAATATGAAGCATGTTCTCTTTGTTTTTATCAGTATTAGCAGTGTCTCATGTGACCGGCTGTGGGGAAAACTGTTTATTTATGAAAGGGGTATTCCCACTATATTTTTGTTTCATTTACACGTATACTATTCTTTTATTTTGATATTTGATGAAATAGAGGTAAATTCTGTACTCCCCCCGGTAAAATAAAACTCAAATCGCAAACTAAGCTGTATCATATAAGCTCTGTGTAATGCAGTGAAATTTGCAGTTTTAGTAAAATGATGACCAAAACCTGTGCATGTGATGACTCTTAGCTGTGGCTTCTTGTTCCCCAAACTAAACAACAAGCAGCATCACTGAAACTATCAATACTTCCCTTTTTTTAATGCTGCTAAGTAAAGATAATATTTGTATGCGTGTGTCTGTGTGTGTGTGTGTGCATGTTTGTGTGTGTTTAGGTCCTTACATACAGTATGTCTTTGTCAATTTGTGTTATTTGTATATTCTTGCATGTATTGATTCTTTCTGTGAAAGAAATCTATTATATATAGTTTGGAGAAAAAAATGTGAAGTTTTGACTAATTCTTCCATACAGTAATTCCCATTTTAACCAAATAGACCAAAATAGAGTTTATGTTATTTTAGTTGGTTTTGTAGTCGTGCTAAACATCAGGGCAAAAAAAAAAGATTCACGTTGCTCTCCCTTAATTTGAGAAGAAATACAACGCAGTATTTATTTATTTGGAAAGTGAAAAACTACTGAGAGCTGAGACAAGAAACATAATGTTTATGGAAAAATGTACGCCCCATTTCGCCGATAGCCTCGACTATGGAGAGATGAGTCACTGATGAATTATTGTTTACAGCCATTGTAATGCTACGTCTCAGGCATGTATAGTTCTCAGAGTTCAATCAAATTTGCCCGCCTATGATTACGTTTCATCCTGACAGAAAATATTAATGAGCAGCCATAACCAGTTTCACATTTTTCGTCATCTTTAATAAACTACACAGCAATCATTATCAGTACACCATCTGTCATCGCGCATTCATTACTGTACATTTCACATGTGATTTTTGCTTGTGTGGACAATTTGCTAATTTTTTGTTTTTTTGTTAAATCCAAAGTTTTGTACAAACTAGTTTCTTGTGTTTTTATGGATTTCTAAAATTTGATGTTTTTTTTATAATTATTTATTTCATGCTATGTACATATTAGTAAGTAAAAGTATATATTTGCAGAAATACATTTTTTTAAACAGTGTTGTGACTTGTAACACTGTAGCCTTTTTACCTCATCTCTGTTTTTTCACTGACTGCACACAGGTATCGTTTGTCTTACTGCCTGTAGTAGATTTCTAAAGTTAACTCTGTAACACCAAAATAAAGCATCATAAACAACCAAACTGTCTATATTCTGTGACTGAACTTTACATGTGGTTAATTATTTTGTTGATTTCCGAGGAATAAATACAGCCAAAAATGGACCAGTGCCAACTGACCTCTGACCTCTGGGGCCTGAACAGAGGGAAGGCTTGTGGACACAAGTGCCAATTATCATACATATATAATGTGTCTATAAATGTAGCACTTGAAACTAAACTTTGACGCAGCAAAACTACATGCAAAACTACGACATCTCCTTAAACTAAATGTTTTTGACTTGAGCCTGTGGTGATGCAAAAGCACAGGCGCACTGCAGGTAGCAGCATTTTCCAGGTGAATCTAAGAAGTGATGCACACGGCTGGGACGCACTTTTTATTGCCATGATTTGTGACTCATAAAGTTATCCTAAGTCAGTGTTTAGTGGTGTTGGGAAATGGGTTAATGACTTTTCAGTGGGACAAGCATGACTCATCTGTTCATCACTTTTTATTGTTCCCTGAAAACAGATTCCGTTTCAGATTGCTAAAGATGTTTTCTTAATCTGCTTGTGTTTTGTCTGTCGGCATGGGTTTTCTAAAGCTGCAGTGCGTTGAGCTCTCAGAGTAGTAGGGAGATCCAAAGCATGACTGATCCAGGAGCAACCTAATTGATATAATATTTGTAGCAGTTCTGAAAGTAAAAATGGTAGTAGTGCTACTTGTCGACAGGAAAATATAAAAATATTACAGACCGCACTACTGTCACAAATCTCTCAGCGACAATCATGCAGGTACGCTTGTTGTTGGGACAGAAGATACCACCAAAGAATGAGCTGCAGACGAAGGCGCTGCTGCACCCAACCACAGATAGTGCAGCTGCTTTCCACTGATTTCTTTGGCACAAAATGAAAAATCTAATCACAGTCACACACTTAGAATATGGACGAGCTGTCAGTCATGAAGACTAATAGATTTAGGCCATAATACCCAAGCGTGGATTTGTCATAGGACGAAAGAAGAAGAAAATAAAGCTGGATTAATAATTTGATTCCTTTGACGGAGTGCAGAAACCAGCTGTGCTTTTTGGGAAAACAATAATAACAGAAAAAAAAAATCTCAGTGATGAGAGTTTAGAAATAGATGGAGCTTTGTTGAAGTGAAAGACCTGATCTCAAGATAGATTAGGGGTTGGATGTGAATAGAGCCCACCAGTGCTCCGGCTCAGCCGCTGGACCCCTGATAGTCTTTGAGCCCTGCAACAATGTCACCACCAGAGGCCAGGTCTCACTGCTATCTAACCCCATTATCTCCCAGAAAGATTGATACACACCCCCTCCAGAGTGGAAGCACCACAAAAAGTGATACCCTTCCGTTCTCATTCATGTGGATTCATTAGTCTTGCCCACCCCCACATCAAACTATATTTTAAGCCGCCTTTCCTATGACTAAACCTCATTACTTAGACGTGCTTATTTTCCCAGACATACATAAAAATGCTATGGCATTTAAACCCTGCCTCGTGATGGGAAATGAATAATGACCTGTTGAAGTGTATGAACTCCTGGGAGCCAGCCAGGTTCAGGTTTGGTTTAGTGACTGGGAGGCTGTCAGCAGCTCATTCCACACCTCGACCTTTGACACTTTTCACACCATCTGAATGGGAGAAAACAAGTACAAAACATGAAACAGATCACAGGATGGACAGAAACTCCGGCCCTGCAGCAACGCTGTCTTTTGGCTGAAGGAAATGGGCCCTTCCCTTCAACCAGACCCACCTAGCAGCTTTGTCACCCAAGTGAGATGAACATTGTTAGCAGATAGTTGCCAGAGGAGGCTACGGCGGCTCCAGTGAGGGAGATGGCATCCTGACTGTGAGAACTTCGACGCGACCAGACTGCAAGAGGCACCACCCAATAACCATATAAATGGGAGACAATGGGCCTAATTGCAATCAGTGTCCTCTTTTTATTTTATGTCCTGAGTTTCACCCTGACATTCACAAGAAGCCACTGCATGCATCTGAATAAGGCCATGCTGTTGTGGCCCGGACCAGAGCGACGTATATACAGTGGAGTGGTGCAAAGGCCCACACTCAAATGACACGATGCAAATACTCCCACAGAAGTCACACTCTGGTTACAGCCGGCTTCTGTTTGGCTCTTCCCGAGGCCTTTTGATGTTTGGCCGAACACAAAAATCTAATGAAACAAGCTGGGATGATGATTAATGAGAGCTAATAAAATAAAATCTTATGTTTTATCTGCATGAAAGGGTTTTAATGTCGAAAGATGACGGGCTTGGCCGCTCTAATGCTCAACACTTCAAAATGTGGCTTTAGAGAATGTGATTCTCAAAGCTCTTCTTGTTTATAGGTCATACACAGCAAAGGTGATGGACCAAAAATAAGGAGGGGAATGCAGTGTGTGGGCATTTTATTATGTAACTAACTTTGAAGCCGGTCTTTTGATGCCTATGTGCTCTTCTGTCTGAAATTAGATCACCCCCCTAGATTCAGTACATTTAACCCATTGGGAGGTCCAGATCGAGATTAGTAAAACTGTCACTGCCACAGTTCGATCAAACTAAGTATTATTCAGTTATTTTGCTTTATTAGTCCTGTTTTTATATGGCCTGTAAGTGATAATGTGTCTCACTTCTATTTTCTAAATAAATAGATCCTGACAGCACTCACACCTTCACCCAACACTTCAGACACTGAATCCTAACTGAAGATCCACCATTGTCACACAATGCTAATCACGTTTTGCCACTTTCGGAGAAACGTCAGACACAGACAAAATAATCTCCCGCAGATAACTCGGTGCACCGGCGCAAGATGAACCTTTCTCCAACGGCTGTGCTGAAACATCTTAACATCTGCAGCAATCATGGCATTATGTTTTCTCTTTTACAGCCAGGGAGGGGAACGTGTGAAGTATGTCACCTGCCTTGAATGAGGATGATGGGTTATCTGCAAGATTTCTAAAGAGGGCAGCCATCATCAGAAGAGATGTGACACCTGTAAAGCAGCCTTATCCTCTTTTGAAGTGCCTGTTTGTATTGTTGAAGCCAACAAAGGAATTTTGCCACCTCTGTACTTACAAGAGAACATTAGTCAAACTGGGGAGATAACAAGAAGGGAGGGGAGGGGGGGTTGATATGGGAGACGTACTAATGCACAGTCTACAGGTGTGTGTGTGTGTGTGTGTGTGTGTGCATTTGATTACCACACCGACTCCTCGGTTTAAGGAAGAGTTCCAGGGAAGCCCTCTGTGTTCAGGTATGCCTCTGTAAGATGTGGTCTGGTAGCGGCGGTGGTGGTGGTGGTGGTGGTGGGGTGCAGAGCCTGGAGGTTGACAAGGGGTCATCATCCAGATCAATGTGGGCTGGGGTTGTAGAAGGGAGGAGGAGGAGGCAGACATGATCACTCATTAGTCACCTTTTCACCTTTCTGGAGCTCAAAGCGGTTCAGCAGGTAGGATGAGCATGCACGTACTTCAAGAAGCAGTTTCAGTCAGCTTCATTAATACTCTTATATTCATCTCTCTGGTCTCTAAGTGATAAGGATTCAATAGTTATTCTCCTCCTCCTATGATATATGCTCCATTAAAACACTTTCATATAGTTATATAGTTATTATGTGTTATTATTACAAACTTATGAGTGAGTAGTGCATGGACAGGGTCTGCCTGTGACATTTTACTGCATGGGTTGAAAATTTTAAGTGCATCCAAATCTGCATGACATGTCCTTAAACTGAAGGTTTACTACTACAACATAAGACCCACAGTGAAGTAATATATTTTTTAATTTCTTGTTTTCTCCTAAAAAATCACCACTAAACTGATCAAAAAATAATTGTAGTATGAATGATAAAAACTGAAATTTAAATGGTCTGAATGACAATTTGACAAGTACATTCATTCAAGTATCACTAAGTATAACCTCCATTTTATGCAACTTTATACTTTACACCACTACATCTCAGAGGCAAATATTGCACATTTTCAGATTACAGTTTTTCAAATCCTTCCTCTCCAGTAAAGTGAAGTGTATCAAGTATTCCTTTATGAGCTGAGACGATTTTCCAACTTCCTAAGTAGCTGTTTAAAACTATTTGAAACCTCCTTCTGGATTAGCTTTAAAATGTTGATTGTGACATTGTCACAAAGCTCCAAGAAAACAGGTCTGTTTTTTCTGAGCTCATGGAAAGCTTACTTTTTTTTTTAGAGATACACGCCTCTCAGGGGTATCAGTAGTGCTACAAAGATTTGAAGATCAAATAAATATCATGTATCGCTGTACAATAAACTAGAGTATATAAAACAGTTCAAATTAAACAACCACAGCAGTAAGTACAGTGTATACAGAGATGATTTTTCTGCATTTTTAGATACTTTAAGCACATTTTGCTGTATATATTTAATACATAAATACTTTTAATTCTGTAAGTTCTGTAAAAGTTCTGAATGCAGGACTTTTACAAAGATATATTAGTACTTTTACTTAAGCAAAAGATCTGAATACTTTTGCACTACTAAGTATTTCTGTGTAGCAGCAAGGGAAAGAGGTATTAAGAAGAACAGTGATGACTGACGGTGTCAGGACACAGTCAGCCTCAGTTCACGCTCAGCATTTATGAAGTGTCAGTGTCATTGTAATCATTATGTTATACATGTGCAGTCACCTGACCACCATTTTGATTGTCTGGTCTATTTCAGTGTGAAACCTTTTCACATTGTCAGTTACATGTACTTTAATCATCTCAACATGTAAGTGTAATTGTCATGTAAGCATCATGATGTTTGGTTTTTGCTTCGCTCAAACCAAAACCTAATGCTGAGTAACAGATCTGTTTGTATGAGACAATTAGCAGTCATGGCCAGCGGAGATGGAAAAATAAAACTTGTGAAACAGCTTAACAGCCGAACCTGTGTGTTAATTGAGTAACACAGAAAACAACAAACATCATCCACACTCTATTCTATTCCAATTCCCCACTTGGTTTCTATGCATCTTTCCATACAGTGGTTCAAATAGAAACTTGGGTAGGAGAGAGTATTTGGTTTAATGGTAACTGGTAAACTGGTAAATGCCAGAATCAAATATTACCTTAATGTATGTGTTCGCAAACTTTTATTGTGCATCCACATTTTTTTTTTAAAGTTCCAGTCTCGATGATCGAAAGGAAGGTTAAAAAAGAAAAAGAAAAGATGCATGTCCAAATTCATCCGCATTATTGTGGACATGTCCCAAGTGAGTGAGATTGGGTATATCAATTACAAGGTGGCTAGCAGGGGAGAGGAGCGGGGTTATCATTAGCAGGGACTGGCGCTGGCCTCTGGTAGTTCCAGTAATTACCTCACAAAGGGTGGTGCTTGCCTTCCCACTGCTTTTCCCACACTGCACTGCAGGCTCAGAATTCCAATCGGCCCCAGACCTGCAATCTCCTCGGTTTTAGACAGCAAATTACTGACAAGTCCCATTCTTCACAGCACTGTAATTGCTTTTTAGTGCTGTTTTTATTGAGGCAACCCCAACCCCCTTGCCCTTCCCTCAATAAAGCTAAGTCAGGGAAGGGGCGAAGGGTTAATATAGATAACATTAGTACCTAATTGGAAGGTCTCGGACCCCAGGAAAGTTCTGCCATTTTTGAGAAACTCTTAGCAGTTCTGGAGCGGATTTAACTTTGTGTTTCTGTATTAGATCTATTTTGGAGTGATCGAGAAAGTTTTCTTTGAAACGTATAGCTAATTAGTTTCGATATCCGTCGTGATGATACGCGCAAACTCTGCAGTGCTGCTTCTGCGTATGTCTGCTCCACAGACGTGATATCATTAAGGCTCTTCACATCCCATACAAAGAGAGGCACTGAGCATCTTGGCTACTCTACGACTTAAATCACTTCGTGTTGTCTTTCCCACCCCTGCGCATTACTCTCTCAATCTATTACTTTGTGGAAATCATTAGTCTCCATGTCAATACAAGCTCCAAGCAGGGAAAACATCTCATTATGGGACTTAAAGAGATCCGTAGCATTCTTGGCTCTGTCAAGCTGTTCTTCCTTTCTTCAATATAGTTACTTTCTTTTCACCGAGAGGACAAATTCTCAACGTTCCAATGCCGGACAACCAAACAGTTACCATTTGAAATGGGGAAAAAGAGAAAGAATGGAAAATGGCTGAGGGATTAGAGGATCTAAACAGGATAAAGGGATAGGAGATTCTTGGTGTGATCTAGTTTAGTTTGAAAGATGGAGGGTCTTAACAAGGATTTGAGACTTTAGAATTCATTGTGCCATTATTTCCATCCAGTGCAGTTTCAGCTATAAATTGTTTGCCGTTTTGTGGCCCTTTACAAGCCTTTAGTTCTTCACATCTTTACATTAAAGTGTACACAAAATATTTGTAATTATTGTGACATAATGTGATAATTAATTGATCGTTTTATTCAGATTTAGAACCATTCCAGTTTGTTTCCCAGATATGTGTTGCCAGATTTTGATCTGGGTGTGCGCAAAATGCATCTGAGGTGTGGGAAACGTCATTGCAACTTCGCCTTCAACCCTCTACAGAGGGTTTTTTTTCCTGCCTAAATCAAAAACAAAGATATCATGAGGAAAATATCAAATCAAGAATCAAATGTAGAATACAAACGTGTGTTAAATATGGTTTAAATGCTGCTCTACACACACTCCCGTTTTGTGTCCATGCATCAAACACGATTACATCCGGGCTTTATCAGCGGAGCAGCCCTAGGGCTACAACCTGCAATTGACTCGGGTAGCAACCTAATTCGCCTGTGCCTTTATGTGTCCATCTCCCTGTCAGTCTGAGCAGGTTGACACCTCTGACCCTGTCAGGGTGTCAAATAGCTTGTCAGAGGCCTTCAATAAAGTACAATGACAAGCCCTCTAATGCATCACCACACGAGTTCTAGCCAGAAATGAGAGGCTGTAGTCTTTGCAGCCTTAAGGCAGACAGGTGCGCTGTCAAGCAACACACACACCAAACACACACACCAATCATACACACACACACACACACACAAAGAAGCCCTCCCTATCAAAGCAATGACCATCAGTACAACAGTACAGATCGATTACACTGTTTGCATGTTAAATATCCACATGAACATTTCTGAAGTAAACAAAACAGTGCGATATTAAGGGGGAATGATCAGTTGTCAGAAATTCTCATTATGTTTTTTGGCCTGTGATGAACACACTTGGACGAAATGTTCAAAATGCTTCCAAATTCATTATTGAATCACTTAAGGATTATCTTTGAGGGGCTTACATAACCAAGAGAGATCAGTTGTCAGTAGCAATAAAAAACACCCTACCTGGACCACCTTGGGAGCATGTAAGGCCTGTCACCATGAGGCCTCTCTAAAGGGCCCACAGGGCCACTTGCAATCAACTTATCAATGTCACGGATGCCTGAATGTTGGACGAATAAGACAAAACTGTGTAACAAATCCTTGGCATTGACATGACAAGTGAAAAATCCCAAATGCCAAATCTGGACACCTACCTGGTTTTGATGCCACTGGTTTTGGTTGGTGCTGGTTGTCCTCAAGGCCTTGCTTCGACATGCTGTGCATTCCAACTAATTATCTACCCCAAGGTGCAACAGGTTCACACTTTAATCTTTGATGCCTTCTCCAATGGGATATAGCTGGATTTAAAACAGGGAACAGGGGTGGGACAACCCTTAAAAACCTGTATACATAGCAAACATGAATCAACTTCAAACCAACCCACTGAGGGAAACAAAAAAGTCTTTCAAAGAAATACCTTTATCCTCACTATTGTTTCATCTTGCAATGGCTCGTCATAGCCCATGTGGATGGTTGAAGCAAGTTTCAAAGACAGAGGAGCCGACGCAGCATCAAATATTGCACCTTCTATGAGCCCGAAGGACATTTTGACAGGATGCGGTGGTGAAATGCCCTAAATGTAGGTCATGCAAAGGGTGCTGAGAATTTCAAGAAATGGAGCATGGTAACCTCACGTCCAACCAAGTCATCCTTTACCAGGAAATCCAGTTCCCTGGCATGGACGTTGTGTTCTATGTGTACCCTTACACCTTGCCAGTATATCCACATCCTGCAAGCCAGCGATTCCCATTCTTAATGGACCCCCCCCCTCCCCACACCAGAGGCCCCCATGTCCTTTCTGAAGAAGTGCGTCCCTGAAGAGCTTGTCTCAACCATCTGTCACGGATGTCCCAGGACATCTCCCATCGACCCCAATGGCTCCCACATACACTAGAGCAGACGTCATTACAAGAGTGAAAGGGTCACTAGTATTTGAATTGCATCATATGTACAGTGGCACAATCTTCAATCTTCTTTGGCACCACTGATGATGAAATTAGTATTGCACAAGTCTTGTTAATGCAAAAGAGGCATGGCTTATGACTTTCATCATCTTTCATTTTCTTGCTGTCCAGTTATGGTTTGCTATGCGTTTCATACACTTCATTGCCGTCCAATTTGATCACCTCATTGCCTTTGTTTCCATAAACTGTGCTGTCAAAATACATGAGAACCATCTTCGTGCAGTAATGACTCAATATGGAATCAAACATTTCCGCATGTACCCGGGGCGGAGTGCAAAATGTTATGTAAATCCCCTTAACGACCTTTTCAGGCTGCCGACAATCACCATACAAAGGTGATTGGCAGCCGACACTGGTGCACATTTATCCTTTTGCCCCAGCCTGTCTCTCTCTGTAGCGCCCCCTACTGTGAGAGGCGTGGGGTAGGGTGCCCAGTGGCACTTGTTGCCAATGGATAAAGCCAGCATGGATCCTCTCATGGCAACGATGCTGGTCGTTGTAATAATGTTCGGTTTGTTTCCTGCTTCACACCTCCTTTGGGATTTTGCCCGACCTATAATCCAGTACATGAGACGCAGAGGGAGGCATCCCATGCCTGTCCACCCGAGTTCCAGCACTGCTTAGCCCAAACCAGCCCCTTTGTACGATTCACACAGCAGTCTATTGGTTGCCTGTGGGCCATTTCATAATGTGAGTCTATTATCATGATTATTATGATTATTGAAACAACACACCATATACAGAAACTCCAAATTCCTCTAAAGTTCTTTAACATAATGTGAAGGCTCAACAAAACTGAAGACAACACTTATTTCGTATACATACACACTTATGCGTACATTCGCATTCTCTCGCTCTCACACACACACACACGCATGCACACACACACATACACACACACACACACACACCAGATCAGCGTTCCCAAGCCCCTTACTGAGCGTTTTTATCCTTGCTAGGCCTCGTCTCAGAGGGGAGTAAGGCCCCTACTGAGATCCTTACCCACTTCCTACTGCGAAGCCTGTTTGGCTCCTTGGCAGGCCTCCTCCATTCACAAACTACAAGCCTCATCAGCCATAAATTTACTTTGATATGGGCATGACTGACTCAGCAACTTGGATAACATCTCTCAGGTGATAATGTAGTACGTATACATTGCCCATAAATTTTCCAAAAGCATATTCTACCTGCGGAAAAGGGGGTTACTTCTTTGGAAAATCTCGGGAGTCCTACTGTAGCTGTGCCCTCTGGGGTCACACCCCCTAGGTGGGGATAGGTGTTCTGGGGACACATTTAACACAAATAAAGAAGGGATTTAAAAAAAAAAAAAATGTGTCTGCGGGTGCGCATGTTTGTGCATGTGTGGGAGAAAGTTGTTAAGCGTGTATACAAGCGGTGCCATCGCAATTTGTTTGTGTTTGTGTGTTTGAGGGGGTGTGTGTGTGTGTAATATATACACCCCCTACTGTCCTATTTCTAGTCCTCTGTCCACACATCACAGCTGTCAGTATCTAGTGAGATATGAAGGCGAAAAGGGGAAAGGAAGAACGAGGAGAGCCCTTCAAATGGATATTACTGCTGCGTTTGCCTGTCGAGCATGGAAAGGTGGATTTAGCCTCACCCATAGGACCGTAACTGTATCTTCGGCTCACTACAGGGTACGTTATGAATGTATATTATGATAATGTCAACTCAATAAAAGCTGCTTTTTTTTTTTTTTGATAAAATAAAAGAATCTAATAGGGGGTCAACTACTATAAGAGATATTCTTCATTTTGGAGATTATCCAGCAGATCACTGAGCATTATTTCTGTTTCATGTATCTCATTTGGGTTCAAAGTGAAAATATTAGAGGAAAACAATAACAATTTGCCTATAAAGGTTTTCAGCCTGTAGACATAATATTCCAGAAGTAGGATTATCTCAGATTGCAGATATGTGAATTGGCTACGGCAGAAGAAACAGCAGCTGTAAAAGATGATTTTGACAGGTTTCGTTGCACGTGTTTGCCCTAAAGAATGTGATTCTCAGCTCTTCTTGTTTATAGGTCATACACAGCAATGGTGATGGACCAGAAATAAGGAGGGGAATGCAGTGTGTGGGCATTTTATTATGTAACTAACTTTGAAGCCGGTCTTTTGATGTCTATGTGCTCTTCTGTCTGAAATTAGATCACTCCCCTAGATTCAGTACATGTCTTTAACACATTTAACCCATTGGGAGGTCCAGATCGAGATTAGAAAAAAATGTTGTATGAATATTCCATGAAAAATTGTCACTGCACAAGTATTATTCAGTTATTTTTGCTTTATTTGTCCCGTTTTTATATGGCCTGTAAGTGATAATATGTCTCACTTCTATTTTCTAAATAAATAGATCCTGACAGCACTCACACCTTCACCCAACACTTCAGACACTAAATTCTAATCCACCATTGTGTTGTTTGCCACACAATGCTAATCACGTTTTGCCACTTGTGGAGAAAAGTTACACACAGACAAAATAATCTTCCACAGATAACTCGGTGCACCGACACAAAGCGAACCTTTCTCTAACCGCTGTGTTGTCACACCTCAACACCTGCACCTGTGCTCTGACCATGCAAAAAGGAGCACTAAGAGGAGGGCGTACGGTTGGTTCTTCCCAGCCGTATGAATGATCACCAAATAGTTTAGAGCTATAGTTAACTTCTTTTCTTGTTTGTTTTGGTTGTTGTAGTATAGTTGTAGTAGTTTGCATTGATTGGAGGATTACGGAACAGTGCCGGTTCCTGCTTATGTTTTTCTGCAGTAATTTAACTGTTACAGTTAAAACATAAAAGTAAAGATGTTGCGATGCTGAGTGAGAGATTAATAATAATGATGAACAATATTTTGTTTCTATAAGTTGGTGTTACATACCAGTATTTTAGGAAATATTTGTTTTATATAATCAGAAGAATCAGATGTGACTTTCCGACCTTGTCAGTGCTGCACAGACTTTGGCAAACGTCTAATTTACTAAACACTAGGTAGGGACAGACTGTGCATACTGGTCTTCATTCTTGAAAAGATAGAAACATCCACAACTCAAGTGCAGATGTTGTGCTCTTCAAAATGCAACCTTTCCTAGAACTGACAAACTGGCTTGTAAATTCACTACCCTTTTTTTTTTTTAATGTTGAATTGATTTTGAAACGTTTTGATGAACACATAAATTGCAGAAGTCAAACCATGATGTTCACCAAAATTGCATGTGTCAGACTTTTCGTCTGAAGACGTCTGAGGCTTTATGTAACTTTTGGTGCATGAACAAGGTTTTTTTTTGCCTGCATCTTTTCTAAAGTTAAAACAATTTGTAGTATACGTTTGGCAATGTGCTCTAAGATCTACTTCTCTAATTGTTTGAACAAAGTTATTTTAAAAGGATAAAGACAGAGAGAAAGAAACATACACATTGTGACAGTAAATCAGGACTGAAAATGATCTGTTTGATCGTAACGCTGAATGAAAACTTCAGTTCAGTTTAGTATTGAAAACTTAGTTAAATGTGTGAATCTACAAGAATCTAAACAACTGCTACTCTGTAAACACCTTCCACACACACACACACACACACACACACACACACACATACAAAGACAGCAGTCGCTGTGAAAATATGCTGAAAGTGATCTCTCAGGCATTTGGCAGGGCAAAACCACAAATTATGGTAGCAGGGTGAAGTAGCATTATGAGCCTTCACTGTGTGGTCCATCACCAACTATAGACCTTTCTCCCCTCCTGCTGTTCTCTCCTGCCCTTCTCCCCTCCTGCTGCCCCCTCTGCTGGGGGTAGCAGGCATAGTTGACCCTGGTTAAAATTCAACTGGCCCAACAATAACCTGGTCAGAAGCTTGCTTAATGACCAGGCCGTGGATCAAAAGGAAGTGGAAGTTGTAGAGTTTGAAAACAAACACCTCTTTGTATTTAAATGGACTTAAACTGTACAGTATGACAGATTACAGGGCATCACAAGGATGCTCCTTTGGTAATAAATGATTTCCACTTTATAAGCACCATCTAGAGTTTAGACAAGGAACACACACCTATAATTCTTTATGTTATAGTATACCAGAAGTTTCCAGGACCCACTAAATTAATTCACATTAGACCTCAGATACATGTAAACAGATTTAATTGTTCAAAAAATATTTTAGATATGTAGTTGTCTCTCACTCTGTTATATATTCATTGTAATCTGAATATAATAGTGTTGAAAATAGTTTCATATATATATATATATATATATATATATATATATATATATATATACAATCTATATCGATATATATAGAATATGTGGGATTAGACGATTCAGTAAATAATTAGTAAATAATAATATGTCAATAAGCATGAAATATTCTGAATTACAAAACTATGCAGCAAAACTATGAAGATGATGAAGAAGAAGTTTGTTTGTTTGTTTGTTTGTTTGTTTATTTAATTTGTTAGTTAGTTAGTTAGTTAGTTCAGTCTATCTAAAACAAACTAATATTCTACTACTATAACTAGTATATGACAGCAGCTATCTATTTTTCGTTCATCACATAAAGTCAAAATATTTTCAATTGGAATGCTCAAAATGTGTATTATCATAATATTATGATTCTATAAAAAAAAAAAATTAAAACACTACTACTATACTCTTTCACTCTCCATGAGGGCTATGATAATAATATAGTAATAATCAGACCTGGAGTTCAAAATATCTAATTAAATATTAACCTTCAAGATCAATATTAAGAAGCCTTTGTGGATTTAAAACCTGCCTGTGAATGAGTTGTATGTTTATTGTCTATGTGTATAAATGATCTAATTCTTGCTAATACACTGTTAGATGTGGAAGTGTGGCCCCTCTGTGTACACATTGTGTATCTGTGTTATACACAATTTATTTTATAATGATTTAATTGAATAATGGTAATTAGGAGGGTTAATTAAAGTAAACTTAGTATTCAACATCAAACAATGGATGCGTGTAATTCTCCCCTCGGCCACAAGGGGCGACATCTCCTGGTCTGGTGATCACGGAAGTTTTGACAAAGCGGAACCTCTGACGTGTCATGAAATCGCCATTTTCCTGAGGAAGGAAACGCCTTGAAGAAGGAAGCAAACACATCAACTGTGTAAGTGGGGAAGATACTCTTTAAATAAGACACTTTTTAAGGCCGTTTTCGCTTAATACGGTCGCACAAAAAGATGTGTGTTTACAGGCAAATCCGTGAGTGTGACCGCGGTTCGGTTAGTCCGGAAGATGAGAGAGTGAACACTCAACAGTGATTTGCTAAGAGACAGCTAACGCTAACTTCACCGATCAACTTGTCTGACTTTCTCCTTTTAGACTCGTGTTGACAGACTTGTGTTAAGTTGGCATGAAACAAAAGGGCAACAAAAACTAAAAATCTAGTGTAAAACACTGGAAAGTCTGGTCTTTTTTCAGTAAACTGTCAATAAAATCTGAACCGGTCGGACGAGTATTAGCATTGCACCTTTAGCGAGCTAACGTTTGTTTATGCAACAGCGTCGGGCAACTTTTGACATCGCAAAGCTGAACGTCAAAGTGCTGCAGCGAGCCGATTTAAATGGTTAAAAAAAATGCAGAGGTCATATTTGTGTCTGCTTTCAGTTGTGGTTTAAATGCTGTCTACGAAAGACTAGTCCCATTTGTGACCTCAACACTAACTCACAAAAATATAGACCCAGTTGAGCAAGGAGATGCTTCATTTCCGGTAATAATCTTTATTTTGGTTATTGGAAAACTCAAGAAACAGGTTAAAAATCATTTTTTTCTGGTGCAGACCGGATATTTTATTTTATATTTATTTATATTCCACCAGAAAAGAGATAAGTGCTGTTAAATGATAATTGTCATGTTCATGGGTGTTTATTTATAAGGGGGAAACAGATATTTAGATGTATTATATGTAATATAATGAGTATTTTAGAAGCACTCATGTACTGGTGGCACAGCAGACATTTTGGCATGTTACAGCAGGAAGCTCACAGGTGCAGTAATGATGGCCACATTCCTCCCACAGGAGGTCATGCGATTGTGCTGCCGACCGGCTTGTCACTGTTGCACTTATTGTATCTGGCTATCATAACTGTTTTTTCCTGTTGTGACAAGTCAAAATGTCTTCTGTGCAACCGGTCTCATGCCAAAGAGCCATTTCCACACTTGTTTCTTCTAGAAAAGTAAAGGAGGAAAGCGTCCACATTTTTAGTGGATGTAGAAACTGCATTGCCTTCAGGTGCTCCAGGTTAATGTCACTTAGCTGTCGCTCTGTCTATTGAATAACTACTAAATTGTCTGTTTTCCATGCCATCCTAATTTCAACAAATGATCTGATGTTTTTCCCACAGGTTTCTCTCTCTTTTTTTTTTTGCCAAAGGTAGGTTTCAATCACCCATTCGCCATGGGGAATATGTTCGCAGGGCTCTTTAAATATTTCGGGAAAAGGGACATGCGGATCCTCATGGTGGGCCTGGATGCTGCTGGAAAGACGACGATTTTGTACAAGCTCAAACTCGGAGAGATTGTGACTACTATTCCCACAATAGGTACAGTAATGATGTTTTGCCTTGGATTATTGCATGGCTGTGATGTGTTTACATCACCTAATTTTCTTTTTTGTCTTCTGTGCCCTTATTGCTGTTTTAATGAGAACTTTTAAGCTCATTTTTTATTGTTTTTGTTTTTCTTTTAGGTTTTAATGTAGAGACCGTAGAGTACAAGGGCATCAGTTTCACGGTATGGGATGTTGGCGGTCAAGACAAAATACGACCGCTGTGGCGTCATTACTTCCAGAACACACAGGGTACGTTGTCAAAACCTTAGTACCTGCTACACAACTTCAAATTTCCTCTACTTTATATTTAAAAGATGCAGTATACGTCACACAGATACTCATTTCTTCACTGTTTGCTCTTTCTCCAGGTCTCATCTTTGTTGTGGACAGCAACGACAGAGAGCGAATTACAGAGGCTGCCGAGGAACTCAAGAGAATGTTGTCAGAGGACGAGCTGCGTGATGCTGTCGTGCTAGTATTTGCCAACAAACAGGTAAGTCAGACTCTATATGGCTATATCATTACCAACAAGTATTTATCTGTTGCGTTTACAGGGTTGTATTCTAATGTTTTCCTCGCTGTTTGTTTGTAGGACCTTCCTAATGCTATGAATGCAGCAGAACTCACAGACAAGCTGGGGCTTCATGAATTACGTGGCAAAAACTGGTACATCCAGGCGACCTGTGCCACCTCTGGGGATGGCCTCTATGAAGGACTTGATTGGTTGTCTCATCAGCTCAGGAACCTTTAATAATCTGCTATACATGACTAATTTACTTCATCCAGTCTCTGGCCTTGCTCTCTACTGGAAGCTGCCCTCACTTTTGCTTATTATTTTCACAAATACCCAGGCCAGAGGTGGAGGTGATCTCTTCTTGTAAATCTGTCATTTTATTTTTTTTATTCTGTAAATATGTTTGGTAATGGGGCAGCTTATTGCACTCTTATGGATGTTTCCTTTCTGTTTTCTGGTTGTCGGACAGCCATTTGTGTGCATTTATTTAAGAAAAGGGAAGAGAGGGAATCTGAATATAACCAGCAAATGTTGGCCCCAAGACCTCAGTGCAACCTGATGACTTGTTATGACCCGGTCACACGTACTGTAGAGAGTGATCCACGAGGGGCTTTTCATTTTTTTAAAACTGAATTAAACACTGATGCACTACTTGCAGCTAATATAGTTACTTCAGTGACTACAGGTACCAGCCCCACAAATTACAAATGATCATTTATCAAACACTGGCATTGACTATTTCTACTCCATACTGACATCACGTTGTCCGTGTCTGTGAGCATCTACCAGCCTTTGTCATACAGTATGTTGGCTTTAATTGAGAAATGCTGCAATGATTTCACATATTCATGCTTTGTGGTTGTTTCAGAGGTCTGTTGAGTCAGCGTTGGATTTTTGTATCTCAGAGTCTCAGGTTTATCATGCGCTGCCTTTGCAATATACTTAACAAAACTGCATCATGTGGTCCGTTGGTCACGGACATGCATATTTACCGGGTGTTTTATCTCATTAGGCTTCACAGGTACTATTATACCCTACTGATTACTTATTCCAATAGCTCTATGCTGTAACTTCTTTTTACGTCAGGTAATATTGACTAAAGGAGTTGCACACTACAATAGCCGTACTGTCTTCATGAAAGCAAGTTATTCCTTATTTTAATCTGGGAAATGGTGTTTTAATGGCAATACAGAGTTGTGTTTAATGCAATGCCAGCATTTCTTCCACTGCAGCACATTGTCCTTGGGGTAAACAGGAAGCCTGACATATGCCTTCTTATCCAAGACGCGCGTTGCCTTTTGTTTTAAAGCTTCTTTTCTAAAAGGTGTGGGTGTTATCTTATTCTGCTCTGAAAATGTCTCAGAGGTGCATTAAACATTTTTTTTGATTCATAACTGCTTACATATGAACATTATGTTAATCATGTACTTAAGTTTGTCTGTTTTTTAATGTAAACATTTCATTTTGTGAGGAAATGAAACTGAGATTAAATTGGTGGGATAAATGTTTGAACAACTTGTTTTCTTCTTTCACTCTATGCAATAAAATTGCTAAATGTTAAGGTGTGGGATTTTGTCATTTGGCAGTAACTTTGTGTGCATCACTGCAGTACAAGCAAATCGGTTACTGCACACTCACTCCATATTTATTGTGTATTTTTTAAATTCAGAATTTGCACCTTAAACATACAATCATATTACTTTTAAATATACCACAGTGCTGTGGTGATTCAGCCAACTAATGATTAAATAGAAATTTACTACATTTCCAGCCTCTCGTTACTTTTCTGTTGAATACGGTTGTAAAACATTCAATCTAGCTGGAAAAATAAAATATTTTGGTTTTTGATCAGCTGTTGGGACAGAAACATTTGGAAGACGTCACTCTGAACTCTCTCAGGCAGTTTATCTAATCAAAGGACCTCATCGACTCCATTAATATTACATTCGGTGATAAAATACCAACCTTTAACAACAAACCCCAAAACTGGTGTCATAGCAACCTGTTGGGGGCGTCACCCTTTGACCCATAGAGAAATGTGATGCCCCAAAGTGGTGTAAACCACCCAATGTTTGGGTTAAAGCAGTAATGTGAAGAGCACACCCTGTTTCACATTGTGTAGGGGTGGCAATCTAGGACAGCATTCTTGCAGGTTGATTAGGCTGCTATGGTTAATGCAGCCAAGCCTATAAAACATGGCAGGAGAGTATGGTGGTGGTGGAAGGGGAGGGAGTTCCGAGTCTTGGGTCCCTCATAGGGCTGCTTTGTGTGGCCTCCTCTCCTGCTGCTCCATCAGCTTGGTTTGTGTGTGGCGGTCTAACGGTACTCAGTCATATAAAAGGACCAGCCTGGTTTTTTGCACTCTTCTTTATGAATGCCTTGCTCTTTTTTAGTGCACCCCCCAGGTGCCAGCCAGCAGAATACCCTCTTTCAGACCAATTCAAGGCAAACGCAAACACTACACTCTATTATGACCAGTGGAGAGCATTCCAATGGTATCGCACCAGTCAGGGAGCTGAACCTAGAACGGTGAGGGATTAAGGAACGCTGGCGTGATTGAGAAAAGAAAAAGGGCCCGGAGCTGCTGAGTAGTGCAAGAAGCACAGTGGGATGGAGGAGATGTGCAAAGACTTAAGTGGTATCGAGGAGCATCTTGGAAAAAACTCAAGAAAGGCGCTTGACTTCAAAATGTAGGCTTATTTTTCCAAGAGACAGCTGTAGTGTGCTAAATGCTAAAAAATACTGCAAGACGGTACTTGAAATGTTCCTATCAAGAATGACAATCAGATTTTAACATCTTTTACTGAAGCTGCTAATTTTCCACCATGGCGAAATGTTTTATCCATATTTCAAATGTCCAGTGTGTAACATTTAGGAGTCTGTTGGTAGAAATTAAATTAGATGTTCATAATTCATCATTCAATCATGATTTTATTAGTTCAGACTGAGCCTCTTTCACATTTCTACCAAACTCTGGCTCTAGATAGGGCCTTTCATGGCCACTGTCGGTTCTACGTGCTTCAACAGGGGATGGTGAGGCGAGCAGTACTGAGCTGGTTGCAATCCGCGACCTCGCCGCTAGATGCCACAAAATCCTGCACACTGGAACTTTAATTATTGAGATAAAAACAGATCAGAACATGTGACAATACAGAAAATATGAATGAAAAAAAATCATAGACCAAGGCATTGGGTAAAGAAGTTAAAAACACAAGGCCTATTAGACTCATCAAGCCGTCTCCATCCACGGTCCATTCTGCCGTTCAGGGTAAATGAGGTCTTCAGGGGACGTCAAGCTGCTGTAGAGCGTTCTGTCTGTGTTATGAGTCTTTGAATTGGGGGTGGGGGGGGGTGGGGGGTGGGTGGGGAGGACATTAGTCGTCCGAGTCTGTGTCGTGGCGCCGCCTGCGGCTTTGTGTGGCACCAGCAGGGGCCGTCTTGTGGCTGACAGGGTTACGGGGGACAGGAGACCCCCCATCAGAAGAGTCTGTGTCATGTCGCTGCTGCCGGTGATGGGGGTAGGAGGGCTGTCGCTCGGCCTTTGCACCCCCCCTTGAATGGCTGTCATGGGGTCTGGCTCCACTCTGACTATGGTATGATGGATTATGATGATGGTGGTGGTCCTTTCTCTGCCTGAAGAGTAAAAAAGGAAACAAACCATTCATGACTGGGTCGCGGTGGATCGAGTAAAGGTGTTGTGAGGCCGACAGCTGATAACTGGCTACTGTGTGGACACATTTCTGTATATTTAACAACATTCTGCACATCATCACCATCATAAGATATGTTGGTACCTCGAATCAGCACAAATTATATGATAATTACAAATGAGTGAAGAACTTAAATTACATCATTCAATCTGGTTCTCTCACATACACCTGATTTTCAGCCTGTGTCTGAGTTCTTGTGATGCACACCAAGTTAAAAAAAGGTAACACTTCAACATGCTGTGGTTGAGACAGTGCCTTGGTGCCCTCTAGTGCTGACAGAGGAAAGCTTTTGTTTCATAGCAAACCTGTAAGTTTCTAACTTTGCCTAGGATAGGAGGTGGACCCCTAGGCTCCTGTGATAATTAATCTGGCTTGGAAACAGAGACGTTCTTCCAAATATGTATTCCTGTGATGAAGAAATTAACAAACCTCTTTCTGTCGTCATCCGACTCTGATGATGACGAGTCTCGTCTTTGCCTTTTCTTCTTTTTTTCCTTCTTCTTTTTCTCCTTTTTGCTCTTTTTTTCTTTCTTCTTCTTTTTGCTCTCGTGCCTACAGAGTCAGAAAAAAAAGTTGAGGCGAAGATAAGCATAGGAAACTGGATACGGGGTCACATTTTGTCCAGTAGTGGTTTGTGTGATCTTTGTTTTGTCTGAAATAGAAGATAAGTGTTCAATTAAATATCTTAGAGGGTGACTATAATGCAACTCACCGCTCTTCCACATCCGCTTTTTCTTCACTCTGAGATGTCTTCGTTGTTGTGGTTTCTGATCGAGCCTCTGTTTTGTGGTGCTGTGAAGACAGCGTTTCATTTGTCTTTGCATCAAGTTGTAGATTCAGTGAAACAACGTCTAAAGTCACCTTTGCACATTATCAGTCTTACAGAGTCTGCATCTTAAAACGTTCAGCGACATATGTCAGAGGAGAAAACAAACACTTACTGTGAACACAGGCAGTCCTATTTTAGCTGCCTCCTTTTCCTTTTGGGACAGCACCATTTTCCTCGACCCTACACTGTAGATGGAAACACTCATTTATAGACACTTGACAATCACAGAGGATTTAAAAAGGCTCTCTTGCTACTAGCTAAATGTCAAGAGGGACATTTCAAGTAGTTTTAACAGAACAAAAATAGAATGAGTGAAAGGCTGTTTGTTCTAAATGAAACAAGACTATGTTAAAGATAACCTTACAAACGTTACAGTATGATCTTAATAAACCCCAGAGAGAGCAGCTGTTAATGTTAGCATGTTCTGGTTTATGATTGGGCCTTTCCGTGTAGATTTTTGGATATTCTCACATGTAAATTAGATGTATATTCAGTACAGGATTATTTTTCTTTTACATTTCCAAAAGTTGACAATGTTCCTTAAGGAAAAATAAAAATCACCTGGAGCTTCCCAAGCCTGAGACACGGTCCACATTTCTCTCCTCGCCATCAGCCTCTTCCCTCCTGCAAACATCTGCAAGGTCCTGTTATGAAAATTGAAATCATTCAATTGTTTTTTGGTTTTTTTTAAAAATATTTTTATCACATTTTCCAGCATGAACACAAACAACAGCACAATACAATAAAAGTGACATACCTCTTTGGTCAGGCCTGTGGGTTGCCTCTTTATATTCTTGTGCCCTCTAGATGGAGAATGGAAAAGATAAATTGATTACATTTACTGGACAACACTTGCATTTCTCAAACATTTCTTTTACAGGAAGTTATACATACAGGGCGGCCATCAGCGCTTCGTGCTCCGCAGCCTTCACGGCGGCAAGTTCTTCTTCTTTGGTCAGAGCTCTGCTGCCCTTTTTATCTTTTGCGTACCATGTCAGATCTTTGCCTTTTTGCCATCGTCCTACTGGGGCCATCAAAGAGTTCCCTGAACACAAGACAGAAGAGTTGAGAAGTTAGAATAATCTAACAGGACTGCCTGCAAAATATGACCACTAATACAACCAACTGGAATATTATTTGTGCAATACTTTATTAAACCCCAGTCACTTTATTCTTATTTACACTTTGTGTAAATCTACACTGTGCAATATCCAATATCTGTGCATATATAGTATGTCATGTCTATTTACACAGCTCACTTCAACGCCTGTATATATGCATTAGAACACTTGTACACGTGCTCATATTCTATTTTAGTATATATTATATTTTTTATTTTGTATTCCTGTCTTTTTTACCTAAAATTTTATAGTACTGTATTTTATTCTTATGTGAAGTACTGTTTCCCTGATGAGTGCTCTTATGCTGAGCTGTTGCTGACTTGTCCAACACTTTTCATTGTGTCGTTGACCTTGTGTTTTTTTCTAGATTTGAGAAACATTTTTGCTTGAAATTATTTTTAAAGAAAGTCAAAACAGGCGCCTCTCTCTCTCTCCTTTTTTTGGTATGCTTTTTAATCACTGCAGCTCTATAATGGTGTTGGTGTCTCATTTGACTGTCCAAACCCACTGAAACAACACAAATTAAACTCAGACTTTTCCCTTTGATACGACACGTGACTGAAATAGATTCTGGGCGATGATCTGTCACTTCGGAAAAAAATAAATAACCCATCAGGTCAGATTGGTCACCCGCTGAGTTCTCCATTTTTAAAAGCTGCTGTTGAGGTGCTGTTGAAGCCTTTTAGTGAACTCATACCACGTGTCTAGGAGACGTCACGTCTTCCAAAATAATGACATTTGCTCCCGTTGTTTATTCTAGTTTATTTTTTTTTTTTTATGTAACAGCTGTGGGTGCTACGTAGTAAGGCATGCTGACATGCTGACAGCGGAGTGGCTACGTGTGTCTGCCCAGCGAGGGGGGAGCACTGAACACCAGGACCTGCTCTTTGAGGAGTGGAAAACGGGACTAAAACTGAGCGACTACGCCAGCCCAGACACTGTGTGATGAGGGACTCTATAACAAAAGGTATGGGAAAGAAACAAGCGAGCTGCCGAAGCCACGGTGTGTAGTTTAAGTGTTTTTTAAAGTCTTGCTCCGGTGGCTGCAAGCCAGCAAACCTCTATTAGCAATGCCTCTGCTCAGCGCCGATAACGGTAACTTAGCCGCTAACTTTTGAAGACTTACCGAGATAATTTTCTCTGTGTTTATCTCCTTTCACGTCATCCCAGTTGAACTGGTCCTGCCCCCCCCTGACCCCTCCAGATCTCGAAGAACCAAACATCTTTTTTACGCCAGAGAAAAGAAAATAAGTCAGCTATCTTCAGTAGCAGTTAGCTCGCTTCGGTAGCCGTTGGCTAGCCTCGGTAGCAGTTAGCTCAACCGGCTCACTTTAGCCACATTAGCACACGAGCAGCAGCAGCAGCGCGGTCGGTCAGGCCTTCAGCTTTCGAGTCATCCGCGGAGTTTTGCGGTGTGTTTAAGTCCCCTGTGCTGATCGTAACAACGTGTTCCCTGATGGTGGCGTTTACTTTGACTAACCCCGTCACCGGTTTGACTGTTTATTCCCAGAAAGCGACAGAGGAGCCGCTGTTTGTAGGCTATGCTACACGCTAACGTCACTTCGAGGCCTAAAAACGAAGCTTTAGTAATAAAGTGTAATCTGTCGGTGCTTGTATGCTGAGGAAGAAGCTACAGCTACCAGCCTGTCACACATTTATATTTAAAATGAGCTGCGTTCGTGTCGTCTTCTCTCTCTCTTTTTTTGGCTAATGTTCATTTAAAAAGAAAAAAAAACTCCACGTTTCTGTGTTTTGTCGCGCGCATTGTCGACGCTCGCGAACGTAACGTGTTGATGTTTTGGCCCGCAGTGATGACGCAGGCAGCGCAAATTTCCTTAATGGCTCTCTGAGCACAGAGCGGAGGAAGGAGCAAATCCTCCGCAGACTGACCCTCAAAACTCCCGATGTACATGAGATATTTTTCCAGGCTATTGTCAGGTAGGAAGGAGGATGTTTGTCCTTTCTGTTTGTGTTGTTGTTTTTGCCATCTTATTGCAGCTAATAAGTGCCATTCATTCCCAACAGGGTGGTAGGGCAGATTGTATCTGTTGCAGAAAACGATGGTTGTTGGTTGTTTTTAGCTGATGCAACGTTACTGTGAGTGGGATTGCTGCACGCACAGTGTTGTAGTGTGGCTTGCTGTGCAGCCACCCACATTATCTATTAATTTCTTGTAGATTGGAGCCATTAGTGATGATTGTTATACTTATAAAGTCTTTAAAACAATCATTGTATCAGCCACTGCATATGAAGATAAATTCCTGCACCCACGTATGCACACGAGTTGTATACCGTGATGTATTTAAGCCTAATATTGAGGTGTTTTAAAGCAGTCACTTGCAGTCTTTTTAGTTTACATGTAATTATAAAGTTATGCATAAATCCTACTCATCAGACTCATATTTCCTTCACGAAACCTGTAGTCTACTTTGCATTTACTTCAGCTTTAAGGCATACATTATCGCTCCTGTTCAGTCAGCCAAAGTACACTTTGTAACGAGTTTTATCTGTTAGATAATTATGGCACCAGATTGCAAACACTTGTGACACTCACTCTGAAATAATAAAACATGCAAAGTGCCACTCTGCATTTTGTCTGTGATATATTTGGATTGAAAAACTGAGTTAGTCTGAATATGGATGAGAGCTGGTTGAAAATGTGTCCACACTATGGTCCAAATCCTCTTTTATTCAGGGGAAACTGACCCAACAGAAAAAAATACTTGTTGTCAGCTGTTATTTCTATTAATCGATAACTATTTTTATGCATACAATTGCAGAAAAAGTTAAGATCACAAATGTTTTGTACTGTCACATAAGAGAAAGACCGATACCGAGATCGTCTAATTGACTGATCGATTTATTGTTCCAGCTCTCATACTGAACACCTTGCAGGCTGTATCGACCTCACATGATTTAAATCTTTGCTTGCAAATATCCATCACGTGTGGTGTGCACTGCACATGGTTAAAGTTAAGCGCAGTGCAGCTTCCAATAAGCCTCTGATTGTAAACTCACGTCTCTCATTTCCTGTCAGGCAGCTCAATGTCAAGTACAAAAAGTCGGCTCTGTGTAGGCATTGGAACGGTGTGTAGCTGCATATGTCAAAAGCTTTTGTTAGCTAGTTAAATATTAGTTTAAGAAAAGGTTACTTCCTCAACCAAGATCCAGAACAGCTGATTGTTCTTTTACTTTCGCTTTGGCGTTCATGACACAGGCCTGCAGCTAACAACAGTTTTATTATAAATTCATCAATTTGTTGTTTTATTGTGTTTGTTTTGATTGCTTTTGTCTAAAAGATGTCAGAAATCATCATTCATAGTTATCTTTTACTCAGTGATTAATTAAGAGTATGTAGTATTTAGTCTGACAAGTTGTAACAAGCTGTAAATAGATGCTATTATTTCCTAAGCAACGATGCTAAAAATCAGATCTGATCGATGTTCCAGTATTAATTGTCAGGCCATCTTTCTAAATCTTTGAAGCAGACTGACACTTTTACATTTATTTGTACTAATGAGTACAGTAGTCTTAGTGAATAATAAGACCTCTATGAAAATCATGGACATTCGAATTAGTCAATTTTAGATAATTTATCAAGCAGCATTATTATCTGGTTACAGCTCCTCTGAGGTGTAAACAAGCTTGTTATTAATTTATAACTGTAAATTCAATATCTTTGGGGAGTTTGGACTTTTTTGGCAAGATGACAAAAGCAAAATGAAGTGGTCCTCTTTGGCTCTGGGACATTTTTCATTTTGACGTTTTATTGGCCCGTTTCCTGAAACAGAAATCAACAGTGAACATAATCATTTGCTGCAGCCCTAATTGTTTCCACATGGCGACAGGAGGCTGATGCAAGTTGTCCGAGCAGAATGATTCTAAAAATGTTTCTTCACTGGCTTCTCAAAAAAGGAACTCCTGTGCCTTTAATTAGCCATGTTAGCGTTCACAGGAAGCGTTCAAGAGGTGATGGAGAAGGCCTCTTGTCATTTGCACCTGGAAAGACCTCGCTGTTTGTGTTTTGCCTGGAGACAGGAAGGCTCATAAATGCTGTGGTTTTATTCTTGGCTATAAAAAGAGTTTTGAGGCACAGTTTTACTAGATTATTTCGATGGAATAGAGCAGTATATAGATTTTGTTTTTTTTATTTGTAATTTGTCCTGATGTCATATGGAATACCTCATTTTTGGACTGATTATCAATCTGTCTGATACCTGACATCGATGTAAGTAATAAGCCTGAAACCAATAATTATGATTGGTATCAGCTTTTCACTGTACTTCTGCTAGCAGCTCAGTAGCACAGCTATAGCTGGTGTCACTTTTCAAATAACTGTTTGGACAATGGTCACAGATGTTAGATAAAACCGGCGGACTTCCAGTTAGACTGAATTTCTTTTTTCTCACCCATGGAAAATATCATATAAACACAGAACAATAAAGGGTTATTTCCGCCTTTGGACATTTGAAATCTATATTTATCTTGAATAGACTGTGTAAACGTGGCCCTGCCCTCTCCGTTTTACCTCCGCCCTCCTACATTTGCACATGATCGCACCCTCTCTGTTCACTCATAGTCCCTGTTTACTCGAGCTCTGTGTGTTTTCAGGAAAGGTAAGGAGGAACACTAGAAACTTTACTCTTTAACACTTCATTCTCTTAAAAACTGGTAATGATTGAAAAGGTATGTGGAATATTTCACAGTGCAGAGAAGGTAAGATGTTGAAGTAGATAGTAGTTGTTGTAGTAGTAGTAGTAGTAGTACAATGTTTGTATGTGTCTCTGTGAGTAAATGGCTGCCTAATTTACATAAAGGGAGTTTTTAGTAGTAGTTTATTTGAATATGAGCCCACATCTCTATTTAAAAACTCTCTTTGCTCCCTTGTTTCTTGTATTTCTTAGCTGCTCTCTTCTTTCCCACCATCACAAGCAGACTAGGGCTCTCCAATTAGTGAGTAATTGCTTCTCGACAGCACTATGGTAACCTTACGGCTTGCCAACCAGTTGCTTGCCTCTGCTCTTGTGGGAAATGTTTTATCCACATCATTTGATTCAAAAACTGCTGGCTTATCGTTTTATCATGTTAATCCCACCGGAGCAATGCTTGTCTGAACACGTTATCTCACTGACTGTAAGTCTTTTTTTAAAACTCTGTATACTCTACTCTAAATATGTTTGTGCACGGACAGATTTGGTCCTACTGTGACTCATGCCTTGAGATTCCAGTGGAGATGATGCGTTCCCTCCAACCTCGCCCTCTTGTTTCCTTTACTTAAACTCTCCTCTCCTTTCCCCGTCTCTCCCTCAGCTATGGCTGGACCCAGGCCTGTGGTGCTTAGCGGCCCATCAGGGGCAGGGAAGAGCACTCTGCTGAAGAAGCTCATGAAGGAATACGACAGTGTCTTCGGCTTCAGCGTCTCCCGTAAGTGTGCCAGAGTGTTAAACATTAAAGGTCCGGCGAGTGAGAATTATGAGGCTTTATTTACAAGCCTCTTATATCTCCAGGTGCCGTAGGTGTCATGTTCCTACAATAGCCCGGGATGGCAAACAATGACTTCAAATAGGGACTTTCACATACCGCAGCACTGCGAGATGACACCAAATCTTACACGCTGCTCCTCTTTAATTTTGGGTGCGTTCTGACAGATTGTGATCCCTGTTATTGATGAGCATTGTCAAACATGTAGGTCATCAAGTTTTCTAAAAGATGGATGTTTACTGTGTCACTCGTACAAACAAATGCAGCTTTTTAATATTCAAATACAGCTGCAACTTAATGTAATGATTTATATTATTTTCTTAATTAATCAGATGATCTAAAACAGAACAGCAGCAAATCAGTAGTGAAGCAGAATAATTTTATTATTATTTTAGTATTTAGTCTTAAGGTTAGGGTTTAAGTCCTTTTATATAAAAAATATGAACATTCTCTTGTTTCTGCCTCTCATATGAGATTTTACAGTTTTATTGCTTTATATGATTATAAAATGGACTGTTGCACTTTGGACTGCTAGTTTCAATAAAAACTTACTTAGGGTTGATCATTTTATAGACCAAGTGATTAATAATAAAAAAAAAAAGTAAACAGGACATTGCTTAACAATTAAAAGTTGTAGTTAGCTGCAGCCCTAAAATCAATGTATGAAAATGAATTAATTTGTTTGTGTCTCATCCACCCTCAGATACAACAAGAAATCCTCGACCTGGAGAAGAGAATGGCAAAGGTACAACGAGCCTCCTCTTTCTACCACCATGACCGTGAGTCGCATTGAGGCAGTCGTGTTGTAACTCTACCTGTATTCTTTTTGGGGGGTTTCAGATTATCATTATGTCACACGGGACGAGATGCAGAGGGGGATTGACAACGGCGATTTCATTGAGAACGCAGTGTTTTCTGGGAACATGTACGGGACGAGTAAAGCCGCTGTGCAAGACGTCCAGGCCAAGAACCTCATCTGTATACTCGACATCGACATGCAGGGCGTGAGGAACATCAAAACGACAGACCTCAATCCCATCTACATCTCTATCCAACCGCCATCCATGGAAATCCTGGTGAGTACACAAGGAAGCGTGAATTGATACACTATCCATTTGTCTAGAGGTGTTTTTTGTTGTGTTTTTCCATCTGATAGTATGACCTGGGTGTGACGTTTAGTTTTCATTGTACCATACATACCTGGTCATACAGGTTTTGGATGGTTTCACTTGATGTGAATTCCTCCTGTTTGTATCTTCACAGGAAAAACGTTTAAGAGACAGAAAAACAGAGTCCGAGGAGAACCTCCAGAAGCGTTTAAATGCAGCCAAAGTGGATATGGAGTTTAGTGAGTATTTATTGTTTGCTGGCAGAAAATGTAGCCACTGTAAACTTTTAAAAACTCTAAACATAATTATATCTTCTTCTAGGTAAAGAACCGGATCTATTTCATGTTGTAATTGTCAATGATAACTTGGACGACGCTTACGGGCAGTTAAAACACGCCCTTCTTGAGGTGAGTTACAAGCCCTCAACATTCCAATCAAACTCATTTTGAATACCTTTACACACGGAGTGAGAATGTTTTTACAGAAAGCAAAATATAATCCTTTACTTACAAATGGAAAGTTGAATTGACCATTCACTAAATCCCTCCTGGTAATAACAATTCCAGTAATAGATTAGCAACCGTAACTAAGCACAGCAGGTCTGACAAGCCATACCCACTTTCCAAAGCCCACAATGTGTTAAAATGTCAGGAATGCATTTTTCTGCTCTGACGTTAGCATGTTCGGTTACAGTAGTAACCCAGGATTGCCTCCAGGTAGTCAAAAGTTATCATTTGTTAATTACATTATTTTGTGGGGTTAACATACAAGTTTAAAAAAATATTTGTATATTAAGGATTATTTTGGCCTTGTATGGCATTTCCAAACAACTCACAGAGCTAGCATTAGCCTAATTAAGTAGTTTGCTACAGTACATAAAGTACTAAAATTGAGTAGCATGCTTTTGTCCACCTGAAATTAAATAGCCGGGCGCGTCAGTCCTCATGGTTGTAAACTACATATGTGCTGCATGATGGGAACGTTTGACACACATTGCGACAGTGTTTAAGAGTGGTGGTGCTAAATGTATGATGCTAAGTTTTAATACGTTCTGTGGTTTTTGCCTCCAGCTCTACTTGGTCTGGTATGACGAGCGGCTTACTGTAGCTAATGTTAGCTAACTTCAGATGCAGATATAGATGTCGCTAACTAATGTTAATAAGTCGCCAGCTTGACTTCACTTATTGAGTTCCCGTTACAGTTAATTTTAGCCTGTCACACTTAAACATGAAGTCTTTAAAGCAACTGACAAGATAAATTCACCTGTAATCACCACTTGTGGCCACAGGGGGCGCCGTTAAGCAGAAAGTTATGTTGTATATTTGTCAGTATTTCCTGATCAGCATGACCTACTTGTTTCATATTTTCTTCCCTTTCTAGGAAATTAATAAGGTCAAGGAAATCAACATGTCTTCGTAGGAGACAGCAGCATCCTTTTTCTTTCTTTTAGACACATCCAGCCACTCCTCACCAAAACTGCAGACCTCCATTCCAGCCGTGAACATTCCCTCAGTTGGTGGTCTGTGAAACTCAGACATCCCTCAGCGGTTACATGAATATGTAGGTTTTACAAGGTGTTTAGAAATAGTAATTACCAAATGACAACATGCTGTAAAGTGGAACATGTTTTTTTTGGTTTTTTTTTACTGACAGGAAGTGGTTTCCGTATTTTTATTTTTAAGATACTCCATTAAGGCTTACTTGATATGTAACTTCCCGCCGGACGCAGTTTGCTGAACACAGACCACTCTGTCCTCTGCGCCTGATACAAACATGGAGTAACATAACTCGTTCCATTGTGTGGATCAAACTAGTATTTTGAGGGTGTAACCAGCTTTTCTTGATATATATTGGTCAGGGGCGGTGAGTTACGTTAGAGAACAGAATGTGCTAACTCCATTAAAGTTTGGTTTTCTGGTTTACTATAAATATTGTTGCGCTTCAGTAGGATTAAATCCCGTGGTAGAGGTAGGAAATGTTGCTTAGAAAGATAAATAAAAGAATATTGCTTTTTTTTATTTTTGGGGGGTTCTAACAGAACAATTTATTTTACAGTTGTAATTTTGTAAAACTTTTATATTGTCTAACTATCAAGTTGCAGCTTCACCTGTATAGTAAAGTGTCATTGAGTGGACTGTTTTGATTCTCAACTAAAGGAGAGGATTTTAACTTTGAAGGAAAATTAAATGGCACGTTATATTGATTAGAACCAAGCACACAGATCTCCTTTTACTTGAAAACAGACATGATATTTATGACCCATCTGTAATTTGTTTTTCTCCCCACCACTGTTAAAGGTTTTACAGTTCAAAGTGTCTATACAGCAATTAAACGTTACATCACACTCATTGAGATGCATGCAGTCTTCTGTTTTAACATTTAACCACCTCTTATAAAGATGTGCTTGTTGTGGGAAATGTCTTCATGTATTCCTTTATGTAAGTCCATTAAACATCCAGCAGTACAACTGTATTATCTCTTAACTTAAATAAATGTTACAATACTGGAAGAAGAATTCATTTCATCATTTGTATGTGTGCTGTGAAAGACTCTGACGATATGTATTATTTGCAGTACATTTATTTAATTCTGGTTGAACACAGAGTACTTAAACATGTTTCCAAAAACTACACATGTACAGTACAAGCAATTACAATTGGTTAGTGCTTTAAAATTCATACATAACATGATCTTTCTCAACCGACTAAAAGACCCTGAAAAACAACACAAACACCACGCGGGTTTAACGGGACCATTACTGTATTCTGGATTTCTGTAATCTCACTTTTTAAACAGGTAGCAAATTCTCTGAGCTCAGGTACTTTGCATTAAAGGTTTACTCGCAGTCAAATACAACATTACAGCTCTGGTTACTCTGGAAGAACACATCTGCTTTGGAAAAGCAAATACATGCAGTCACTCTTCTAAATATCTATCACTTGCATATGCATATCCCTGCGATATCCTATCGTGACTTGACAGGTAATTGCACTGCATTAACAGTCTGAGCTGTCTGTAACAATAGTAGACTTGTCTGTTTCACAAGAATAAATGACATAAATGCAGTCAAACGCAGAGGCTTGATGTCAAACCGGCCGCCCGTCTGACTTTGCCAAACTGACTCTTATTTGGCTGCACATCTTCGATTTTACAACAACCCACGGACCACAACAGTCAGCGATGCTTTGTTGTTCTTTTTACATAATCAGTGTAGCATATTTAAATGAAGAATTTATAGAAATACTGAAGTAGAAACATGTAGACATGACTGCATTAACAGTCATTGACTCCCAACATTTGCTGCTCTAGGAATCTTAAGGCACTGCACAAGTGCAAAAGGCAACATCTCTTGAAATGTACAAAAGTAAAATATATCAAGCTAAATATACCGTAATATTTCTTTATGTATTTAGCACATCTGGGTCAAGGTTCATGATTTCGTGAGTAAGCGAAAACCATGTCTTGATTTCTGCCCACAGTGTACATTGTACGACACACCGAGTGTGTCACAAAGCACTCGTAACGGAGCAGTTTGCGTCTGATTTCTAGTGACATAGTTAAATCTACTTCCATCTTTTCCAACTCGCCTAGACCATCCAACTCGAACCATTTGTCAAGAAAAAGGCTCAAGACGATGAGCCTGTTTTCTGATGGGCAGCTTCAAAATGGAATGGTTTGTCAAATGCAGTAAATATACTTCAGGTCAGGATATGTCTTATTTGTCATGTAAGTAAAAATGTCCCCATTTAAGACTAAGAGGATTTGTGGTACCAAATTAAAATCGTTTGTTACTGCTGGCTCTGATAGACGTTATCACTGATCTGAAGAGTGACCGGGTTGCCTACTGATGTGTAGCCGTAGGTTTGAGTTGACACTTTGGTTTTAAAGCTCTGCTGCCCACCCTCCACTCTCTGCACCTCCGAGCAGTATGACGGCTTCACTTCCAGCTTCGCGTGGCTCACTTGGATGGGAACGTGCCTTTCTGTCCTGGATCGGGCTCCGCCGGTGTGGTGGACAGCAGATGAGAAAAGGCTGCTGGAGAGATGATCCCTGAAGCGACTGAAAAAACTGCTCCTCTGCCTCGGGACCACCTCAGGACGCCCCACGTTGAGAAGTACCGGCTGTCCCACTGTGGACCCACCGATCTCCCTCTGCAGCACGGAGATCTCACAGGGCTTTTCCGCAACGGCGCTGTGGGTGTTGGAGGAGCCGTAAGTCTCTCCTTCTTCTGGGACGTAGTCCTCCAAGTCCTCGAGGGTTAGGACGCGGCCTCCTTGCGTCAGAATCTGAGGCTCCTGCTTACTGAGTGAGCTGTGATCGTCGTCGTCGTCATCGGGCTCAAAGATGACCGTTTGTTGATCATCCAGGTCGTCGCTGTCCTCTCCAGCTGGAGTGAGGACAGATGAGAGCTCATGTGGCTCTGCGGTGATTCCAGAGACAGAAGCGGAGGTGACATTACCCTCCTCTTCCTCCCAGGAGAGCGGCTGGCTGCTGACGTCTCCCTGCAGCTGGGCCTGCTCCACCAGCTTGTTGTTGGAATTGTTAGCGTTTGGGTTTTCCGGTGGCGACCTTTTGGCTCTGGAAGGAGTTCCTGCACGATCAGACCCTGCCGGGGAGAATCCTCTCCTCCTGGGCAGCCTGGGGGATTTATTGACCTTATACTCGATGACCTCCTCTACCTCAATCCACCTGGGTTTGCTCTCTGTGGTCCTGGCTTCGGCGCCCGCGGGTTCTGTAACATAAAGGGTCGGGATGGTCTTCCTTGGGGTGGGCATCCTCCTCGGCCTGGCTGTAGGCGGCTCTGGGGTGGAGGTCTCTGAGCGGTGGGCTCCTGTAATGGTCAAGCCGGGGGACCTGTGCCTCCTCATGCGTGGATTCTTCACCACAGTGGTTATAGTTTCCTCACTGGCATAAAAAGAGAGCACAGGCATGATTAGATCTGCAGTAGGACGTGCTGGACTCAAATACGAATGCTGTGTGAGGAGCTGCAGTGATGAAGCTGTCGGTTAAAGAAGACAACACCCTGGTGAAGGCAGCCCATCCTTTCGTCATCCTTGTGATAGAATCCTTTGCACTCAGGCTTGAAATAGTACACACCAATGCATACATGGGGCCCCACACACGCACACACAAGAGCTCCACATTGCCTTTAAGTCTTTAAGTCTTTTAGTGAGCGGTAACTACACAGCATGGCCAAACTACAGAGGAAATCCATCCTAAAACAAATTCTCTGTGAAGATTCCTGACGTTGACAAATGATCTCACGGTTAGATGAAAGACTTTTTCTTGTAGTCTAACATTTCAGACAGCAGTTACAAAAACATGTAATGCACAGAGGGATTGTCTACCAGTCAGACATGCTTCAGGCAAAGATAATTTCAACCTCTTCACACTTACATGATGATGGTTTTCTTTGGTATTCTAGTCTCCTGCTCAGTCACTGAGGGAAGAAACAGAATAAATTACATTTAATAGACAAAATAAGAGGATTAGGCTGAAAGTCTCATGTAGATTATGAGCTGCATCGACTGATTATGCGTCATTAAAACTCCATTAAAAGCATTCTTAAAAGGCTTAGCGTCACTTTTTGTCATTTTTATTGTGTTCACGGTTCATACCTTCAATCGTGATGGCCTGCTCACCAGTGCGAGCCACAGCAGAGGCTGGAATTAAATCAGCAGCACACTTGGCAGTGCCCAGACGGTTGGACAGCTGGAAAAAGCAGAGTGTTAAATATTATTGGTAATTGATATCAAATGACTTGAACTCTTGGGCGCAAACACAATTATAACATATAATTAAAATTACTTGTTTGATTGATTTGTATTGAATTTCTCCACACGGGCAACGTTTACGCCTCCCTCCTTTATATCAGTTTAAATACACAATAAGAAAAGCTGTGATTCAAGTGTGTTTACTGTCCACCAACCTCACACTCATAGTGTCCCAGGTCTCTCTCTGTCAGGTTTTTGATTACCAACACCACAACCCCACTACGGAGCTCGCTGTAGGTCTGATACTTTTCCTGATCAGTCAGCAGCCGGCCGTCTTTAAACCACCTGGAGCATGAACAGGACCACAAAGCCGGAGAGGCAGAGGAAGAGGAAGAGTTAACACACAGGGGAACTGAACTGAATTAAAATGTTTTGAATTTCATCCATGTGTGCGTACCTGATCTTGGGGCTGGGAGCGCTCTGTATGACGCAGGTGAACTGAGTGTCCTCACCAGCAACGAACACAGCATTCCTCATTTTATTCACAAAACGAGGAGGCACTACAAAAAATATGTTTAAACAGCCTGTGTTTTAAAAAAAACTATTACATAATCTCCAAAAGACTTTAAATGCGGGCATTGAACAGCTACTTTTCTTCCGTATTGCATAGTACAGATGACACTATCACACTGTATGGCGCTTACCCTGGACAGTGATCTTGCCAAGAGTGCTGGCATTGCCAGCTGAGCTTGTGGCAAAGCACATGTACTGGCCAGAATCATCTGCTGTCATGTTGTCCAAGATCAGCGTGCAGGAACCATCGGGGTCCTCGATAATGATGTGATGAGGATCTGCCTCCACAGCACGTCCGTCTACATCCAACAAGTAAAACAACGCAACGCATTTGGTCTCAGCTGCTGTTCGTATACAGATGTTTATGCTGCAGTTAAGGCTTTGCAGCATTACTCCCCATTAGTCTACTGTCTAATAGAGCAAATGGCTGCAGATGACGTACCCTTGTACCAAGTGACTGTTGGTTTGGGTACTCCAGTGGCTTTGCAGGCCAGCTTGACAGTCTGTCCCAGCTCTGCTGTGCAGTTTGCCAGAATTTCATCAAAGTCAGGAGGACCTGGAAAAATGATGAATCATGAAAGGTTATGTTTGAAAGTAGTGTGAGGATATTAGAATAGATTCTGACTGGTAAAGCGTGTGTGCGTTTGTTCCACTCACTCCATGCAGGCATGCTGTATCGCTGCTGCAGTTCTCTGAAGTCTCTCAGCCACGAGTTCTTGATGGTAACAGTTCGGGCCTGCAAGGTGTACTTCCTCACAGAGTCCTCGCGTTCATGCCAGATCTCGAAGGCACGGTCGTCACCCTCCACTGTCTCATTCACATCAATGTTATTCAGCTGCAGCGGGAGGAAAGATACAGAAAACAGCATTTAAACAGCATTTAGGCTGCCAATCATGAAAGAGGACAGTAAAGAAACAGAAGAAATAGATTCAAGTCTTGCCTTCATCATGTTCTTAAAGACATATGTTTGCGTGTCAGTGTTGCTGTCTCTCTTGGGTTTGCAGATTATGCAGTAGTTCTTAAACAGGAAGACGTGGCGGTGGTGACCTCTAGAGGACGACCTAATTCCTGGAGCTCCTTCCCACACTTGGAAGGGTCCCTGGTTTTAAAAGCAAAATATAAATAAATAAAAATACATAAAGAATCAAACAAACACAAATCCATGTCTCTGATCACAGGAATGCTGCACCCACCTGTCTAACTGGCTCTCCTAATACTTCCAGCGTAGCAGGATAGTTCTCGATCATGGAGACATGGTGTGTGTTCTCAGAGCGCTGAGGGAGCGCAGACACCATGGCGTATGCCTCTTCCAGCAGGCAGCAGTTCTGGCCGTTTCTTGCCTTGTTCCGAATGAGCTCCTGCAGATGTTGGAGAGGAGACTTTAATACCTTACACATGATTCGAGCGACGTATTCCTCAGAGTTCACGCGTGCTGTATGTCACAGCTGTCACCTTGAGGATGGCCTTGTACTTCTGAATCCTATCCAGTGGTTGTTGGAGGCTGGCGTTGATGCTGCGTACAGGGGGGTCTGCAGGATCTGCGCTGGCTTGCACTTTCTCTGTGTACTCCTACAAGGTAATGGAGGAGAATTCACTAATTATGCCGGTGCAGAGTCCTTTCCACATTCACCCTAATGACAAGTTTATGCAAGGTAGCAAATGCAGAAAGTAAAAGTACATAGCAGTAAGATACAGAATAAATTACAGCTTCAACTAGGCTGGCAAAACAAACAAAGCCCAACATACGGCAACAACAGATCTGGTGTTACCTTGAAGAAGCGGTGGACAGTCTTGTCACTGACAGCAGATTCAGCCTGACCCTGACCAACAAGATACTGGAGGTACTTCTCGAAGCCCTCCTTGTTCTTCAGGAAGCACATGGCTACGTCGTCGTCTGTGTCGCAGTCACTCAACTTCGGGAGGAATGCCCTAAAATAAATATCAAATGAATGCACTGAATCTTACCGCGAAGCTTTCTCAGAAACAGAACAGAAACAGATATTTACTTTCTTTTTAAAAAAAAAATATATCTGACTAAGAGGTGAGCTCACTTGCTATGGAAGGACTTGATGTCATCAATGTTCCTGAATATGACGTCCTTCTGGCTGCTGACATCAGGCGGTACATCGGGGCTGTCGGCATGCTTCATGTGATGGGAGGTAAAGAACTCTACCTCTTTTACAAACTCTGATTCACCATTGATCAGGTCCTGGATCAGTTGTCTACAGACATGAAATATTAGTTAGTTATGATACATCCTTTAGTTCTAGTATTTGTCTGGAGGGTGTTGATGGTCATTACTTACAGTAATTTCCTCTTGTATTCACCCTCAGACACCTCCTCTACACTCGTCTCTGGGAGGTCACCTGTATCTGCAGAGAGCTGGAAGAATACACATTTTAACTATTAGCTTTAAAATGTTCATCCAGAGAGTTCATTAATACTGGTGATAACAGTTTAGATGTTGGTGGATCAGTAGCTTCAGTTTTAAGACATACTTTGAGTTTCTTGTCCAGGTAGGCAGGTGAGACCCAGCCTTGGCGGGATGGTGTCGTTTTGGTGGGTTTGGTCCGGACTAACCATTTGAGCGGATGAGCTGAATCCAAGACCTCAACGTACTGTCCCTCCTTAAGAGAGATGGATTCTTTGCTCGCTATGGTGGGGTTGTAGTCAGCCGTTGCAACATAGATGTCAAACATCTGTGAAAATATGAAGAACGCACCATTTCACAAAATCTAATCAAACATCTATATGAAGCTAACACGAGGCTTTAGCAGTCTGGATTAGTCACATGACAAGTCATCCATAAAAGGAGGGTACATTAGCAGAATAACTATTTAATCTGGCTACCTCTCCCCTGGCATCCCCCTCATCAGACTCAGAGGAGGAGTCAGCAATGAGGGAGGGAGGACGAGAGCGACCGTGGTGAGGTGATGCAGAAGGGGTCTTGGTCTCGTCATCGCTGTCAACACCTGGCACACGTAATGAAGCTGGGGCATCAAGATCGGAGGGAGGAAATCAGAGGAAGACCTGTCAGTAGTGCAAAGAACTAGACCATGTACCATTAAAATGATGTTATGTTATCACAAAGACAATGTTTCGGCAAAGGAAGGGATTATCATACTGTACTTTGCTTTAGATGAAATGAAATCAGTTTTTCGGATGAGGCAGGACCAAGGAGTAACTGACCTGAGCTCTGCTGCTTTATTTACTTGGTAATGTTCCTTAAAACATACAAATCATTACCCCTGTGTATCTTTTACGATTTTACTTCTAAAAAAAATCCACAACAATCATTTCATTCTGAATGCTTTGCTATGAGTTAGTATGGTGACAACATGCAAGAAAAAGCTACAGTACAGACTACACAACACTTATCTGAGCTGTCCACATACATGTCTACATTTCTACATACATGTGCCAGTGAGCATGTATTTCAGCTAAAAGTTAGTGAGACTTCGTAGTCATTTCAAAGTCCATGTAGAAAAGACAGGATTAATGATGCATAAGGAGGTATGAAGGGGTACAGACAGCATGAAAAGGAAAAGTACGTTTTAAGATGAAACTGTTGTGACTGCACCTTAACAAGTAATACTTTTTTCTGTATGTAAAAGGAAAATTGTCTCCACAAGTCATCTGCTAATGCTACAAAAAAATGGAAAAATGTATATTAATTGTGAAGCTGATGCACTTGGGATACATACTGGTAGCTTTGGGCCAAGATTTCATCCACTGGAGCACTTCGTGATTCTGTAAGCTGTCTGAATAACAAATTAATGATTGGATAAGCATTTAATTGGTTGGGTTGCTAAACTGATGGATGTAAAAGTGGTAAAGAAATGATGTCTGTAGGAAACAACGAGAGGTTTTAAGTCACATAATATAAAGCAACACGTGCTGAAAAAAACAAGCAGGGGAAGGTAGGCTCCTTTGTCAGGTTTGGTGTCATTTAAAATCTATAGGAAAGTGAATTCTAATTAAAGAATTGAAGTGTTAACACATTCACAAAACAACACTTTAATTCTTGAATAATCCAAACAAATTCACTCAAATTCAACCAAACCTGAGTGGCATGTAACAAAACAAGCACCGTAATCAACATCATATGTGGATTACTTGTATCCTTTCAGCATCTTTAGCATTAGCAACTAGCAAAGCCATTCTTTATTATTTATTTTATTTTAATGCAGTATCAGAAAACTAACATGTATAATTTAGTGAAGGCATGAACGACAGATAACAATAAACTACTGACTGACTGACAGGATGTTATCTGGTCACAGTTAGCTTGCTGCTTGTGTGATGGCGACAGAATTAATTGTTTCACACTGAATAAAACAATCTGTCATTCTTCATCCCACCACAACACCAAAGATATCCAGTGCTGGATATTAGTTTGACATGCAAACTTAATGTTTACCGTTTATGTCCCACAGCTAGCTAGCTTCCTTGCTAGCCGCTTGATCTGAAACACTTTTGTTTTTTCCATATTCTGAGCTAAATCTGCTATTGTACTGGATATAAATTTGAACACCTAATTAATGTAATCCATTTATTTAACAGCATATCCCATACTTTAAGCCTTTGGCCCTCTACAAATGTTTTTTTTTTCTTTATCTCTGCCTATTTGAATTAGCCTAATTGTGTTACTTTAAGGTGGTTTGTAGAAACTTTTAAAACTGAATCAACTGCTTTTAATCTATCTTATTTTATTCCCCCTGGACATATTCTTCCAAAGACAAAAAGGCAGTTTTTGCACCCACTTATCACCTCCCGTCACAACCTAAAATACACACATTATTGTTGGTATTGGATGTTCTGAGGGGAGTCTTGTGTGGACAAGCTGCTTTACGTGATGATGGATTCACTTCCAACACAGCAGTGAATTATCATGCAGTTATGAGCTGCGCACTGTCACTTTGTTTGATATATTTTGTCCTTTGGAAGATTTTTTTTTTGGGGGGGGGGTGATTTGATTCCCTGTACCACAAAAGAGACCAGAAAATCATGTACACATTGCTTTCTAATCACCCTGGACATATTCTAGCATTGCTCATTATTTCTGATAGGAAGTACTGAAAACTGTAAGACCGCTGATGAATATGTACACTTACCTTGTGTAATCTTTGCTGACACCATTTCGGTAATCTGGGAGGTGAGTTTCATGAGGAATTCTTCTGTACCCACTTCCCCTAGGTAGGGCATTTTACCCTCTAAAGGCACATCATAAATATTGTAGCATTTATCACCACACATAATTGATGTTACTGTAAAATACAAGCAACATTACTATAAATAACATAGGTCAAATTATAAGACAATATGTCTCACCTTTTTTTGTACTGGCCTCTTCTTCTGGAGGACTAACTGTAATTCCAAGAACCCTGAGGAAAAATGTTGTTATTTTACACAGTGTTTGCATGTATTCAGTGTGTACTGTAAGTACATGCCATTCTGTATACACAATATCCAGAAGAAAAAAAACTTACTCTGAGGGTTTGGTCTCTTTCTTTGGTTGTGGTGCTGGGAAAGGGGACCATACGTACAATTACAATCAAATCCTGGAGACAAACTAAGGTGGTAAGAACTTTGCAACCTAGTTTGTGTTTCTGACACTCAAAGCTCAATATATTTTCTATATGAAGTGCTTAGATGACTTTCTTACTCTCATCAACCTCGAGGTGAGCAGTGCAGATGGACTGTCCTGCTCTGTTTGTTGCAATACAGGTGTAGGCTCCAGTGTATTCTGTGCCCACATCCATCAAGATGAGGCTGTGCTGGCGCCCCGAGCTTGCTATTTTGTATCCCTTGGTATCGGGCTTGATCCACAGCACATCTTCCATCGACTGCTCCTTTAGCCAGGAGACCATAGGAGTGGGAGACCCTGGAAGCATAAAAGGGGAGTGTTGAGAGTTTTTAACAGAATATGTAATGCACTTTAATGATTTGTGGTAGAGGATGTTACAACAATCACACAGCAAAGCAAACAAACCTTCAACTTTGACAGACAGAGTGATGCTGGCTCCTTGTTTCACCTTCCTGTTGCTGAATCTTTCAAGGAAGCGGGGTGGCACCAGGGGCTCCTTGGGGTCTGTGAAAATATGGTGTAAATCGAAAGCACAGTCACTCATTATACACTCTTACAAAATAAGTTGCACAAGTCAAAGATTTGTGGAATAAATGCCAAACTACCTCTTTTGTCCTGAGGCATAATCTCTCCTGGGCCTGTTACAAAACACAGTGCAGTGTTACCAATAAATACAGAATCTCATGCTCTTTTAGAGTAGGCAACTACTAAAGTAGGCATGTGATACATACTCAGGACCATCAGTCGGGCAGAGGAGTAAGCAGAACCAGCTGCATTGCTGATGTAGGCGGAGTACTCCCCCATGTCCTCTCTCTTTACCTTCAGGATCTCCAAGCAATGCACATCTCTCTCCGCTTTCAGCACAATCCTATCTGAAGCTCGCACAGGGTGGCCATCTTTGAACCAGTACACTCTGGGTTTGGGGAAGCCTGGAAGACAAAGGGTATTTCAGAACAGCATCAGAAAATCTATAGTCATAGGCAACTGTGCGTCTGCTGCCTCAGATAAATCAACTAATGTTGGTTTATAAACTTACCCTTTACTTTGAGCTGCATCTTAGCAAGAGGTGACCCTGGACTGACATGAACATCATGAAGCTCCTCCACAACTTGTGGTAGTTGATCGTCTTCAGCTACAGACTCAAAGGTCTCAGTTTCCCTGTAGGAGAGAAGACAAACACCTCAAGAATTCAATTTTTACTAATATAAACATACATAATAAAAAATATTTATCTATATATATTTAATTATACATTCACCTAGACATGTAGCCCTTGGCACTGATATAGGAAGATGTCTCAGTGGCATCAGCAGCAGTGTCATAATCTGAGCTGCAAGACACTGATGAAAAAGAGGATGCACATGATTGTACGGTGATCAGCGAAATCCGGGACAATGTATGTCTCATGATCGTAATGTATGTTTACTCACCGTCAACCCTGAGTTCAGCCTTAGTGGCTGCGATGCCGCTGCTGTTTTCGGCCGTGCAACGATAAACACCCATGTCAGTGGGCAGCACAGTGGTAATGATGAGCTGGTGGCAGCCCTCCTGGTCTTCGTTGATCATGTAATGGTCATTCTCCTCCAGCAGTTTGCCATCTTTATACCAGCGAACGGCGGGAGGGGGCTTGCCAATCACAACACAGTCAAAGCTGACCGGATAACCGTCTGGAACATCCTGACTTTGTAGTTCTGTCAAGAAGACTGGCGCAGCTGGTCAAGAAAAGAGTCAAAAAGGTTGAATTTGAGAGATATTTATGTCAAAATATTCAGTGTTTCATCTCATACGTTACTTACCCGGGGTTCCAGCCACCAATGCAGAATGCTGTCTATCTTGTGTGGGGGTCTGTGTGCCATCTTGCGTGTAGCCCATCTTTCTAATTCGCAGCTCCACTTTGAGAAGCCCTGCATCCAAGATGGTGGTCTCCACAGGAACCCCATGGACTGTAAACATCTCCTGGAACCTCTTTGAGGCAACCTCAGCCTCTGCCCGTGAGTCAAAGCGAATGTAGATGTATTCGTCATCCTCCCGGTACGAGTGAGGATCTGGGGCACGCAGGTCTCCTTCATCTGCGCTGACGAACGGTTCTTCCTCGACATCCGGCGGGAGACGTGTGCGGAGCAGGCGCCGGAGACGTCTGCTTGCCTGCCTCAGCGACTCGTCCATCTCACTGCCCGAGGAGCTCTCAGCTTCGCTGTCGGCGCTGTAGCCCACTGTCAGCGGTCGTCGCCCAGATGATTCTCTCACCGTTCCCACGGTGACCTTACCACTGTGAGAAGACACTCCAAACTTGTTGGTGACCTCGCATGTGTAAACCCCGGTATCCTTTGTAGTGATGGCAGTGATGACCAGTGAGCAAGTCCCGTCATTGTAGATATCGATATGGTGGTGCTTGCCATCCATCAGTGGTTCTCCATCCTTCAGCCACCGCACCTTATCAGGTTTACCTTCCGCTATGCATTCGAGATGTATGGTGCCATTAGGTTCTTTGGTCTGGTCTTTGAAGGTCTCTTTAAAGACAGGGCGCATGTCTTTGCGGGCTTTGTAGCCCTTGAAGGCAGCTTGAATCTTAATAGCAGCCTCTCTGAGCTCAGGCTCATCTTCTTTGCTGATCTCAATGATTTCAGTCTCCTCTGTTGATGCCTGTTTTTTATCTGTCTGCTGAACTGTGGTTGTCTGCACTACAGTCTGCTGCACTGTTCTCTCCTCCGCCATCTGGAAATGTTTAAAGAACCTCTCAGTGGTCAGAGCCTCTGCCTCATTGGCGGTGGCTGTCACAGTAGTCTTACTGCTCTTCTTGAGGTAGGACACAAGCGATGGGCCCCCAGAACCGGATTCATCCTCGGAGCTGGTGTACAACTTGGACTCTGTCTGCTTCTTAGCCACAACGCCCTGCTCCTTCTCTGTTGATTTTATTTCCACTTTCTCTGATTCCTTCTGCACCTTCTGTTCTGCTTTATTTTTGTCACCTTTTTTGTCCTCTTCAGGTTGTTCAGAGATGGAATCCAGAGTGGGCTCTCGACTCATGCGTCGCTTCTTGGCTGATTCCTCCCACAGGTCATGGAGATCACCTTCTTCAGCAGCTTCTGGAGGCAGACTGGGCTGCCCCAGTATCTCACTCTCTACCTGTTTCGCCACTTTATCTACAACCACAAAGACATTTTCAATGTTACTATGTTGATTTAAAAAGGAACTTGCAGGATGAATACAAAAAAAAAGACACCAAACACACAAAGTCTCACCTGGGCTAATAAGTGGCTGCGTGGCTGCCTCTGTGTAAAAATGAGAAAACAAGCACACACATTGCATAGCAGTTAAAAAAAGCTGTCTATATATGACACAGTGCACAATGATGCTTTACTATGAATCTAAACAGTTTACAGTACTTTCTGTTTATGATCTCCATCTCAGGTTAAGATAAGCAAAAGCAAGTCCACTATTTCAAGAACTAAACCACACATCCACTCACCAAGCTGCACAGTCTGAGGCAACTCAACAGGCTCCCCAGTCCCAGCGCTGTTGATGGCTGCCACTCTGAACCTGTAGGCACTCCCTGGAGTAAGATTTTCAACCAGAAACTCTGTGTTGCACACAGGTTCGAAATGACATGGGAGCCAGAGGGCACTGTCTACCAGACGCATCTCCACCCTGTAGCCCAGAATGGGACTCCCTCCATCGTGTAGAGGAGTGAACCAAGAGAGGGTGACAGACTCTTTAGTCTTACTGAGGACCTCAGGGTCCTCTGGAGGATCAGGTACAGCTGTTGGGATGAAAAGAAGCAGGAGTTAGGTGATTTTTTGGAAGAATAATCATGAACTACAGAGATTGCAATGTCAAACACTTACTGATGATGGTGAGTTTGGCCAAAGAGAGAGCATCTCTCGCAGCAAATGTAATTTCCTGCTGTGGCAAAAGAGGTGCCTGTCTCAGGACAAGGCGATAAGAACGCCCGTCGGCCCTCATACCCCAGAGGTCACTGGACTTGATCTCAACTCCATTAGCATACCAGGCTACTTCTGCTGCAGGGACAGGCTCGGTGAGCTCAACACAAAACTCAACCTTCTGTCCCACAGCAGCCACCTTGTCCTCCAGGCCCTTCACAACGTCCAGCTGCCAGCCTTGCGAGAGAATATCCACAGATTGAACATGTGAAAGTTGCATAATTCAGGCAAGATAGTTATGATTATCATTTCAATTTGTGGCTTCATGTGGATGACTCACCTTTGACAGAGAGTTGAGCGGATGTGGATGCTGTGCCAGCTTTGAAAGTCACTGTGCAACTGTCTTTCTTACGTAGCTCTTTTAAGAGGAGCAGATGACGGCGACCACTCTCAAATGTCACGACCTCAGCATTGGGGGATTCCTTCACTGGTTTTCCGTCAAGGAACCAGTGGAAATCTTTGCTCTCAGGACGAGACAGGGCGCACTCAAACAACGCTTCACCTCCATCAAAGGTCTCTATATTCTCCAGGCCCTGGACAATGTCAATGGGTTTGGCTGTTGAATATAAAAGGAAAATGAAGAAAGAGAGAGCACAATCAAAAAATATTTTAAGAAGGCCGCAATGTTAAAGCCAAACAGCACGAAATTTGTGACAATCAGCAACTGATCGGTTTATTTGGCCCCATATGAGGGAGCAGAGGAGACTCCCTAAAGATTGGTGCTCTTTCCATGTGGAGGGAAGCTCACCTTCCACATGAAGTGAAGCGACCACGCAGGTCCCCTCTGCCTCACAGGAGTATGTGCCCCTGTCCTCAGTGGACACATGGCTAATGTACAAGCGCGCCACGCTCCAGTCCTGCTCCACTACCACCCTTCGGCCATCGGGCTGCAATGGCTGCCCGTTTTTCTTCCACTCAGCCTTGACTGGCCTTGAGAACTGGCAGATGAACTCAGCCGGTTGGTTTTCGAGCACCCGAAGGTCCTCCATCTCGTTCACCACTTCAACTGTGGGATCTGAGGTTGGGGTCAGGGGTCATAGAGTCAGGGATTGGCCATTTGATGTAAGGATAAGAATAGGACATGCCGAATGACACATGGGCTTTATAACCCCCAAAACCATGTTGAAGTGATATTATATTATGGGTTGTCCAGTACAATTTGTATGTGCCATAGTACAGTTAAGTATTTAACTCTGTGACCACTGTATGGTCCTATGTGCCTTCTCTAAATTAAGAGGGGGTCAAAAAGCCCATTGTCAGGGTTCGGGGTAATGGTCACAATCAAGGGCCAAGAAGTGCTGGCAGCTGATGACAGATGTTGGGGTGATAAGTGGATAGAAATGTCAAACTGTAGGTGTAGGGGGGTTAGAGGTTTTAGTGCTTGAAGGTTAGGGGACAGGGATGGGATAGTGGAGGTTATTTAACAGCAGCCGGCCTGCATGGATGGGTGGAGCAGCACTTTTCCTACCATAGCATTTCTGTTGTCACTATTCAGTGGTTCACTAACTTTGTATAATAAAACTTGAATAAAACATTAACATCACCAAAACCAAGCCGACTATTCACTGAATCCAAATTTGTACAGTCATCATTTACATTACCAAGAAACACATCGATCAGGGCTGCACCTTTAACAGCATAATAATCACGATCATGCTTTTGGTTCCTGCAGTTAAACCTAAACAAATGCCACTTGGAAATTTAAGAGTCCATTTTCGCAACGACGACTGGAGGGATCCCAAGTCGCAGACGTCGTGATTGACTAACCTCTTGTTGTTCCTGCGGCTGCAGGTGATTAAATGTTGAACAGCAGATAGTGAAACAACAGTGAGACATCAATGACGTCAATGTACAAGCAGCAACATCCTCCAGGACTGCTAGCCTCAACAACAGAGATTGACTCGGCCATCAGGAATTCTTATCATAAGGATGATTGAGTTTTAGTGCAAAGTTTGACACACACATAGAGACAGACGTCCATTCACGCCCATCATGATCACACCATATTTTGATGATAAGACGTGTAGGGCTATGTAACGGTACAGGTCTACAAAACTACTTTCCCAAAGATGGATGAATGGTTGTGATAAATAACATAAGTGATCTCAAAAGTGAGAAACATAATCGTGATTATCATGATTTATCATTCAGCAGCCCGACATATAGCACACAGGAAGGAGCAGAGATACAGTATCACAATTAATCATCAGTAACTCTCATAACTTTGCTGTGATGCTGCACCCAGTTGTATGTTTTGGTTACATCAAAGCATACAGCGTTGAACTCTCTACTGCCATTATTATTGTTGATGGAATTAGAAACAATGCTGCTCATGCACGATAAAGCACTAGAATGTAAAAATATCCACTAATAATCTACTCGTGAAATTCAAACTTTTTCAGGAACCCTGCAGAATGCATCATCCGTCCTGATATATTCAAGACTCATATTCAGAAGACTTGCACCAAATTATATTTTGCTATTTGGCCAATCATTAACCCGAAAGCAGAGGCTCTCAGGCCTACTATTTAATATTGTTGTAAGACAGATAACAATCGTAAGTAATGTTGTTTGCAAGATTTGAAATGTAGAGTTAAAGTTCTGCAGTGTCTCAGTCTCTACTGACTCTCTTTACAATGTGATACCTTTGACTAAGAGCTTGGCTGTTGACGTTAAACTGCCGGTTTTGAACGTGACAGTGCCAGAGTCATCTGTGGCCAGGTTCTTTAAGACGAGCGTGTAGATGTGGCCCTTGCTCAGCCCTATCTCACTAAAGGAGCTGTTGTCCAACAAGGTGCCATCCAGCCACCACTGCACCTTGCCTGGTGCCCTACCAGACAGCTGGCAGGAGAAGGTTGCCCATTCCCCAACAAAGACGTCGGTGGTCTTAAGACCACACACAATGAAGACTTCTTTCACTGTTGAGTGAAAAATACACATATGCATAGACTGAGCCTCTAACGTACTCATTATCAGCATTACATACAATGTGACACAGCAACATATACAAGACAGACAGAAAATGACACCATGCAACAGGTTTACAAAGACGTAGGCCATTCTTAAAACAAACCTACTATTTTATTTATCAAAATAGATATAAATCTAAGCATATAGTTAAAATTAAACTACTTGGCCTTAAGTTAACTTGAGAATAGACGCATAATATTAAGATAGGCTACCTTGCACCGCCAAAGAAGCTGTAGTGAGCTGCTCTCCTGCGTCACAGGTGTAATAGCCACTGTCTTCGGGCTCCAGGTTCCGTATACAGAGCTTTTGAATGCGACCTTCCTGCCTCATCTCATATTTCTTACTGGGCTGGAGGACCATGCCTCCTTTCCTCCACTCAACACGAACGCCTGGCTTAGACAGCTCACAGTGCAGGGTAATATCATCACCCTCTATGGCATCCTGGTTCTTGAGCTCTTCGTGGAAGAAGACTGGGGCACCTGGTAAGAATTTAAAATGGGAAAGTTTTGCATCAGCTGTCGAGATGCAAAGTTTTGGCATGAGATAGTTGAGGTGGCAAGACAAATATCTCTGAGTGTGTGGCTGAGAGAGTCGAAGACCAAGAGTATTTCAGCTGTTCATTTCAATTTTATCTCGGTCCACATTGTGGAATCTGATCAACAGGAAAGGGACTGCTTTTTTTTAGAGGTGGCATTAGTCTTTACCTTCCACAGTCAAGGTGACATCACACTGTGCATCTCCAGTGTCACAGGTGTATGTTCCTGAGTCGTCAGGCACCAGGTTGTGGATATGAAGCTGGTGGAACGCTCCGTTGTTCCTGAGGTCATACTTGAGACCTGCTTTGATGGCCACATTGTTTCTGATCCAGGTGAGAGTGGCCTTGGGGTCAGAGATGGTGCAGGCCAGAGTGGTGGTTTCACCCTCTAATGCCACTGTGTTGTGTGGCTTCTCTAGTATGAGCACTGTAAATATGGGAAACCCAAAACTATATTGAACAATGGTGGCATTTATATGTAGCAATTTCCTTTTCCCTTTTTTTTAAAGCTCTGGCATCAACATTTTAAAACCTCCAAAGACACATACATGCATGCATGCAGTGATTATTCTATGCTATCACAAATACTGAATAAAGATCTAACAATTAAAACTAAGCTATAAAACCATAACTTTTAATAATCTGAGTATTGATTTTTTTTCTTTTTACAATATTTGTGTTAGCATTTTTGTAGCTTTCCTTTTTTATAGCAAAAACTAAATGCAAGGGAAGTTGCCAGCATATTTCCATTTGCCAAGACAAAGCTGTTCGGTGGTTGATGGAGCTGGCGATGTGAGCAGCGGCGAATTGTAGTGACCATCTCCTTTACCTTTGGGTTTATCCTCCACTAGAAGACAGGCCACACTCTTCTCTTCTCCCAGTACAAAGGCGACGTCCCCTGATTCGTCTGTGGTCACCATCTTTAGGGCTAAACGGTGCACTCTGCCATTGCTGCTCATTTGATTCAGATCGTTATTTTGGAGAAGGTTGTCTCCGAGCCACCATTCCCCGTTTGTCATGCCCGAGTGTGACAACTCGACCTCAAAGACAGCGTCTTGCCCAGTGATCACAGTGATATCGCAGAGTTCTCGGACGATGCGCACATGCTCTGAGGGTGAATGGGATGATGGGAGGTCAGTGGTCAGCAGGGTTTCCAAAAGGAATCAGTAAGAAGGTGACCAAGAATTTTATTTTCATTTTAATAGTTACGTTATACTCAATGCCTCAAGTCTGATCATGGACATAGTAGATAGGTGAAAAACTAATCGTCAATCTTCAGTGGTGCAAGATTTTAAAGAAAATACTAAACTAATCTATACCAAATTCTACAAACTGAAAAGATAAATAGATGCTGAGCAGAAGATATGATCCAGGGCTTGTTAATGGAATGGATGAGTGTAAAATGAACTTGAGGGGAGATGAAGACAAGAGGAGACAAGAGACAAAGATGAGATGAAGCTGTGTTACCTTTCACAGTCAGGGTAGCAGTGCTTCTCTTGTCTCCTGTATCACAGGTATATTCTCCACTGTCCTTCAGATTCAGCTTGTGTATGACCAGGATATGAGCGGTAGCTCTCTGCTCAATGCTGTACTTGTCTCCATGTGTGAGCACAGTTGAGCCCTTCAGCCAGGTCACCTTGCGGTCAGGGCTGGATGTCTCACAAGACAGGGTGGCCTTGTCTCCTTCAGTGGCCTCTTGACTTTCCAGCTCCTTCTTGAAGAGTACGGGTGCGGCTGCCAGAAAGACCATCATAAATTAGGATGAATGAACCATTTCAAAAGTATTTTGGGTAAACATGGCCACCACAAAACACACTGTAATCACAAGGGACAATATATATATAGTCTAATTCTACCAATTCTGTACCACCAAGGAGCTTAAAACAGAGCATGAAAAGTTCATTTCAAAGTTTGAGGTAAAACGCTGCATCGACTCAGCAAAACTCAGCAGTCAAATCAATCAAGTAATATGTTCGCACAACAAAACAACACAAAGGATTAATGAGTGCTAAAATAAAATACAAATACACTCTTGAAAATCAGAAGTATAAAAAAAGTTTTGTTTATCTTTTGTTGGGGATTTCTTAGAGATAGGATAAAACAGAGGTCAATATGAGAGAGGGATGGTGGATGACATGCTACAAAAGGACTCAAGGACTCAAATCAAAAGACCAACAGAGCCACAAGCCACAACAAAAATGTTCAATTTCAATTACTGAATAATGCAGAGAGGTCAATCACTGAGTGAATGTTGATGACGTGCATGAAGTTATTTGAACAATGTGTACAGTAAGGACAGTCAAGGAAGTCTATACTGCAGAAAACATGCTGTAGAGCAACAAGAATTATGGGGAAACAAGTTGATCAAGGTGACCAATATGTGATTTGAATCATATAGTAGTTCAAGTTCAATGGGCGAGAGAGTGAACATGCATATGTTGCAGGAAGTGGAAAGGATGTTAAAATAAAAAAGGGAGACTTAAGAAACCACAAGCATCCGTGTTTTGGGAAGAGGAAGTAAGGATAGAGTGAAGCCACAAGGAAAGGAAAGGAAAAATCACGGGTAGAAAAAGTCCAAATGTTACAAATAGAAGCAAAGTATTCATTCTCATTCCAAGAAATAAAATGCTTAATATTTTACTAACCTCTGACTGTCAGAGAAGCAGTGGAAGTGTGGTTACCCACTGTGAAAGTGACTGTTCCCGAGTCAGCTTTGGTGACGCCTCTGAGTGTGAGGCTGTGCACCGGGCCTTCGGTTTTGATAAGGTTCATTTCATTATTTTGCAGTGGGACATCTTGGAGTTTCCACTGGGCGAGAGGTGCCTCCTCGTGAGAAACCAGACACTCAAAGCGGACGTCTTCACCCTCGTATACGACACAGCTCTCCAGGAATTTCACTATGTTAACCTCAACCTCTGTTTGACAGATAAATTTCAGCGGAATAGTTACATGTTTGTCTGAAGTCGTGTGCTCGACAAAGATACAGGTCAAGTTGTGCGGACTGTCATTCGAGCATGATTAGATATATAAAGATTTCTGTCGAGCTGTTATTGTGAGTACCAAGTGAAGAAAAACACTATAGGGTGCATTTAATGGTTGTGAAAAGAGATGCAAAATGATGAGCTGAGATCAAGTGATCAAGCTGAACAATAGAGAAGTGGCTGTGTGAATAACTAAGTGCTTTGAAAACAGTGAACTGCAAAGAAAGAACACACGTGGGGTGAGGCGAGAACATTCAGATGCAGTCAAGAAGACAGCAAACAAGATCTCCACATGAAAGGCTGATGCATGACATGCTCAAGTGCTGGAGTGACACGCAGAAGGACGTGGCTCCAGAGTAGGTAGATGAATAGGACTTAAACAGAGGAGCTCCTACCCTGCACAGTGAGGACAGCTGAAGTCTTCTGGCTGCCTGTATCGCAGGAGTATTCTCCTGAGTCAGCCCCCTGCAGTTTATAGATGACAAGCTCGACTACGGTCCCTTCCTGTTTCAGGTGATATTTGCTGCTGGATGTCAGTACTCTGTCATCACACCTCCAAACCACAATTGCCCCGGGCTTTGTGGTCTCGCAGCGAAGGCTAGCGTTCTCCCCTGCCTGTCCTTCAAGGTTCTGCAGCTGTGTTTTGAAAAGCACAGGCTGGGCTGCAGGGGAGGAAATGGACCAAATTACTAAACCAGGAGAAACCTGGCACACTTTATAGCCCCGCCACACACATAAATGTAAAAGTGAGTCATACACATCCAAGATGATATATATATGCTTTTCATCACAGCCTGGCATTACATAATAAAGCATAAACAACCAACATTCACAGACTAATTATATAAGATAAAGGCTCATAGTATTAATATAGAAAAGAAATATGTTCAATAATAAGTCTATTAGACTCTCCAGTCTATTATTTTACAACTCAAATATCTCCACTCGAAACAACAATTTTAGCCAGCATACCCTTCACAGCTAGTTGTGCAGTGCTTTGACGGTCACCAGTGTCACATGTGTAACTCCCAGAATCCTCTGGGTCTAAATCATGGATTATTAGTGTAGCCAGGTGTCCCGTTTGTCTGATTTCATACTTGGCACAAGCACAAAGGCCAAGTTCTCCTTTCCTCCACTCCAGAGGAACACCGGGTTTAGAAAGCTCACAGTGCAGGCTTACACTGTCCCCCTCGTCAGCCGCTGAAGAGCTTTCAAGCTCCTTTGTGAAAGTAACTGGGGCAGCTGATGAAATGAAAAGAAGGTCAAGAATGGCGATGAAGAAATACGGTGAAATAAAAAAAAAAAGAGTGGATTTTAAAAGCTTGAATCAAAGACTGAAGGCAAAAAAGAGATGATGACATGGTTCATCCTACCATTCACCACGAGAGAGGCCGAGCTTATTGTGTTCTCTGCACAGCACGAGTAGCTTCCTGTGTCCCCGGGTCTCAAATCGCAGATGAGCAGCTCGTAAGTGAATCCTGTTTGTTTGATCTGGTACTTTTCTCCGCAACTCAGGACTTGAGTTTCCTTCTTCCACTCGACGTGGAGTCCAGGTTTAGAAAGCTCACAGTGCAGAGCGACGCTACCTCCCTCCTCAGCCTCCCGGCTCTCCAGGTCTTGAATAACTACGACTGGACGAACTGGGGATTGAATCATTTCGATTAGATTCGATTTGTTTATGTGTGCTGAAACTAGACACTAAAGGCTACAGTATGAAAGAAACACACAACAGCAGCACTGATGTACAGCCAATGCTCCACACTCCACAGCTAAATATCAAGTCTGTCATACCTTTAATTATTCTGACCACGAGACAACAAAAATCCAGAAAAAAGCAAGTCTGCCATTCATTAATGAATGAAAACATAAGCAACAACAAGCAGGACTGATTAAACAGCACACACAAGTCAACATGGAAACCATGACAAAACCTTTCTCCTTTCTCTTTTCTGGGATGGCTTCAGACACAAAATGCTTTTCTCTCTGTCTGCAGGTGTAATTAATTTATAAATTTGATAAATTGCACAAACAACAGCAATAATGAAACCAACCACTCCAACTAAATGCACCCACCAATACAGAGTTCCCCACTAATCAGCCAACAAGAACAGACGGGCCAGGATGTTAGGTCTCAACATAACAGCCTTGAAGTGTAGCATCACAGCATGAAAAGGAAAACTGAATAGGCCACTGCTGAAGCTGGTGACTTCTCCGTTGCAATTATTTGTAGACAGATAATGTCGGTTTAATTCACCTTTCATAAACTAGAAAGAACAAGACGGAACAAGACAACAAATCAAATGTGCCACAATGTCCAGAACAAACAAAATACCGTGGACACAGAGTATTTGTGCAATGTGCCCCAAGAAAAACACTATCTAAACAAATAAAACACACAGTCACAGGCAGTCATGATCACTCCTTAGAGTGCAATGTCATATCTGCTGCAGCATTTGGAGTCTTAACCGCTGTGAGGGAACATTTAAGCCTGATGATACCTTTAACCAGCAGCCACAGATTTGATGTTTAAAGTCTATTAATCCAGTGAGCATTTGCTGAGCACGCATGCTATGTCCCAGCAACATCTTATCATGATACGACCCGCTTTCATCATCATCATTCATAGGTATGGCAAAAAAATAAACATGTATGAACCACACAGCACGCCGATATACAGACTGAAGCCGAGGCACAGGGTCACAAGCCACAATATACAGCACGTCAAGCCTTAAGAAACCAGCAGGTCTTGAGTACCAACAGCTTCCAAATCTCTTATTTGAAACAGTCTTTCAGCAAGAAGATGGAAACACAAGGAACTGCTATATGAGGACGGTTGAATCACATCACAGCTGTGACCACACATTAAAAACAGCACCCAATGTAACCCAATATTAAAGCCATCTATCCCGGCATCCTAACATTAATCTAATCTTATAGGACCAGGGGGTGAGTTCAGATATAAAGGCTCATTCTGAGATACAAAAACATTATGATTCTTATTTCCAGGTGGTTATACACTAATGAAAACATAGTTGTGCATATTATATTCAATTTCACACACTGGACACCGGATTGAACATTAAATTAGTTGACTGCTCACTCTTTACAGCAGCCCCATACAACACGCTTGATACACCATAGACAATAAGAAACATCAGTTCAGACACCCGCATTTGGCAACACAAAGACGGAGACGAACGTGGCAGGAGACAATGAGGACGCATACGGCCAATAAAGAGCAGAAATATTTGCATACCTTCTATTGGCTCTTTGGTCCGCTGCCTCTGTGTATCTTGTTTGGCAGCTATTTCAGCAGCAGTCATTTCAACTGGGATAAAACACAACATTAACCTCACAATGCAGGGGTGATTTCTATAACACAAAGATGACCAGAGCCAGTGTAGCACACAAATGACCCCGTACGCCCCGTCTACTGCCGCCTGTTCACAACTTGGCATACTGACAAATGTCCTTAGCGTCAAAATGAGGGTAAGTAACATCTGTGAGGACGGAAGGCAGTCAAAATCAATAAAGCTACAAGCAAAAACAATAAAGCCTCTCGGTTCATCATATCGATAATCCAACACAAAGCAACAACCCAACGCAGAACTGCCAAGAATGCAATTACAGCATCAAAATGTTTCAAACTCAGGACAGAAGAGGAGTAACCAAAGCATTAAAAAACAGAACAGGAACACAGACGAAGGCTGGCAGGTTAGCAGCCATCTTTTTTTTATATAGTTTACACATTTACCAGGCAACATAACCTACAGCACAGACAGTAAATCCAAAGTAAACTGTCTTCATATTTATAGCACTTCTTTCTTGGTAGGTGTATTCTTCCGCAAGCTTGAAATTACGCATGACAAACGACGGCCATGCGTACAGTACTGACAAATGTCACAGTGTCCGTTAAAAGCCATGCAAACATGTGTCTCATTACCTTCACCTCCAACTTTAAGCTGCTGAGAATCTTTCTGAACCTCCTGTTTGAGTAGCTGTTGTTTAGGAGTCTGTCCAGTAGATGGCGGTGTCACCGCTATGAAATTGAACACAACACATGGACTCGCATTTTAACCCGCATTACCTTAGTAATAACAGCATACCGATGAGTCAGCTTCCATGCAACAAAGTAAACCCAGAGACCGCAGAAATCCACAGATGTTGAGATTCGACCACAGTAGCACAAGGCCAACAACTGGCACGGATCAGGTGAATTTAAAAAAACAAAGCCACATTTAACAGCAGCCAGAAGAAACAGCCACAAGAAAACCATATTTAGACTTAAAGCAAATTCTTCAAACAAAAAGACACGATGTAAGCCAGTTCATGACCCAACAGGTTTCTGTCTGATAACACCAGTCAGCAGCCGAGACGTGAGTGACAGTGTTAAGTACTGAATATCTCAATGTGTGTTTCTCACTTTTATTTTCCATTCAACAAAGCAATGCGTTGCACAAACACTGATTAATTACATTAATTACAAATTAATAGACATGGCAAGGCCAAGAGTTTTCAGAGAATTACCTTCCACGGCCTGTTTTATCTCTTGCTTCTCGTGCCTGTCTTTAGCAGACAGAGCTTCGGGTGTCTTGGCTGAAATGTAAATATGATAGGGAAACAGAAATGCTGCATGAAGTGTAACGACAGCAGCAAAGACCCACAGTATTTAATATAAACACCAACACAGCTTAATTAACCCACAAATCCAAAGACCTTCAGTCTCGTCAAACCACGCAAACGTCATATAAAGGACAGTGAGCCATGCTGCACACAAGTAAATGATGCACATGGGAACTTCAGACGACAGCAGATCCTCAAACCATCAACATGCCACGACCACAGTTAACACAAATACAAGGGTTCTTCTTCCTTCTTTCTAAATGAGCTGGTTATGTCACATATACTGGAATACAGCACTGAGAAAAAAGACCCAAGTGTAAAACACAAACGTACTATAAGAAGGAACAGACACGACAGAGGCGAACAAAGCTGCTAAAACATATGGTAAGCTAGAAAGAAATAATGCCACTGGAATACGTTTATCATAAGCTACATAAGGCCAATATTTACAGGCACAGTTTAAGGGCAAGTTGCACATGGCAACACAAAGGCTATTATCAATGTGGACAGAGCACATGAAGCTGAAAGTCAAGCCAGCACATTGCCATCTTTCTTCCATACCTTCCATTGTTTCTTTGGTCTCCTGCCTCTTAGATTCCGCTTTAGTAGCTGAAGGGGGAGCTGGAAACAATTTGTAACATACCTGATCATCTACAGTGTTCAATCATCATGAGTGAAAACTAAATATAACCTGAAGAAATGGCTCACAACTTGTAAGTTTCAAATTTCAGAAATGAGAGAGCGCCACACAACGCAGCTGATAACCACAATACAACACGAACAGAGATGAATAGGTGTGCGTGAATAAATAGACAAGAACAGTAAATGGACCTGCATACATTATCAATGTTCAACACTACTGTAAAAAAAAAGAGACAAAAGACAAAAGAGCAGCAACGAGAAAGAGCTGCCAGAATGACAAATTGCGTGATGTAAAGAGAATTCTGCTTTTGTGTTTTGTAATTTCAAATGCACAGTGACAAAAAAAGGAATGAAAATCTTCTAAAGAAAAGATCAAAATTCAAACTCTGCAGCACGGCACAGGGCACAGTGCAGAAAAGCAACCCAGGCAAAAGCAATCCATCACATACAATGTGAAGGGAAGCGTCTGATGAATCTCGTATTAGACGCGCACAGAAATGCTGATATTTTATGAGCCAGCAGAGACAACAAAGAAACAAAGCGCGTGACAAAAAAGCAGTGAGAAAAATATCACAGCAAAAGCAAGTGCTTCAAAACAAGTGCTTCAGTCAAGACAAATTTAAAGTCTAATAAAATATTCCTCTGATTAATTAAACAGATAGTTTGAAACCGACTTACAATGAATGTCCTGCAGTGACAAAGATCACAACTATATGACACCAGCGTGTATTTTTATGAATTACAGAGACATCCTAATACACTTTGCACATTTAAATTAAAAGTCCTCCTACCCTTAATGTTGAGGCTGGCTGTGGTCTTCTGGTCTCCACACACACAGCTGTAGTCTCCACTGTCTTCAGGCACCACCTTGTTGATCAGGAGTTCATTCACAGAGGCCTTCTGCTTCATCTGATACTTTTCTCCAGACTTCAGGACCTGTGTTCCCTTCTTCCACTCCACTGGGACTCCGGGTTTGGAGATCTCACAGCGCAGGGTAATGTCAGCTCCCTCTTCAGCCTCCTGGCTCTCCAGCTTCTGCTTGAAGGTCACTGGTTGGGCTGAGCATGTATTAGTTGGTTAGCAATCAGTTGCATGCCATTACATAAAATAAAAAAAAATATATAAAACAAACAAAAAAACAAAGTAAAATGACAATTTGCAATCGACAATGACATGCAGGCTCATAAACAAACATGTCTTAATATAAACATCTGAAAACCTCTTGCATGCTCTTGCATGCAGTTTCTATAAACTGCTCCATGGACCGACTCTTTGATAATCCTCTTCCTACCCTTAATGTTGAGGCTGGCTGTGGTCTTCTGGTCTCCACACACACAGCTGTAGTCTCCACTGTCTTCTGGCACCACCTTGTTGATCAGGAGTTCATTCACAGAGGCGTTCTGCTTCATCTGATACTTTTCTCCAGACTTCAGGACCTGTGTTCCCTTCTTCCACTCCACTGGGACTCCAGGTTTGGAGATCTCACAGCGCAGGGTAACGTCAGCTCCCTCTTCAGCCTGCTGGCTCTCCAGCTTTTGTACGAAGGTCACTGGTTGGGCTGAGCATTTAACAGTTGGTCAGCAGTCAGTGGCATGCAATTACATTAAATATAAAATATACATGTAAAGCAAAAAAAAAAGAAACATTGAGAAGTTGCAGGCCACAATCACATGCAGACCCCAAAACAGGATGTTACTCAGACCGACTCTTAGATAATCCTCTTCCTACCCTTAATGTTGAGGCTGGCTGTGGTCTTCTGGTCTCCACACACACAGCTGTAGTCTCCACTGTCTTCAGGCACCACCTTGTTGATCAGGAGTTCATTCACAGAGGCCTTCTGCTTCATCTGATACTTTTCTCCAGACTTCAGGACCTGTGTTCCCTTCTTCCACTCCACTGGGACTCCAGGTTTGGAGATCTCACAGCGCAGAGTAACATCAGCTCCCTCTTCAGCCTCCTGGCTCTCTAACTTTAGTTTGAAGGTCACTGGTTGGGCTGAGCATGAATCAGTTGGTCAGCAGTCAGTGGCATGCCAGGATGAAAAACATATGCAGTATATACAACAAACACAACAAACACAGAGGACATACAAACTCTAAAACATATGTCTATATATGCATGCCATGCAATTTTCAAAAAATGTTACTCAGACCGACTCTTTGATAATCCTCTTCCTACCCTTAATGCTGAGGCTGGCTGTGGTCTTCTGGTCTCCACACACACAGCTGTAGTCTCCACTGTCTTCAGGCACCACCTTGTTGATCAGGAGTTCATTCACAGAGGCCTTCTGCTTCATCTGATACTTTTCTCCAGACTTCAGGACCTGCGTTCCCTTCTTCCACTCCACTGGGACTCCAGGTTTGGAGATCTCACAGCGCAGAGTAACATCAGCTCCCTCGTCAGCCTCCTGGCTCTCCAGCTTCTGCTTGAAGGTCACTGGTTGGGCTGAGCATGTATTAGTCAGTTAGCCACCAGGTGCGAGACATACAAAACAAGGACACACATTGATATAATTGATGCAAAGCACCCAGAACCAGACCAAGCCAAGATCACCCAGTTGCAGAGCTGCTGTGCCAGCAGTTTCAACACTGCAGTCTTAGACTTGCAGTCCCAGTTCAACCTGAGCCGCCTATGGGCAAGAAAAGTACAACAGCAGCAGTTTAAGACTAAAGATGAAGCTGTGGCCATGTGTGCCTTTTACAGGCAATGAATGAAATTGATGTGTCGACTCTGACATATGTAGCACCTGCAGGCAACGTGTGTTACAGCTGCAGTCTTTCTTTTGTCATAGCTGATGTTGCAATGCACAGTGTGTCATTGCATGTCCTGTCTTCTTCATGATACTTCATAGAGAGAAGGTAGGTAGTACAGAGTTCACAATGCCCACAGTGTTCCTGAAGGCCTGGATTATAAATGTTAAGAAAAGGTAGTATGGCCTTTGTTCAGTTGGATGGTGACATTTTGCATCTATAGCTCTAACTTGTTATTACTTTACTTTCCTCAAGGCAGCACATGTTGTCGAGTTGAGAACCTGTCTCATGTTGAGAACCTGTCAGGCAACTAGTCAGCTCGCTTGTGTGGGTAATCTAAGCGTAAATGTGTCTCTGAATTGGAACAGATTTTATGGCAGTCTTACTCGGTGCTTTGCATTTAAAAATATTGTCAGAAGAGAAAAAAATTAAGCTAAGCAAGCATGTGACTCAACAAAATGTTGCCATGCAGTCCTGAAACGACAATCTGTCTCCAAAACAAACATGTATGCAAGAAAACCTGCTGCTTAAGGTTTTATGAAATGCTCCATGGACCGACTCTTTGAAAATCCTCTTCCTACCCTTAATGCTGAGGCTGGCTGTGGTCTTCTGGTCTCCACACACACAGCTATAGTTTCCACTGTCTTCGGGCACCACCTTGTTGATCAGGAGTTCATTCACAGAGGCCTTCTGCTTCATCTGATACTTTTCTCCAGACTTCAAGACCTGTGTTCCCTTCTTCCACTCCACTGGGACTCCAGGTTTGGAGATCTCACAGCGCAGAGTAATGTCGGCTCCCTCTTCAGCCTCCTGGCTCTCCAGCTTTTGTTTGAAGGTCACTGGTTGGGCTGAGCATTTAACAGTTAGTTAGAAGTCAGTGGCATGCCAGGATGTAAAACACACCCACATATATATACAGTATATATATGTATGGAAAACAAAAAAACACTGACAATATGCAATCCATGACGACATGCAATCTCCAAAGAAACATGTCTAAATATGCACATATAAAAAGACATTCTATACATTTTTTAGGATGTTACTCAGACCGACTCTTTGATAATCCTCCTCCTACCCTTAATGTTGAGGCTGGCTGTGGTCTTCTGGTCTCCACACACACAGCTATAGTCTCCACTGTCTTCAGGCACCGCCTTGTTGATCAGGAGTTCATTCACAGAGGCCTTCTGCTTCATCTCATACTTTTCTCCAGACTTCAGGACCTGCGTTCCCTTCTTCCACTCCACTGGGACTCCAGGTTCGGAGATCTCGCAGCGCAGAGTAACGTCAGCTCCCTCTTCAGCCTGCTGGCTCTCCAGCTTTTGTACGAAGGTTGGCGGCAATGCTGTACAACCAAGTTTTCATCATTTGTCAATGTCAGGTGAAGTAAACAATTTAACGAAGGTGTTAGCAGAACATGACAAAAGCAACAGAAGTGGAACACCTTTGGGAAACACAACAAACACACATAAAACCTTTCCAAAACCTCAAGAATCCATACCATTGACTTTCACAGCTGCAGATGTCTTGTTGTCCCCACACACGCAAGAGTACTCTCCACTATCTTCAATCTTGAGATTCTTAATCTGGAGCTCACAGGAGGTCTCCTTCTGCTTCATCTCGTACTTCTCTCCAGCTTTTAGAATTTCAGAGCCTTTCTTCCACTGAATGTCAGCCGCAGGTTTTGATAGCTTGCAGCAAAGCGTCACAGTCTCCCCGGCGTTTTTCTCTTGATTCTTGAGGTCCTCTTTAAAACTGGCAGGCAAAGCTAAAATAAAATGAACAGTGATTTGATTATATATAAAAAAAGCATTCTGTTGGGTTGGGATGCTGGATGGACAATGATTAGAGGTGAAGATGATGTTTGAGTTGTGCTCCAGTCGTCCGAACCATTGCCTATCACGAAGGTTTAGTTACAACAATGCAGTTTATCTAAAAACAGTACAAACACTCCAGAATGAAGTCATTTTGAACATGCAACAAGGATTACCAAGAAAGGAAACAGTTGCCTTTACAGTGCACAATTATTGCATAGCAAGACAATACATTTGGTGAACAGGTGATTTTGGAACATTTGCACATGCTGACTAATGTCATTCACAATTTGCAGATGTGCACAATCATACAGACCCCAAGACAGAGAATAGTGTATAACAAAATGGCAAAGCAAACCTTTCAGCATTACACTCTCAATCCAAAATACTGCAAACAAATTTCTATTCTTATCTGTGGTACTTTTGACAAATCTACACTAAAAGTAGATGTGTGCGTTCGACTATGGGTGGTGTCAGACACCTTTGACAACAAGGGATGCATATACTTTCTGATCCACAGCAACCACGGAGATTTTGTCCCTGAGAGTTGTCTCTTACAGTAAGAGAGCAGAAACCTCCCTCTAGAGTATAAATCGTCAATCAAAGGCAACTAAAGGATTAACACAGAGTTTCTCGATTAAAGAAATTTGGCATTTGGCTCTCAATCAAACGTATCTCTTCTATTACAAACGCTGAACATGAAAGCTTTGACAGATGGGAGCTCTGAGGTACAGGCCTGACAGGGATGCATGAAAAGCTATAGAGGGACACGAAGGCAGCGATTTTCCATTCATTAAATAACAATATATATTAAAGACAACACCTTTAATAAAAACATGTAGATGCATGCATCGAGGGGGCTTGGTTGCAGGTATGATCTAAGCACCACTGTACATGAGGCAGATAAGTAGGACTGACACCACAAGCAAATTCTCAGACAGATTCTCCTTCAAAACCGTTCACATCATGTGGGTTTTCCACTATAACCACCAACTGGCCTTCAAAGCAAAACAAACCAATAAATTCAGCTTGGTATTCACACATTAACAGTGGAAATGTCTCAGATTAATCATTCAAAATGATAAATTTCAGGTGACAGATACCAATGGTGTATTCAACTAATGGATAAAAATAACTAGGACCTGTTTTACAGTATATCTTCTAACAGTAAGATGTACAGGACATTTAATATTCAAATAAATCTTCAATCAGAATTCATAAAGATAATCAGCTCTGCAAGATCAAAACTTACCCCAAACTTGTATACATACATACTTAATTTCTTACCATGGACTGTCACCTTTGCCATGCTCTTGGCAGTGCCGACGTCACAAGTGTAGATATCGGTATCCGTCTCCTCCAGGTGTTTGATGGTGAGAGTTAAGACCCTCTCCTTCTGGGACATCTCATATCGACCTCCAGCCTTGAGCTCTGTGTGACCTTTAAGCCATACTACATTGGACGGAGTTTGTGCGGTTTCACACTGCAGGGTTACGGAGCTCTTCTCCTTCGCTTCGCTATCCTTCAGTGCTTTTGTGAATTTATGGATTGGCTCTATAGAAAGACAACCATGTTACAATTTTAGGTGTAGTATTACATTGTTTGTTTTGTTCTTTTTTTATTTAGATGATAGAAAAGGGGATTTGGGAAACAGTTTTACACAGTCAAAGACAAAAAGTACAGTCAGATGGGAGAAGGTAGGTAACGTAATCTTCAGGCTCACCCTTGATTTCCAGCTTGGCTCTGGTGGTTGCACCTCCAACGACTTCACAGCTGTACTCTCCAGAGTCTTGAGCAGTGACATCATGGATGGTCAGCTTCATGATCTTGCCCTCTTGGCTAATGTCATACTTCAGGCTCTTCTTGATGGCCTTGCTTTCCTTCGCCCATTTTACAGTGGAACTAGCCTGCGTCACCTCACAAGTAAATACAGCATCTTCCCCTTGAACAACACTAACATTCTGCAGTCCTCTCGACACAGATGAAGCTTTGCCTGCAACAAGGGGGTGATAACATGATTATTTTCGTACCTTAATGTTTTTGTCACACACACAAAGAGATAAGATACGTATCTTACCTTCCACTGTTAATGTTGTTTTGGAGCTCAGGTCTTTAATGTTGAAGACCACCTCTCCAGCATCAGCAGGAGTGACATCCTGAATGGACAGCATGTACTTGCGTCCTTTACTGGTGACTTTGAAGCGGCCTCCATTTTTAATAGTTTGGCCGTTGAGAGTCCAGGAACACTCATCTGTGCTCTCACGAGATAAGATGCATTCAAAGGTACATGTCTCTCCCTCATTCACTTCAGCGGACTTCAGCCATTTGGTGATTCCAATGCCAATCTCTAAATTTGGGACAAGGATCATATGTTGGTGATGATGCCAAACAATATCATATGAAATGAAAGCTAACACTGTAAAATCATCTCAAATAAAAGCACCAACCTCTTACGGTGACCTTTGTTTTAGAAACCTCAGTTCCAAGATCACAACTATACTCTCCAGCATCTTCTTTGGTGACGTCCTTGATGATCAGACCCAAAGACTTGCCTGTGTGAAGGAGCTCATACTTTGGTCCAGCCTTCAACACTTTGCCTTCTTTTCTCCATGTGGGAGAAACCCTGGGCTTTGACGCCTCACAGGCTAGAGTTATCATGCCTTTCTCCTCTCCAATGACATCATCTAGAGACTTGAGGAACACAGCACGTTTCTCTGGAGGGGAGAACAATAGGGGAGAAATGTCCAAATGCTTCAGAGCATGGCATCCTATTCATATACTAATCTATTTTTTGTGTGCTTGTAAACATGCAGTAACACATGGCGATTCTTACCTTTAACCTTTAGTGTCACTGACTCTTTCACCTTGCGGACTTGAAAGGTGATAACCCCCCCATCCTGAGGTGCCAAGTTCTTCAGTGTGAGCTTGTGAACCTTCCCTTCATGGGTGATGGTGTTGACTTCATTGGTGAAGAGCACCTTGTCATTCAGAAGCCACTGTACCTCTTCATCGGCGTAGTTAATCTCACTTGTGAAGACTGCATCGCAGTCTTCATCAACCTCTGTGTCAGTCAAGTGCTTGGTGACCTTAATTTCACGCACTGGACAGAAGAAACGAGACAGAGTTAGTTTGTAGACCACCTCAGTCCAAAACCATTTAAAACAGTTCCTCTAATATGATGGTTTGCCAAGGTCCATATCATACCTTCAACTGTAAGTATGCCTTTGGTCTTAGCAGGTCCGGACTGACAGGTGTATTCTCCACTGTCTTCCTCACTCAACCGTTGAATGGTAAGTTGAGCCCTTGTTGCATCTTGTTTAATGTTATACTTGTCTGATGCTGTCAGGGGTACCTGAGCTTTGAACCATTTCACTGGATCTTTGGGTGGGACAGAGAATTTGCAGCTGAGTATGGCTGAGCTTTTCTCCTTGGCCTTCACATCTTTCATGGGCTCTGCAATCTCAAGCGGACGCTCTAAATGTGAGGAACAGTACGTGATTAGGAACATTTACTTACAACTCTAGTGGCCAACTGCTGTATAAACATGATTCAGCACGTTTACCTTTGACTGTGAGCTGGGCTAATGATTTGCTCTTTCCAGCCGTGAACTGCACAGGTCCTGTCATTGATGCTTTGGTCTTTTTGAATGTGAGACGGTGCATAGTGCCCTCCTTCTCCATTTCAACATCTGCGCTCTCCTGCACAGCAACTCCATTCAGAGTCCATGCAGGAGGTTTGACCAGTTCCATGCTGATTTCAACTTCAAAAACAGCTGCAAAAGGTTCTGTCACTTCAACTGAACTAAGCTCCCGCACAATGCTGATGGACTGCTCTGAAGGGGTCATGGAAAAAAGAATGGTTAGAAGTCAATGATACAGGATGATTTCACAAAATTAATGCAGTGTTTATTTATAGTGGAGGGCCATAGCAATGGTTTAACTATTTTAAGGCCGAAAACAAACCGCAAATCCTACTTTTCAGTACTGCTAAACACTGCACTAGTGCTCAGAACAAGAAAGATATTTTGTAATAATATTATGCATATGCTGTAAAAATCATCTTTCTGGAATTTAAACAAAGTTCATTGTATGCTTTGAAAATACTCAGAAGTAAAGTATAAAGTACAGTTTGACTGATACTGGAAAATATTGGATTTTGTGACCAAGATATATACTAGCAGGACATTTTACAGTTGAAAAATAAACTTGCAGATAGAGATAAGCTAATATGTCAATAATAATACCAATGATAATCCATTTATAGTTAGTTTAATAATACTCCATTTCTTTCTCAATGCACTCTGCTGTAAAAGTCACATATTCTTACCAAACTTCAACCTGAGCAGAGGCGTGCTCAATGAGAATAACTGAGAACACCTTTGGGTGCAGTGGTAACACAGTTTTGTTCATTTGTTTCGTGCGCAAATCATCTGAAAAGCTAATTACTGTGTTAATTCATTTAGTAGGTCTTGGTTCTTCCAAAATGGCCAAAATACGTATGTATGTATGTATGTATGTATGGATGGATGGATGGATGGATGGATGGATGGATTGGATGGATGGATGGATGGATGGATGGATGGATGGATGGATGGATTGGATGGACAGACGGGCGGGCGGATGGACAGACGAATGGACGGACAGACAAATTTTCTTATAGAGATATACACAAATACCTCATTGACTAGGAGTCTGATGGCGCATTTGGTGTAAATATTTTGTATATAATACTTTGCACCTGACATTAAGCTTACAATCAACCTTTGTCATCTTCCATCATGTTACCTTCCACAAGTAGTTTACAAGATGTCTTGTCATCAACGGCGTCACAGGTATACGTGTCTTCGTCATGCTCGTCCACGTCGTTGATTGTGAGTTTTCGGTACACGTCTTCACTTTTGATCTCGTACTTCTTGCTGGGCTTGATCTCCATCTTGTTCTTGTACCACTTCACCTTCGCGCTGGCGCGTGACACTTGGCATTCAAGATGACCACGATGCTTATACATCGCTATCTTATCCCTGAGCTTCTTCACAAACTTGACAGGCAGCTCTACAGTAACAATAACATTAAATCAATAAAAACTATCATGTATGCCACAAAGGAAGGCTATTAATGCCAAGGACTTGCCCAAGCGCACCATAGGACAGGCAATGTTCATAATTCCATTATGTAATAGTCAAAGCAAATGGGGCTCATTTTAATGAAACATTAATGCATCCTATGCACCATCAGTTTGACATTTTTGCCAAAGCTCAAGGAGATAAAGAATCTTGTAATGACGCTTGCCAGCCGTTTTTTGTTCATATATCAGCTGCTGTTAAATTGCAAACAGCGAGACACTGACATAGAAACAAGAAAATATGTGCATGTTGATGCAACTTAGAGCAATTTATGATCAACTGATAGCAAAGTATGCTAATATATCCCAGAATTTGAACCACTAACTTAATTTTGAGATGTTTTTTTCTCACAGATTTACAATCACCAAATGACCCCAAAATGTTCAAACATACTGGACGAATTGAGCTTTCTCTATAGACCGCTTCATAACCAACATAGAAAGCTATGGCTAATCTGATTCCTGAGGTAGATCCTTTGCCATCAGGCCTCAATGAGGCACAACAATGTAAATGCATGCTGCAACTGGATTTCTATCTCACCAATATTGTCAGGAAGATGCACAGAGTTTACTCTTTTAGCAAGACGACATTTCATCTAACTTGACCTTTTACATTTGACTCAGCAAACCAGCTGAAATGCTGAGGTCACTTTATAACTGACTTCTGCATAACTAATAATGTGTTTAAAGAACTTTAAAGTATGCAGAGAGGCGACTTTGTGACATCTTTTGACAAAATGAATAGAAATAATCCATTTGCAACTACAAGTGAACATTGTAACATAACCGTGAGCTGATCCATGCAATACAATAAACAATAAACAGTATAAACTGCTATGTTATTTACGCACACAAAACAGACTTGTTTACCTTTGACTTTAAGTTTTGCAGTTGAAGAGGCCTTTTCGGCTGTGAATTTAATCTCACCCATATCCTCTGCGGTGACAGACCTAAACAGCAGTACATAAGTTCTGCCTGGAATAAGAAACACACAGCTTGTAGTCATGAAAGCGATCAATCAGCTCTATCTCATAACACTGCGTGAGTATAGGTAGTTGAATTACATTGGTTACTAATTTCTTGAGGTCTTACCCTCTTGTCTCATCTTGATGTTGTCACTGGCTTTGAGTTTGGTACTTCCTTTGTACCACTGGCAGTCCACTTCATCATGGGAGACTTCACAGACAAATGCAGCACTCTCCTTCTCCGTCACCTCCACATCCTCCAGCTTCTTAACAATCTTAATATCTCTGGCTGTAGGGACAATATTTTTAGGATGTTTCTATATACTGTACTCTAGGTAATAGTCTGATGCGTGTGTTTTGTGACATGACTCATAATTACCATGTACTGTCAGCTTGGCAGAGGTGTTATCATCAGTAGTGCGACAGATGTAAGTGCCTGCATCTTCAGGTGTGCATTTGTTGATGACCAAAGAGCGCTTTCGGCCCAAGGAATGGATACCAAAGTTCTTCCCTGGTTTAAGTTCCACATCGTCCTGCAGATTTACCATTTTTCAAAATGTAACATTTGTATTTTGCACTTCTTCAAATCTCTACTGTAATTTCAACGATAATTTCTCACCTTGAACCATTTAGCATCTGCATTTGTTCTGGACACTTCGCATTCAAAAGTAACCTTCTCCTTCTCAGGAGCACTGATATCCAAAATGGGCTTGGATATCATAGCAGGAGGTTCTGTAGGATCAACACGTTGGTCAAAAAAGAACTAGACTATGGCTCTTATGGCAGAACAGGTGCTGTGACCGGAAGAACACCTCACCTGTGATGATCAGTTTGCCAGAAACATGTACTGCTTCTGCTTGGAAGGCGATAGTTCCTGCATCCTCCCTCTTGAGATTGGACAACGTTAAGGCATGCTTCTTTCCCAGGACTGTGATACGGCAGTTTGCCCCTGGCTTTAACTTGGTCCCATCTCTGGTCCAGGAGCCTTCAACATCAGTCTGGCTGAGTTCGACCTCAAGAGTTACTGTCTCTGTCTCATGTGCCTTGGTTTCTGTTAGGCCTTTTATTACCTGGATCTTCTTCACTGAAGGGAGGAAGAGGAAGTGTTTGTGTGTTAACGTGCAAGCAAGGTTTCCTAGATGGTAACTCAAAATTCATGCTGGACACAGAGGATGATATTCTCTTTCTAGAGTAATTATGGTAAGAATGAACGAATGGTAAGTCTTGAGATGTGATTGAGGATCAGTCTTACTCTCCACACTGAGTTTGGCCTGGGTTTTGTCATCCAGAGTTTCACAGGAGTAGACGCCGCGGTCGGCATGTGTCACGCTCTTGAAGACCAGAGCCTGCTTAGCTCCATTTACCAGAATTTCCATGTTTCCTGCAGGCTGCAAGACTACGCTGTTCTTCATCCACCTCACTTCATCTGAGGGCTTACTGAGCTCCACTTCCAGCTTCACTTCGCTCTGCTCCTCCACTGTCAGATTTTCTAACTTTTTCTTAAACGTCACAGGCTCATCTAATCGAGGCACACAGAAATGTCAAAGTTAATGAGACATGACTTAACGCATTCAGAACTGATATTTTGAAGAGAAATGTATGTCCTTACGTTGCACTTGAAGGGTGGCTTTACAGCTTTTGCCTTCTGCATCAACACTGATCTCTCCAGCATCTTTCTGGGTGACAGAGGTGATGGTGAGGGCGTGACTCTGGCCACCGTGCTCAATCTTATACTTGGGCCCAGCGGTGACAGGTACACTGTTGTGGAACCATCTCACGATGACGTCCGCTGGGGTGACAGCGCATTTGAAAATGGCGTCTTTTCCCTCCATTGCAGCCACATTGTTCAGTTTGGCGGTCAGCCGCACCAGTCTGGGTGCTGAAAGGAATGAGTGAGATCAGTTGAAGCAGAGTGATATTCCCTAAGTGTTTGGGGTTTCATAAAAATGATTAATTACCCTTTGAGGTGACTTTAGCAGAGGTCTTGTCATTTCTGCATTCACAGCTGTATTCTCCTTCGTCTTCTTTAGTCACACCAGTCACAGTGAGGATCCGCTTGGCACCGTCTGTCTTCACGCAGTTCCTGCCTCCAGGTTTAATCTCGCGACCATCACGCTGCCAGACGACATCCCCCGAGGCCTGATTCAGTTCACACACCAGACTCAGTGTACCTCCCAACTCCACTGAAGCAGGTTTCAAAGGTACGACGAACTTCAACGCTGAATCTGAAATGAAAGCGTGGAAGGTCAAAAACAAATACAGCACCCGGCCTCCTCTGAAGAGGTCTATACAACGAATATCAGAAAGTTACAAATGATTCTATGACTCGCCTTTGACTTGAACTTTAAACTCCAGTTTGTCATCAGCAGTTTGACAGGAGTATGTTCCGCTGTCTTTGGATTCGGATGATTTTACTATCAGGGTACGAGACAGGCCGTCTTTTTTCATTTCATACTTGCTGCTCTCCCTGAGCTCTACTCCATCTCTGAACCATTTCACGCTACCGCTTTCTGCGGTCAGTTCAGTGGTCAAAACAATGTTTTCACTTGCTTGAACACATGTTTCCTTGACAGTTTTCTTCTGGAACTTCACAGCTACATCTACAGAGAAAATAGAGCTTCTTTTCAGTGCTTTGTGCAGAGGATTATCAATCTTGTGGCAAAATGAATAAACCTGAAATATGTTTTACCTGTCACCTGCAGCTTAAATACCAGCTTCTCCGTCCCAGCCTCACATGTGTATTCCCCAGCATCTTTTTTCTCCATTTTTTCGATCACCAGCTCACGACTCTTGCCCTTTGACTCCATGTGGACTGCTTTGCTGGAAGTCAGCAGTTTGCCGTCTTTGTACCATTTCACTTCTGTCTTAGAATCCGAAACCTCGCAGCTCAGGGTGGCTTTCTGGGAGAGAGTGGCTCTCACCTCCTTCTGGACAGACTCCTTGTTGAAGAAGCCAGCTGGAGCTTCTGCAGAGCAAATGAAAAATTGGATGATAACAAATGACAACATCACGCAGACACGGCCGAAACCTTACAGTTGCAATGAATGAACACACTCAATGTGTGAAGAGAGAAGAAAAGAGAAGAACGCATAAAAATCAATACACAATGCAAAAGTGCTTACACATCTTTTTCATCCTACCTGCCACGTGCATCTTAAAAGCCAGCTTCTCAGTTCCAGCCTCACAGGTGTACTCCCCAGCATCCTTCTTCTCCACGCTGTCGATCACCAGCTGCCGACTCTTGCCCTTTGACTCAGTATGGATCGTCTTGCTGGAAGTGATCAGCTTGCCATCTTTGTACCATTTCACCTCTGTCTTGGTGTCAGCTACCTCGCAGCTTATGGTGGCTTTCTGTAAAAGAGTGGCTTTCACCTCCTTCTGGACGGACTCCTTGTTAGAGAAGGCTGATTTGAGTTGAGTCTCTGCAGAAGTAATAATGAAGAATGTCAGTGAACCCCTTTATTTGACTGTTTCAGCTTGATACAAGGCAAATTATGACTGCTTAAAACGATTTGAGATAAAGAGGACAAACGTGCGGCCAAGACCAACAAACTGTCAAACCAACAAACTAATGTGTAGCTCCAAATATCTGTGATACTAACATACTACAACATTCACAATTCAACCCAGAACAGCAGATACACACAACTAAAAATCGCTTTTTCCCCAAAGATTTTGAGAGAAGCCAACACACACCGAAACCGAAACAAAATACACACATATCGCACATACTATTTCCTTTGATTCCTCATACCTGTCACCTGCACTTGAAATGCCAATCTTTCAGTTCCGACTTCACAGGCATATTCTCCGGCATCTTTCTTCTCTACGCTGTTGATCACCAGTTGTCGAATCTTGCCCTTTGACTCCATGCGGACCACTCTGCTGAAACTCAGCAGTTTGCCATCCTTGTACCATTTCACCTCTGTCTTGTTATCAACTACCTCACAGCTCAGGGTGGCTTTCTGGGAGAGAGTAGCTTTAACCTCCCTCTGGACAGACTCTTTGTTGAGGAAAGCGGATTTAGCCCAGACTTCTGTAGAAGTAACTGTAAAGGAGTGTGGCAGCAGCACAATTACCCATACAACCATGACTCCACAGCACAGGGCACAGCTTTGGATTTACTAGACAAACACAACCAAACCTTACAGATACGCAGCAGCACACAGTAATATGCTAGCAAAGCTTGTGAGACTGAGGGAGATGCAACATTGTACTTTGCAGTGGTAAAGCAAAAGCAAACTGGGAATCTGCAAGTTGCCACAGAGAGGCACAATAAATACATTAAAAAAAAACTATTCACTCAGAAAGAAAAGGACCAAATCTGTGACCAGGAACTGACAAACAACAGAGCCACAAGACACCAGAGCTTCCTCAGCAAACAAACGCAACACGAAATCAAAGCATAAAGCTCGCTCGTGCACACAAGTGACACAATATTCCCGTAATTTCCAATGTCACATGGAACGTCGAGTCAGTGTTGACTTGAAGTTTGGGTAAATCATGTCAAATATCTCACAAATGAAGCGACCAACAGTTCAGCCAAGCACTGTGACGTTTACTATCACTGAGCAGAGGAGACCACAGGCACACGGAGAAAACACAAAATATCCAGCAGTTTGACACAGTTTAAGTCTTTTTATATATTTATTTTAAAGGGCTAGCTTATACTGGACTTAGTATAATAACTTGAGAGTAAAAAAAACACATTAATTAATGTAATTATGCTTGCATCATTTGACTAAATAGGTCTGTGTATCAACAAGTAACAACCAAAAGTATAAGTATTTATTAAACGTGCCGCCTTCTCCTTACCTTCCACGTGTATTTTAAAGACCAGCTTCTCAGTTCCAGCCTCACAGGTGTACTCTCCAGCATCCTTCTTCTCCACGCTGTCGATCACCAGCTGCCGACTCTTGCCCTTTGACTCTATATGTATCGTCTTGCTGGCGGTCAGCAGTTTGCCATCCTTGTACCATTTCACCTCTGTCTTGGTATCAGCTACCTCACAGCTCAGCAAGGCTTTCTGGGAGAGAGTGGCTCTCACTTCCCTCTGGACAGACTCTTTGTTAGAGAATCCAGACTGGACCTGTGCGTCTGTGGAGGAGACCATAAATATGGATGACCAAATGTGTTTCCCCGACAACACATTTGGTCACACCTGCGAGAGCTGTAAGGTAGATCAATCGACAGAAACGCTACAAGCCTGTTCTGTCGTTGCGCCTACCTGCCACCTGTAGTTTGAAGACCAGCTTCTCAGTCCCAACCTCACAGATGTACTCTCCGGCGTCCTTCTTCTCCACGCTGTCTATAACCAGTTGGCGGCTCTTGCCCTTTGACTCAGTATGGACTGTCCTGCTGGAAGTCAGCAGCTTGCCATCCTTGATCCATTTCACTTCTGTCTTGGTATCAGAAACCTCACAGCTTAGAGTGGCTTTCTGGGAGAGAATAGCTTTCACCTCCTTCTGGACGGACTCCTTGTTGAAGAAGGCTGACTGTGCTTCTGATGGAGGAGGCAAGTCAGGAAGAATATCAGATGATATTTATTCAGAGTTTAATAATAAGTACCCAATATTATTTTGAAATTCCACTCTTGCATACCTGCCACGTGCATCTTGAAAGCCAGCTTCTCAGTTCCAGCCTCACAGGTGTACTCGCCAGCATCCTTCTTCTCCACGCTGTCGATCACCAGCTGCCGACTCTTGCCCTTTGACTCAGTATGGATTGTCTTGCTGGAAGTGATCAGCTTGCCATCCTTGTACCATTTCACCTCAGTCTTGGTATCAGCTACCTCACAGCTCAGAGTGGCTTTCTGGGAGAGAGTGGCTCTCACTTCTCTCTGGATGGACTCCTTGTTGAAGAAGGCTGACTGGGCCTCTGAGAATAACATCAAGGAGAAATGAGCAGAGTATAAGATCACCACTAACTGAAACATATTAAGACATCTGACACATTTTCAAAACTAGAAATATTTGTTATATATTCAGTTAATCAATCGAGCAGTCGTACCTGTCACAGATACATTGTAGACCAGCCTATCCACTCCAGCTTCGCATGTATACTCTCCAGCATCGCTCTTCTCCACCTTTTCAAACACCAGCTGACGGGTACAGTCTTTTGCTTCTGAGTATATAGTCCGACTGGATACCAACAACTTGCCATCTTTGTACCATTTCACTTCTGTCTTGCTGTCCAAAACAGTGCAGCTAAGAGTGGCTTTCTGGGAGAGAATAGCTTTCACCTGCCTCTGGACTGACTCCTTGTTGGAGAAGGCAGCTAGGGCTTGAGATTCTGAGGACAAAAAAGGTAAAGAAATTTGGATATGTGACGTGCAGTCAAGTGTCGACCATTACTACAAATGTATCAGGCAGGTCTTACCTTTTATCTTGACCTGGAATGTGGCTTTGTCTGCTGCTGTCTCACAGGAGTAATGCCCTTCGTCACTTTTCTTGGCACCCTTGATGATGAGCTTTCTTTGAGTCCCTTTGGAGATGATGGTACACCTTTGGTCCTCAGTGATCTCCACTTGATCTTTTCTCCACACAACGGGCGCACTTGCAGGAGATACCTCACAGGTCAGCTCAAGATCTCCTTTAAGGCTCGATGACATTCCCACGGTACCTCTGGCTTTGTTCAGAAACTTGGCGGGTTCATCTTAGAGAGGAAAAAAAAGGAGACATGACTTGAAATACCTTTGAATAAGTATGTACGTTTCTTATCAGTGAGTTTGGGACAGCAGAGTAACACTGAAGATGACGACGTGATGGCAGACAGCTTTTTCCCCTGTTTGATGGCACATAAACATATGCTAGCAGCCATCGGAGCAGATCACATTTCAGTACATCACATGGTCTGACACAAACTGTCAGCATTATGTGAGCTGGAGTCAGTACTGGGTTGCACATACTTAACCCAGTTCCCTTTACGAAGTCATTTTCCTCCAACCACAGCACACAGATTATTGAGTTTGGTCTTGGTGAGCGTACCTTTAAGAGCAAGTCTCAGGGGCATCTTCTCATCAGCTAAAACACACTCGTAGATGCCAACATCTTCCTCTGTTACGTTGTGTACCATCAGGATCCTCTTGCGGTCAATGATCACATATTCATACTTCTTTCCTATTTTCACCTCCCGCCCGTTCTTCATCCAAACCACCTGAAGGAAAGACACAGAGTAGATACGATTAGACATGAGTACTTGTGGGTAACATAGTCTGTATTCAGTATGAATGCCTTTCCATATTAATATGTCCTACAATCCATAAATTCAATCCAAAGTATTGACCGTATTTTCCCTCTCAAAGAATGGCTCACAATGGAAATGCTAGCTTAAATAGAATATCCCCTGCGGTAATGTGGTACAATACCTCATCCAAAAACAATTATTATATTTCGAATAGAATCAAAGTAAGTACATTTTCCATCCCTGCACACTTGTAAAGTTGAGGGTACTTTAAAAGAACTGGTGAAAGGCTAAAACCAAACTTGAAAACAACGTGTGCTCCCTTTACAAACCTGTGCATCGTAATCCGACACCTCGGCGGTCAGCTGAGCAGTGTCTTGGGCGCTGCAGGTCACCACCTCCATCTGATCTGACTTGTTGGTGAACCTAACAGAGGGAGCTGAAAATAGAGTTGACGGGTAAGAAGCCATTATTAACGGCCTTTAATTTAAAAAAGAATCCACAAAGTCGTAAAGCAGAAATAGTCGACTGGACGACAGTGACGGTGCATACCTTTCACTGACAGGATGCAACTGCTTTGTGAGCCCCCACCCACAAACTTGACCTCAGCGCCGTTCATTTCTACGGTCACGAAACGGATGAGCAGAGTGTGTACGTTCTTGGACCTGGTGATGAGGTAGTCGGACCCGCTGCGCAGGAGGCGGCCGTTTAGAGACCAGAAGCCAGAACAAACAGCAGACAGCTCCAAGGAGATAGAGAACTCTTCTCCGATGACTGCAGTGCTGTTCGTCAGACCTTTCCTGATTTCAGCAGTAGGTTCTAGAGACAAGCAAAGCAGGCGTGAGAACATCTGAATGCCCGCTATAACAGCTCATGAAAGATAAATGTCACAGAGACATCAGTCTTACCCAGGTAGAAGCCTCCAGGCACCTCCAGGTAGGGACTCTGGCCAAAGTCGTTCATAGCGCAGATACGGAATTGGTAGCTGGCTTCTTCTGTGAAGTTGGAGATGGTGATCTCTGTTGACACAATGGTTTCTCCAGCATTGCACCTCTGCCATGCTTGAGCACCAATCTTCCTCCTCTCTACACTGTAGCCCTTGATGGGCACAGGGCGGTCGCTGTCAGGAGGGGACCACTGAAGGGTGATGGTTGATTCGGTCTTGTTCTGCACCACAGCATCGACTGGGGGATCGGGGGGATGCTTCCTTGCGGCTAGAGCAAAAAGAGCGATGATCAGATGAGCACTCAGCGATTTTGGTTTTACTATCATAGTTGGCTATGATTCTTATCTTCTAGGCAAAAAATTACAATAAATCTGACTGAGGTGTTGTCCTCACCAGTGACAGAGAATCGAGTGGAAGTCTTGCAGTCTCCAGCCACAAAGGCCACTTCTCCTGAGTCATCCGCCTGGCAATCTCTTATTGTGAGTGTGTACTGTCTGAGCACACAGGCGATGGAAATACGCTTATCTTCCTTCAGCTTCTCGCCATTTCGGGTCCAGTAGGCATCTGAGCATGGATGCTCCAGCTCCACACAGAAGATGACAGTGTCGCTGACAGGAACTACTGTCCTCCGGGGCAGTTTCTTAGTAATGTTGCCTGGAATATCAGAGGAAATAGACGTCACATGGAGAAATGCATTTAGTAATATATTAGAAACAATGTTTCCTAACTTTTAGTTGTATATTAAAAAGGTTACATTAATTCCACAATAACATTTAAGAAGAAATAACGACAGAAAAACCTCAACCATACCCAGGACAGTGAGCTCAGCCACAGTTCGACTGCCTTCTTGCATCTCGCAGATGTAAACACCGTCGTCGTTGGTGGTGACGTTGTGTATGGTGAGACGACGTAGGGTGCCTTCCTCCTCCATGCGATATTTCGTGTTTTGCACCAGCCTCGTCTCCTCCATGAACCAGTTTGCCTGAGTGGCGCTAAGCGGCACCTCACACATCATTGTGGCTGACGCTTTCTCCTGTACCTCCACATCCTGCAGCTTCCTCCTGAATGGCACCTTAGGCTCTGACACAGCGAAAAACAGCAGAATCTTCACGTTAGGCAACCGTACCGATGGTTTGGGAAAAATGTCAGTCAACGACAAGTCACAGTATATACTATGTTGATATTGTCAACCATTTTCCAAACAGTCTGCATTCATTTCTATGGGATGAGTTGTTCTTCAAGCTAGTCAGTCAAAGAAAATGTAGATAATCCATCACACTGGACATTTAATCTGTTTTTTGTATGGTTTGTTGAAGGAAACTTTAGCACCAAAGATTTTAGACTATTTAAGAACATTTTAAACAGCTAACATTTTTTTTCCTTTTTATTACATGTTTGCATATTCTATTTCTGACAATATAACAAGTCCAAAAATGGGGTTTTGTGGTAATAAAATATGATATCTTGGTTGCTGAAGCCATGGTTTGATAGACAAACCATTTTGGTTTGCAAGTAAGATAAAATACTTTCTAAAATTGAAGAGCTGACATGCAAAATGTTGTGTGCTGTAAGAATAATGTAACTGAAAATTGTCTGTATTTACATGGCCTTGTTTGATGTGAGCTAAAGGTTTCAATCCGCTCACTACACCCGCTATTTCAATGGAGGAGCACATCTTGTACGTTTCCTCTACTTCTCAGTTTTCTTACTGAGCTCTGCAGCACTAATGAGGGCTACAGTTTCAAACTGTATCTATAGCCATGCTTTGGATCAGAGCCAAGAGTTTGTTGAAGTGTTGAAAATGTGGAACTCCACTTTGAGTTACGGGTCAGGTCCACTGGGATCAATAACTAACTCCGAGGTATCTGCGTAAAATGTTTACAATATTTCCTGTAATGTACCTCGCAAAGACAAGTGAGCTGTTTCCATTTGGGCAGGCTGCACAAACAAACGGGTCACACACTACATCGAATCAGAGCTGGTGAGACACAGCTACTAAACTTTGACTTTGACTTTTTTGGCTTTTTTTTATATCTTTAGTTTAAATAGTCACAACCAGAGAGAGACAGGATGTCTCTATGGGAATTTTAGCTTGTGATTTTGTCACAACATACAGTACATACAAAAAATTAATAATCTTTAATAGTTATAGTACTAGTTAATAGTACTTATCACTATAAGTGTTGCATTCTGTGTCTTATATATTATATTATACATATCATTATATACAGTATATAAAATGTTGATAGATGGTATATTTTCCATTTCAAATAGTCACTTTAAATCCAGCAAAATATCAGAAGGATCCAACAATGATAATCAGGTTGCAAAGCCGTCATTAATGGACTGATTAACAACCAACAAAAATCTACAACTCCACAACTGTATCCCTTGGGATATATTCTTCCCAAGGGAAGTCACACTAGCAGCGGTGCCAATATGCTCCAGTAAGTAAGTGCCCATCTTAGCAACTGCGAACTACTCATCACCAGCAGAAAATAGATGCAACACAACACCCTCCTTCAGTGGATGAGCCAGAATTCGGCCGTGTTGTGAATAGCCACACGCATTTTTAGAGGTTTACATGAGGCTTTGGTATTGTGATTTGAAAAGTAGCACTTACTTAGCCCAGTTGCCAAAAGTGAGGTTATCCTTCTAGCATATGGTTTATTCCACTGTGCCAAATACCGCCATTATTATTGCTATTAAAAACACATAAATGAGCCCCACCGCTGCACTGGATGACACGGTCCTTCATTGCGATGATCACAGACTACGGGCACTGTAGGTTATTTTGAGGAAATTACACATACTGTACAGCATCCTGGTGTTATAAATACTGACTTAAGCACCAAATGTGTATTAAACTGCAGCTCAAAATAGCCTCCAACAAACGGCAGTTTACTCCTGTTTGATGAATATTTGCTGATAACTGCAGTGCCCAACTGTTTTGGGACTTATTTTGACTGCAAAGTTTATATTTTTAAAGATTTCAGTGGGAACTAATTGGCTTGGGGTCTTGAGGCTGGGTGCCACAGATATGCAACATAGCAGAGAGATAGAAAACGATTAGGAGACAGACATCTCTACTGATACTAAGGATTCTCTTAAATGTGTACTTAAATATTATCAGTGTACCATTTTTTTAAAGACATCTTACCTTTTACTGTTACCAACACAGCACTGTAGGTCTGCCCAGCCATATTGGTTGCGTTGCAGGTGTAGAGACCATTATCGGTCTGCTTGCAGTACAGGATCTTGAGGATGAAGTTCTCAGCTTGGTCCTCATAAATGACATGCCTGCGGCCCTCGCTGATGTTTATTCCATCCTTCCTCCAGATGATGTGGGGCTTAGGGTGACCCGTCACAAAGCAACTGAGTTTAGCATGCTTGCCTTCAGTCACCGTGCAGGTACGGGTGAACACACCTTTGGGCAGCCTCGCCAGCATTGATGCCCTCAGCTCATGTTCCAGACTCAAGCCGTCTCTTATGTTGGCTGTGGAGGAAGAAGAAACAGAGGAGCTGCTTTCTTCGGTGCGGTAAATAGAGATGTCTTTCTTCATTTCCTCTTTGCGCTTTTGCAGGTGAGAAAGGAGGGAGGTGTTCTTGTCTACAGTAAGGTGACGGGAATCCTGGGCTTCCACGACGAGAGCTGCTGCAGCGTGTGCACGGCCGACAGTGTTTTTGGCCCTGCAGGTGTAGGTGCCGCTGTCCAGGTTACGTACACTTTGGATCTTTAAAGTGCTGCTGTCACTGGTGGAAACAATCTTGACGCGGTTAGACTCCCCCAAGTAGCGGCCATCTTTCTCCCAATCGAAGTTGGCTTGAGGGAAAGCTGCAACCTGGCAGAGGAAAACAACATCACCTCCCAAATCTACACGCGTAGAGGTAGGCTTAACCAGGAAAACAGGGGCCCTCTGAGCCATCTCTGTTGGCAGGGCCACTTTCAGGGTTACAGCAGCATAAGCTTCCCCAACACTGTTTTTGGCCCGGCACATGTACTGACCACTGTCCTCCAGTGTTAAATCATAGATGGTCAGGCGGTACACATTTCCATCCTCCACGGTCTTGAAGCGTCCTCCCGATGTCAGCTTCAGTTTATCCTTTTCCCAGGTGATCAGCGGGGTGGGGCTGCCCATGATAGTGCAGCTGAGCGTGGCATCCTTCCCTACACACATGGAGAACGCCTTTGGGCGAGTGAGAAACCTGGGCACTCCGCCAAACAAGTTTGGATCCATGGCTTGTTCCTGTTATAATAAAATAAGAAAAAGTGTAGGATATTAGAATATAGTATCAGGCAAGAAATAATATGCAACATTAAACAGGACGGGTCACATTTGTTTCCTAGTGATTTTCATAGCCTGCAAAAGAACAGGTAGTAGTTTGTCATAGTTCCTTGTTAGCTACCAAAATAATTAGTTACTAAACTGGGTAGAGTTCTGAATAATGGATAAAACAGCAGTTTTATAAATGGATTTACTGATACTATTTATTCTCAACGGTAACAAATAATACACAAAACCTGCAGGAAAAGGCTGTGTTGTTTCGTTTCTTGTATTTATTACCTTCTGAGCACACAATAAATCACAAAGAAACTCGGTCACATGCACCCAAACCATTGAGAGATGTGACAGTTTGTCGGGTGTACTCTATTAATACGTTATGCTATGAAAATAGACATAAATCCGCAGTTCAGATGGGCATATTTATGGCTGCCAGTTCCTGTCAACACCCCCCCCACCCTGTCCCAGCCCTGCACACGTCCATCAATACAAACACAAAGACTTAAATCAACCCCCATACCCCCATTCAGTTAGGAGCCTGGTTTAAGAACACCACAAATGAACGAATTCCCCCCCCCCCCCCTGTAACAAGGTCAACCGGTGAAGATATGTGCCTTTCAAAGACTGACATTTACCAGCTTTGTCACCTCTTGTCGCTCGGACTGCCTGTCCCAAAAATAACCTCAGCTGTCAGACCCCGTCTCTGTCCATTGCCATTTGTAGAAGCGAAAGGGACATCAGCTGTTTGATAAAGCTCCCACTTCAGAAACACACTTCACAAACTAACACGTCTCAGATATTAAGTTGAAATTCAAACTGCTCATTTGTAAAAACCCGGAGCACAAAACCGTCAACCGGAGCCCAACATTTGAACGTTGACCGATACAGGTGTGAACGTCGTTACGCACACGGTTTGCACTTTAAATGAATTATAAAACTGATATAACTTCGGTAAAAATCACAGAACATCATAACTTTTGTAACATTTTGTGTCCTCCTTATTATTATTTATTAGTCTAAGATTGCTTTTTCACCTTGAGTCTTCAACCTCACAGGTAAAACGGTGAACGCTGAATCATGTGGGTCAGCTGGCCGTCAAATATTTCCGGGTGATAGTTTATATACTCCAATATCAGTGTTTAGAAATCCCACCAGACCAGAAAAAAAAATGTCTTCTTTGTGCTCAAATATCCTTGAAATGGTTGTAAATCCAGGATGGTGGAACATCCCCCAGTCTGCTACGGTGGGCGGTAGACTAGACTTATTTTTTCTTTCTTCTCCGGTACCTCATGATGCCAAATAGCTGACGTGCCTATTTTGGCGCAGCCTCCTTTCCAAAATAGATTTGTCATTTAACTGGGCAGATAGGAGATAGCCTGTTGGTGAGGTCGGGGAGGAGAGCGCACTAGACTGGCCCCTGCCGGGCTGCACACCGCCGCAGGCTGCGCACTACAACGCGGTCGTAAACAACTCGTAATACCGAGTTTAACTACCAAACCGGTTCACCCCTGCAGAGTCAGTAACAGCACTTTTATGTGTGATACAAATAAGTTGAATTTAATGCTCATAAATCACATGATTATGCGCCATCCTGGTTGTTTTCTACTGCTTTATCCTCACATATACTGACATATAACCCAGTCAGTAAAAATCTATTTGGATGTTTCACATTTAATATATTCAAATTTTCTATATAAACTTATAATAAAAAAAACTTCACAGCCTTCTGCACACAATAAAACACAGAGCAAGGGAGATACTCAATTCTTTATTTTATTTTATTTTACATCAAATTCATTTGGCAGATGCTCATGCAACCTACCAAAAGTTTATTCGAAACATGCATGAGCTAGATATCATTCATTATTTTAATTCAATAAGGCTGTGTGCTAGAGAGGGTTGGTGAGACGCAGTCTGTGGGTTTATTTGTTTATTTACTGGCATAAAAGTAACAAAGAGTTTAAAATCACCAGACGTAGCATGCAGGTTACCCAGCATGTCATTGTCTGAGTTTGAAAATTGAAAAATATATATCTTCTAACCCTAACCCTGCTCTTTGGTGAAGTCAGCCTTAAATAAAGTGCTCTTAGAGTTTATTATATCTTTTCCCAGGGAGGCTGAGGGAGTTTTATTTATTTAACACACACATGTATGCATTCAGACTTTCATTTATGAATTAGAGTGAGTTAAGGTCATTGATTACTCATTTTGTGTTAACTTGAGTCACTTGACTTGACTGGAGTCACGTTATAGATGTGTCTAGTATTGGTGACTCACTACACAATTTAGACAAAACCAAAGAAGGATTAAAACTTGTGTAACACTGTGACCTACAAATCAATCTCCGTCACCTCTCTCAGCATCTAATGATCTTCTGGCTCATCTTACCACAGTGCGTAGGGGAGAGCTGAGCCAAATTAAATGTGAAGTGCTCCTACGTGAAGTTAACTTTTGCGTTGGAGTTGACCGACAACAGCTGGTCCCTATCATGTCTCATATCCAACACCTATCATGAGGTTACCAGTTTGGCAGAGACCCAAACTCAGGTGACTCTTGGAGTTGTTGGACGTGTTCTACTTTTTCACTAACACTAATAAACACTCTGGGACGATCTCTGTACTGAACATTCTGAAATGAAACTGTACTCGGTCTTCTAATGTGGCAAATATGAATATTTCCCAAAATATCTTCATTGCTTTGAAGTAAAACTAAACTGATAGTATTGCATTATCTGCGTGATGACTCCTTCTTTTTGTCTCAGGGTCATTCTTTCCTCTCTTGCGGACATCATCCTCCATGTAAGCATCCACGTCTATATCCCCACGTGAAGTCATATACAGTACGTGTTAAGCCTTTATTTCGATTGAATGTAAATGTGATTGGTGTAACATGAGAGACTGGCTGAACCTCCCCGCCCGGCACATTGTATTCCACAATCACCATGTTGACAGCTGCTTTCCCTGGCTGCTCAGCCCCATAATTGAGTTATGAGTTCATAATGAACAAAAGCCTAAAATACAGTAACGTGTTAAATGCATCTGCCATGACACCTTCACGCTGATGAAAACACTTTGCAACCGTTCAGGATGACGTGGCAGTCCTAAGATACCTGTGATTATGTGTACCAATTTCTATTTTGATCTACTTTATCACATTTAGAGACAGTTATATATATTTTTTTAAAATCTAATGCTGATAGTGTCCAAACAAGGGGCAGCAAGTCTTTCTTCCCTATTCTTTGGCTTCCATGTTATTTTCTCGGCCTTTCAGAGTGGGCTTCCCCCCAGTGCCAGTGACTGACAGCAGCAGGTCGCCTGGACCCTGATTTAAACACCCCCGAAACTCTAGCAGACGGTAATCCACTGTTGCTTGCTTCCCTCTGCTTCATCCTGTTCTGGCTACTGTGTTTGGTTTCCATACTCCTGAAAACATGCTGAATAAAAGAGGGGAAAAAAATAAATATACAAGAAACTGACAGACAATTCCTTCACGTGTCTGCCCCACAAATTTAATTTAACTTATACTCCAAAATCAGGTGGTAGTGTCAAATCACATCATGGAAGGTATTTCCACAACCTTTTGTAATGGTCCAAAAAGTCACTCTCACAGGCAGTCACCTCCTCGTGGCACCTGGGGCACAATACAGTAGAGGGCAGGAGACAGGCACATTGCACCTGGCTACCTTTTAAGCAACTATAGAGTCGGGTTGGTAAAACATTCCTTTGTGATGAGACAATACTCACGAAAATAGTTGCAATGTATACTCACCAACATCTGACCTACATGGACCTGACCTCTTAGCCATTTCAAGAATAAGGTCACAGTTGTATCATGTTCACGGCTGAAACACATGGCTGTTATCTCCAAAGAACATGCTCACAGCAGATGATAAGCGAGACAAATGGGAGTCACGCCGGCCGAGGACCAAGCGAATGGCCAAGAATGAACAGCAGGTGGCGTTTATGCGCCTAAAATGTTCTGCTGGAACTTGAAAAATGAGAACAAGCAGCCAGATTAAAAACACAGATGAGGCGAAATGTGTGTTGCAAAATAGAGGCATGTTGTGTTTATTTACAGTGCGGTTAGCATTTACAGTACTGACAGAGTACCAAATAAGACAACAGCTCTAACCCACAAACAAAGACATCTAACTAATCTATTCAAATCATTATCAAAATATTAGAAAGGGAGGGACCCACTGTTAGACTTCACCTCAATACCTCAAGATTTACAGCTCCCTCGCACCGTCAGTCGACTTTTATGAAGCGCAGTCTAAGCAAATGTCCTTACATTTGGTGTCCAAACCAAAGTTTAGACGCCATTTCTGTTCTATTTCTGCCAGCGAGTGTTTAGGCTGGTATGCACAGGAGAGGTGGATCTAAAGTGTGAGAGGAACCAGCTGATTACACTATCTGAAAACAGGCAGTGAGCATGAAAAGAGATATGGCGTGTAGCGGTGTGAATGTGTCTTAAATACGTCCAAGCCCATGTGCAACCAATGAAGTCTAATGAGAAAACCTATGATGATTTATCAGATTATATTGGAAACATGTTTATATATTTTTTCTTTTAGATGCGTGTCATTGAATATGAATGTTGGTGGTTTACTGTTCATGTTACAACTTTTTAGTTTTAAATACCACCACAGGGAGTTGTTTCAAATCTCACACAAAGGGGCTTTGAGCTAACACTCAGCCTGTCAGGCCTCAGATCTACCTGGGGTCATAGTGTTTCAGCCAAATGTATGACAGCATTAGTTGGCATAAGCCTCTAGATGGCATGTTAACATATTAACCAAGTTAACCAATCACTTTCAGAAATCCATATTGTAATACAAAGCGCTTTTCAGTTCAGCAGATGGATCAGTGCCATTATCCATTATCAGTGTCCAGGCAGAGAAAAATGTTTCACATTGTAATCTCATAAGCAACATAAAACAGAGAGAAAATTAAAATATATTTTTATTTCAAATAAACATAATCAACCACACAGGAAATGATTAAATACACTCAAAATAAGATTTATTTGCCTCTCTACTCACTCACAGAAAACAACACATGTATTGTAAAGCTGTGCCGAAAAGTTCTTTTGGCATGTTTCATTTTTCAGCTAGTGTTTCTTAATTTACTGAACAAAAAAAAAAAAAAAAAAAAAAAAAAAAAAAACAGACAGACAAACCTATGTAACAAAAAAAATGTCTTAAAACATAGTCAACATTTCAGGATGAAAACTTAGCACCTTGTTCCAGTCACTGTGATTCTTAGACTGGTGTATAGTGGATAACAAACCATAGTACGTTGAGAAGGTTGGCCATGATGACACTGCCAATTACAAGGCATACTCCTGCTTCTGTAGGACATTGAGGACAGTGCAATTTTAGACACCATGATAAGAAAGAGTGTGCCGTCAGATGCAACGCACTGACACGAGATCAGTTTGCAGCTTCCAAGCTACATCCACAACTCCACTACATACGTGATGCTATACACAATGACTCGCCAAATAAAATACTGTACATAGTATGTGCTGCTAACTCTGTGAAAGCAAATAGTTTGTTTGTTTTTTTACACGAGAATGGCTTCTATACAGAGCAAATGCTAAACCTTAACACTAAGGCACTGCTGAAAATAAAATGACAAACCTAACAGTGAGGTGGAAATGTGGAGACTGTCGAAAGACATCAGCTCTGTGCACAAAGCTGAGCTCCAGTGTCTCTACAATAATAAACTCACTGCACAAGTGGACAGCGGCCGCAATATCTATGTAAGCATATTTAACAGTGTGACAGAAACACATAACCCCCCTAACAGGGTGCTTTTTTTTCTTTTTTCTTTTTTTACTGACCAGAGGTAAGAGTGACCTTATGTGATTTGGCCACATTGTTTCCAGGTGGTCTGCTGCGGACGACGACGATACAATACGTGCTGATGCGTTGCTTATATACAAACGGTGAGAAGAGGTCGCTCGGACCGACTCGGTGTCCCTTTTGAGACGCGCCCTTTCTGAACTGTTGCGAGTGCCGCAACGTACGCGCACGCGTTTACAAAACGATTTATTTTCTGTCAGTGCAAAAATTCATGTTAGCATAATTACGCAGGTGTCAAGAACGCATTCCTTCCACAGACACACACTCACAAAACAAAGTGTAATAGTTTCCTAAACGCGCAGAGGGCAAAAGACACACGTGTGCCCTCTGAAGTCTTGCAGTCGCGGATGATGATGATGATGACGATATCTGTATTACTGTTTAGAATGCAATAAAAAGAAATGGGTAGAAAGATATTTTACGCACTGCATCAACAAGCAGATTTAGTCCAAGTTTATTTTAAGTGTAAATCACATTCAACATCATGCTGCTGGCCTTGTTATCTTTTCGTTAATAAATCTTTTTTTACTCAGAAATTCAGAATCACAAATTATTATTATTATTTTTTTTTAAAAACTACTTTCAGTGGGGGGGTACATGCCTTTTTCTTTTTTTTTCTTTTCTTAATCAACAAGATCATCTGCTTTTGTGAAAGTAAATGATTTGACAAAACAATCAAAATATTTTCTTTTCAAATAAATATTACACAAATATCAATTAAATATCAGCGGGGGGAAACACGGAATAAATAAACCTAAAGCTAAGAAAGAAAGCTGACTGTCTTTATGCTCTTACCTTTGATAGTATAAAGCCGACACTGAGAGGAACTGCCGCCTAAAAATCTTCAGAACCTAAACCCAACAGTGCCCGCTCTGAGATCAGCCCTTATGAGGAAGTTCCATTTTTTTGTGTGAGCATTTTGGGAGCAGCACACGAACTAAATGTTAAATGTGCACGGCAACGATTTGTAAAAGCAATACACCCTGTTTTGTTCTAAAGATTTTTAGGACATCGACTCTGGACAAGAAAGATGAACAGAAAATGAGAGTGATTCCATTTACACCTGCCATGAAAATCAAAATGCAGTTAAAAGATGCATCTGTACACTGCAAATAAACTTTTATGTACTGTATATACATTTACACAAGAGTAAATACACTGCAGAGGTATTGGTTGGAGTATTAGTTTTTCTTCACCACCACTGAGGTAATATGGAAAACTAGGATTTAAGTACATATGTTTTTTTTTTTTATACTGGTGTTAAGGCATAAAGCTGGCTTTATGTCCAGCTTGAATAGACTTAAAAAGACATCTTATATCTGCATCAGATTTTGACGCCAAGTGTATTTGGGGCCCATGAATTCAGTTCTATTTTTGAGAAACAGTAATGTCTTGATACATCAGCTGTCTAAATATTAATACTGAATAAAATCTGTATTTAGGACTACTAAACACAGGCAGCAGCATTAAAGCATGTGTATATCTGGTTTAAAGACACGTTTTGTCAAGCCCAATAGGGTTCTCACCAGCTACACATGGTGTTTTAGTAGTACGGCTACTGTACAGACCTTCTTTACTATAGCAATACTTGGTATCTTTTTCAAGGATTAGATCTGGTAGTAAAAATGTGGACCTTTAAAAGGATAAGTAAGATGGAAAAAGGATATTTACACACCACCAGGGGTCCAACAGCACAACTTTGAAGACTGAGTTAATTTTTTTCTTTTTTTCCCCAGGTGATTAAAATTGTTCAGGCAGCTACAATACAGTCTGCAGTCTTTGCAGATCACAGATCGAGACGCCGCTCTGCGAGAAAAGCACAAATGCTTGAGTTGTGCGCACACACAGGCTCGGCAGAAGTCGCGACGAGCCTCCTTTTGCATCCCACAATAAAAATTGGCCGCACCCCACCATCACACGGTGATCCTATGAACACACACACACGCTAATCTCTCTGTCACTTCACACGCAAGTTTATCTGTACAAGTCAGTGATGAGAATCAGGATGAAACGGACGGAAGACATATGGTTTCCCTGATGCCATAGTCTGCCTGATGTGACAGGATGAGGCGCGGAGGTGCGGAGACAGTGGTTATTCAACGACTCCTTCCTACAACAAACGCTGAACGGTGTTTTAAAGGTCCATGCTAAATTCTCCATGAAGATCATCTAAGGCCACAATGTTCATAGAAGAAAGTAAAATGTAAACGCTATAAAAGAAAGAAAAAAAAAAAGAGGAGAAATTATCATGGCGTTGTATCCCTACGTAGGATAAAAGGCCATTTGTTATTAGTTTCAACAAACGAGAATGTCACAGGATACGGAACCACGAGACATAGATCGCTGACGTGTGTTTGAAAGAGAGCGTATACCTTATGACATAAGGCACTTCAACAACTACTCCCAGCGCCCTGTTTTGGAGTAGATCCACTGTTAATCTCCTGATCGTTTTCATCCTCTTCTTCCTCTTCCTCCTCTTGCCATTGACCAAGGTGGACAGGCGTGGGCATGGAAATGCTGGAACTGAGGCCGCTACGTGCCTGGAAACCTGATGAGATACCAGTGTTTGGGCATGTTTTTATACATTTGCCTACATTTTTTAAAAAAACATTTTTTAGCAGTCAGTGGTCTCCACTCATTTCACTGTAGCTGTAATCAACTCGAAGAGATTTGAAACTTCTAATAAGTCACAGTGAGCTTCATAGCTGCAGTCATGTTACTGTGCCAAATTATCAGCGCAGACTTGGTTTCTGTGCTTCATTACCATGTGGTATAACATAAGTTTGATAAATATTAAAGCCACATAAATGCTTCTAAATCGATTTTAATTTAATCTAAAGCACTTTAAGCCTCTTCTCAGTGTGTTCTGATGTGATTGCAGAACATTTGGGTCACAACTATGCTTTCAACACTACAAGCTACACCATATTACACAGTTATTTAATTTAATATTAATGTCAAAAGCATATAGAAATACAGGTCACTAATTGACGTATAAGACAGAACTGACATGTTGTTCATTTACCAGTATTTGTGTGCAGATCTCTCATTGGCACTGGGTTCTGCCACTGCCCAGATGCTCTCTGTGGGTGGGAGCTCTGCTGGTGGAGCTGGAGAGACAAACAGTTGTCAGTGTACAGCAGAACAGAGTGGTGGAGATACTGAAAAGTGTTACACTGCCCGAAATCTCTCCTTTTGAGCACCAAATATACAAAATCTGTAGGAGGATGTTTTGAAACTGGTCACCAGTGGAGTCTTTTGTTACGGGTGCTATATAAAAAACACAACCCTTACTCAGAAACTGTTCCTTTAAATGAGGTGCCGGGGCTTCTGTAAGGTTAAGTTGGCACAACTGTACAGTCGCTGCCCTCAGCAATGCTCCAATCCGTTACCTGTGGTTGACCTCACCACGCGTCAAATAGCATCAACAGCCAGCCAATCAGAAGAGGGAGTCATTAATTTTAATGAGGCAAAATGCACCACTCAACACCCTGCCTCTTGTTAGAGTGTCACAGAAAAGCACGAGAGAGGAGAGAAAATCTATATTGTTTTTTGTATTTATCCCTCTGGGTCCAAGCAATCACCCACGAATTGATAGGACCATTGACGGGACCCCAGAGGGTTAAAACCACAAATATCTCTTCTAACAGATATCAAAACTAAAAAAAAACTAAAAAAAAAACAGGAAAAATGTAATATATAGGACCTTTAGGGGGTGCATCTTTGATACCCAAGAGATACAGTTTGGGGAGTATCACTTTAAATTCCAGAGAAAAGGAGGATAAATATATTAATGTCAACTGCTGTGCCTGGAGGCGGCAATTTGTGGTCAGGAAATTACCTCATGCAGATAGATTGCATGGAGACTCATCTCTGCTGAGGCAAACTCTGAGTGCAGCGTATTGCTCCGGATGCGAGAGTCACTGTTAGTCATACTGGAAACAAAAAGTAAATACGTTAACCACAACTAATAACAAAGCTTTGCGTTGGTTAATAATTTCTAACAGCTACAGCATGTAAATAATGAATGTGCGTGCGTGTATGTGATGTGTGCTAAGTACCTGTCAATGATGGTGCGATCGCTGCGGTACATGGTGCTCTCAGGGTGGACGGATGAGGGCAGTAGGCCGTGTGAGCGGCCGCGGCTGGGGTGTGCGAGCTGGGATGTGGACAGAGAGGCCAGGACGCTGGCAGCAGCAGAAGCAGCGGTGCTCGGTGGGATGAAGCGATGGTCTCGCCCTTGTAGTCCCGACGCAGTTAGAATGGGGTGGGCCAGTACACTGGCCAATAGATTATCAGTCTGGAAACAACAAAGGCACATCAGTACAGAGCCACTGAGTGAATAAGTAATGAGGCTAATCTGAAAATATCCTGTGGCAATAAATATTTACTGTTAAACTGTATTACAGTTTCTTACATCAGCTGACTGATCTCTTTAGTTCGTGTGTGGTACATAGTACTTGTGTGATTAACAAGGTCCTCTGGGTTTCTTACCCCAGTGGCAGACTCGTTGGACTGTAGTGAGGTGCAGAGAGGAGCCTGAGAGAGCAGCAATTGGGTGGAGGGGCCGCCCTGTGCATCGTGCTGCACCTTTTCCTTTAGGTGGCTGATGAACACGGAGCTCTCCTGAGGCGGCTGCCAGCGCGGGTTCTTAATGGTGAAATGCATGAGAGACAGCTCGGTCTTGCCGTTTTCAGCCTGTTGGTAGATGGAGGCCTCCGTCTGACCCTCTGACAACCACTGTTAAAAACAGTTAAAGATATATATATACATATCAATTCAAGCAACATTAAATTAAATATTCACTACATTTTTTTGCTCCTCGAGGGAAAATTGACTGGTTATGTAACAGAAGGAAGAAATCATACTGTTGGGTTGCCATGACGTCTGATGTCCATCTGCGCAAAGGAACAGATGTCTCCGACTCCAACCACCTCCACAGTGAAGTTCCTGAAGAAGTCAATGATCTCTAGAGATTTATTCCTCAGGAGGAAGATGAGGATGAAGGGTGTGACGATAGGGCTGAGCAACTCCTCCAAGATGAACACCTGATTTGGACAAAGACAAACACTGATTACAATTTTACACGTAATCAACAAATCCAGTGGCTGACAAAAGTCTCCATTCTCTCATTGACGAGGTGCCATATTAAAAATGTCATCAATCACAAAATCTCTTCCGTATCTTTAGTCCTGACTCTGGCAAACGTGTCCCTGTCCATGCCTCACCGCTTTGTACTGGAACAGCTGCGCCACCTCGTCACGGGTCTCGCTCTTGTTAGCATTGCCCCTCCAGTGGTCTGGCATGTAGTGAATGTGTGCCAGCATGCACTGCAGCAGCTGCTCTGGACACCACACCATATGCTCATCTGGGATGAAGGACCTGGAGCAGGACAGGTACAAAATATGTACATTTTTCATCAGCACCACTGTACCTGTACGTATGACATGAATTAAGAAAACTGCATATTTTTGTAGAGCATAGTTTGATATTTTGAAGGAAAATCTGCAGCCAATTAGGGGCCTAAAAATTTCCCTGTATTCATTAGTTAGTATTATGCAGGATGCCTAAAGTGTCCTTTACAATTAACTTCCCCCCACAGCTTGAGAAAAGCTTCTGCAGGCCAATAAAAGAAAACTGAAATGAATTACAACACCTACTGACAGCGATCCTGGAATGGCTCCAGGAGAGAAACCTGGCTCGGAAAGCTCACCTGGTGACAGTGATAACAACTCCCAGAACAGTGATAGCGGTGAGAATGTGCTGCACTGTCAGAACATCCTCATCATAGACTGTCAGTGCGATGAGCACAGCCAACACCGAGCCTGAGAAGAAGGCAATGTTCTTTGCCAGTACAGTCAGCAGTGGTGATGTGAAGGAGTTCATGTATTTGGAAGTGGGTTTGTAGCCGCGGCCTAAGCGTCCGTACAGCTCGTGGTTCAGCTCGTTGAAATGCCGCAGGTATAAACGGCCGTACAGGGACCAGCGTCGCGCGCCCAGGCTTCCAGGTTCCCTGCGGATCACTTCGGTATAGCTGAAGAAAGCGTACAGCACCTGCCACACCAGGATGAACGGACATAGCAGCAAGTTGGCCAAACCCATCAGCAGGATGACTCTACTGAGCTGCTGTGCGAGCTCCAGGCGGTTGCCACTCCGCTTGTACTTGGGGTGCAGGTTCCACTTATTCTGAAACAGAGAGCCGGGACCCCAGAAGAGGATGAGCTCAAAGTTGTACTTGAGGCCCTGGGTGAGGAACACCACATTGCCCAGCAGGGGGAGTTGCAGCTGCACTGGCAGCAGTGATTTGTTTATCATAGCCACCATGTAGTTCTTGAATCGCAGGATGCGGTGATAGATGTCAAGCTCCGTCAGCTCTTTTTTGTGTATGCACATTTGCTGTTCTCGTTGCAGGCTGATGAGGCGGCCCTGCACTTCCTGCCATGTGAAGTTGCATAGTTCGTCCTGGGACAAGGAGGCAAGGGGCACAAACTGAGTAATAGTACAGAGACGATGCATGACAAATGACTCATCATTTTGGGTATGTCATCTTTTAATGCGCAAAAAACATTTGTCGCACTCACCATTCTGATCTTCAGTGCTTTGATGTAGAACTGCCTGATCTCCCAGTAGCTCAGAACATTGCAAAAGACTTTGACAAGCCGATAGATCCAGAAGATGGCTGCCATGATGAGAAGGAATATAATCCAGCTATTCTCTTGAATTCTGAAGAGAAACGAAAGCCTCATTTAGACACAGTTTGCTGTTAGACTCATGGATTTCTGTCATTCAGACGTGTTAGTGCAGCTGTATTCATGACAAACATGACATTTACAGAAAGAACCACAATGCTCATCAGATATTTGGAAGTGTCTGAACACAGATTCAGAATTTCTGTAAAATAACAAACGTCTAAAGTGACACTCTCGCCCCTCCTATGAAATTATAAATGGATCTTTTTACAGTATTTAATTAATAATATGATAAACAGATGAGAAAATGAGCAACTGACGCTCTCAGTATGTGTTGATCTCTTAAACTAACACTAAGCTCCCTTTTAACAGCGTGTTAAAATTAAGAAATCTGAGTATTACATGTCAAAGCACAGATCACACTGGGCTATGGTTACCCATAAGTTAGCAAAAACCAGTGCAATTACAGCTGCTCTTTTATATTTCTGTATCATTTCACAAGAGGTCACTTTGAGATATCATAAACAAAATATCAGAGTGTTTTCGGGATCTGGCTTTACAAGGGAAATGAGAGACGTGGCATGAGGAGGACAGAGAGGATCCAAACTGAGAGACAAGATGTTCCCGAATTAGAATTCCAAGCAGTTGTGCGTCACTGATTTTGATATAACTGACTATTGAGCCACCGTCAGAACCAGGAGCAAATTGATGACAGGCCTATTACAGTAGCTGAAGAAAACAAGCAGGGGAAAAAAATATATGACAACATGAGGCTGGGGAGGAAGGGAGGGAGGGAGAGAGAGCGAGAGAGGCAGAGAGGGTCTGTTCCTTGTAGCCGGCTAGTGAGGTGTCATATGGTTGTCAGCTTGCTGGCCTAGCTGAGTTGTCAGTATTTCGACAGGCTAGTTTTACCTCGCCAAAGCTATCAGTTACACTGCCCTGTTCCCTAAAGTCAGTCTGAACACAGTACACAAATACCTTCCGGGATGAGTCCATTAGTTGGAGGAATTCTGCAATTCAAAGCTAGCAGTCTGAGGCAGGAATAAGCAACAAAGCTGAGAAAGAACCACATTTCATAGGAAGAGACGTCACTTGTAATTAGTGTGATTAAACCTTACGCTATCACTGGCACCCTTTTCCGATATTAATTACTTTAATTTGGCAGAAAATGAACTGTAAAAAACATTTAGAATTGGGTCCTGCTATCATATTTTAGATGTGTGTTATAGCTGCTAGTGATGGATATTCAGATCAGGTCAGCTACTAACTGAATGTTTCTGGTCTCATATGATGTGGATTAATTTGTGATACAACATAAAAGTCACCGCTCAGAGCGCTGAAAACAAGCTTGAAGAGTCACTGTCTTCCTGAGTCACTGTCTTCTGTTGGAAATACAAGAGAGTTCTCATGATTTTCTGGGGTAAATAAAGAAACCCACAGGGTACAGCTAAATAGGCTACTGTTCCATATTCCTTCCCTGTGAATGTGTATACCCTGCTGTGTGGTGGCTTCAGATCTGACACAAACCAATAAGAAATTAAGTCTGAAAGTCTGATTACAACTGTATTAAGCCAGACAAATTAAATCCCTCTGTAGGCCTGTCTCTAAAACGGTTCTAATAATATCCAAGGCGATGTCCGCTTGAGAACAAAGTGCCTAATCAAACTGGCTGGAATGAAAGAACAGGCACATCGCTTTATGTAAATGTAAAAACCCTTTCGACTGATTTACCTCGACTTTTCTACTCATTTTCGCCCCCGTCGGAAAGAAAAAGATACGAAAGCACTCCGTAATACTTTGTTAAACATGATTACCTCTGAGTGCACTGCTGGCTCGGTAGGATGGCATCTGGAAGAGTGACCTTGTTCCTGTCCAGGGGGTTCTGGCCCGGCCCGGTGTGGTTGACCGCTCGATTGGCAAACAGGACATCGTACTCCACGCAGTTGACAAGGAACGTCGTGAATGTGACAACAAACAAAAACTGACTGTTGGGACGAGACGAAAAAAGAAAAAAAGAGATTAGGCGTCATACTTAATGTTCATCTCTTTTGTCACCGTTATGTGTTTCTTGTGTTTTTACTGACACTGATAGACGGTGTGGAGATGACCACATTTAATACATAACCATCAAGCCGCAGACAGTGCGCTCGGCCTATACTGACAAGTGATTAATGTTTAATAGTGCTGTTAAGACAGATCAATTGCAGCTCCGTTAAACATGTTGAGAGGCTGAGATCTGTTTTGGGCTGTCATTGTGTGGACAGATTTTCTCCAGATAATGGATAAAAGAGCCGAATATTAATAAGCCAACTGCGGCCAGATTCACACAAACATCAGACCAGCATCCAGCTTCTTAGCAGCAAAATAATGATCTGATATGGCAGGAAAATAAACAATATGTTGCACCGACACGTTGGCCTGGTGACGCGAGTGAGGCTGACAGAAGAAATTATACCAGGAGAAATGCTAAAATGCAACGTTAAAATATATGCATTAGTGGAGAGATGTCAGAGTGACGGGGCTGGCACACGTTGGGATTCAGTGACTTGTTCAAGGGCCCAAGAAGTAAACTGGCACACACACACACACACACAATCCATAAAATGGTCCGAGCAAAGTCCTTCGCAGACTGACTTAGTGCCACCCCGAAACGTATAAAAATAACACTACATTAAACACTAAATAAAGAAATAATCAAAATTTCAGCGTTTCACAACTATGAGATTTTAATACAGCTGCTGTTGAAATCTGTCTGAACTTGCTCACGCTGAAGCCTGAGGCACACTCGACTGTCACAACAACATGTGAAAAAATAACTAGTTACATAAAAAGAGGCCCAGGTCTTACAGAAACACACCCCGTTATAGACACATTACTCCATCCCATGATGCATGCATCTGTGTTTTAATACTGTATGATACTTACACAAGTTCAAAGAACTCTGACAGCATCATACAGGCGAAGCCATTCTTTTGATGAAAATGATAGATGTGGACAGGCCGGTTAAGGAGAAACACAAACAATCTCCAGGACAACAAAACACACCGCAGATACAGAAATCACCAAACTCAAAGACTCCCGTGAGAAGTCACTTGCCCACCACGTGGTGAGGCTGTAAAGCATGCAGCAGTCAAGAAGTAAACATTGTGAAATCATTCTAAATATGACCACTGACAAGCATCTTTAAAAGCCTGTGTGTCAGCATAGCATCATGCCAGTGACTTGCGTAACTGCAGTAGACTTAGGGAGACCTGCTATTTAACTAGGCTGCAATTTAAAAAAAAAAGGATATCCTTGTGAAGAAGTTATCCAGGTTCTTGATATGGTGCCATGAGTCTGCAACATAAATGAAAGCATCAGATTAGCTCCAAACCCTGCACCACTTCAACCAAGCTGCAACGCATTCACTGGGTGAAACACTTTAAAAGTGTAGTCAGTTAATCACATTCAAACACACTTTAGTTTTCATGACATGTTTACCTTTCAGGCCTTCGGGCACATGCACCAGTAAATCCTCCTCCCCTGGTGGCGAGTCCTCCTCAAAGTCCTCAATTCTCTGATACTCCTGGTAAGCTTCAAAGTTAGCCATTGTGCTTCACATTCTTATGGTCGCTCCAAAAACGGACTGAGCTACTTGTGGTAAAACACCGTCTCGACGCGAATGCGGTCCAGAAACCTTCAGTACATTTTGCGAGCTAGCCCCTCAGCAGTTCAAACGAGGGTAACGTTAGCAACGGCTAACATTAGCACGCTAACTTGCTAGGTCCAACGGACAACGTCTGTGTAACTGTACGCTGCTATGGTAACATGTAATATACTTGGCGGCAGTTGGGCATTAAACACACGATTTATCGGCGGGTTAGCTAATGCGTGTCAGTTACCTTTATAAAATATTACAACCCGAGTGAACTGCCTGCTGGCAGGTTAGCCTGTGAATGATTCAGCCTCTTGTGAAGTCCGGGTGACACGGTTTGTTTTGTTCCCGACTCGGTCCGTCCATCTGCTGATCTGGATCTGCTTTCGTCTCCGCTTAAAAAAAAAGAAAAAGTCCAATCTTGACCGGAGCTGGTTAAACACACACACACACACACAAACACACAAAAGCCGCTATGTTTTAATCAAGACACGGCGGCCTTCAAGTCTGTCCCCGAGGGGTCCCGTTTGTAGCTTTCCAAAAATACACCATCCTCCGTGTGTGTCCACTGTTTTTGTCTTTCACAAACAAATGTCAACAAAACGTCATTGACGTCACTTCTGGTTTAACCCGCGCGTCACTTCCGGGTATTAACTGTAGTTTTCTTGAGTTTCCCCAAAAGAAACTCCGATTTTGATCGTGTTTCTGTTTAATAACGTTGCATAAATCGCTTACGCCCACCCGTGTTTTGCCTGTTGTGAAATAAATCATCACGCAGCGGTTTGAAACCAGCTTAGCGGTAAAAATGAACTCCTCTGTAGCTACAGAAATGCACTCTGGGTCAGAGTCAACATGGCAGCCTGCAGGTTGCTTGTGGATTACTGCAGGGTTTAGCGACTATTTTGATCTGACGAGCTTGTTATTACTGAAATAAGCATAAAACATGTTTCAGCTACTCTGCTGTAGAGCAAGCATCGCCGCTCCTGTGCGATCACTGTCGCTACACCCGCGATGCAGTAAAACAGCAGGCATATGGAAACTTTCACGGTAGGCTAACGTGACCGGCGCCTCCTTTTAGTTAATGACAGCCGACCTGTGTGAGCTATGTAAGCCATAGGTTAGTTAATCAACCCCGGGAGGCTTAGCCTACTTTGATGGTCTGTAATCAGGGGCAGACGATCCAAAAATCAACAATTTTCATGCTTCTGTTGATTTTTTTTTAACTGTCAAACAAACAAAAAACATAAGACATTTTCTGAATTTTGATTATGAATTAGTCACACGTCAGAACGTTGAGAAAAGATTGATTAATAGTGATTAATTAGCGAATAATCATCAGATTAATCCCCTCTGTGCAGGGAGATGAGGAGAGGAGGCTCATTCAGTGAACAGATGAACTTGAATGATGGACACTATTACATACTCAGTACTAATATTTCCCTGAATAAGCCTGCACAATGCACATTTTTGCACAAAGTGACTGCAGATTGAGAGTTTATGGTTAGAACTGTATGTTCTTCCTTCTCTCTGTTTATACCATATCTATTTCATGCCTTTGTATATGACATGTGCCTGTTGTCTTTGTAATACTTACGAAATCAGGCTAACAACCTAAAATAAATGTATATAGCCCCTGCATAAGCTTTGTAATACTTATGATATTGAATGCCTGGTTATATCAGTGTTCATGTCATGTCTTCATATCCAGGTTGTACTCATCTCCAGCATCTAATGCTTCCTCGCAGCAGCCTGGAAATGCTGTCAGCCGTTTTTGGAACCTCACTCAGAGAGCTGTCCGTCAATCCACCGCTCGAACGTCTAAACCCCCAGGAGGGGCTCTGAAGTTCATCCTGGGGCCAGCAGTACTCACTGTCTCTGCCCGACTGTTTTGTCACGTAGCTCACTGCGAGGCAGATGTGAATAACAACATCCCCGCGGAAGTTTTAGTCAAAAACCCTGTGCCTGAGTTCAAATGGCATATCCTGTGGGAATTTGTCAAGCCTCAACTGTTTGCTCTAATCGGTGCTGTTGTGGTAAGCTTGAATCAGTGCACTTAAATGTGATGTCAGTGTTTCTAAAATGAAATATGATGCGACCAGTGGTTAGAGTGGGATTTGGCTAAAATAACCCTATAACCCTACGAGAATTTGCTGCTTTTATCAAATTTATATTTTATTTAATTCTAAGTCTTATTTCCTAAGTCCTTCACTGCTATTTATCTTTGTGGCGAGGGTCACAAAGGTACCAGACACTGTTCGGGAATCGTTCCGGCTCACTTTAATTCCTGGATGTGACACATTGGTATGATTTATGCAACTAAAATTAAATTGAGTATTTATCATTTCAGCTTGCTTTTGGCGCAGCTATCTTGAATATCCAAATCCCCTTGATGCTTGGCGATCTGGTGAATGTCGTGGCACGTTTCCTGAGGGAACATACAAGTAATTATGTCCAAGAGATAAGAGGACCTGCACTGAAATTACTTGGACTGTATGGTATCCAAGTAAGTACACAAAAAAAATCTGTCAATGTCCTGAGCATGATTCAATATGTGAGAGCTTTGACAGGAGTAAAGCACAATCAGCTATTGTTTTCTGCTGTCAAATGTAGATATACAACACGTGTGATTGCCCAGTCAGCTGTTTTATTTACATTAAAATGTCTAGTTGTAATGTAAGAAAAAATAATGAGACATTTATTTCTATGTTAATAACCTGAGAGGAAATGTAATGCAATAAAAGTAACACATAAACAATATAATGCATTCTCTGAACCACCTTTTATGAAGCTTGTTATTGAATTACATTATGAAATGTAACTGTGGTGTTTCCTTTTAATAATCCTGTTTGGCGATGGTTTGCAGTGTCATTGCTTGAGAAAGTTCATTTCTTTGAGTTATGACGCAGATTAGAACTTAGAAATGTCAAAACTGTTCACTGGAAAATGACCGTTGTTCCTCCTCCCATGTGCAGGGCCTGCTGACGAGTGGCTACATCATTCTGCTTTCAAGGGTGGGGGAGAGAGTGGCAGCAGACATGAGGAAAACCCTTTTTGCATCCTTACTGAGGTAAATAATCACTCAGTGTTCACTAATAAACTCATGGATGGGCTACATCTACAGCCCAACAAACACTATTCACAGTGCCAGTTTTTTGTCTCAGGCAAGACGTGGCTTTCTTTGATGCCAATAAAACTGGACAGCTGGTGAATCGTTTGACTGCTGACATTCAGGAGTTCAAGTCGTCCTTTAAACTGGTCATCTCTCAGGTATGAAGCGCTGTCTTTGTGTCGTAAACTAATAAGTCATTCTCTATTTAGCTTTAGCATTCTAATTCCTGTTTTTGTTTTCTTGCCTATTTTGCAGGGCCTGCGGAGTTTTACACAGACAGTTGGATGTTTTGTCTCTCTCTATATCATCTCCCCCAAACTCACAGGTTTGACTGTAGTTGTCCTCCCCTGTCTGGTGGGAGCGGGGGCTCTCATTGGCTCATTCCTCCGCAAACTATCCCGTTTGGCTCAAGAACAGGTGATGCAATGCTATCATTTGTCATTTGTCTTGGAGACAGTTTGAGTTTTATTGCCAAAAAAAAAAAAACATAGATATGAACAGCAACGAATGAGGCCAACATACTGTACAAATGTTAAGACACCAGGTTTATTTATAACGTCTTCTTGACTCCCACTGTGACTCTGTCAACAGAGAGATAAGTCTGTGTTAACACTTATATTGTTAGACATGTTACTGACACTCCAAGTAAGTCAGCAATGACGAATAAGTTGTTTTCTTCAGATTGCTGACAGTTTTGAGAAACAATCTTTTGTACTGATGCCACTAGGCTTGAAGTCTTTTATGACTCAGCCTATTCAGTTTCAGCATCTTGACTGTAATGTGTACAAAATTATATAACTTTCAAAATAAGTTTGATCTGCTGACTGTGTTTTAATTTAAGGTGGCAAAAGCAACGGGAGTTGCGGATGAGGCACTCGGCAACGTGAGGACAGTGAAAGCTTTTGCGATGGAGGAGCGGGAGCTCCAGTAAGCCAGAGTATATTTTGATATACATGTAGTGCTTGAAGAGCTGCAGTGTGTTGTATGTCAGAGATAACATGCTTTAATATCCACCATCTTATATTCTCTCTAGATTATACGCATATGAAGTTGACAAATCATGCGAAATGAATGAAAATCTTGGCGCTGGAATCGCTGTTTTCCAAGGACTGTCCAACATTGCCCTGAACTGTGAGTGGATTTAATTTATTTACGCTGAGCATCGTAGTACTGTGTCTCACGATATGCAGCATAGTCATGTTTCTGTGTCGTGTGCTGTTACAGGCATTGTCCTAGGAACTATTTTTGCCGGAGGGACTTTAATTTCTAGCAATGAAATGTCCCCTGGAGACCTCATGTCTTTCCTGGTTGCTTCCCAGACTGTTCAGAGGTAAAATATATGACTCCTTCCACAATCACTGCTCTTTGCTCTGCTCTGATGTTCAGTGTATAACGTCTGTATTCTCTGTCTGTCTGTCTCAGGTCATTGGCCAGTATCTCTATTCTCTTTGGACAGGTGAGTAAAAATGTGTCTATATCTGTGTGGCACACTTTTATGAGCACGTTTGTAGAAATCTGAAATATTATTCAAGGAGAAATCAAGGCAGTCTCTAACGTATGGTACAGATGGTGAGAGGATTGAGCTCTGGGGCTCGAGTGTTTGAATACCTGTCTTTGAAGCCCACCATTCCAATGTCTGGAGGAGGGCGCATCCCGTACCATTCTCTGACAGGAAGAGTGGATTTCATGGACATTTCATTCAGGTTGATTCAACACAAAAGTCGATTTCAAGACAAACATTAATGAAACATAAATATAAGAGGATACAATTGATTTCATTTATTGTGTTTATTTATAGCTATCCAACAAGACCGGGCCATCAGATCTTGAAGAAGTTCAGCTTAACGTTGCCGCCTGGTAAAACTGTGGCCATTGTTGGAGAATCTGGAGGAGGTAATGTCTCAGTTAATGATTCAGACTGTAAATCTGTTGAAAAGGTGTACATAATGTGTTGGTGAGCCTCTAAATAAGTAATCTGATACATTTTAGGAAAGTCCACTGTAGCGTCCTTACTGGAGCGTTTCTACGACCCGACCAGTGGCGTAGTCATGCTGGATGGACTTGACATCCGAACCCTTGATCTGGCCTGGTTCAGGGGGCAAGTCATTGGATTTATCAATCAGGTAAAGACTGCTTAATAATCATTAATTCACCCCACTTGATGAAACTATAATTTATCTACATTTGTAGCTGTACCGTTTTCTACAGTAGCTGCCACCTCATATCTTTGCAGGAGCCAGTTTTGTTCGGATCATCTGTCATGGAGAACATCCGCTTTGGGAAGCCCGGTGCCACAGAAGCTGAGGTCATTAACGCAGCCAAGCAAGCCAATGCTCACCACTTCATTACAGCTTTCCCAGATGGCTATAACACCGTGGTCGGTATGTCGTCTCCTTTAGGCATTTATAACATATTAAAGTTTGTGTGCCGTTTAAAGACTAAGCTCCAGATTTCTAAATCCAGGTGAACGAGGTGTGACATTATCAGGTGGCCAGAAACAACGCATCGCTATCGCCCGCGCCTTGATCAAGAACCCCAGCATCCTGGTGCTGGACGAAGCCACGAGCGCTCTGGATGCAGAATCGGAGCGAGTGGTGCAGGAGGCCCTGGACAGGGCCACAAGGGGTCGCACTGTGCTTATCATCGCCCACCGCCTGAGTACCATTCAAGGGGCTGACCTCATCTGTGTCATGAGCAATGGCCGCATTGTGGAGGTGAGGCAGCAGAGCGTTCAGAGAAATGGAGGTGGTCTTATCTCTTCGTAAAAGTCACGGCTAATTTATTAGACTACCTCGTAAGTTCAAAGAAGCACTGAAAATAATTGACTTCATACAGGTGTACTGGTTGCTTCCATCTCAACGTACTAACTGTGTAATATAAGTTTTAATTATATCTAACAGCTTGCTCTTTTCTTTTAAGGCTGGGACTCACTTGGAGCTGCTGAGCAAAGGAGGACTTTATTCTGATCTAATCCGCAGGCAGAGAGCCGAGGGGCAGAAGTGAACACACTAAAACTTGATAACTGTAGATCTACAAGGAGACTACCACGAGTAATGGAATTTCTTTTTAATGAAATTCATAGGAAGGTCTTGCCTGAACAGATAAATTATGGAAATCATCCACCAGATCTCTGTCTAGTTTTATGACAAACTCCCAAATTTATGTGCTGTATGTAAATGTGAAAGCGGACCAACTGGATCAGCCTGTGATGATCAACAAAGCACACTACTGTACAGTATCAAACTTAAATGGGAATTTCAACACTGGTTCTTTTATGTTGTATAGAATGATAAATTATAATGTGGTAGAGAAAAAAATAATAAAACTTTGTTTTAATTAGCGTATGCTTCCTTTTTTTTTTTCATGGATCACAATACAGAGAACGTCCATGTTTTGTCACAAATAAAGGGTCGAAGGAACTAAAACACTGAGCCTAAATAATGAGCAGTGTGTTTTGCGGATAGTGTTTTTCATCTTCTAGCCCACTGAGAGATAGAGAAAGCAGAAATGTACTTTCCACTCTGTGCTTCAGTTGCTCTCCACAATCATCCATTCTGTTTTGTGACATCTGTGGAAGAACTGCTGTTTTTGGCACCATTATTACCTCCCTTATACGAGTGATAACTGCTAACTGCCTTTTAAACCTGCGCTGCCTCTGGATGTATGATTTTACTAACCATAAGTTAAATCTTTTGAGTAACATTACGACACAGCTGCTGGAAGCTACAGACTTTTTTTTTACAGCCACCGTTCAACTCTATAGAGTGTTTGATCTCATTCGGAAGTTTTTGGGTGGTGCATGACTTTAATGCCCCCTTTTTTATGTTTATTTTATCTGTCCCTTGTGCGTCTAAATGCAGACATAAAGTCTTTGCATGCTGGTGGATATTGTCCATCACTGTTTATTTATTGTGTCATAGGCTCATTTACCAGATGGAAAAGTGAAAAGCTCATTTATATCTAAAAAAAAGTCTTTATATCATTAAACATGCAAATTAGGCTGTCTGTACTGTTTAAAGAAAAGTACACTGACATGCTTCCAAGAAGAATCCATATGTAGTTTGAGATTAGATTAAAAATGATCGATTTAATTAATAAAAACACATTTAAGGGGGTTGTTTTTTATATATCATATAGGCTACAGCACTGTACAGCTGGAGTTTGTGGTTGGCCTTCTTCTTACAGTCAAAGTGTGCCATAACATGTCTTTAAAGAAGAGAAAACTGCTTGGCATGCAGTAAGTATTTTGGGATCACTGGTCTGAGTCTGAAGACTGTTGCAATTCATCTGTTGGCCTCTAGATGACCAGCAAGAGAAGCTTTGCTGCAGACCGACCAGGAGCAGCAGCCAAAGTGCAGATAGCTTAAAGCTAACGCCAGCTAGCACAACATTACAAACCCCCGGCTGGGGCTTTAATAAGTCGTTGGTTTGCTGGCTAGTTCAAAGCTGGCTTCACTGACCAAACATGCAGAAATATGAGAAGCTTGAAAAAATCGGAGAGGGTAAGTTACACACGCCTTTTTAAGAAAAATAATAAAGTTAATATTAGCTAGCTTGGTTTGCTTCACTAGCATTCATGTATTTGCAGTGCTAGCTTAGCCACATGGTAAAGCTCTGTATCTGCGTCAATTAAATTCCTAGTTAACCGCATATGAAGCCGTGCTTGCCTTCTCTACCTATACTAACCCGTGTTAGTGACGAGATTTGTCAGACGATTTAAACCTGCCAGCTTTTTACGATGTCACCGCCGGCTAGTTAGCGAGCTAATGCTAGGACCTGTTTTAACGTTGCTGTGCCCATTCATCAGTGCGATTATCCGCTCCCGCAGGCACGTACGGGACAGTTTTCAAGGCTAAAAACAGAGAAACGCACGAAATTGTGGCTTTGAAACGGGTCAGGTTGGACGACGACGACGAGGTTTGTGTGTGCAAGTAATAACATTTCGTTAGCTAGCTGGCTAAGTTGTTAGCAGGCTAGTGCTAATCGAGCTGTGTGTGTCATTTCTTTCTTTTGCTTTTTCTTTTTTTAAAGGGGGTGCCAAGTTCTGCTCTGAGAGAAATCTGTCTCCTGAAGGAGCTAAAGCATAAAAACATTGTCAGGTCAGTCTGCTGGGAAATGTAGTTTGCCACATGAGTTCATCTGCCAGTCGGTTTGTATTCAACCCTGATCTCTCCTCTGCAGACTACATGATGTTTTGCACAGTGACAAGAAGTTAACCCTGGTTTTTGAATATTGCGATCAGGTGAGATGCTCTCATCCCAAACCTGCAGCATCTTTTAACATGCGCCTTTCTGATGCTAATACGTGTCTCTCGTCAACTCCAGGATTTGAAGAAGTATTTTGACAGCTGCAATGGGGACCTAGATCCCGAAACTGTGAAGGTAAGAGAGAGAAACATCCTGGGTGACACATGAAGAGACCAAGCAAAGGGTGCCTGCTTAAATGCATACTCTACATTGTCATGTGACATCTCGTGAAACTGCTCAGAGATTGTTTTGTCTCTGAACTCTATACCGTCTCTCTCTCTCTCTCTCGCAGTCATTCATGTACCAGCTGCTGAAAGGCCTTGCTTTCTGTCACAGTCGAAACGTTCTTCACAGAGATCTGAAGCCGCAGAATCTCCTCATAAACAGAGTGAGTTTTTTTTTTGGACTTTGACTTGAAGGCTGGTAAATAATCTGTAACGTTAAATCCAAAAGTGAGCTATGCAAACGCTGAATCTGATGTGCTGCAGAGGCTGCAGTCTGTCAGTCCGTGTTAATATTACCTGGGTAGGTTTGGTAACTTGTGTCTCTGTCTATAGAATGGGGAGCTGAAGCTGGCCGACTTTGGGCTGGCTCGAGCTTTTGGCATTCCTGTGAGGTGTTACTCGGCAGAGGTAAGGTGTACTTCACAGCAGGCGCTACTAGTTGACTGCTTCCATCTTTAAAAGGTATAACCTGCGTGACCCTCGCATTGATTTCTGGCACCTTTTTAATATCTAATGAGAAACCAAGTCAGAGACTCATTCCTGAATGTTTCGGCTGCCACTGAGGGATTTTAAATCACAAAATGAAGACATCTGTGCTCTTTAATCCAGGCTTTTAACACGTCTGTGTGGCCACAGATCTGGTGTTTTTTAATAATTTCCAATCCTAGTTTTATAACCAAACAATATCTCATCAATAAGTTAAAAGCTTTCAGGCTTGGCAGATAGCAGATATGAGCCCTCTTCCACAATGTTCCATGTTTTATAGACACTCCTTTGTCCTCTTATTATTTGGGTGAACGGTCGATGACCTCAGTTTGTTTCTCTGAGATCCTGAAGCTGTTAATTTAATGACAGAGAGAGAGAGAGAGAGAGAGGAACACACACCAGCGTGCGGTCTTTATTTCTTTCTTTTATTTTTGTTTTGCTGATTCCATCAGAGAAATGACAGGCAGGCGAGTCTGAAATAGGTTTAGTGGTTTGTGGTTGGCTGACCTAAGGGCCCAACAAGTCCTCATCTCATGAGGGCGGCACTTGACCCAGGGTGACATCACTGACCGGACAATGTAATAAACAGAAAACCTTGGAGGGGAACAGAGCTTGAAGTAAGGTCAGTTTCAGAGGACTTTTTTACAGCAAGAAGAGATGAACGGTCCGACACTTACTTCACACTACATTTATATGCTGGATGTAATACATGCAGTATAAATAAAATATGAAGTTGCTGAAGTTCTTATCATGATAGTTTGGGGATTCAGCACTACTGCCAACCTGGTCAAATCCCTAAAAATCGAAGGTGTAGGAGCCAGCGCTGTTTCTTTTTTACTTCAGGTAATTGGCACAGCGGGTGTGGTTACACCTGTTTGTTTTTTTTTGTTTTTTTTTAGTTTAGTATTTTCTGTTGACCATTGCACTATTTATTATTACATTGCACATCAAATTATATAGTTTGGTTCATCACGTTTTGTCTATTTCAGTTTGCTCTTTTTCTTTTTGGTTAATAAACATCATAATACGTACAGCGTGGATTGTCTTGGGTGGTTCAGAGCAGAATCGATCAGTGCTCAGTCTCTCTTCCTTTGTCGACCCAGAGTTGACGCGAAGCAGCAGCAGCAGAGGTATTATTCAGCTGCATAAGCATTTTATATGCAGAGTTCCCCACACGAAAGTTAAAACAGTTGGCAGCTTAAAGTACATTTATGTAATTCCGGTTGGAGGATTCACAAATGTTACTTCATTTTTTTTTTTCTCCGTCACGTTGACTTGTTAAAAGTTGTTAGTGATCCTGTAGCAGGTGGTCACATAATTAACGTCTGTATCAAACTGAACTTTTAAACTTTTGAAGCTGAAACACCTCCAACTACTTTCAGTCAGCCCACACACACTCTGTGCCAAACAGAACTTTTGTATAATTTAATTTTTTCTTCTTCTTTTTTTACCCTGTTCTATCAGTGCACTTCACCAAACACATTTTCATACAAGCTGGGAAGAAAAAAAACGATACTTGACAAAGCAGCGGTTTGTTAAATTGTCATGAAGGTGTAGTGGGAAGTGAGTCGACTAGTGTTGGTGACGGTGCCTCTAAATGTCTGTCTTTGTCAAATCAGCATCAGCACATAGTGACACAGTGAGCGAACATTACGCTGAATGTCTGAATTACCGTGTTAACGCCAGTTTGACTGTGATAATTGATGTTATTGCTCTAATTCTCACACTTTACTCTGTGATCTGTACGTAGGTGGTGACATTGTGGTACCGGCCTCCAGATGTGCTGTTTGGTGCTAAACTTTATTCTACCTCAATTGACATGTGGTCCGCTGGATGCATATTTGCAGGTTTGTTTGTGACTGTTGACATAAAAGAGGATATGAGTCTCTTTTCTTACTTTGTTTTGTTACATAACGTGATAAGAATACAGTTAAAACCAGTAATAAAAAAATCAAACTCCATCCTTGTAAGTATCAGGCATTTTAAAAGGTGAAACCACTGACGGTATAAAGAATGGACAGTGATGTCATTCATGTTGGATGTACTGCTTCTTCCACCTCCCGGCTGAACTAAATATCGGCAAAGACGTGGATCACCAGCCGTGAAGTTGGCCATTTTAATACGGCTGCGGATAGACATGGACTCACTTCTGCAGCCTGTCGAGGAATTACAGTTTTTAGCACTTGCACATTGGCTGAATTTCCCAGCTCCGGAGGTTCCCGCTTGGGTCAAACATGTCTAAGTAGTGTTTGAGCATACAGGAGAGACACTGCCAACGAGATACGATACCTTTGGAGCTGGATGTGAGGCTAAATAGATAGAGGAGAGATGAGTTTGGCGGAGCCCGGGGCCACATTGGAAATAAATCATTAACTATTCGTGTTTTTATCCTGTCCTGCTTCAGATTTATGCATAGCACGTGGTGTTATTTCATGTCGTTTATATATGTTGGATTGAGTTTGACTGTTTTATGGCAGAGTAGAGCCAAATCATGTATAAAATATTAACCATAGTTCATTTTTATTCCATTCAGAGCTGGCTAATGCTGGAAGGCCTTTATTCCCCGGGAACGACGTGGACGACCAGTTGAAAAGAATCTTCAGATATCTTTTTCTTGACTTCTTTAGTAGGAGTATTGGAAACATTGGTCTCCTGCTCATGCAGTCCGGTGTGTGGGACCACAGTGGTTTGACTCTGATGAATGATTAACAGTAAGTCTTACCTGTCTGTTGCAAGAAGTTTTTCTTTAACCGCTCTGTACATTGTTGGGTACACCAACCGAAGAACAGTGGCAGACGATGACGAAACTTCCCGATTACAAGGTGAGTTATTACCCCCAGTGGGTGAAGTATACACTTTCTTTCCTTACCGTTATTTACCAATTCTTTTCTTTTCCTACCTGCAGCCATATCCCATGTATCCAGCCACCACCTCCCTGGTGAATGTGGTCCCCAAACTTAGTAGCACAGGACGGGATCTACTCCAGGTACATTCAACCTTTTGAATCTGTCAGAATAAATGTTTAGCTTTCACCCACTCATCCATTCAGATATCAAAACACTTGGTCTTTTATTGTTTATGCGAATAGTTTGGTAACTTTGGTAGCTAGTTGTTGCAAATGCAGTTTTCTCTGCCGCTCACTTATTAAAATGTTTCCTTTGATCTCACCCAGAACCTGTTGAAATGTAATCCTGTTCAGAGGATCTCGGCAGAAGAGGCCTTGCAGCACCCTTATTTCGCTGATTTCTGCCCACCCTAAATGCTAAATTGCCTCTCGCTCGAACCTCCAGCCTCCAGATTCAATCATCCTTCACTCTGTGGGGTCATTAGGACCAGTCTCAACAAGGCAAATCCCCTCGCCGGTTTTCAAAACACTCCCCTGCTTTAATTCTGCTGTCTCTACCCACGTGGAACAAAATCCTAGTGGCTCTGCAAGGTTTTTAGGTTCTTTTTAAGTTGCAAGCCTGTTTTTAACGTGGTACACATTCACCTCCCAGTTAATTAGCACTAACGGGGGAGGGTGCAATATGTGTTGCATTTAATACGTTTTATACCTGTGGAAATGGTTGTCAACAAGAAACTCCTCTGCTCCACAAGACTGAAATTAACACGTGCAGTTTATCGCTCTTTAGTGGTTGCTGGTGAATGAAAATGGGCCCTTTCTTTTTGAATCTGTCTCATCTGGTGAATTAGTTTTGGAGACCTAAAATTCAAAGTGCTAGCACACACTGCGTCGGTTACTCAAACAGCCTTATAATGTTACGGCTTCTGTTCTTATTGTAATGTGTTTTTCAAAGCAGCTCTGACAAATTTACTTCCATTAGTAGAAGTCTTAAATTCACTGTAACCCCACCGATTCGAGTTTTGATGCCAACACCAATACTGATATTTGAGAGTTTAGAAAACGTGACGATGTGTCGGCCATTTTTTTTCCCCCCATACACCTAAGCATGGACAAATATTTTATCACTTAAATTGGGTTATTAAAGGATTGTGATTGAGATAGATGGACCGACTCCGTGATGGTGACACTGTGTCTAAATTCTCAAACTCATCTTTGGTGTTTCTGTTCTGCAGTTTGTTGTTGCTCATTAACCATACTATATACATCGGTACTGATACGTCCGTAACAGGTTTATATCCGCAGATACATTGGCTCTAGTGGAGCCCTCAGATTCCTGGGGCAGCTAATGCTACAATGTCGCTTAATTAAACACATCGATTTGTCAGTTTTAGAGCCACAAGCGAGAACTGTAAAAGCTTAAGTCAATGTTTGTTTCTTTTCACGATTGGATGTTATTTTTGCAAGTCACCTGTAAGTCTGTAATTGGGAATATATAACTACTGGAGGTCATTTGGCACTAATTATTGGTACTAATTTCTTTCTTTGAAAGAACTTCTCCGGTTAAAGTTGGAGTTAATACTCATAAGTTATTCATTTATTATTGGAGACTTTATTTTCCGTATATTAGAAACAGTTTGTGTGTAAACAAAATGTTTTGCATGTTCATTTGATCATTTGCACTAGCTATAAGTTTTGAGGTCACACTGGCTGTTAATTAGAAATGATCAATTAGAAATGTACCAATTGGACACAGTCTGTACTTTCCCTGTAATTAGTACCAAATCGCATACCTCCTTCCTGGAAACTTCCCATGAAATTATTAGGCAATTACAGACCTCTAAAATACCCCGTTTTGTTTGTTTGTTTGTTTTTTCTTGACTTTTTCTTTAGACCAGAACCGACTATGGACTTGTTAAACTGATGTTTCACATAAGCAACAGAACAACTCTTTATTCCACTACCTATTATGAGATTGTTTAATAGCATGGGAAGCTAATTTATCTTTTTTTTTTCCCCTCCTCAGGCTTTTTATTTCCCCTTTTTGTATTTGTCTTTTGTGCACTTTGTAACAGTTAAGTTTTATTTTAAATCGTTTAGTTATCAATATTATTATTATTATTAAATATGTTGAACACTGACAGCCAGGATTATAGCCGGTTATTAATTAAATGGGCCAATATATATATTTACATGTTAATAACTAATGGACCATTAGTGACACTTTTTTTTGGTTGTTGTTTTTTGACACTTCATTATTGTACTAATGTCTTTTAGCTTATTTTTTTTATGCTTTTGTAATAGTTAAATTAGAGATGACAAAATCCACTGATAATCTGTATTTTTATGATTGTTTTGCACCATTAGTTGTTTCCATTTTGGTTGCTTACATTAACGTGGCTGACAGCTTGCAGTGTTATTTTACTCCAGATTGTTACAGTGATACTCGACGCATAAAAAAAAAAGCCAACATAATGAGTTTGTTTGAAGTAACTGTGTTCATAGGGAATGGATTTATTTTCATTTTTCTGATGTAAGACAAGATAATGGATGCATGTATTTATTAATGATGGAATGTCTGCTCATGTTTTTTTTTTTTTTTTTTTTTTTTTGCATTCATTTAAATGTAGCACAACTTCATTTGGTACAGAAACTCTCCTTTTTGAATGATTTAAAGATACTCGGCTCACCAGCGTTTAGCAGGCTCTTTTTTAGGATTTCAAATGTTTGAAGGTTGTGTGTATGTGTGGATTAAGTTATAATGAAAAACAAACAACAAAAGCATATGCTCTCAGTATTTCATTATCTCGTGGTGACAGGACATTTAATACCAACTGCTGTAGAGTTATTTTATACAGCTTAAATTTTAATTTTGGATGAAGTGGATTTTGCACTTTGTCAGTATATTTGCTTTTCTTGGTAGAACTTGGGACAGATGACTCTTTCTGTGTATATTTCAGCCAATACGACATAAATACATGTTTGCTTTTGAAACTGGAGGTTTGTTCTTGACGTTGGAGACGTTGGATCACATGATCTTCCCCATCAGATGGTGCGTGCCTAGCTGTCATGGGAATGTAGCTTTTCTCCTTCATGTTGTCTTAAAAGTTAAAAACACACACACACACACAAAATAATCTTGCCACAAGGCCCAATTATTTAGTAGCTGTTGTGGAACTTTCGATTGTAACTGGGCAAACTAAATCTGATGGAAAAAGATTGTGTGATACAATTGAAAACTCCAGAACAGCTGCCCTCATGGTGAGATTCATTCATAAATCACCATGATGATTTCATCTTTTAAGCCGGGTGTAAACTTTGTGTAAAGCCTTTGAGAACTTGGTTTAAGCTATACTTCAAACAAAGAAAGTCTGAATAAGAACCAGTTAAGGTTTTAGCATTAGAAATATATTATTAGGTATTATAAGTGTGAGTTTAACAGTAAAACTCATTTAAATCTACACAATCAGGACTCAACTGTCACTTGATTCGTATTTAAAGTCTGGGTAAAGGCAATTTGTAAAGAGATTCCTTTCAAAATACATTAAATATGTTGGAAAATGGCTGCTAAAAATGTGAAAAGACTGAATGATATATTACTGGAATGTGGAATTAAAACAGTTTTGAGTTCAGGATTTTGTGGGCGGTCCTAAAGGGTGGCTCGATGACACACTGAGGCCACCCTGAGTGTAGCCCTGCACCCCTAGCAGAGAGATAGATTAATTCATCTCACTCTGTTTCAAAGTTAGTCATCATTTTCTGAACTCATCGGACTGCTCCCATGAGTGGGCGTGGTTTAAGCACATTGGACATGCCCCTACAGTCAGCTGAGAATAAGAATTACCGATTTTGACACCTAATTTCATAAACTTGTTGATGTTTTTAACCATTCAAATTTGGCTGGGTAGTTAATAACACTTAATTCTTTGGTCTCACAAACTCAGAGCACAAATTTATTCTTGCTTTACACGGACTTCAAATGTTGCAAGCAAAATTCAGATTGGTTCATGGAAGTCTGTGACGTCACCCTGTACCAGCTAAGCCACGCCTACCTCTAACGAGTGAGACGACCCAAAAACAAAACAAATGCAGAAATCTCTTGCATCGATTTACCCAAACTGTTCTAATTTTACCAGATTTTATTTTTTGTTCATGGCAGACTGTATCGCTCACGGTAAGGAGATGATGAAGAAATCTGAAGTTGGCAAACTGACACTGAAACTGCAGACTTAAGACTGACTACGCTACACATAGTTAAGTGTGTATTAACTATTTAATGTACAGTTTTTCAGAGTTAAAATCACATATCTACAATAAAATGCACATAAAGCATGTAGAGCCAGATGAAGCAAGTTCAGTTCCCCCAGATGTTTGTGCGCATGAAAATCTTGATGTTACCTGTAAGAACCAGTCTTGAAGGCACATTTTAGTTTCACTTCAAGCCACATTATGTTCATTTAATCCACAAAACGTAATAGAAAGATGTTGCAGTTTTTCCACATCGGCACAATATCTTTCTTTTTGAAGTATTGCACGATCCCAAGCCTGGTTTGAGGAGGATTTTTTTTTTTTTTTTTTTTTAAATGTTATAAAGATTCAAGATGTATCACATGACGTGGAGAATACCATTTTGATTCATCTGGCTCCAAAAATACATTTTGGACCGTACAAAGTGTTTAGCATGGCTAAGATTACATTAAGAGACCAGAGATAATAGGAATACACAATGGTCATGCAAGGAAGAAAATGGGGTGATGTGACATAAATTATTTACTGCAAGAATAAAATAGTTCAAATCTAGGTGTTGGAAATGTATATAATACGGTTTTCTACTTGGCCATAACTATGTGGTAAATATCAGTTAAAGACTACTTAATGAGCACAAACAGTTCAGTAATAGTTTCTGCCAGTTCACATACACTCTGCTGTTCTTTGACTGGTAGTAAGGCAGGGGGTGGGGAAAGAGAGGTAAAGACCCAGGACATATTCACAAATCCTTCATCCACAGTTTGCGGTAAATGCTGGGTCATTTTTTAATTATTATTTTTTTTAACCCAACGACATGACACACACACTCAAAATCATCATGATAATGCAGCATCATCAGAATAGCATCATTGTGTAATATGAATTGGCATTTGTGTCCCTTTTTATTCGGCTAATGATGGTTAACATACAGTCGTCATATCATACACCTGTGTTGCAGTTGGCAGCTGTTCAGTCTACATCCACTCCAGCTGTTGAATACGTCATGAATTGAAAATCGAGATCCCAAATTGTTTTTTTTTTTTTATGTCAAATTTGCTAACAGTTGTATTTGATTCAATGTACTTATTGCTCGTGACACAACACCACTGATTCACCTTTTTTTTCTGTTTCCTGAAAAGTAAAATCTCCATTTGGATAAAGTCTCTTCACAAGGTGACGTCTGGCTCCTTTTTTTTGGAGTATACTCTTATTCCCGAACACACCGTGCGTAACAGTGTGTGTGTGTGTGTGTGTAGTTAAAACTAGAGCCACAAAAGGTAGTCACAACCATAGACGTCCGGTCATTGGCTTTCAAGTGATGGCTGATCTCCAAGGGTTTGTGCTTCACATCAACAGTCATCTAATACACAGACAACAGAGTAATAAAGCTACAGTGTTATGAACACCATTGACTTGATTGGCATTATACTTGAAAGTTTCACATAATAATAATAATAATAATAATAAAAAAAACTCTGCTCTCTGAATTTTCAGTATTTATAGTGAGGTTATGTACCTACAAGTCCATAACTGTAGTGTCAAGGATTTAAATAACAGTGAACATTAACAATAGAGGAAGTAGACTCACACGAAGATAAGAAGGAAAAGTTGTGTACGTGAGTAAGATGGGTAAATATAGAGTTTATTATACTTGATCATTTATACATCACAAACTGTTATTTGTGACTTATTACATGTTCTGGAGTAATAATAATAATAATAATGATAATAATAAAAGGACACAATGGTAAAATTGTACAATGCATTTCTGTTATAAATCAAGTGAACCGAATGGGGCTGAGGTGCATGGTGGTTTTGATGTTTTGAGGCAATTCTCTTGTATCTAATAAAGTCTGTTTCGTTGTCAGTCACGTTATAATCGCCAGAAACTCAAAAAGACACTTACGGCCCACCCAGATAGAAAGTCCAAATTCCTTCTGGTGTAAGAACAGATGGAAAAAAACACTTTTTAAATTAATATATATCTATATTTATATAGATATATATAGATAAGATGTATATATATATATATTTGACCAATGTCTCACAAGAATTTCTTCATGGCATTTGATTGCGGGTATTTACAAATTTCTGTCAAAGTTTAGGAATGTCACCAACAAGCCTTTTAAAGTCTGCTTATGTTCCATAGAGAATAGATTACTATCACAGGGGATTGTGCTGATGAACACCTTTAAGACACAGTAATGAAAATAACAGCTGAGAATTATTAAAAAGGCAAAAAGGAAAGCCTGATTGCTTCTCTTCTAATGAATTCAATGTAAATAAGGGCCAAATTTATTTTACAGCAAGCTGCATGCTAGCATTTTTTTTGTTTGTTTGTTTGTTGGGTGACAGCACAGCAACACTATCCCCAAAAATGGGTAAATAATGAAAATTGAAATGTCTGATGCCTGATTCTCTTTTTATTACCCTTACTGTGTGTAAAAAGTGACTGAAGTTAACAAAAACATCCAATTCGGTACTTTACATCATCCTGGGATCCACGTGGAACAAAACTAGATACTTGCATATGTACAAATAATCAAGTTCCTCTTCTGTTTTGAATTCGAATAAGCACAGTTGTCTAATTAATGAGACAATCCAAAGCCTCACAGTAGCAAAAGGCAACATTAAACACTCGCTTAGTGTTTTGATTGTGAGCAGCTCTTTTTTTTAACCGACAGTCGGCTCATTAAAGTCGAACAGATTTCCAAAAAGGCTCTCCTGTTCAAACTGGTGACAAGTATAAGGTCACTCGATACAGATGCTGGAGACGTAACACTGATAAGAAACTCCAATGCTACACATACCAATCCGCATTTGTTATTTTGTTTTTTTCTGGATTGATGTACAGCAAAACTAGCACGACAGTACTATGTGACTCATCTCAACACAGGTCAGAAACCCAGTTTTGGACACGTTTATCTTCACTGGTTTTTATACTCTCAAAGTGACCGTGTACGAAAAACAAATCCACAGGATGAAACACGAATAAATTAACACTGATGCCTTGACATGGCAGTTAAACCTGAGTTCTGTTTTGGAAGTGGTCTCTTTTTCTTCTGATGATAGTATTCTATTTCTATTCAGGCATTGATAAACTCTACTATACGTTTTTGAGTTATACACTCGACCGTTTTCTGTTAAATACATACATTATTTCACAGTTTGCTGTCATGTTCCCCAGATGTGCCGCCCCACCACCCAACCCCTACTTTATGTTGTCAACAAGCAAACTCCTCAAAGTTTCCTAGAGTCGGGTGACGAGGTAACATGTTCGGCGTGAATCCGAGACTGTCCGAGTGACTCCGGAGGGTGTCACAGGTGCTCTGCAAAACAGAGGGGAGGGAAGGAGGGAAGACGAGTTCAACCGGGGTTAAGGGAGGGGTGATGAAGGGAGCGATGATGTGGGAAAGGAATGAGCCACAGGTAAAATGAGAGCGACCGGGACGATGAAGGGACACGGAGGAAATAAAAAAAAAATGCATGTGGTGATGAGAAATTGAGCAAAAATGGGGGGGGAAATGACATAATGTATATAATCAAGGACGGTGAATGACAGAAACATATGTGGACGGTGATGAGGTAATGAACACAACAGATTTGGAAGTTCCAAGATCAGCCACATCGCATATGTTTCACAGGTAGTGAGAAGAGAGTTTGAAGAGAAATCAGGGGAATGTGGGGAAAAGATAAATGAAAAGAGGAGGAGAAGAGAAAGAAAACATCATATTTTTAGTCCTGTTTTTCTTTAACACTAGCACGTTAAATTGTTAGATTTACGGAAGTTAAAAAAAACATCCACATATGTCTGCAATTCCCTGTGTGTGTGTGCTTCATGAGTGGATAACTACTGACATGTGGATAACAACCACCGGTGGTCCCATTGGCAAAAATGGCTACTCCGGCAGACATAGAACCATTGATGTTGTGTGTAAAATTCACTGCATGCAGACCTGTGATAACATCACAAAGTAATGCATCTAGTGATGTTATCTGGCGTGAGCCTCAAATGCATTGCCTCTAAATGGACCCTCTGTGCTGCGGGGAAACAAATAGATGTCATGTGGTTCAGCCTTTTGTACAACAATTCAATAAATGCGTAATCTGTTTTCACAGGAGTACTGCGCTTTATCCTACGGGAAAGAAAGCATCATTATTCAGTGGAAGGAGCGTGGTTTTGCATGGTGCGGAGAGTCAGATCGTTATGCACTTGGAGAATCCAACCAACTCATGCCTTCTGTTGAGCCGATAAGTACAGAAACACACCGGAACTAACCTAAGACCTGATGTTAAAATGCTCACTGCAGTTGGATAATCACCCCTCTTTTTGTTGACCGTCTACTAAAGCCAACCAAATCATTTGTAGCCACTGAGGAAATGATGTATGAGATGGTATTAGGTATGTATGAAAGAGAGGGACAGCATGGGAGGGAGCATCTATTATCAATGGGGTGTGCTACCTGGGGGCATGATTAGGCGTGACACCAGGGCTGGTTGGGTTCTCTGGAAACTCCTGGAATAGACATGATGAAAAGAAAGATGGGTGAGGGTGACTGAAATGAAAATAAAACACAATGCAAATGCTAGTACTTAAAAAAAAAAAGAAGACTTGCGAGGGAATACTAGAAGAGGGTGTTTTACCCTCAGTGACACCACTGAAGTACTGTAGGAGGATGGAGTTTTTATAATAAGCAGGGAAAACAAAAGACAATTACTGCCAACCATTTAGTGTTGGCCATCATTAAAGGAGAATGACAATTAAACGTATAGATAGAGAGTCTAATAAACCACTAAACACGCTACTTTATTGTCGGGTTGTTTTAGTGGAGATGTGATAATGGACTAGTTGAAAAACGGTTATTGAATATGAGCGAAAGGAAGTACAAAATGATGGTTCATTGTAAGCAGGTGAACATATGACATGAATGGGGCAGAATACAGTAAATATCACACTATGTACGGCGCCATCAAAAGCATGACACACTATAAATATCAGCCCACTAAGTAACTGCTTCTTGTACTGCCACTTTTAACTTATAAAAGCGGATCCTCTTAAAACCCAGACTAAAATAACCTACTTCATAACTGCGCTGCCTTAAGTTAACATATTTCCACTTCTACAAAAGAGAATAAACAACTTCTTTGAATCTGTTCCTCCAAATCAGCCATCAAAACCAAATCCTGAACCTGAGGCGACTGAGCATGCAAAGAACAAAATCCACATGCAGAGACAAACCCATGGCTTTTTTTGCCAAATTAAAATAAGGAGATCTTTTCTTTTTTCGCATAATGTCGAAAAAGTCCTGGGCTTGTGCGACACACAACAAAGAATTGGAGCTTGCATTTCCAAGATTCTGCCAGTAAGACTGGATGCAAATTGGTAGATACGGTATAATGAGGGACAAAAGGAACTGTCTGCACTTAACAAAAATCTGCTTAAATGCTTTTAATTAAAACAGCATCAAGAAAAGAGTAAAACTTTCCTTTTATCTTTGTGCTTTCACCCCTACAATGAGCTGCAGAGAGGGATTAATGGCTTTAGCTCTTATTTGGCCTTGAGACAGGACCAGAGGTCCCCATGTGTTAAAGAGAGCTGGATTAAGTGGTAATTACAGTTTATACTTTGCAAAGAAAGTTTAGTTAGTATTTGATAAATTTGATGGTGTTTGTATTAGTGGTTAAACACCTTTCAAGATAAAACTGTAAAACAACCAACAATACATAAAATAAAACTACACGTTTCAAACTTCGTGTGTTTTAGTGAACTTAGATCTGTCTCATATTGGTGGTTAGCATATTCCAGACGGAAGAAGCTCTGCAGAGAACATCTCATCATACAACATGTTTGCAAACACGGCACTATCAATGTGTTACACCTATGACAAAAAACAGTTTTATTATCATAGGTTCTGACCCACAAAGACAGGTTTTAACCAGGCTGCACAGCTGTTCATTGTCAATGTATTTTTACAGCGTGTTTTGGACAGACACTGGGCAAAATATGAAAGTGACTAGACGTCAGCCACCTGACAGAAGATGGATCGTGTCCACAACATTTGCTTGGAACATGTCCAATGATGATCAGACAGCAAATTAACTTCAGCTGTTCAAGAGACAAACTAAGCTGAGTAACACTGTTACTGCAAGTATTAAGTATTAGCTTTAGCTCAGTTCCTTGCTCATTATTTTCATCCATTTTGTATGTAGCTCAACATGTGCAGTACAATTAGGCTATAACTAGCTAAACTAAATGAGCGGTTTTAAAAACTAAAAGTGGAAAACGAAAGTGGAACCGAGCAACTTCCCTGTGGGACTCCTCAGCAGTTATATGTAATATTTATGTATGTGAGAAGATTCTCACTTTAATCCGTCAGAGAGGAGCTGATAATGTTTAAGAATTGCACTATAATCAAGGATATCAGTTCAAAATTTGAGTCAAGTATTTTCCTCTGCACAGTGAGTATACTAACGGTTCCATAACTGCAGACTTTCCATCTTTTGGTAAAGGTCTGATTCAGCAGTATGTGCTGAACATTTGCTGATTACTGATATTAATAAGGTGCATTTAAGATATAAATAATTTCTTAACTGCTCCATATAACGCTTACATAAGAGTCTGCAGGGGAAGTGGAGGTGCCTCCAGACGCAGCGTTAAACCACTGGGCTCGACAAAATGCAGTGATTTAGGGCAGAAATGCCTCGCATTACTCTAGGTTTCATTTTGAAGTTAAAATGGGTTTTATTGCCTCGAAGGCTCTGAAAATGAGTTGATCATGAAATGTTAATAAAAGCTCCAGACCTTCTTCTGCTTTCAGGTCATTATTCTGCTCGCACATGAATCTGTTCTGAATTTGTTTTGATCATACTGCCAGACACAAAGTAGTGAAACCTGAGTAAAAAAAACCATTTTTTCCTGCTCTAAGTGAACCATAATTACACGACTGAGTGTGACATCGAAAAGCTACTGTGCTGCATATTGTGTAAACACTGAAAAAAGTGGGTTGTGTGTGGATCGACTAAGGTAATCATAAACTGAGCGTAAGGGCGGTTTTTGAGTCATGATGAAAAGTTCATCGAGACCAGTCAGACATTTCACGTCTAGTTATCCATGTGATGCGAACACAAACCAAAACAAAGCTCTGAAAATAAGCTTGTAAAATTCAGTGTTCTCCTTGGAAATACTCATCTGTATTCCATCTGTAAAACTATTGTAGATTTTCGTCAGCTCAAGGAATAATTCGTGCTGATTCTCCATAATATTCAATATGTAAATAAAAACTACTGTATGTGTATACTATTAGAATGCACTGATTGTGTATTCATACTGTGCAATGAAAACAGCATTTATGTATTATTAATGATTATGTTCGCGAGCACAATACATCTTTTCTGCATGGGAAATTGAAACTAATGATGACATAATGCGCCGCAGCTTTGTTTTCTCTCTGGTGCTGTTCATTAAAAGCATTTCCAGTGTTAGCAGACATTTTTTGTTGTTGTTATTGTTGTTTCCAAGCTCATCTAATATCACATCACACTCATTTCATTCATTAAAATGCATTCTGAGAGGCTAAAATTACCAGATTGTCGCTCTGACAACGCTGTGGTCGTTTCTTGCGTAGGAAGTAACCCAAAACCTTATCCTTAAACACCTGAATGCAAAGACATCAGACACCCATTATTAACACATGGAATACAACATGGTCAGTGACATTAAAACCAAATGTCAGCAGTGCAGACATATTTAGATATTCTTGTTTGAGAGTCAGATGAGATGATACCACTTCCATGTCTGTGCATTAAATATGAAGCTAGAGCCAGTAGAAACCAGCAGAAAGACTGAGAACCAAGCAGCAACCTCTCTGGCTGTGAAGTGAAGCCAATGGAGAAGTGCCAAAAACTGCAGTTCCTCAAACAGCCACTTGAGACTGGCTACAGAATGAGTCAGTCTCCATAAGTCCCCATGTTAAAATGTCCAACTTCACAGCAGAATTAAACATGTTTACAGCCTGGTACAAAAAACAGTTTTGCTCTCTATAGCTTTGCCTGTTCATGACAACTGCGCTGAGTCTGAATTTACATTTAACTCAAATGTTCAAATTATAATAAGGCATAAAGAAAACACCATGGCCGCTTTGATTGACAGGTGGGCAGCTTGTTTGAGCATATCCATATTTACACTTATGCTGGAACACAGCAGCAACTAAAAAGTTTTTAAAAAACTTAATTTATCCATACAAATACTGGAGTAGAAGAAGTACATTTTGTGGTTTAGCTGGATGTTATGTGCTGGACTATTTCTTTGGAGGAGGCAGGTATTTACTGCTCCTAGCCAAAGTGACATTTTTTCTGAACCAAGTAGTTCGACTTTATTAGGTCCAGACAGCTAAATGTTCCAAGTCTTTAGACTAAGCTAAGCTAAGTGGCTTTAGCTTCATATTTACTGGGCTGGACACAAGAGTCTAAATAACTTCTTTTAAGACTAAACACCAGCAGTACAAATATATTCAAAGGTTAGCTCTGACTTATTTAGCGAGGTATATAAACTCAAATAATTAGCTGGTAGTTTAACAAATAAGTAATTATTTCCCTTAATATACATAAAGACAAGAATGAACTAAATTAGTGTTTGAACCGTCACATTACCTCATATAGGTAGTCAAATATTTCCAGTATAGTTAAAACACTGGCTCCGATAAACAGCCCCATCTGACCTCCAATGTCACCTAGAAAAAGAGAGATTAACAGATATGGGCAGGTACAATGACTGAACAATTGTGTGTGAAACAATTCCCCACGCTGTCACTTCCAATTCGGTATCTCTCCCAGTAATCTGAGCAAAATTGTCAAAAGTGTCCATCTCGCTCCGGCTTCTCATCAGAGCCAACCCGTCTTGCCCTTGCAAGAGCATCAGATTATGAAAATGTGCTCAGCCTGTTTCACAAGTTCAAAGAGGAGACCTCAAAGCGCCAGGCGTGAACACGCGATGTGAAATGTGCAGCGAGGGGACCACTGAGAGTGCTGATACAGAGTTGAACCACATTTTTTTTCCCTGTCACAATGCAACCTGCAAACTGCGAGAATCTTACCGAGAAGCCCTGCAATTTCATAGGCCTTCTTCTGCTCAATCTTCTCATAATTCAGAGCTTCAAAGAAGATGTCCAGGACCAATATATTTTCTCTGGAGAGAGGACAGACAAGAGTACACCCAAGAGAGTTTATTTCTGGTGATATTACATGACAGCAAATGATCTCTCTCTGACATTTCCTGTATAACTATCTCTCATTATTGTTACATTGAAGGTGAACGATGGAGACCCAGGTCATACCATGTAACAGTACATCCATCCAACAACAGAAAGGCTGACATCTATATAACTGACCGCTACCAAAATAATACTTACCCAATATATTGCTCAGTTTTGTTGAATTTCTTAGCCAGATATTTAGCAGATGCCTTACTGGGGATCTTAACCATGGACAGCTCCTTGCCATAGCGAGTCATGTTGCAGGGGGTCTGACACACACAGTAATCGTTGTCTTTCTCTACCAAAAAGTCTGTGGATGATCAAAGTCATTTAAAAATATTGTGATCACTGCGAAGAATCAAACAAACCTGCATACAGAGGCTCCCAGATTCTGTTAAAAAACGATCTCCAGGACACGAGAGAAAAGCTACATGCGCTGCCATCGTTCACTTTCCATGAAAGCAAATAATGACTGAAGCTATAATACAAAGGGAGAAGAAGAAGCTCCATGGGATTTATTTGATATCAGCGAAGCATAGACACATCACATATCTTCCTAATGGAATTTTTTAAGCAATAATTTTACTTTATTATTTTTGCTTCAGCGCTGTCTGAGGTTAAAGTAATTTCGAGTTAAAGCTACAGAGATATTACATAAAGGATTGAGTAGTCTCATGCCCCTGCCGCTGAACACTTCAATTCAGACATTAATGCAAAACTGTCACACTAACATTTCATACTTAAGCAGTAAAGTGTGTGGGCTCACCTAGAGCTGGGTCAGCACAGTCTTTGTACTGCTCAGGTGTGCAAACTGTTGAGGTTCCTGTTTGAAATAGTCAAAATAATTACACACATAATATTCATATATACTAAAAATAAAGAAAAAAAAAAAGACGACACCAAGACACGTTTTAATTGGTCAAGCCTTGCTGAACTCATACCAGGCATGTGAACCATCCTGCAGTTGCAATTCTCCAGCAGGTACCGGGTTTCACAGTCAATGCGGCAGGCGGTGATGCTGTACGTGGAGAAGTATTCAGAGTCTATGGGGGTAGACTTGCAATCTCCCCAAGGTGGAGGGAGGTACTGAAGCTGAAAGAGCAAACAGCACATGTTTTCCCTTCAGTATAGCAATGCGCGGGATTACAGCGGAAAAACACAACGCAAGCCCAAGTAGAGCGGAGTTACAAACGAGCCGACAGAACAGAACACAAATGTCGAAAACACAAAAAGATATATGAAAAAAATAAATCAAATACAGAAGCATTTAAATGAAATGTGCACTGAGACATTATTGGCACAAAATGTACAGTCAGACCGACGTTATTGCCCATGTGTAGCAGCAAGCAGGCATCATGCAAAACATGATGACTGATGTAAGTCTAGTCCCTGGTAGGAAGCAGAATACCATGGGAATAAAGACAAGCGGAGAGAGAAATCTGTAAGATACGTACTTTCAGACAGGACACCACAATCAATGGACAATTCTTTTACAACCCCGAGAGCAAAACTCAAAACAATAAACAGTTTACAGTCTTTTAATGAACAAATCAATGAATTGGACTGAATTTAACAGACATTATACAGAGCATCACATCCTGTTTTATCGTGAACATAGATAAATACATTCTAATGAATAAAAAAGCTAAAAAAATAAATAAATAAAAGAAGCTTATAAAAGTGCTTTTTTTTCTTTTACTGCTGATTAACTATTTAAATTTTCCAATCCGAGCCCCTGAGAGTTTATTACAAAACCCTGACTGCACATCGCTGTGAATCCGACAATGAAGTGAAGATGTAGTGAATAGTCGCTTTGCAGTCTCATTAGAGGTAAAACTCTCATCAAAAGGTGAAGAGCAGGTCATTACATTTATGAGTATCTCAGGGAATTCTAAATGAAACCGCTAATGAGGAATGTTTAATGCCTGAATTTGAAGGTTTTGGTTCTCACACACACACATTAGAGTCATGCTGCTCCTCTTAGCAAGCAATGTGCCCCGTGTGTGTATGCACGCAATCTGTTTAGAGGTCTCTTTAAAGGAACCGAACACACTGACTTTTCACCGCCAACAAGACTTTCTGTCCACTTTTAAGGACTTGTTTCCAACATTATATGGTAATGAGTACCTTCTACTCATTTTCATGACAAAAACTGACCAATTATTACTTATGAAGGCCCCTGATGCTTGATTGGGACGTTTGAGCACGAAGCTGCTAATTGCAGTCGGAGCTAGCCAACAATCAATGCCAAAGGTTCCTTCCTGACAAACTTCACAGGGAAATGACGACGCCGTAGTCACATTAAGGCTCACTGTAATTCCCAATCATCTCCACCAGCTCTAACCAGGCTTACTCCGACAATCTGATGGCCATTTAGTCAATAAGAAGTGACAGAGATTGAGTGAAATTCGCTGAAGGAGTGGATCTTAATCTGGTAAACAGGATTAAGTCTTTATTGAACTCCATTTCTAGCCCACAGACTCTCATAATAGGAGATAAAAACCTTAGTGCAATAAATGCTGGACTTCAAACTGATGCCAGAGTCCTCATGGGTAATAAAACCTAATGAATCACATTGTCTGGTCCTTCCAGATGACATTAAGTAGCGGTCCAGCGGATCGCCCCGGGAATACATAAAAGCAAAACAGGAAAAAAAAAACAACAAAAAAATGTGAACAGAACTGTACATGGCAGTGAAAGGGCAAAGCCATACAGCAGCTTTGATGAAGCTACAGACGTAGATGAATGGCTTAAAGCGGGAATGGAACACGTTAGTTGTTTTAGTGCTTAAACAGAGAAGACAGTGACGACAAGGAGAGACTGCAGATGCCGTTGCATGTTGTTGCTTCAGCTGCACAGAGGAACAGATGGATCCATTCCTCGGGGAGGGGAGGTGGGGGCCAGCAGATGAAAGTGTGGAACGTGATCATGGGTGTGTAGCTTTTTTTGACAATACAGTATCTGTGGCATGCAACAAGCCTACATAGTCATACGCTACCCTCTGCTCTTGGGTGGAAACGAACGTTTGGAAGCCGGGGGCGACCCCGAAGCCCAGCTCATGGAGGAAAGGAGGCTCTGACTGAGAGTGAAGCTGTACCTTTATGCCGGCCTCATAGGACGTCTCATCTAGGGCGAGGGGTGAGGGAACACAGCCCACATCATTATCAAAATAATAAGAGGAGTAACAGTAAGGCAAGGGACAGAAAGTGGTCAAGCCCTCCGGGCAGAAAGACAGCCTGTTGTCAGTATAACAATGATAAAGCTTCAACTCCCAGAAGGTGCATGAAGACTTGAAGAATTGGTGTAATGGTGGGATGTCATTCAGCCATTCTCTTCTTACATCCGCTCAAGCCCGAGTGAGGACACAGCTCAGTTTTCAGCCATGACGTAAGCGGAGTCGAGAATTTGGTGGCGTAGTCTTCGTAGCTCATGGTTATAGCCCCCTATCAAAAAAATTAATTCTTCTGACAGAAGAATCTTGAAACCCTAAGTGTTTCAGCCAGCTGTCTGTTATTACACTGAGAGCCGTGTCACTGTACTCGTTGGAGACTGAAATTAATACTGGCCAGACTTTAATGACAGGCTAATTAATTCAGCCCATCTTTTAGGCCGTAAACACGTCTTTTAGCTGTCACTGATGTGGGCCTTATTGTCACGATTATAAATGACAATTCACGCATATTTGCTTTCACGGGGAAACTTAGCGATGGTGATTAATAGAGATCCGATTCGCTTCTCGGAGATGGCTGAATGATGATACACTCGGAGCATTTTACAACTTCGTACAGAGAAAAGAGACAGAGAGTGAGACATTGCATGTTTCAAAAAAACGCTTCCCATAAATAACATTTGTCATGTTTGTGGTGTCCAAGCGTCTGTTTTAAGAGACCAAACTCTGCCTCAATCATCCCATGTTATTCTGCAAAGACGAGGGTGGAAGATTTTATGTGATCAATTAATCTCATGCGCATGAACTCACCAAAGACCATTAACTTTAGGAGCAAAATCATATAAATCAGGCTTGATTAATCGCTAAAATAATGAATCTGATTAGCTGCTGGAGTATTCATTACTTCGAGAAAGTGAAGAATGTGTGGTGGAAATTTGAGCGAGCCTGCAGCACAGGACAAAAATACACTTGATCTCAAAGGTAATCACTGCAAAAAATCTTAAATCCTTTGTGGCACAGGCGCCATTTTACTTGTGACTCGCTATAATATTTCCCCACTCTGTCGTTGTCTCCGGACGCGCGCGCTGCTGCAGCTCAGACAAAAGAATTTCAATTTGTTGTCTTGGCAACGTCACATAACTGCTTACAGTTTCATTAAATTTGGAGAGGAAATCCATGTGAGCTCAGTGTTATGACCTTGCGCATAGGCTTCCCGATCAATTCCTACTTTTCATCCCTCACTGACGGCAGCGAGGGGGTATTTGAGGACTAGAAAATCATTTTAGAGTTTCCGCTTCCCTTGATGTTACGTGCTACAACAGTGATTTTACCGTGTCCCTAAATCATAGTAAAATGTGTCTCCAAAAGAGCTGTGGGTCATCTTTCTCATCTAATGGCGCATCCTTTTAATGTTGGAGAAACGGGGAAGTAAACGAATATGCTGACAGGAGCTCCTTTAGTTCACTTTAATATTAAAAAAAAAGATAATTTTAACATCTTTCCCCTCCAGACACAGTCGGTCTTCTGAGGTCAGTTATTTATTTTAAGCCAATCTTTAAAGCCGTCTTTCGGCATCAGCGTTCAGACCTCATCAGGCCTCATTTCTAACATTTAATATCACTTACTAACAATTTCTTTAAAGGGTGTTAATTAGAAGAAATTGTTCATTCCCTCTCCAGACACTTCTTTAGCTCTTGTTCCGATCCTTAAAGCCTGCTAACCGTGGCTGAGTCTGAATCTTCCTCACAGGTTTTTTTTTCTGCGTTCCCTTTGAATGCGCCACTAGAGACCATTTTCACAGCATTGGAATACACTGTACCCCCCCACCCTAGGCTAAAAGTAGTGAAGACTCCATATGAAAAGTAAAACAAACACTCTGAGCTGCCAGATATTTTTGCATGCTGTGTAGTCTGAGTTTCTTTTGGCTCAGACAAGCACACTGTGCTTTGTATGCTTGCATTCAATCATTACTTGGCCCTGCTCTGTCAATATTCTTTGTCTGCTATAATTCCTCTTTTTCTAAAACTGGGTGTTTGCTTAACACCTTAACCGCACATTTCCCTCGCACGGTAAATCAAACATCTGATTTTGCTCCAGGCTCTGTGACACAGAGGTAATGGGCACTGGCTGGAGAGGATTTTGGGGACAAACACAGAATGAGAGCGGAGCAAAAAAAAAAAAAGAACAAAAAAAAAAAGGTCGAGGTTGGAGGGGAGGAGGCTGAACGTTAGGTACCAGTTGCTGCTGACATGACACAAAAGTTTGAAAACCAGGGGCCACACCAAATCCCAGTTGGTCAATGAAGGGCGGTTCGTCCTGGCTGTGGATCTGAACCTTGATGCCTGCTTCGTAGGAGGTCTCATCTGTGGATACAGCACGCCAGAAAATATAACAACAACAAGTACGCTCGCTGATGGAAACCTGCTTTTTTGATCTGGCACTGATACCGAGCGCATCCAAACCCCCATGCTGAAAGCTAACATCAGAGAGATGCTCGTATGTTAGTGTGGTGGACGGGTATTTAACAGATTTACAGCCTTTGATTAAATACATGCTGTATACTTTCTGAATGTACGCCTCACTGGCGAGGTTGTCTACCATAAATTGAAGGCAATATGTCAACGAATGCGTTTTATTAGACAGGATGTCAGTTGCAGACGTGGATAAACATATCAAGATAATATGCTATTAAATATGCCAGTACATCACTTCCGTGTCGTGCAAACATTTAGCAGTAAAGTGAACAGGAAGACCTGTGAGAATCTTTTGTTATCTATACCGAGCGATGCAAAAGACGGAAGGAAAGGGTCATACAAGTTACAGTGTTGCCATAAATGTCTGCACTGACCTGTCTCTCCCCAAACGGGCAGGTATTCATCCTGCTGGATATCCAACATGATCTCCAAGCCGTTCCCCGTGCCGCCTTTTAACGTCGTCAACAAAGGGTTGCCGTCTAATCCCGAGTTGAACGTGTAGCATTTTCCATAGCGTGTGTAAATCTGTAAAACACACACACACACACACACACACAAACAACAGCGTGAATGTAAAGTCAAAGCCCTTCTTTTGTGCTGTGGTAAACCGTGCACCTGTACGAGATGTATTACACGCCAGAATGTAATTGTGCAGGACAGCTAATCATTGCAGAGGTTTTTGTGATTATCAGAGAGAGCGGTACCGGCTTTAAACAGGCACCTGGCTCTGATTTGAGAAATTAATGAGCTTTCCTTAGCAGCAGCAGTAGCTATCAATCTTTATCCAATTTCACTCCAAATTTCCCCTGAGTAACTTAGAGTGAATGTACTAGTTTGCCATCATTAAATAAGAAACATCTGAGGTAGAAGCTCTCAGGACACACAAACACACTCGAAAATTGGGTTTGTAAAAGACATTTGTGTGTCTTGACTTACAAACCGAACCTGCGCCAGTTAAACTCAGCAGTACTTAACGCTTGATGTGCAATCACTACAGTAGGTCTGCTCACACCAAACTCCTTTCTGATTTAATTAATCCAGTTGGCTTGACTTATTTATTTACAGCTTTTGCTTCAGCGCCCGCAGTTCACAGAGACATTTTTCTTTTACCTTATTGGTTTTTCTGATTGGAAAATTCTCTATTCTCTGCCAAACAAGTGAAAATAATTCTGTGTCATTATTAGAAATGGTGATGTTTTAAATTGGATCTCCACTTTGGCTAAAGAAAGCTTAAACCTCTGAATACACCTGAATGAATAAGGATAACTATCATTTTGAGAGGATATGAAACTGCAGAACTGATGAACTGCCACGCAGAGGAGCAAACATGTCTCATTCTTATATTTATTCTTTTTCATCAGAATATATAAATCTGCTGCCACATTAGTTGTATATAGCTTTTAGCAACACGTACGTATGGTTTACAGAAAGCCACACACAAGGTCATCAAATTACATATGCAACATGTTTGTCTTCCCAGCAAACACCTACATATTTAACTACATATAAAACCATATGGTGAGTGTGAATGTGTCAGGACTGTAGTGGAAAATTATAAATCCCCACAAAACTACAGAAGATTTTGATTTTTACCAGCAACGGCTTCAACATTAAAAAAAAAAACTATACTGAAGTTGCTTCAAGTCATTTGATCATTTTTGGATTTCAATGTTAATCCCAAAAACAGGTTGTTCAAATTGAAGTGGTTATGTTCAGACACCGAAATTAAAGATGAAAATTCTGAGAAATCAAGTGTGAATGGTTACAAAATCCAAAATTACCTTCTGAAAATTTCAAAAAGGGGAATTTCAAACCACACAAATTCCGATAGATGGTTTCTGAACTATGTCATAAATTCAACATGAATTATTAATGGTTAGCTGGCATACTTGGCTATTAAAATGCCCATAAAAGTAAACGATCATGACCTTTTTTGCTCTCATATAAAGCCCCCACTGTAAAGGTTAAAAGAATAATTTTCTACATAAAGCCACACTTCCTACATTAGTGATCATGGCTGTCCAAACACTCTCTCTCCAACAGAAAGAGGTCATGCATATACTGGAACACTGACAAAACATTGTGACTGCTGGGATGATGTTTTCGCTGGCTGACTCAACAATCCGGCTGTCTGTGTCTGTCCTCACTACATTTTTAAACAAGTATCACAGTGAAGGGAGGAGATGTCATCTGATGGCGGATTTTCACTATCCACTGTGACGAGGTCGTAGTAAGGGGGGCTGCTGGCAAGAAAACTCAGCCAGCATTGCAAAGCTGATCTCAAGAGATCAAAGTCAGTGTTCCATGTCCAGACTCATAGAGACTTAGGTGCAGCTCAGACAGATAAAACAGCTCTTTGGTCCTTTCCCCCCTGCTGGCTATATAATGAGGTCTGCAAAGTAACTAGAAACCTATTTTTAAAGATCCAGATTAAAGTTAAGATAAAAACAGGAGCTTCCTTCAGGCACATTTGCTTAAGATGTGAGCGCAGAACGCAGTTCAGATCCCAAATATGACCCCAGTCTAACCATGTTTTTTCAGGTCATGGAGGCTCTGGTTTGTTCAAAACAGAGAAGCCACCCCGGACAGCTGTCATCCTACATGAAGGGCTTTTTGTATTTCACACTGCCTCGAGATGAATTGAAGTTATCGCACATTTTTTCTTCTGGAGCTAAATCGAGATTCTCAGATCTGCGACAGGCAAGTGGTTAGACGTGATGCCAGTAAGAGGTTAGTGTTTTAAATCTACAAAGGTCTTCCAAGATTTAAATTATTCTCAGTCAATAAATGAGTCACTCTGCACGCACACTTCTCACCGCAGGAGTTCCTCCTTTTTTTTCCTCACCTTTTCTGGTGCTGTTATTAGCCGCAGGTTTGCGTTCAATTTGATGGAAATAATCCGAATGCCTTGCAAGTGTCCTCCACTTCCCCCCGTGCGTCGTTCAGTGCTTACTCACAAATTAATGGGTGTAATAGTCTTACGTCTGTGGCGTTTGAAATGGGAAACTCAGCTGCATTTCTCAAAACGAGCCCATACAGTGCCACACGCTGATGCATGTTTAATTAGGGAAGCTTAAAATTTTAATTCAAACTGATTTACGACATGTGAATTATTAATGGCCTTAATCTTTCTTCCTTAATATTGTTGTCACAGGTTGTAAAGCAAAAAGGCGTGAAGGCAAGTCAGGAGCTCGTCAGGGTGAATATATAACCTAATGAGAAACAAAGACATACACAGTGAAGTCACTGTTGAAGACATGACGTTGATTTTCCACCCCAACATGAAGGTAACAGAAGCATTTGTTTCCTTGAGTGACTTTTTCTTTTGAAGACACCAGGTTTAATGAGGACAAAAGCTGTCATGTCTGAGAGTTAAAAACAGCGCCGGCTCGTTTGCAGCTTTCAAACGTCAACACCTTAAAAACACCCCGCTGGAGGGTGTGTCGTCACATGCTTACATGAATTATTAATACCGCTCGCAAGCAACATTCAAATCCACACCTGACAAACACCGACTTTCTTTCTCGTACATACAGTGCTGAAGTTTTTGTAGGTGCAGGTTTCCCCGCGGAACCTGCACTCCAGCAGCATGTCCTCCAACTGGTGGCCGAGGCGTCCCATCATCTCGGTGGTGTTGATGCGATAACCGGGGTGCGGGTTGTAGTTGTTGAAGTCCAGCAGGCTCAGGAGACTCTGCTTGTGGCTGTCTTTGAGGATGGACAGGCTCCTCTCCATGACTGTGTGATTAGGATACATGAGGTCCATCCAGTAGCCGCTGTGATACAGGTCATCCTTGGTCAGAGTGGATACGCGGAACACGTTTTTGTTGCAGATGGTAACGGCTGGGAAGGACATGTTGTGAGCCCACACCATGTAGATCTTCGTGATAGCCGGGTAGGACATCAGGTAGAGGATTCGATTCCACGACCAAGTGACCAGGAGACTGAAGCAAACAAAGAAGGCCATGATCCAGATGACCCGTTGCGGTTTCGACTTGTCCGGAGAGAAGACGAACTTCAAACCGTGGATCTTTGTCCTCATTATGAAATCCACTGTGATCTCTTTCCATGTTGGCTTCAGCGAGCTGGACTCAGTGTTTTTCAGAGGGGTCTCTTGGGCATCATTTTGCCTGTGCGGCCCCAGGGCGACTGACTCAGATGTGGGTGCTTCAACCATGATTGCTTGTGACACGCCAGCCTTTTCTAACTGCTGTTTCCTAGTAGCCCACACTAGGCATCCCCAATTTACACACAGTGGCTTTCTCCACAACCATCTCCAGGTTTGTGTATCACAAATTCCAGGTAGCAGCGACAGTCCTAGTCCTAATTTGCAGCTGTCCCACTGCTCGGGCTTGAAAATCCTTTGCCGTGAAGATATAAACAAAAAGCAAGTGAGCTCCTTGGGGGAGGCAAAAATTGATTTACATAATGATTCCTTTATGAGAAAAACAGCTGAATCACTCCATTAATAAAAACCATCAAGCGTAACCATCACTAGTCCTTCATCAACAGATAAATGGACATGATAATTGCAGATCTAAGCGACGACTTCACTCCCAGAGGCAATCACTTTGAAAATCCGGAGAGGCTTACCCCTGTTGCTCAGATCTTTCACTCCTCCATCTCCCCTCTCCAGTGCCAGACAATACTTGCAGATTTCGGTGGTTTCTCTCTTTGTGCAGTAGCTGCCCAGAAACCCAACTCCTCCCTTTTTCCACAGATTGAAGAGATGCTTTTTAGTCTGTTGACTTGCAGCCCGCAGAAAGGAATATAAAGCTTGTTGCCCCCCTACACACACACTCTCTCTACAGTCGAATGGAGAATGAGGTGGAGCCAGTGGATGAAATTGTTTTCCTCCGGTGATGAAGTAGACCTCCAATGGTACAGAGAGGCGGGGGGAACGTATCAATCAAAGTAGAAATAATTGTGATGAAGAAATTCTGCAACAGGGAAAACGATGAAGTCTGATGAACACTGAAGAATCTGCAGCTTGCTCGTAGATCAATATATCTATATAATTGATAACTTAAAGGAGCCAGCCAGTTGGAGAAAACACTGCAAAATCATGTTATATCCATTGTAACACATTTCTGGATCTTCCTTTGTGCCAGTATCAAATGTAATTCCACAAATGCAGTGTAATGAGGGCTGACATCCTGCCGCATGTAGATGTGTCTCTGGCTGATATTAAAGGTGCTTTGCTCCGTTTATGTGAGACTATCACAGGATTCGGCTTGGCAGGCTCAGCTCTACACTGAGACAATTTTTTTTTCATTATGTTAGCTGGAATCTTTTTCAGCCTGCAATGTGAGTTTTGGCTGAGTAACCTGATCACAGCTGTGTCGATGTATGGTGGTAAAAAAAAATGATTCCGAAAAGTGAAAAATAGCTTTAAATCTTCTATTACTACACGCACTTGGAGGAGAGGGTATAATTTGCAAGTTTAGAAGGGACGAATCGGGCTAAAATAATTGGATTGGAGCTCGTTTAAATACAGAACGCAGAGCAGAGAGGGGTGGAAATGACTCATGGGCTTCATGGGGTCCCTGTCTCACTGAGTGATGCAGAAATGTGAACTAACTGCCAATTCTGAGTCTACCATCATGTTTTCTTTTCCCCGATTTCACTGGGAAAAAATATAGTTATGAGTATTAAAGTGAAAAACGAAGTTTTATTGGACCAAAAGTGCAACATTTTGGGGAATAAACGTCTTGGAGAACACTCACTTTCAGGTGTGTACTGTTAGCTTAGCATAGACTGGAAGCAGCAGGAATCAGCCTGACTCTTTCCACTGGAGATTCCAGGAAGTTATTGTACCTTAGTGTAGTACAATAGTGTATTACCTCAATAGTGTAGTACATTTTTATACTTTCTTATTTATTTATTTAACAGGAAACGTTCAGTTTTTTTTCCACCTAAGGTTTCTGCCGTCCAATAACTATAACAGTTTTTATGTATAATATTCTTCCCTCTAGTCAAAAGAAAAAAGAAGAAAAAAAAAATGTGAATAAAGAAAAGACGCTTTGATCACGGCACAAAATGTAATTGAATGTAAAGTGTGACCTTAACTTTGCAAAGATCACACTGCCATTCAGTCCTATAGACAAACCATTTTTAAATGTGTGACACAGATTTCTTTTCTTTATTCAACAGAAATAGCAAAAGGTCAAACTGTAGACTTTAATTATGCACTGGGAGTCTCTTTCTCTTCCTACCAGCACATTTGTTACTTAACTAAGATGCAGACCTTAATTTAGTACAAAGATCATTTCAAAACCTTTAATATTATCTTCAGCCAATTCAATTATAGCCCAAAATTATTAATTCATAACAGAGGATGAAACTATGCAGAGCAGTTTTTTCTGTGTTCAAAAGTTGTGGTAATAACAGTCTGACAATATTAATGAATGTCTGAAAACTGAAAAATAAGAGGGAGCAAAAGCACCGGCTCCAATCCTGTGAAACAGTTATTTTCCCTCTGTGTGCTTTCAGGGGTTTCCGGCAGCAAAACAACTAAATTAATTGCCTGGATCCAGCTCTGCCGACAGCTACTGTATGTCATCTCAACACCACGCCTATTTTTTTCTGGCTATGAGGCAAGACAAATGCCTGCCTTCTTTCCTTTTAGCCTTAAGCTCTACCCGTTTTATTCCTAGAAACAACTGGATAGGATTATCTCTTTTTTTTTTTTTGTTAGGGACGAAAGACCCAATAAAAGTGAATCAAGCCTCGATTTTGACATCAACAGGGATAACTAGCTCAATTTCAGCCCCCCAAAAAACAAAGCAAAACAAAGAGGAGAAAGATGCTGCATGTGTGGCAGGCAAGCAAACAACTCCAACAATACCGCCATCAGAGTTATAGCTGACAGCCCGCTTTCTCCGCTGGCTGACCAGCTGCATTGATTTCCTTTATTCTTGATTTCTTTGGAAACATGTCTATAGATATGAGGCACAATTAACTGCTGTGTTAAATGCTTGTGCTCATTTGTCCTATGCAGGCTCTGTGTGGAGGCGAACGGTGAATCGTCCCTCGTCAGCAGTTTGATCCAAAGCTCAATTTCATTAAGCTCCAGAGGTTACACAGGCCATGCATGACAATCATCATTAGTCTTTCCAACATTTGCTTTCTGTCTTTGACAGTGGCTCTCCACCATGTCAGCCTTTTACTGCGTGCTGGTTTCCATGGCACCCATGGCAAGTCTGCATCGTTTCACTGGAACCATCACTTAATTTCTTTTAATTTTACATTTTCGTTTATGTATACGCTTTTTGTGTAGCCGGCTGTGTTTCTGTGTCTTCCCTCTGCATATATATCTGAGATCTTCATTTCACACTTCATAAAAACAATCGGTCAGCTGATTAGACGACTCTACACTGACGTTTTATCACCCTTAAGGTTGAAGGTGGGGAACTTGTCGGCAAACATCATTTGGAGTGATTAATGTGAACTACTTTGCACCCCAAACACGCAACCCTGACATATTATTAGTTCACAAAATCGATGTGCGAAGGGTTGCCTATTTACAGGCAGACAATATATTAGCGTTAGCATTGGAGCTACAGTGCGTTTGCATTCGTTTGAAGTGATGTTTGTGTCCAACTGATAAATCTAAGTCCTGTATTTCTTCTCCTTTTAGCTCAATTTTTGTATCTTTCTTTAGCTGCTTAATGATCATCACTAACTTTGTCTGTTGTTGTGCTGTTGAGCAGGTTGTGTACAACAGGTTCAAAGAGCACTTTTTACTGCAAACAACAGCCTCCTGCTGCTGCTGCTGCTGCTGCTGCTGGGAACAAGGTGGATGAACGCAGAGAGAGTGAACTGAATCAGTTAAAGGTCCGGTGTGTAAGATTTAGGTGGCTATATTTTCATTAGTGTACAATCACCTGAAAATCTTTTTGTTTTTATTGCTTTAAAATGATCGACAGTGACAGCAGATCCTCTTCCGTGGAGTCCACCATGTTGAAACAGACAATCTCTACGGGGCTTTTCACCAGTGTCATTCCGCTGTCACGCTAGGAAGGAGAGGGTGAGGCGAGGAGAGTGTAGTGCAGCAATTACATCACTTGATGCTACCAAATCCTGCACACAGTTGTGGGCCTGAAAATCAACATGATAAACGGTAATGTGCTTAAACACTGGCAGAACTGTCAGGTGATAATTCTCCGTTATCACTAATAATCACTACAGTAAGTGACTCTTTTCGCATCGCACGCAGTCATTTTTCTACTGTTAATACAGAAATATTGACGATCGCAGAGTTAGTTATACATTTTGTTTTCAGCAGAATCGATAATGTGTTGAGGGAGAGACAAAAAAGAACAAAGCAGTGGCTGCAGGAAATCTGTACCAACCCTGCAACCGAGTTACTGGAAATAAAACCTGACTGTATAGAGAGTGTTTCCAATTTATGGTATGAAATAACAAAGCTTTCAAACCTGGCGTAACACTCTGAAATCCCGTCTGTGCACTGCAGTGTTTCAAAACTTTCCCTGATATGGCGTACACACTTAGTGTGACTAAGTTTCTTAAACTGTGTTTATTTGTAAAATCATTTCACAAAATCATTAATTTAATTAAAACAGACCCTCCAAGGCTGTGCTGAAATCACTCCAGAATAAAAGCGCTCCGGGCAAAAGTTAATGATTTTTCTTCTGAAAAAATTGCTATCATCCTTATTGAAATCACTTTTCTGCTGCTCACACATTTCCATTGTTATCTTCCTGGGGATGCAAACACGTTTCATCTTTGTCTCAGCATTCAAGCATGTAATTAGAGGATCATGGCGTAATAACATTTGCCAAACTGAAATGAGCAGCTGATTGCTGTTGATGGAAAAGGAAAGAACTGTTTGAATGACATATTTGTAGATATACTGCCCAGCTTTAATGGTACTATATGTAAGGACTGAGACAACTTTCCACCTGTCAAATTTACACCGGCTCTGACCATGACTCCAACTCCAGGGACGACAAAGACATGGAGTTCAGACAGGGACAGGAGAGGCATCAAGCTTGAGAGGAGCAAGAGGAATCTAACTCGGTGAATTAAGGATTGATTTTGACCAAACCAGAGTTGGTGATTGTTGGAACGGTGCAAAAACTAAAACTAAGATAGTTTTGGATCTAACATATTGCACCTTTAAGACAGCTCAGTGATCCTGGAGACAGTCAGGGAATGACACTAACCAGCCTCTTTCATGTCAAATCCCAAGCTGAGCCCCAGCGGCCTCATTAGAGGAGGAGCAGAGTTTTGACTGAGTACAGGGGAAAGCTCCTTCAAGGGCCAGTAAGAATGTTCAGCACCAAATGAAATACTGGCAGCAATTAGATGCACATCAGAAAGGCACACAGCACCGACAGAGACAGATGAAGATGAAAAAGAGTAAAAGCCATACCCAACATTACTGTCTCTTTACTGGAGAGACACACTGATTAGGTGATCAGCTGATTAGTAGACACAAATTAAGTATATCTATATCTAAGTATAGATGCCAAAATTCAGTTGGCTCTACCATCTCAACTATGAATATATTTCTGCTAAATAATTATTTAATTGAGCATGAAATAGAAACCACAGTGCCTCCTAAACGTCCTGTCTAAAGTCAGTGTTTAGTTTGTCCATTCTGAGCTACTGTAGAAACATGCGGTTCAAGATGGCCAACTCCGTGGAAGAGGACCCGCAGCATCTGTGAATATAAACGACTCATTCAAAGGAAAGAAAAGAAAACAATTCTTAATTTCATGTCATTAGTGAGATGACATTAACTTTTGGGCTCTGTTGGTAATATTATATAACTGAAACGCGTCAAGAGACAACCTCTGTGATGACGTGGTGCTATAAATAAATTAATTAATGAGACCATAGTGCATGCATGTCATGTTCCATTTCTGCCGCATTCTGTAGCCTCTGAATCTTAGACACTGGATCTATAAGTCGCTGCTCACTGAACACACATAAAACTAGAGCTGCAGTTAATGTTGATGTTCAATATTTATGAAATCATTTTGAATATTTTGATTCATCAATTCAGAGACCTTCCCACAGAACCGACAGAAAAGAATAAAACATTACAGTTTTTTCAAATTCCTTCTTCAACCCACCATCAGTCCAACATATTTAGTCAAATATAAATGCAGCTAATTAGCATTTAAAACAATCAACAATCTGTTAATTAAAATTAATATTTTAGTTTCATATAGAAATATTCCCTCTGTTGGCTTTGCACGGTGTTTTACATTGACAGTAATACATTTGTTTGATCTATTCAGTGAATTAAAGTTTGAATGGGCTGACCACATGAAAATAATTTACATACATATAGTATCCCTTCCTAGCCTTGAGAATTTGAGACAGAAATCTATGAAGTTCTGTAATATTTAAATCTTGAATAAATAAAGCTGATTTGTTGAATAGCAGGGAAATATTCCTCATATATTACACCAGAGTTTCTCAACCATGAGTTCGGGCTCGTTACTTGATATGCAGCATGTCACACAGCTCACCCTCTCGGAGAATTTCCAGACCTAAAATCAAGGCCAGAGAAAGGCAGAGGAGTCCTGTGTTACCCTGTAATTCAAAGTGACCAAACAAATGCAAATCTGGAAGACACAGACGGTCAGGGGGAGAAGCATTTGCAATCAGAGATGTCACTCCGGTGGACGGGCGGCTTCTTTAGCAAAGGGAGACATCTTGTGGCCTGCCTCTAAATGAAACTAACCTTTTACTGCCTTGAAAAGTAACACAGCCACTCTGTATGCAGCTCAAGTAAAGCAAGGGAAGCAAGAATGGATTTTTTAGCTAAGGGGGGAGCTTGTACTTTGAAATGCTTCATATAAAATGCATCAAAAGGGAAAACATTGGCATGTACTTTATGAAAAAAAAAAATCCAAAGCTGGTTCGGAGGAGACTGTAAATTTTATTGGTCATAAATCCTTTTTGTTTTTTCTTGTTGCATTCTTAAATCGCTGTAGCAGGTATTTTTAGCTTGAGCGGAGGTAAATGCAGCTTATATGAAATGTACCATAACTGTAAAAATCTCTGACGCAGCACATATACACCCCCACCCCGGCAGACCAGGTGGAGGGCAGATGCAGCCTGTATCAATGAAAAACAGATGCCGCTGGCCTGTCGTCCTGTTTGCCTTGTTGCATCCGTGGCAGAATCCAACGGAAAAAAAAAAAAAAAAAACATTAGTCCACTGTCACTCAAGCTTTCAGTTCACAGCCCCGCAGTCACACTTTGATAACCTCGCTCCTCAAATTTTCTCACCCCTGCTTTTATTTGCCAGGATAATCTTGTGATTTTTTTTTTTTTTTTTGTGCATGTTCTCATCTTGTTTGGTCAGCTGGAGGCTTTTGGTATCCGTTCCTGAATCCATTTTGCCCGCTTGCCCAGAAATTAAGCCAAGTAAGCGTTTGCCAGAGGCCTAAAAGTGCCATCGAGTAACAGCATCCCATCAGGAATTTCCCCTGTGTCAGGTGAATATATTATACATTCACATCGTACCCCTAAACATCTGCAAGGCTGCACAGACGATCTCTCCATCTGACTTTCAAGGAAGTGTTATTACAGAACCTAAACGTAAAGGATTTTTTTTTTTTAACATTTGAAAGTGGATTTGATCATCAGTCATACTTCTGAAAAAAAAAAATGATCTGTTGTTTCCAACAATCTGTCATACCTGGCTTCCCCCTGCAGAATGACTCGCAGTGCCGAGGGGAATCTCGGTTTACTTGAAAGACGATAGCGATACAATACTTTAGGAGGTGCGAGGCTTTGCTTTTATTGGCTAAGAGAGCGGGATATAGATCCCCGAGGCCATTAGTGGAAACAAAAGCTAAATGTGGACATCGAAGTAATCGGAGATCAAACAGACATGTGATAGGAAACCATGAGTCATTTTTTTTTTTTTTTGCAAAACATGAAAATCTGGACATACAAAGACCTAGCGCACGCTTTTCTTTGGATATCAAATGATGCCAGGAGGCTGGCAATCTACGACACAACATAATGGCAGTATTGGTTTTGGACGGAGCCATACAAGTGTCCAGTGTCTCCACCTAACAAGCTAATTAACTAAAGAGGTTTTGTCAACTGGCACCTCCAATGTCTGCCTCTGGTGGTATCTGCTCCCCAATGTGCAAGTCAGCAAAAAGCGCCCCCCCCCCCCTTCCCCCCCGTTATGAATTCCTTCACTATTCCTCTTCAGAGTCATTGATCAGACTGCCAATACTGCACTTACAGTAACAGTGGCTCCCACACTGGCCTTTACTGACACAGAGTAATGGGACAAACATATTAGGTATTTGCTTTTTGGCCTGTCATCCACGCTCATCGCCGCGGATTTGTTTATTTCATTGTTTGCACTGTGGAGCTTTATTTTATCTCTCCCCTCCATTTTCATGCTCCGGGCAGCACTATAATTTTGTGCTCCTTCACACACCTCTTCCCTTCATCTCTCCTAATGCTTCCAGTTGTGCATCGCGGCGCTGGCCCAGCTCCAAAGCAGGCTGAATCACAATGATGGTGTCAGTCCTCAGCTCGGTCCCAGTCCCACCTCAATCTAAGGACAGCACGGCGCTTCCTCTCCGTCTCCCTCTCTCTGTCTGTGTGCTGCTTTCTCTTTTGTTTCCACTTTGTCATTGCTCTCTCCTTCGATTCTTGCTTTTCCCCCATCTCTCTTGTATAAGCTCCTACTTTTCTGTTTCCCACACCGCCTCTGCCTACAGCTGGACTCATTGTTTTTGAACAGGTCTAACACTCTGACACCGCCTTTTTGTTTGACCTCCAAATCCGACTTCACTCTCCAGACTGTACTGCAGTGGATGAACTAAAGCACCACATCCTGCTTCTGTTTTGGCAGACCCTGAACAAATCCCCAAACACCACAGACAGACCATAATGTAATATATATATGAAAAGGCTCCAGGCCTTGTTTCAACACGAGCGGATACCTCAACAGGAAGTTCAATTTCAAGAACAGTAAAAAGATAAGTGCGTTAGAATCAAGCCTCCGCATTGGCGCAAGCGAGCTTAAGGGCTAAGCTGGTTATCGATTGAAACGATATCACTCCAACATTCAGCATGCATCCTGCATATACACGCTGACAGATGATTTATTTAGTCAGCGCCAATCTTCTGGGTTTAATCCACGGCAGTGAGTTGTGCTGTGTGTTGGTATGCTCGCGCTTTTGAGTATTAATGAGGCAATCAATCACAGACCAGTTCACAGACAGCGTGTGAGGCAACAAGATGGAGGCATGAGATTAATTTTTAATAATAATCAAATAAATGCTCCACTAATAAACGTATTCGGGCCGGCCCATGAATGTTTTCTTTAATAAAACGTTGAGAGAAACACAAGAACATATACATTTCATACACGCGGAGGCTTGCAGAAGCACAGACAAGTGTAATATGAAGAAATGTTATTACCAGTTCACTCGCAGATTGATACAGGGACATTCAAGGCTATGTTTCTGTATATATTTATAGCACTGGGAAGAAAAATTTTCAGCGTGTACCATCTGCCAGCCTTTTAATATCTGAGACTTGTTCTCCTCCAGTGAATTACAGCATCCACCCCCCCACCCAAAAAAAAATATTTCATTACTTTATGCAGAGGGAATAATTGCACTTGGGGGCCCTGATATTTCCTCTCCAAGATTTCTCAATACCACTGCACCCATATCCAGCTCATTAGTTGAAACATCTGGTCTTTCCTGTCACAGAGTTTCTTCAGCCACCGTTTCTTTGTCTGACTTTGACACAAAAAACGCAGGCGTAGCGCACCAACACACATGCGCGTATACACATGTATAAAGAAAAAAAAGCCTAAAAAATAAGTATCATGCAGGAAATGTTAAACAGGGATATATAATAGTGTGTTTATTCTCTCTGTCTGCTGTTTTTGTGCCGTGTCAACACTCAGAAGTCAAATTTATGAGCAGAGGCACTTGAAGGATTTCGCGCATATATTTTCCACATGCGGAGAGCTAATTGTCAGCTGTTGTCTTGACCTTGTGTGAGTCATCGCGCGGTGATGTTGCTGAAGTATATAATGGGTAATCTCAGTTACCATCACAGCTCGTCTACTGTGGAGAGAACCTGCCTCTGAGCCTCCCACAGTAAGATCAGCAGGCCGAGGAAGGGGAATTCAGGCAGCTCCATGAATCTTTAATTAGTCCCCTCTATACTTAGGCCCTCGGAGCATCTCCAGTTTCTGACATTTAGCTGAAATTTGCCCTTTGTGCGTGGGGATGAGAAAGAGCCAAGGTCACCCGACTGACCACAGCGATATCAAAATCTGCCTTTATAAGCTCACATGTGCCGTTTTGTTCTCGGAGCGGCGGCTCAAGCCTGGCGCGCCATTTTCATAGCAAGCCTGTCTGAAGCGTCGGGCTTGGTGCGGGTCAAAAAGACAAAGCCCACCTCTCAAATCAAACCATTGTCTCTCACACAACATAACAGTATTGCCACTGCGGAATTACTAAGTAATTAATATAAATCATTTGCCTCTGTTTTCACTGCTGCTGGTTTGCGAAGAAATTGTGCAGCATGACAAGCCTATCTTGGTGCTAGGCTTTCATCACTCAAATCAATGGCCCATTTCATCGAAATACAATCCTTCCCCTGTCTCTGCAGCAGGACGATTAAGTTCCATTCAAATTCTGCTGACATGATTTTATCTCTGTGGTAGAGGCCTGAGAATTGAGGGGGGGAAAAAAAATGGGATTTCACAAAAAAAAACCCCCAAAAAAACAAAAACACATCATTTAGGAGAGAAAATACTTTTTGGTTGGAAAAGCCGTGCTGTTCTGTTTCGGTGACATTATGTGGTTTTGATTTTGTGAGATGAGAAAAACAAAACAAAACAAAATCACCCGAACATTTGGTGCCATTGCCACTAAGAAGATCATTCTTCTGAGGCGCTTACGAAGAAAACAATGACGTATGAAAAACTCTACCGGTCTTGAAAACAGCATATGTTTGCTTCATAATGCATGATGCATGATGTCAGCAGAGATTTGTTGAACCATATGGCACCTCGGCACTTTACATTTTTCCGAGGACACGTTAAAAGGAAGCGACTCACATTTCTCCTTTGAGAAAAACTAACTATTAATAGTCGCCATGAAATGAAGAATTGGACATAGTAAAAATATTGGCATCGCCATAAAAAGGCCAGGAAATATCTGTCTGCTTTTGATGCCAGTCCTTGTAAACAAAAACAAAGCGTTACTTCATTAGTATTCCTCAGAAATCTTTACTGTCTTACACCCCCATACCTGTTGTTTTCCCTGGAGCTACTTAATCTTTCCGCAATTAATTATTTAAAAATGGAGGATTACGAGACTATTACTGAAAAAACAATTAAGAAATGACAACATAATTTGAATGAAAATGACGTCTCTTTCCTTAATGATATCTGATGTGTATTTGTGCGTCTCGTCATGACAATGCTCATTTTAGAGAGCGGATCTCTGCCGTAATGTCTTCTGGCGTTCATAAACATAAACATAAAATACTTAGAGTGTTTCATTTGACTGAGGGCAGCATGAAGCATTCAAAGTCTAGCGTTATAATGACAACTCAATAGCTAACAGTTGTTGGCATTTGGTTGCCAAAGGCATCTGCATATGTTCAAATCTGGCCTTTAATTAGATTTTCCTTCAGTGCATAGTTTTACATTTTCTGACAAATATTTAGTCGAAATATTTATGGCAGTACTTCTCCACTGTCTCACAGCTCAGAATCAATTTTTCAGTTTTTTCCTCTGAAGCAGTTTACACTTATTTCAACCGATACGAGCCCACAGGAGGAGCCATACTTACTGTAGTAAAGTTCTCTGCACCGCAGTCCTTGCCTCTATATTTGCAGTCAAGCAGCATCTCGTCTATGTTGTGGCTAGTCCTCTGCACAAACTCCAGCATGTTGAAGGTCTTGCTGGGGAAAAATTTACTGTTGTCTGTGGGCTGACCCAAAGCGGCCATGAAGTCATCAAAGTCCCCTTGCTCCACACCCAAGAGCCCAGCCATCCAGAAGATGTCATTTCTACGGATCTGGGATTTTCGAAAGCTGTTGTAGTTGCAGAGGGTGATGGCTGGGAAATACATGGAAGGACTGTCCATTTCATCCAGGATGGTGACATGAGGGTACTGGTAGTATTCGATCACTCGGTCAGCCACTTGGAGAAGGAAGATGGAAAGGGAGGAGCTGAATGCGGCGGCCCAAAGCAGCCGTCGGATAGTCACTCCACCAGGCAGGAAGATGTGGCTGAGGCCATGGAGGGTACAGTTGGCCCCAAACACTGTAATGTCTGATGGCGGACGAGGTGCTTCCTCCTCTGGGGTTCCCATTGTCACCAAAGAGTTTTGGAGTTAAGCTCTGTGATCGCTGGGTGTCGTCTTGCCGCAGTGGTGACCCGCTGAATACTGCTGCTAACAAGAAGGTTCACCTAGACTAAATGTAAAAGGGAGGCAGGATGAGACAGGGTCTAGTTTCCTCTTTGCACCCGCGGGAGGGCAAGGGGTTGGATATCTGGAGCAGGAAAGTAGCGATTGACTGTTATATCAACCAATCCTGAATAAGATCTTAGAGGGCACATTGAATTTAAGAGATCCAGTTTCATTTGGGAAGTAAGACCTGATCCCACAGCGGGTAGCGGTGGATGCATCAGACAGGGATACACCAGAGAAGCAAAGATGAAAACTGAAGCATATTCAATTTAGTGACCTTTAATGGACCTGAATTATTTCTTCTTTTATAATATTCACATATTCAGGGAGACTTTTTGGACACACATCAACGTTACTGTGTGCAAAACACCTCGTAATGCCAACATCCACTTTATTGTTTTACCATCAGAATAACCCAATACTTGTTAAGCTGTGATAAATAACACGGTGACCCAGCCCAAATCCATTGGAGACATCACAAATGCGTGGTCACGAAGCTAAAAACAAGGCTGTCCTTAGTTCCTGAAAAGTTGACATTTTGCGGATACAAAATGTCAGCAATTCCCAATTAGCATCACATTTAGTTACAGCAGCACACACAAAGCTTGAGCTGCCATGTACAACCACAATAATCTATTGTTAGCCACTGGAAGCTACACTGGGGAAATGGTTTAGTGCTTTCCTTAATGAAACCTTAACGGACATTGTTGTGAAAGGCCAGAGTATTACTCATTCATAGTTCCAATTAAGCTTATTGCAGCTGTATTCAAACCTGGCACACTTCTTAATCACACACTCACATTTATAATCTTTAGGCTAGAACTTGTAGATTTCCTGTAACGATTAGACCGACATAAGTCACTCTGAGGGGTCAAAGCCGGCATTCATCTCCCGTACGCATTCTCAGTAACTACTTTAAAACCATTAAAAGGATCAAAAAACACATTAAGTGTAGTCAATACAACCACAGCTGATCCCTTAAGTTTGCAGCGCACATCATCTTCTATCTTGCTGCAGCCTCCCTATCATGTGTTTTGTAACAGCATCAATTATTAATGCGTTCTCCTGCATACATTTCAACTCATGGACAGAGGTGTATATTCGCAGAATGCAGGCCCGAGGTTATTTCAGTACATCCTGATGAGCATCTGTCTGGACTGATATTGATTTTCTCAGAGCAGCATTCATTTAAAATTAAGTATAAAAGTTAACTGATGTTGGGAGCAAAGCAAACACCTCAGCCACACCTCAAACCTCCTGCCAGGACTATTTCAAATATACATGATTAACCCATTCTCTCCTGTTTACCTTAGCTTTCTTTGTCCACCCATCAATTCATTTTGTACACCTCTTCCCTCTTAAATATATCCCCTTATCTAACCTCCTGCCCATTCCTCCTCTCATCCCCCTCCGTCCTCCTGAATTCAAATCTGTGCACACCTCTCTCTCTCTCATTCTGACTTCTTTAGTTACCCCCTGAGGCTTCTGAATGTGTATTTTATTGATTGCAGATTTCCTTGAGTTGTGTTATGTTGCATTTGTTACATTCGATCCTTAACAACGCCGTGTCAATGAATGACAAAGCGGAAACACTGACACATATGAAAGAGGTCGCTCGTAGTGATGAACCTGCAGAGAGTCATCCGCCGAATATGCAGCTCCATTCTTTACTGAGCTTTATGGAGAGTTCCAGTTCATTGTTCAGCTGTCAGACTTGCAACTTTACTGTTGCGGTTCACTCTCACCCCCCTCATGGCATTATTTTCAGCTGCAGCAGGCAGCTGGTAAGCATAGTGGAGCAGCTAAAAAGCAAGATACGGTATTTCCCTCAGGAGACCAACAACAGGGCTAAAAAGGAGTGAACGGAGGACTTCCATTCATTAGGTGAATAATAATGTATCTCCATAAAGTAACTGCTGGATGTGTACATAAGCAATTGTTTGCTAACAAGTTCACCATATCAACCTACAAGCTGATGATAGGGGGAACAAAAAACTTGCAAACCTTTTAGCTCTAACTGAAATATCTTAAAGTGCTTTGTGTTCAACAACTAACTACTAACTTTGCACATTTGGTGCTGTGCAGGTAGAGTACGGTGGGGTGAAACTGAATCAAAACAGTAAAGTGCTGGGCATTAAAGCCAAAACAATAAGCTGAAAGATGCTAAAATGCTCCAGAGAGCAGAGCGAAACTGCAAGTTGATCATATTCTGTTGGTTACTCACAACAACCACCTCTTTCACGTCACGTGTAGTCTTTTCATCCATTGTTAATGTTAAAATATTGATTGGAGCGGCTTCGACAGCTCTAACATTACCAGAGAGATGGTCATTGTGTGTCTGCACTAAACACTGACTCAGCCCTCACTCAATCACTTAATGTGCGCCAGCCAAGAAAAGCCACATGAAGAGTAGGTCACGCCGTAAAAATACTACATACTCGCCACTTGTATTGTCATGTGACAGGCTTTTATTTTGCTGACTGAAAGAAAAAAAGGCACTCCACTGTCAAGGCTGCACTATATTCTGACTCTGTATAGAAAGTGACAATCAGGGGACATGTTTTTCATTGAAGTAAGGCCAGTGGTTTAATGAGGAAATAATGAAAATGTTCAAACAAGCAATATCCCACAATGCTTAGAAATCTTCCTGGATCTGTGACAAAAACTACTAATCGCTTGTTCCTTGGCTAATGTCCTACTGTAACTTTCCACCAAATGCCGTTAAAATCTGTTTACTATTTGAGATAACCTAATACACAAGACAAGCAGGACAGGAAATGTGCACTAAGCTCCTCTGTAATGGTGGTAACTTCAAGAGCATGCTCAGAAAATACAAATATTACGCCACAGCTGCAGTATGCTTCAGCTGAGTGTTTAGGTGCAGCGGGGAAGAAGAGAAAGCCAGACGAATCTAAAATCTGACTTTCAAGATAGGAAATTCAAACCTTTCCCTCAGCGAATACGTCAAGACGATGAGGAAATCCATTTGGGGAATGTTCAGCGAAGACATCCAAATTGCAAAAATAAAAAAGACAAAGCAACAGACAGACAGACACGTGCAGCTTCAAACTTTGATGTGGAGGCACTGTGGTAGTAGTAGCTTGTTTAAGTGTGAGTAAATTAATTCAAAAGCTCTTCACTATGCTCACAGTTAACTGAGCATCAATGCCCTGTGAGTACAATTCTCTGTCACCGGTGGGTAAAATTGAGTAATCTTTCTTCAACTACAGCAAATGGAAAAGTGGTCAAAGCACATTTCTGTAATTAATAGGCGCACTCTGAGCGAAGTGCAAGCCACTACTCAATCAATACACTGTGGAGTTTTTCCAGATGCTTTAAGTTAGGCGTGCTGTTTAATGCACTGCTGTAACAAATCAGCAGTTCAGTGCATCATGGCTTCTCCGTGGCCTGAAAACACTTTTCTACACTCTACAGTGAGAAGAAGCCGAGGCTGCATTCACACGTGTCTAGATTACTGATATCTACGCAGACTAAGTGCTCTTTCTCATCAGCCACTTTGTATCCTGACTGTGTGGAGAATGTCAGAGTTAGTCTGCTGGATCTGACGGCCGACATGTTACGAAAAAAGCTACAAGAATGTCATTTTCATAATCCTGAAAGGTCATTTAAATACTGAGTAAAAGGTTTCAACCTGTCCCTCTGCTCCTCCAATTCTAATTACCTTCCCCTCGTCTTTGGACAACCAGAGTGCATCTCAGCAGCCACCCAGGCTGACAAGGAGGTTGTTCTTGGCTGTTTTCCAGATTTTAAATTTTTTTTTTGAGATATGAAAACTGCTTGGCCTTCTCAGCAGGAAGGTCAGAGGTCAAGAGCAGAGGCGTGTCCCTGCAGCTGGGAGGGATATCCTGATGTCCCGTGCAAGGACACTTCAAGTTACAGATGCTTCCTCCCAATGCACAGTCCTAATTTCTTTCTCCACATGTAGAGAGGGTCTTTCATGTACTTCCAAAATCAAAACAGAGAGAAGGAGCCAAGTCCTAAAGGGCTGAGCTGATATGTTAATGTAACGACACATTTCACATCAATAAGCCTCCCTGAGATAATGATGACTCATTAAAATGCAGGGACAGGGCAGGATGCTGGGATTCACTTCAAAACTCTTCAGTCTTGAGCTTGAAGGTTCACCAAAGAATTAATTTCTTAAACCGCCCAAAGGTGACAAATGCTAAATAAATAATAATTGTCATCATTAAAGTTCAATTTTGACCTTGAAAAAGAAAAACAGCATTGCATTAATCTGAGCAAACTCCATCTGCTGAGAAAATGGGAGTGAAATGATTGTTTTCATTATAGATTAATCTGCTATCTCCTCAATTAAGTCATACATAAATTAATATATTTTTTTATCATAAAACAAGGCAGGGAGGCATTTTTACATTTTTCTTTTGTCTGACAAACCAAAGATATTTAATTTTCCATCATACAAGGTTAAAACACCAACAGATATTCAAAGATGCAAGGCAGGGTTTTAAAATGACTGATTTAGTTCTGAGCTCCAGACAAACTAGTACACTGACTTTTAATCCAAGATAGAAATGTTTTGGATTTCCTCTGACTTTCAACTTCATGTTTGTGCCAAAAATGTGACTGCAAATGCAAATGACTTCTACCAACAAACTCTCTTTAAAAGCATCGTGAAATACATGATCACTGATCAACACATTTTAACACCAGCGCAGTATCTGCCGCTATCCTCCACATTCACTTCATAAAAGCGGATTTTTAAAAAAAAAACCAATAATCAGAATCTGGGACTTCACTGAATATAGACTGCAGCTGGTTTCTCTTATGGTAAGCAGGAAATGGGCAACGGATAATGAGGAAATTCAATATTGCAGTATTGACCCTCACACATGAGCATCCTTGATGAACTGGGTCATCATAATAGCAAAGGGAGGATGCGTTAGTCATTGTTTGCCCAGCAGTGGTGTATATTGTTTAGCTTCACAGGGAGTATGGTCCATAACTTTGTCAGAATCCCTCCCCAGTTTGATTTAATGACTAACTCCATGCTGACAGTTATTCATCAGGCACAAGGAGAGGACTTCGTACAGCTGCCAAAGTAATCACATGGAATATAAAGAGGCAAAAACGCTTTACTGTGGGTACTTCAAAAGACCTTTCAAAAATTCATTTCTGTCCATCTAAGACAGCAATTAGCTGTAAGTACAGTTAAGGGGAATAAAAGGTGAGTTTTCCCCCATCCATTCAGGAAAGGGAAGTTTGGAAGCGACACTGCTGAGAAGAAAAATCTGACATTCACATATCATTCGTGACCTCGCACACTGCGGAGACCGTGAACCTTTAGAGAGAGAACTTTTGAGAAATGTATTTTAATTTTAATTTCACAGGTTTGTCTCAGTGCCGGGGAACATTGCAGAAGCGCCTTGTCCACAATGGAACCAATATTATATGATTTTAGACCACTTAGTCAATGTCAAATATTATAGGTGCCAGAAATAGAGACAAGTTGGCTGAGGCTCTAATTTGTGATGTCATTAGGAGACAAACCTTTATGTCTGAGGAATGACCGATCACTCCACCTTGGAGATGGTGGAAGAATAACCCTGGTAATTCTCAAGGGAAGCACTTTAATGCTCTGACTACTGAAGATGGAACATAAATGAAATGTCTAGCTTAAAACTGAATTAATGGTCACTGTTACCAGTACCTTGGATGATCTTTGACTTGTGATAATGATCACTTTTCTCCTGGGCTATCCAGATTATAGAGGTTCTGATTTTACTGACTTGGTAGAATTTGTATGATACTGTCTTGTTGGAGCGTTTATTCCCAAATCAATATTGTTGCCATTTAGTATGAACCGAAGCAAGTCTGCAGAAAATCAGAACGTCAGTGACCAGAGTTCACCTGCTCACTTCACAGAAAAAAATCATACTTGATTGTCTGCATTGTCTCTAGGTTTGATAGAAACGTCTGCATGACAGGAATCATTGAATCCAAGTGTACTTCTTGCCTTATAAATGATAAAAGATAATGTCCGCTGAAAATCAACATTGCAGCAGACTGAATCAAGGCCCCGATGCTTCATTCAGCCTGTGAGGGCTCATTTTACAATAATGAACACCTCTCTCGATATATGATTACAGTTATCAAGACGACACCACCACACAGCAAAATGGCCCTCGGAAGGTTAACCTACTGCTTACAATATATTGCTTACAATAATAAACCTTATGCATTAAAGTGAACTCCCAGAGTTCCACTGACATCGCGCCTATAAACTGTAAAGAGTGCAATCTTGCACGCAACATTATTTCTGACTTTGAGAACATAAACACTTTGAGGTGCAGACCAGTCTAAGCTTCAATGCTCGCACACTTTAAGATGAATATAGTATATTTTTAAAAAGTTGGTTGTGATACTGTATGTTTTTACAGTTATAGCCAGTTATAACATTTCTGTATACACTATGAGTAACTAATGTATTTTGTGAAAAGTATTTCAAAAACATGATGGTGATGTTTTGTGAACGGACTGTATTACCTGTGGTGATGAATATATCACAAGACTGATCGATGGACTGTAGAAACAATCTCAGATTTATGAAGTAAAGATGTTTTAAATTTTATGGACTTCATGGCAGCTTTATGAGGGCTGCACATTATTCTGACATCCCAACAATCCAAAAAATCTCCCACTGGACAGAAAGCTGATTTGTCCAGCAGCCTGTTGTCCTGAAAACAAAAATCCACTGCTCGAAAGGCTAGACCTGGAGTTTTGGACGTCCAGGAAAGCAAAACAGTCTGGAGACAGCAGTTTGGTTAAGTTTAGGGCATCAAAACGAGTTGGTTAGGTTTAGGAAAAGATAAAATGTAGGTAAAATTAGTATGTTATGTGCAAGAAATGACCAAACTCTCCAAACTCCACCACTCACAGCAGTTTGTTACATACATACGCTGATGATACCAGAGTATTTATTTCTGCATTTGGTCCAATTGGACATTTTTCAGACTATTGGGGATTTGGAATAATGAGCCATGGGAACAACTGCACAGCACTGACTTTATATAATGAGAAAAGAAACTTAAATTAATGACTCCAGCTTTCAGAGTTAACAGTAAAAACAAAGTTCCTAACCTCTTATGGCTGGAGAAGTATACCCCAATCAACACCAGAATATTTTCATGTCTGGTCTTCATCTGCTGTTGGAGGCTGCAGAGCTAAAGCTCAAAAGTGATTCAAAAAGAGCTTTTTACATAAAACTCTTCCTCGCCCTGCTTAAAAATAGTCACGAATCAATGAAGTGTTTGTTGATTGATGGAATCCATTAGATCTTTTATCGCTAATCATCACAGCTAAGTAGTCTGATCCCTTTAGTCAATATGAGGAGTTTTAGAGGAATGCTGATATGATTAAATAGACTAGAGTATTTAAGCAGCTCTACAGTATAATGTCCTTTCCTGCTTGCCCTGACTTTGCACTGCTGTACAAAGTCAGCTAACTGGATTAGCAATGACAGTCGAAAAGAGGCGCTGGACAGTTCTTGTCGATAAAGAATTACTCCTTCTTCTCATTTATGCCTGGCTGCAAAGTTTGGACACAAGCTTGCTTCCGATCCACTCCCACGGCCATTAATTACGGAGGCTATAAATTGCTTCGGACCAATTAATGTACAACTAGAGGGAGCTTGATTGTTTTGATAGCTGTCTGAAAGACGTCTGGAAAATGAAACTGAGGAGGAAGGCAGAATAACTGTGTGACAGCCCTGTAGTGCTGCCTGGTCCTGTCTGCTGTCTCCCTCAGGGAGATTGGCATGAAGTCCATCAGAGGAATGGCTGACACCTGTGCTGGCTGGATCCTCAGCGTTATAAGCTGGAGAGGCAGTCAGTCACTGTCTTGCTCCCATGGTATTTGGTTTGTTGTTTTGGTTATAGGTTTAGACGTGTGTTTACTTATACATTGCAAACCATTCCCCACTGGATCCGTCCTTACAGAAAGCAGGTAAACAACTAAGCTATTTTCTCCTGCTGAATAAGAACAGGACGAAGACATTTCTTCTTGGCACCAAGGAGGAACGACTTAAAAGTTAATCCTCAACCTTGATCCGGGCTATAAAGACTAAAAGGCCACGTTAGACATCTTGATGTTTTAATGGATGTCAGCTTCCAGGCCACTGCCCACAGAGGCAATACGTAAATCATTCTTTATATATAAAATATATAGTGTTGACCATGCAAGATGTGGAGAACCTGACTGATGCTCTGCTTCAGGATGAATACTTATTACTGCTGCAAATTAACACAGTTGTACAAATACATTTTTAATCCTTGCTTGTAGTTACAGAATACATTTTAAAGTGTTACTGAGATTTTAGGAATCTTCTAATGGCCCAAAAATAATATTTACAGCATTTCCGATGCATGAATATAAATAGGTAAGACAGTAAAGTTCTGATTGAACTTATTTACATATTTGTGATTATCTTTGTGTTTGGTTTAATAAACCATATGTGTGGCCTTCTCCTCTGAGCCGTGCTGCGATAAGAACGTTGTGTGTGTGAGAGAAACACACCCAAACCAATTACCTTCTTTCTGTACATCTGACAGGGAACCTTAAACATAAAGTCGTCTCGGGAATCAATGGCATTAAAGTCTGTATTTGTACTGATTGCAAGGCTCTTTCCCTATTACGTCTGATCGTTTGGTGTGGCAGAGAACTGTCACCGGGCTGCAAGCTTGAGTTAACTAATCAGGCTATCTTCGGACTGTAATGGATGTGTATGAAGCATGAGGAATTCAATTAAATTGGGCAAGTAAACATTCACTCAGCTACAACCTGTGACATTAATCCATGAGAACACCGTGCCGAACCCTACTTCCCTCATTCCACTGGGATTAACTTAAATCTCTCTGATGGTTAACCGAGCAGGCCAGAAGCAAGGACACCAAGGCTTATACATATGAAACACTTCATACACTTCAGCAATTAATCAATAGTTTCTGGAACTTGCTTCGGATATGTTACAAATTACGCATCGCAGAGACGACTGACCATTGTTCAGGAGGAATGAACAACAGTGCCCGACCTCTCTTGCTGTACTGTTGCTCAGTTATTACCTCCACTCCTTTACAGCTTTTTCTGACTTTCAACTCTCCAGACGATGTGTACAGAGCCTGTCTATGAAGCTATGTAAACTGTAGACTGTGAAGACCAACTTTTCATCTCAGCAGTGCAGAGGTGTTGCTTCCCCGGCTTCAGAGAGAAAAAAAAAAAACATGCTGGCAGTTGCTACAGGCCTATATGATTGTCTTTTTGGGAGGGGAGGCTTACATACAGTACCGTGGGCCCATTGTATCGAGTGTACGTCTATTCTCGGAGCATATTTATTTATTTTTTTATTTTGTCTGGGCCCTTTAGCAGACAGCGAAGTGAGAAGCTTCCATTATCCTTTTCAGCTGCCTCCTTAACAAGCTCTCCTGTGTGCCTCAGAGCTATCTGCTCCGCATCTCCACCGTTCATCCACCAGACACTCACTACCGACACAGTCCCCACAAACTGTCTTTACCCCGCAGGTAGTACAGTCTTCGAGACCTCATCCCCGCATCTCCAACAGAGACAGACTTTTAAATTCAAACGGCTGCACCGCCTGTATGACTGCGTTCTGACAGATCCGTAAGCCACGATGCCAAACGCTTGTTGATACAGCTGAAGATGCATTGAAAGGATTTGTGCTCCCCGAGGTTCAGCGTTTGACGTTTCTCACAGTCAATTAAGTGATCTATTTGGTTGTGACAGCGAAATGAAATGTCAGTCAATACGCCGACACGGTAGAAAAAAAAGTGTTTCAAGATTTTTTTTTTGTGTCCTGATTCAATTAATAGAGGCTGGCAGCAGGTGGCAATGTTTATTTAGCCAGAGATACAGTATTGTGTCTGAAACAGTGATTTGTTTTATCCTTTGATTCTGTCATACAATGATTATTGTTTTTTTTTGTTTTTTTTGCAGGTGAAATCTGCTTACGTCTTGTTCCGGACTTTGGAAAGCACCTTGTGCTTACTGTTTGAAGAAAGCTCTGATTAAAACTATTATTACCATTATTGTTAGTCGCTGTTAGAGACTTATTCATCTAACAACATCTGTGTTTATTACTGAGGCTCTAGTCTGCGGTGGGTGTCGAACTGAACTGCATTTTAGTGAGAGTTGCCCATGTCATTGACAAAAATGAGAGGGCGTAACATGAGAAATACATTTCAAAATAACGCAGTGCAGTACAGCACCACCACTACCTACGACAGCCTTCAGGAGGATCATAAGCTCTTGTACTGGTCTGTATAGGTCAGACCTGGGCAATCCACAAAGGGCCGGTGTGGCTGCAGGTTTTTGTTCCAACCAACCGAGAGCACACAGTTTGACCAATCATCTCTCTGAAGACTGAGATCAGTTGATTAAATGAGTCAAGTCTGGTGTGCTGCTGCTTGGTTGGAAAGAAAACCCGCAGCCACGCTGGCCCTTTGTGGAACCGACTGCCCAGGTCTGGTGTAGGTGTAGATAATAATGTGCAGGTCGTATACTTTGTCATCTGCATTCAAAAGCAGCATTTCAGTGCAAAGTAGCATTACATAATGGACTAAACTCTCCATACATCATGGAGACAGCAGGCAGGTCAATGTACACTAATGAAAACAGAATAATACACACCTAACCCAGTAGCACTACTAACACCTTACCAACTCTGGGAAACAAGAGACTAATAAAGTGATGAATATAATACCGGTAAATCCTAATAAGAATTTGTGAGGCACGCACACAGAAATGGTGTGTACTCCATCACGGAGCAACTACCGAGCGACAAATCATTCTGTTAGCGTAGACAAACAAGCTATTTATCTATCCTAGTCCAGATCTGCTCCCGTCAGCAGAGGCGAGTCTCCAGATTAGGTCTCGAAGGAGACTTGCGAAGCCTGTGCTCTGTGAAATTTGATTTTTTCTTTCATTCTCATGGATGTCACATTCAGTCGCTATCATTTCGGAATGACTCAAGCCGCCAAATTCAAACAAAACGTATTCACATGAATGCACAGCTGAGCATGAATAAATGACGGCCGTCATTCATCTTGCTCTCAGGCGTCTAAGACAGCTGATTTATCTAATATGACGTAAAATTTATCCCCTTGTAAAATCTAACATTTGCACCTATGGGCAAAAAACCCCCCCAAAAAATCCAATAAGTGCCTGTAAGTAGTTAGACTAGTGGTTGCAGAAGGGCGCTCATACATTTCTGACACCTGAGAATTTCAATTTAATTTAAGTTCACTCGTGTGAGAGATTACAGTGAGTCAGGGTGCCTGTGAGAGCTGCTGGTACATGGCAGTAGAAGAGGACTCGGCTTTCCACCTATTACTCTCAAGCCTCCATGACCAATAGCATACAGGATGGCAAACATGTCTGTCCAACCATGATAAATGCTCTTAGGGAAAATCTGTTGGGTGACAGAAAAGCTGGTGACATGTGCTGCCATTTATCCTCATGAACACAGTCTATAATTTTAAGGACAATCATTTTCCCCAGACACTGTGATCACATCTAGTGAACTGTGAGTGAAGAAAAAGAGCGGTTTTGATCTCGGTGATTATGTTAGCTACATCACTTCAAATACGCGGTTTACTGGTGTAATCTGGGGACAATTATGCACATAATCATCGGTGTCTATAGAGTGTATAGATTCCTTTGTACACAAAACAGATGTTCAATCAGTCAGAAGTTCGAGAAAGGCTGCTATTTTAGTGATCAATTGGTCTTTAGATTGCTTTGTCCCCTTGCACTAATAATGCGGCCGCGTGTCATCGGGGTGTGAGACAAAAAAAAAACACAAGATTAACTCTATTTCAATACGGACTGGTCCAATGATGGGCATGTTTTGATGGATGGGAGGGGGGGGGGGACTCTGGTTTCAGGGCTGCAGCTTTTTAATTTGTGAAGGATCATTAGCTGGAGAAGGCTCCTGCTTGTAGCTCTGGGGGGTGGGGGAATCAAATAGATGCAGCACAAAGAGGCACCTCTTCATCCATCTCGTTGCTGTTGTAGCTATCACAGCTGGTAAGAAGAGGATATTATTCATGCATTACAATGCAACACCACTGAAGACCGTAAGCTGTACGTGGTGGGTCTTGGCATGAAAACTACCTTTCTGTGTGAATTATGTGGCTTTTGAAATACACAGGAATACCAAGTGAGCTCGAGTCAAGCACTATATATCCTGGACTTGTCATCCAATCCCCCTCCTACACACACAGCAATGTGTGTGGGCATGGAGTGTCAGGCTGGGGTCTCATTTACTGCCGCAGTCACTATGTAAAGGCAATTCATATATGCAAACAGTGTACACAACTGATTCAGATTTGCCCACAGGGTAAAAACAGATGTCCACAACTTGTGTGCTTTGCACCATTAACGGCACTACAGTGCAAATTTTGGCTCTGTCATCACATTTCACCTGAAAAACAGAGTTAGGACGAGGCACTCGCAAAGTTCACTCATGATACAATACAGGGCTAATGATGATCAATATGTCTTGTGATTTTGCAATCAACTGCTCTGCCAGCCACGGAGAAAAACCGACACTTAGGGCGCAAATACTGTAATTTTCAGACAGTGCTCATGCCGCGAGGTGCTTTCTGCGGTTAAGTAGGGGTTAAATAGGCTTTTTTCCCTATGCTTTCTGTGTTTGGAAGTATAAACACTCTGCGGCATATGATGTGTTTTTTATCCTCGAGCCTACTCATATGTTGCCTTTTGATTCCCCCGCCGCCGCCACCACCACCACCACCACCCAAATCAATTGAAAGGAAACAATACAATCAAGTGCCTGAGGCAGACCACTCATTCTATTGAACACATGTCTAAGTCATGATTGCTCAAGGAGACTGAGTATAATCATAGCACACCCAACACTTTCCTGTTTTCTTTGCTTCTTTTTTTTTAAAGGACACTGAAAAGAAAGAAATAATGACTAAAGTCTTTCAAGTATCTAATTTAAGAAAGTCTATCTTTGCCTTTTACTTATCGCTAATGCTCAATATGTCATCGAACTAAACGGATAAAGCCGTACGTTCTATAAAAACACCCGGCGACGTTAATAATAACATAACGCAGGGAAAAACAAAGGTTAAGCTTATGCTGCTCTGTGTTTTTCTACCCATCAGTCTGACCAAATGCGATCATGTCGCGCATGACTGGACTCATTTACTGTATACCTCCCTTTCCAAAGAAAAGGGCGACGAGGCAGTTAGTTAATTAGCATGAGACGTTCTTGTTATTAATTGTAAGGGAGGCATGCGCCCGTGTCGTCTAGTTTTGCCGCCCTGCCATCAGCGCGAAGGCATCGGTAATAAAAACCGAGCAGGCTATTTATAGAAACACGTCGATGGGCAGGTCGGGTGATTTAAAGCAGCATAGTGCAGGGATCCTTGGAGAGGATTTACTACGCTTTTTTCCAAAGGATTTTCTCTGCAAATGGGAAGGGGGAGGGTTTTGCTGTGTCAGTCAAATTAGATGTAAATTGAAAATATGATGGCAAAGAATAAAAGCACTTAAGTGAAAAGATGAATGGATGAGTAGTAATCTTTAATGGTTTCGGCCTCAGTGACTACTTTTTAACGGTACGCCGCGGCTACATATGAATAGAGACGCGCTTTAAAGAGAAACTGCCTAAGCAGTCAACACGAGGACTGCTGTTTCTAAATGAGACGGCATACATTATACTGTTTTCATTAATAAAAGCGCAACTGTTGCATCATTGGACCACCTCAGTGGGTTGAGGATGTGTCTCATGATGAGCTAAATATGTTCATACGTTCCACATATGTTCATTCATATGTTCCACACCGCAACCAGACAAAACACTTGGATATAAACAATTTAAAGTCTTTTCAGGGATCCTTTGGTCTATGACCAATTAATTCTTACAACAATGTAAATTAGATATTCATGAGGAGGAAATGTTCCCCCTTGTCGATAACACTTCCATCGTTAAGTGATTATGCAAAATTCATGATTCATTAAATTGACAGTGCAATTTTCATTGCTCTTTGTCTTTTCCATAAACTGCCAGTTCTCGCCTTTACATCTCCTGAACTTATCAAGTTTGGGCTGTTATCTCTCATTTCTCCAGGCATCCGTATAATGAGCATCTAATCATGTCATCATTAGCTTAATTATGGTTAACAGTGTGATCGTCCTCACCTGAAAATGGATGGATTGTATCATGACGGTAGATAACTTGTCACAATTGCGTAATTGCGTGATTCTAACAGTGCAAAGTCCCACAAGCCCAACAATTATTTTCTAGCTGTTGATTAAATATCCAACACACGGTATCCATCTCACATCATAGCTCCCACTTCCCCTGCATGTTTTATTTCACTGAATGGTGGGCTGCTGCAGATTTTTTTTTTTTTTTGCACAATTAGACAGACAGACACGCCAATGCTCAACCAACACCAGACAGCAGGACTGATCTCATCAAACTTAAAATGGAGAAAGCGCCGACTAGTTTGACGTGCCGCAAATCACTGCCAGAGTGTGACCGGCAAATGAAAACAGCAGAAGAAATATGAGAGGAAATTAAAGCTGTTATCCTTGATGATTTTTTAAATTAACACGTCATTAAGGAGCAATCTGGCAGCCAATCTCTGAGCTTGAACATGTCCTCTTCGCTCGAAAAAAAATAAATAAATTAGAGCGCTCAACAACAACTGCAGGCAACTACGTGACGGTCGACTGCACACTCTCGATGTCTGTCAGTACATAATACCTGTATTTCCACCATCTGTAGCAGTCGGGAAGAATGGAACAGTACTCTCTGCACCATCGTGGATTGATTTCAGTTTCTATATGAATTGATGGGGGATGTTACCAAGATTGGACCGAACGTGACAACCTCAGAGACGTGCAATCAGGTTTTCCGCAGATTTTCTTTGGTCAAGAAATAGAATCGTCTGAAAAAGGGCAAAGAACATCATTCAGCCATTGCAATGAACAATACACTGTGGCAAATGAATTCATGGTATATATTATATTATGTATAGATGATAAAGGAACTGTAAAGACATTTATTTGTCGAGGTGGTAGTCATAAAAACAAACAAATCAGCTGAGTATTCTCCTGAAACCGCTTGTTTGCAATATTAAAAGTATTTGTCAGTTAATAGGTTCGTAAGGTTGCGCCTGCCCTGGGTGAAAATACCAAAGAAGTCTGTTAAAACATCAAAATCATAACACAAGCAATATCACATACCGCTGCCTGCAGAACCGTCCAACTTCTGCAGTTACATCAGTCAAAAAAAAACAACATTTATAGGGTTTATTTACCTAGATGTCTACAGTAGCAACACATATCGTAACAGTTATTATATTTGGGCAGCATTCTTTTTCTCTCTGATATTTTTCTTGAATTTTAATCAGGGTTCATAAAATGTTTTCTTTTTTTTTGGCAGGGAAACATATAAAATAATTTTACAGAGTAGGTATCTATGAAAAAGGGGCATCTTGTGCAATCTTATCTCAAATGCCCTCCAGCCACATCTACAAGCCCTGAGTCTACAGGGATATTATTCCTGGTGTAATGTAGGATATTGCTGCAAGTCGGGGCAAGTTAAAGGACTGGTGCAGAATATATAACTAACAGAAAGACAAACATTACATTACAGGGCATTATATCCCTTAACTACTGAGTGCACATCCCCTTATCTCAGCTGTATCACACACCAAGCGTTTTGTTGGACTCTCCAGTGGTACCAGAAATGGGCGATCAATGGGTTGGGCTCTAGTTCAAAATTAAGAATGAGGGGACTTTTTTTTTTCTTTCCTTACAAATCATTCATAAACTCTGCTCATTAATCCATGCCCCTACAAATAATTACTAAAGGACAGTTGTCTGCTTCCTCCTGGATATTCGGCCGACCATGTTGTGCAGCAGTGTACGTCAGTTTCTGCCTGTGTACCTGGATAATGGCCGCCTGTTTGAGAGGCTTCATCAGAGAACTCTGTCTCGCTCTGGCACCTGATGCAGAGATATTTGGCTGCTTTCTCTCCCCTTTCTCCGGTCGTTATATCTCTTCACGCTCTTTTGTGGTGATGGTGTTTATGTGTTTTAGAGGGTTTGTGATATTGCCACCATATCATCCAGACTTTTGAAACCACATTTGGCCTCAGAAGCGTACTTTTTTTCCTTTCTTTCTTTACTACCCTTTCTTCTGTCTGGTTTTATCCGTCTGTATGTTTCTCAGAGGGACTTTGATAGTTCTCATTACATTCAATGCTGTCAAGGGCAGAAAGGTCAATACAAAAGGGAAATATAATTAGTTTAAGAAAGACTCAAAAACGCTGGCTTAATTTATACAGTTCTGATGCAAATCCACTTGATATAGTCAACAAGAATCAGTTAAGAAATCTGTAATAAATAAATGTAGCTGCCAAACAATTCTGCTTTTTTTTCTTCCGCTGAATGAGACAGACTCTTCATATCACAAACAAACACAAGAATTATTTAAATCAGGCATTATAGGGGCTGAAGATGTGTTTTCTTCTGTCATCAGCGAAGTCGTCCTTGAGCTTTCATAATCAGCCCCGGGGCAGCTTCTATATCCTGAGGTTTCATCTCAGAACAGTTGTGATAATGCGGCCTTTGCATTGCTAATAAACACATACAAATTGAACACACATCGCTACGCACCTATGTAAATATATTCAGGAAAACACTATGGAAGGCACTGCTGTTATTTAAACCTCATTACAGTCATTATTTCAGCAGCACCAGTGAAATTGTTTTTTGAGCCCTTCCTAATTATGAGGCTGGTCTCGTCGCGTCTTGCCGACTCTCTCGGCATTCATGATTGAAGGTTCAGCAAAGAATGGAAGCACATTTTCTGATACAACCTAATATGGTGCATCCATTTGTTCCTCTGTATTGAGGGAAAGCAGTGGTTTAATCAGGTCTGGTGTAATTAAATGTTGAAATTTAACATTTAGTCTAGTCTTGCAAAAAAAAAAAAAAAAAAAAAGAAGAAAAAAAAAAAGGGATTTAATTTGTTTTTCTATAGGCTCGAACAGAACGAGACAAGGTTTCAGGTGTGTCTACAGAAGAGCCTGAAAAGTCCTGCTTCACTAGAGCGGAAATATTAAGCCAGGAAGTTCTTTTGCCTTCAATCCTTGCTGCAGACAGACATTTCTAAAATTTTCCACTGCACCACACTCTGATTAAATGCAAAGCTCCAAACAAGCTGTTTAATGTAAAATGACAACTTCATGTTAAAAATTACCTGAAGGTCTACTAATGTCTGCAGCCCTCCTGGTTGGAGTGGGTGCATGACATCTTAGGCAAAACATTAATAAAATATTTAACCGGTGTCGACTAGCGAAGGTCGACCAATCGCACACCTCCCTAATTTGGCCTATGGGAAACTTTTCAATATTGTTTTGACATTTTTAAGGCTAAATGTTGATTTTTTACTTGATGAGTCAGTTGCAGCCACAGGTAAGACTAAAAGAGCTGTATCACTAGTACTGGACGACAGGTTTCAAAATACTTTACAGCATGGTACAATAACAGATGGACAGGCTGGCTGTCTGTGATTAAAGTGCTTTAGTGCTGGATTAGAAGAAAAATTTTGCAGATCCCCCCCGACAGCGCACACTTAAAGTCAGACTTAACGCGGTAAGTGTTAAGTCTGACCTCCCGGTTAGCAGACTATCGGCGTTACAAAGTGCAAAGCTGCTGGGCACCATCTGAAATCAGCACTGGAAAGAGAGTAACAGCAATCACTTATAATGAATTCTTAATTACCAGCTGTACTGAGCTGTCAGCGGCCATGAGTCGCGGGGTTTATAACTATTATACTATAGGTGTCTTGGTGATGTATGCATATGGCAATTTTAAAAAGCAATCTTAAGAACACAAAAGGTCGAAAAAATTCACAATTGCAATCAACGGAGTCTTGGTTTTAAGATAATCAGCGATACACGTGGGCTGCAATTACCAGTAGAGTGAAGATTTACAGGTGGCTATCATTGATTTGTCAAATCATTACAACGTGTGACTAATACGGCAGTCCGTGCAAGGCAGATTCAGAATCAGTCTACTTATTTTCTGGGCTGATGAGTGCTGAATCATATGCTGTGTATAAGGTAGTCTCTAAAGCTGTTGATCAGGTGTTTTGAGTTTAAATTATGCTGAGGGAAAAAATATCAGTGAGGAGGAGGATGACTCAACGTACCTTCCAGGGTAGTGAATATGATGCGCAAATACAGGTCTTGCAAATGAAGATGATCACGAACATTCTGTATGATTATTATAAATTGGTATTTTTCACAGTGCCGTCACGGATATTCCACCTTTTTTAGAAGCAAACAAAATATGTTTCTCAATCTGCAGAAACTGCGACATCCCGGGCCTGATGCTCCGTCTTCATTTCTGCACTGCACTGTCACATGTAATCAAATAAAATGGACAGCATTTGATTAAACAATATCCTTTTTATTGGTTTATTTTCTTCTCTATTTCTGAAATTTTGTTTATCACCTCTGTTTTTACTGCACTGATGATGAATCAGTTAGTGTGATGGCCCAAAGCTGGGTAGCTTTTACCAACACTGATACTTCTGATCTACTTTAACTCGTTTTTTGATAACTTTATTTTTAAAAGTTTAGGTTTTTACAAATACTTTCTCAGAAAAATAAAATTCTAATATGGGAACAAGTCTTTAGTTTTAGTTTTCTTTTGCATTTTAAATAGTTCACTTCAAAACAAAGTTGCTCGTGTTAAATTCCCACTTCTATACACTTGAGACCTTTGGGTCTTACAGGGTGTGGACACAGCCGTTCCACTCTATTTCTGGCTGTTTTGAGCTGCTTTTTCTGTTTTTTCTCCAGAGTTTCAGATCTTCCCCCAATTAAAACAGTGTCAGTGAAAGAGCACATTTGAATCTCTAAGAGGAGTGTGTTGAATGTCCACAGGGCACATCCAGAAATTGAAGTTGTTTTAACAGTGCAAAGATTACACTGCAAAAATCAGGAGTACGAAGCACTTATCACAGACGTTCAACTCTTACTCTGAAACATCACAACTTTAAAGCTTAACCTTGCGAATCGTATCTCCAGTTTTATGAACTGTGAGTGTGATTTTTACTTCATGGAACTCTATAAAATTGGTCGAAAACTCAATGGAAGAAGTCCACAACCCTGATCTTCCATCTTATACAGGAAGAAACTCATCTGTAATACTGTTTTCCTTACCCTGAGGACCAAGGAGTTTGTATTAGTTACACTAAGTTAAACATTCACTGCTGAAAGCCGTGGAGACCAACAAAGAGATTTTGCAATGTCACACCGATGTGCAACTGTAAAAAAGAGAACTAAAGTGGTCTAACAGTGCCTGGATTTTCTCGTATTCTGGGTGCACGTTCTGTTTAGCACTGATAGTGCTGCTATGGTACACATAAAGACGTGAAGCTCATCTGGATATGCAAATGTAAACAAAGATTGGCCAAGTCTTCAAAATCAGCCTTGTGTAATGCCAAAGGAGCAGCTCTGCACTGCATAAAAGATTACAGTCTTGTTTTTCCGGGTTGTTCATGGTCACAATAGAGACTGAACTCTTGCAGTGAGGTTCAGACTTATTATAAGTCAATGAGCTCCTGAGTTAAAGATTTTTCAAGCATTAAATGATCACTGAATAAAACCATCCACTCTGAAAATACCTTTCTCTGCTTTGAATTTCATGCTGGAATATTTGATTTCCAGTATCACTGCTGGAAAAAATATATCTTTTGAGGTTATTCAAAGGTAGGAACCACACTTTGACCTTGAAAACATAAACTCTGCAACCAAGAGGAAACATTTTTCTTTGACATAATGTTTCCATAAAAGCTGTATTCCTGTAAGAGACGACCTTGCGGTAAAGGGCCGTAACATGCATTGATGTAAAGTCTCGAGTCAGTCAGGGTGACTGTTTCTGCTTAAAATGAGGAGATGTAGCTGCTAGAGTAGACAGACGTCAGTAAGGCATGAAATGAGCTATCCCTACGGAGGCGTCTCTACCCCGGTGTACAGCAGGTACCTCTATTTCTCACGGCACGACACCAGCCTGCTGTGCAGCTTGCTTGCACTAACCTGCACATATCAGCAAAGCTGCTCTGATGTTCATTATAATTCAAGAAGAACAATAATCATATTCCCAGGGTTGGCGTTCGATAGTATTTGATCAAATCGAATCCACCCATGGAATCACTTAAAAATCTCATTTGGTTCAGCTGTGATTACCGATAATGAGCTGAGCAGCATGAGATATGATATATATTTGAACTAAAATAGCAGGAGTAGCCTACCTACGTTAAAATCTAGCTTTTACTCCATATGCAGAAATGTTCAGGTGATAATTTTAAAGTATGGACATGATCAGCTCAAACTTTTATTTAAATTTTTATTTGTTTGAGAAAATCTGCCAATGAATGCACGTTTAGGGTGTTCGAGTTGTTTGTTGAGTTGTTAAATGAGTGCCAGTCAAACCTCAATTGGTGAAATATAATGTAGAAAACACAATATGATATGATATTAATGTCTGATTCACATATAACCTCATCATTTCACACAAATCTGTCGTTCTTCAGCGGATATTTTAGTCACATGTATGTCATCATTTAATCGACAACCCTTTTCCCATTGCACCTGTACATATTTTTCTTTCATAGACACAAAAATGTTTGCGCAACTTTTTTTTTTTTTTTTTACAATATTTAATTTTTTTTCCCAATTCTAAGCATTTCCACTTGTTTTATGCTCAAATTGAGAATATGTATCCCTACCTAAATGTTTTTGATGTTGTATTCTTGGTGATTTGTAGGAGTCAGTCGGGAAATTTGGCTTTTTTGCTGACTGCAAACTGGATCCAAATCTAAACTTCCTACCGGAATCCAAACGTACACCTAAACCTCCAATATGACATCCAAGAGCACGGCAAATCTAGGTGCGCAGCTTGTTGCAGGTAGTACTGATATCTTCATTCTTTGCGCTCTGTCACTTTAACTTCCTTAAACGTGAACTTAAATTCTAGTGGGGTATCATCAAAAAGACTAACCTGGGGTGTAAAACATTTCAGTAAATCCTGCCATTTCCCTAAAGCCAATCCACCAAAACAAGCCCCTCAAGTCATAATGAGGAGGAAAAATGTGATGGGAAACAACTGCGAAGCCACTGTGTGAGCGGGGAACATGGGCCAGCTGCTCACTAGATCAGCTTCAGCAGGGGTATCTCACTCCATCACCACCGCATCAGTGAACACATCACATAGAGGGAGAGAAGCTGCATCAATCAAACACCACACCACGGGGAACTCAAGCTTTCAGCCCCTTGGGGAAAACTTTGGAGACGGTGTCGACACACAACAAAATATCAACAAATGAGCCTTGGGTTAGAGCACATTTTGAGTGTAGGAATAAAAAATATCTACAGACTTCCTGCTGATACCGACGGGTGCATTTCCTTCCCGTGTTTAATCCATACTTAAACAGCCAGGTACATTCTGAAGGAGGAAAACAAAATGTCCAGAGAGCGTAGGGATCAGCAGGAAGACGGAGAATTGGAGAAGACGTAGAATAAACAAGTATTGGTTTATTTCCAACAGGGGTCAGTGCACTGAATCAAGATTATTTGTGTGGATGTATCAGCAACAAATGGCTGATGAGGAAATAATTCTGATACGCAGAGATTACAGATGCAGCTGCCTGGCCTTTCAGCACTAGGAATACAAAGGTTGGTTCAGCTGAGGAAGAAATGAAGCCGAAAACACGCTAAATGTATCCGAAGCACCAGAAAATTGGGTCACAAAAATATAATTGTGTAGGCTACTTGGATCTAGTTGTCAAGGAGCTTGTTACAGTGCAGGAAATAAATACCAAATGTAAATGTTTTTCATCACACGAGAGAAGAAAGCGGAATGTATGTGCACAGACGCGGCGAAGAAGAAGTCGAGGGCTACATGCCAAGTGAGGAGGATAGGATGAGATGTGAGCTGTATGTGTTTGTTCTGCGAAGGGCTGGAGGTAAATTATGAAGCTGAAATAATTAAGTCCAATCAAACAAGCAGGCTACACCATGCCTTTTTTCTCATGTTTGTACTACTGCGGAGCAACTTCCCACTCCCAATAACCGCACACCATTCTCCTTTTTAGTGTTGTCTCACATAGCAACACTCAAACATGTTAAAGAATTTACTTTATGCATTATTCTTTGCCCGCTTTTAGTATTTAAGTTTTGCTTACATTTGAATTCAGTATAATGATACTGCAGCGTGTTCTTTTTTTTCTTTTTCAATAGAGGATGTAACAGCTTTGTGAACAACCTCTGAGGTGTTTTACTTGACAGCGGTTGACTGACAACTGCCAGCCAGAGTTGGTAGGAGACACTCTGTGGTACGCTCCTGACTGCAGCTTGTCATGTATAGACTTCAAAAGTTAATACAAGCTGTTTTCGCCCATTTTTTGTGTTTTCGGCTACAGCAGTGGTTCTCAACCTGGGGAATCATTTTCAGGGGTCACCAAAGGATTGTGGAGAATAAAATAACAGAGACAGGAAGCAGCTCTCAGCTTTGTCAACCATTTAAAAGAGTTTAAAGGATGACTGTGTAGATGATGATTTTTAACCTGAACCTTATTTTTCATTTTTTTGTTTTTGTCTCCAAGGGTCTAAGTAACAGTTGTAGAAGTGAGAGCACTGCAGCCAGCAGCACTAAAACAAGCTAGGACATAATCCTCGCAGCAAAATGTGCACTGTCAATATACATCCAATGAAAGTGCTTGTTTTTGCTACTGACAGCGCAGATTGTTGTGAGTGTCTGGAAATATTATGGAAAGAACCCTGCAGAGAAAAAGTTATGTTTTCTGTATCATATGTTTGATCCCGTCAGTGAAATCTCCTCTGTGGACTCCTCTGAGGGTAGCAGCACCTCCCGAGCTTCACAGCCTTGAAGCAGCTGGTTCACCCTCCTCTGCCTGTCTCCCTCTCTCTCTCTCTCCCTCTTTAATAAATCAGACATCGATGGTGTCAGACTGATGGTGAATAGGCTTTTTTTTTCCTCCCAAAAATGTTTTGCGCTTGTCAGGGGGTACATGTCTGAAAAAAATATTTCAAAGGGGGTATAATATTGATAAAAGTTTAAGAATCACCTTTCAAGATTCGGGGCGATCCATCGTGTTGTCAGGGGGTTGCTCTGCAGTAGAGCTAATTTCTTCCACGCTGCCTGTGTGGTGAAATTCAAGTAACATAACAAACATATTTTAGTATCCACCCACAGAGATATTACCAAAACCCCTTTTTGTTCTGAGTTTGCATGTTCTCCTGCCGTCTGTGTGGGTTCAGTCCGGATACTCTGACTTCCTCCCACCTTGTCTGAAGACAGGCAGGTTAACTGGTGACTCTGTGAGCACCCATAAGTGTGAATATGAGTGTGATTAGTTTATCTCTATGTCAGCCCTGTGCTGAGCTGGTGACCTGTCTGTGGTGTACCCCACCTCTTGCTGAATGTCAGGTGGGGATTGGATCCAGACCCCGTGCGACCCTGATGGGGATGAGCATTTATGGAAGATGGATAGAGAGAGACGGGGAGAGAAATATATGTCTCAGCAAAAATTTTATTATATCCATTTTAATTTCAGTTCGATATTATGTGATATACCTTAAATGTTAGATGTGACAGTTGTGTAGTTGAATATATTGCCGTACCCTTTTAGCTTGCATATAAAACATCCTCAGAACATTTGAATTTAATCAGGAAAGATATTTTCCCCATCGCGACCAAAAAAAAAGACAAAATCGTGACCTCTGTGGATCAAATCAGGACTCACCTTCTGTCAATGTATAGGACGAGCAGCAAAATGATAAATGGGGAGCCAATCAGAAAAGATGCCAGTAGCTTCATATTCAGTACAAAGGTTGTCAGCTGGGACCTATTACTGCGTGAGTGCCATTTACCAAATCAAGACATATTGTGCTTTTGTCAGTTATGTATCTTAATATGCTACATTAAAGCAATAAATGTAGTGCAATGTCATTCAAGCCGACTGTGGGAATATGAAGGAGAGATTTTGTCAAAGCCGGTTGAATAATAACGGCAATCCACCGTATTATGCGACTGTTTCAAAAGAAAATCATTATGCTTCTCACATGACGCACACAAAATGCTCCCTAAGCGGGTCTGAGTTTAAAATACTGAACTGGGCTCAAACTTTAAACATCAAAAGAACTTATGGCACCTTCCCTCTTGTCATTGATGCACAAGCATGCGCGCACACGTACGCGAACACCGACACGGCCTCGTGAAATAATTAAAAGGAGATAATGAAAGTACAGGCCTGAATGCTCAATTACTTCCCTCTTTTATTTTGTAAAGACCGGCCGAGCTTCCTTTTAACTCCCAGGGAGGAGAAGCGAAGGTTCAAAAACGCTCTGCCACAGACTTAAAAGGCAGGTTGGACTTAATACAAAAGCTCGGGACGTGATGTGCTCGATGGTATGTGTGGTTTTGTGCATGCGTGATATGATTTCTATGCTGGGCGCATACAGTACATTTATGTGTGTGGGAGGCCGCGCTGTTGTGTATCTGTGTGTACAAACGAGTGGGCGGATTAAGTGCATGCATGGGAATGTGTTTCGGTCTGTCAGCGCGAGGCTGTGTGTATACACAAACATTTATTTGCTTTTCCAGGTCTTGTCTTGAACGTACACCGGCTGAATTTGACCTTTAAGCATCGTCCAAAGCTCCAAACAGGCAAAAGATCATGGAAGCTGTGACAGAGATCAATTCTCTCGTCCCCCCTTTCTTATCGTCTCCTGGGTTTCCGGCTTGGCCCTTTTCTCTCTGACCTAATACAGAATTAATTGACCTGCGCCGGGAAACTTCTCCGCACCAAACTTCGCCCTATCATCAAAAGTATAATGAAGAGGCTGATAATTAATTAATGCGGCCCCTCCCTGCGTTAACACTACAGGCCTCAGCCGAGTAGATAATACTCACATCTCTATCTGTATTAAGGAGACACACTTCAGTGCGTGTGATAATGTCCAGAGAAAACAGTAGGTGACTGTCTGGCAGAAGCGCAGCCTGCTTGTTGTAAATATAACACAAGGAGAGTTCTGCAACCCTCCTCCCCTCCACATTTCTGCACTCCTACACCAGAATGACATCTAGTCATCAAGTTATTCGCAGATTCTTTATTTTAAAAGAGTTCTGCTGTCATTTTCAAGTTTTTAAAGCATTTCTGAACTGATTTTTGTTCGTGACACATACGTCGGTTCTGTTTTATGTAACCGCTCGCTGATTGATTGCCGATTGAATGTTTAGGGATGCTTAGCTCTAGGTTTCGGACCTGTGAACTGCTGCTTTTATCTCAGACTTCTTCGGTGCGTTAAACATGTCCGGTGTTGTGCTCAGTGATAGGCTGCTTCCCTCGTTAGACAAACAACAGAGAGCTTTGTAGGCCTGACTAAGAATATGGACGTCAAGTTCGTGTGCCACAGCAACACAGATGAACAGAAAGGTGATCGAGAAGATCGACGATGTAACTCTACAAGCTTTTTACATTTAACTGCGACAATAACTTTTAAAATGGCATATTTCTTTGAGCGATGTGACAAACATAAAGGTAGGTGCTCGCAGCAACTGTTACTGCAGCTTTTGTGCTGTGCTGTGAGCATGATGTCTGCACCGAGCGGTTAGACAACTCAATAATGAGGCCAGGGCAAGTCAGTGAAATAATTAGTTGGTCAATAAATTACTCAAATGACAGAAAATCACCTTTTTCGAGCAATTAATAAAATAATTCTCAAGGAAAAATGCCCCAAATTTGCAGCTTTCACTTTCAGATGAGCATGTGCGCTGGGTTTCTGAACTGAATATCTAACAAAGCTCTTCAAGGACGTTGCTATGTGCTGTGCAAGACTGTGATGGGAATATTCGACCATATTTTCTGACCATTTTATGAACCACAACGATTGATTAAGCGGGACAACAATTACCAGGTCGATAATGAAAAGAATCTCTACACGTGGCCCTAATTTAGTCTTGATTATCAGACCTCATCACTCGCCATGATATTTGTCTCGTATTGACAATTCAACAGCTACTTAGACTTAATCATGACAGGCTTATAGAGCAACAAACTACAGCGATGCAGATATTATTCTTCAGCACTTGGACAATACTAGTGTACTCATAAAATGCAAATGTACTGCTCGCACCTTGTTAATACTTAGAATTTGGCTTCGTACCAAGAGAACAAACACACCGTGAAGTCAAATGTGCTGAAATATCCCTATCACAACATCACGGCTAAAACAGTATTGATTAAGCAGAAAGAAATAATATATGGCGTATTCAATATTTCCTTGGCACTCCACACAGCAGCGTTATGTGTGTGGGACTGGCTATGGTTGTTAATAATGCCCCTGTGAAACCGGTATGCATTAATAATGAGCTCGACGCAGCCTTCCACCTCCCTATCAGCTGTTCATTTAGTTAAAGAGGATAAACAAACCTCAGACAGACTACACATATGACCTTTTAAACTTCGGCTTCAGCTGAGCAACTATCACTCTCTCTCAGTGAACACTCGGTGATATTTTCAGGCACCGGGAAACCTTTATCTGAGGGAGGCATTAAAAGATTCAACACAAGTGTTTTAATACATATGTTGTTTGAAGAGGCTCAGTCAATATTCCACTTGGCTTTATCTAAACTTCCCGAATGCCTTGGGCTGATTGATAGTCCTATTTTATCTACTGAAAGTAATTCAAGCCAAGTTGCGCAGAATCTGGACTCAAGGACGGTCAAACAACGAGCGCTAGAAACTAAATTACAACAGATTTTTTTTTTCTTTTCTTTGGGAGAGTTACCTCTCTAAATTCTGTGCACAAGTAACAGCTGTCAGTAGGCGAAATAATCCCTCACACACTTACCAAAAACCAACCTAATAGATCCCCATGCACAAGCAGACAAATCTCTCTCAGCTGTCAATTTGGTGCCACAAGGAGAGAAATACGAACACAAAGGAAATGGTTTACTTTTTAATTTTCCTCACAGCAGGGCAACAAAATAAGAGTAAAATTTCTGGATTTCCGTCTGTCTGCTCGACAGCAGCTGATGCTTTCACAGTAACGTCTTAAACCACAATGCAAAACTGCCCTCTCAGCACTTCTGTTTGCGAGAGCAGGAGGCAGCCCCGTCCTAAAGAGAGAGGAATAGCAAGGAGGTATATGTGGCAACAGAATTGGCTGCCACATGAGACGCCAATTTCCTGGGGTGTTTTAAACCACCAGCAGGGAACAAACAAAGTGATATCACGGCGACATCTGAAAGAATGATCTAAAGAAGGCTTCTCCTTTCATCTCCTGAAGAAGGCGTTTTTTTCTTTTTGGGTCACGTGATCGTGCAAGTACGGATCTCACTCCAAGTATTTCTATTTTGGTTGTATCAAAAAATGTGTCACTGAATAAAAGGCAGACAGAGCTTTTAAGTTAGTGCCAAGAAAGCTCCCGTTAATTCAGAGAATTTAACCAGTGTAGACAAGATGTAAACAACAGTGGAGAGAACATACTGACATTATTGAATTTTCATTTGGTGAGATGCAAAGGTTGCATGACTGGCATGCATTTTTCAACTTTAAGACTACTGCTAGGGTTGCAAAATTCTGGGACTTTTCAAAGCTTATCATGGGAATTATCTGGAATTTATTGGAATAAACAGGAATAAACTGGGAATTTACAACAGGAAACAAGTAAATATATGTTAGCATAATAAAACAACCAGATTTCATCCAAGTACACTTGAATATCTGCTATTCCTCAACCACATGCACATAGCACACAGCTTACTGCAGGGCTATTGAGGCCAAGTCACTCTAGATGGGAAATCATCTCATCATGATGCTAGCTTACCCCAAACATGCAGTTAATTCCCATAAATTCCCATATTTCCCATGGAAAGTTTCCAATTTGGACTGTTCAATGTTAAGTTTCTGGAAATTATCTGAAAATTTAGGAGAAATTGTCCACCCCTTTGCAACACTAAACACGACCTAAAGTAATTACACTTAATTACATTTCTCATATTTTCACAATAAAATGTGTATACTAGTCAAAGTACTGTTACCTACAGTACAACTAGAAATGGACCGTCAGTCCACGCTTCCATTTGAATATGCAAAATCTTTTCACAATTTTATGTTGCCGAAGCTACCATGGACACAGTTTATTACACTTTTTAACACCACCTTTTATTTATCTATTTAAGGACACCTGTCAGCATTTATAAATGAAGTATTAACCTATTATAACTTCTCCAATAAAGACAGATTTAATATCATTACAAGTATGTTTTACAATATTGTCGTTTATTATTGTTTATACACCGGCATCCACTTAAGGGTGCCCACCGGAGGAGTTCTAGTTGAAATACATTACCAAACACTTAAATCTGCTTACAGCTACCTTTAAGTGTTTAGTTTAGGGTTTTTTTTCACAGTTTATATACTGCTTGGAAATGTTAAACAGTCACCTCTACCTCCAGCACCATAAATTTCGCCCACACTAAGTGTTTACTTTACTGGAACACAACTCTGAACACTTCCTCACCTCATGACACATGATTCTTCCACCCCTACAGTCTTGGATCTGTGAAAAAAAAAAGTCTTCTTGCTTTCTACCGTCTCCAAGTATTTTCTTAACAAACTGCCCCAACACAATCAACTATTTTTAGTTCGTTAAATGTTTCTTATTCATTTTTTTCCCTGCACAGGGAGTGAACTTTGTTTTGGAGGCCAGGTAGTATCTGTACATTTGTCTGTTTGACAGCAGTATTGAACCATCCGACTACTGTGTGACCATGCGTCACAGCTTCATCTTGTACAACAGCAAAAGTGCTACAACTTTGAGCTTGCACACTATTTTCTATTCGCAGCAATTAGCTGAGCGCCCTGCCGGGCTAACTGCTTTACAAGTCTAAACCCCACACTTAAATACTGCTGACAAAATATTTCACCACGTGAAAAACATTCAAGTTAAACAATGGCTGTGGTCTGCAATATGTCTGCTTTACAGCTGCAGAAGGAAAAAATATATTTTTTTTTACTATAGATACAAAATCCTTTGAAACATGTAGCTCTGAAGATTAATATATTCATTGATCCTTGGTCTGCACACCAAGTATTTTAACAGGCATCAAGCAAACAGCTCAACATCGACCTACAAAAGGTGAAACGTCAGACCAGCTTCCTGCCAAAAAAACAGCAGGGAAGGAAGCCCAAAAAAATGACGCATTGTGCCTTCAAAATATACTCGGAAACACAACTGGCTGATGTGAGAATACGACTGTAAAGCGGAGTGGTTTGCAAGTGTTTTCACGGTCTTGGTCTCACATTTGCAGTCTCCGTCTGAGGGTTGCAACAGCAACAATCAACAAGAAGACAAAACTGGTATCGGAAACAACCTGACACTGTATCACATCAGGTAGACTCACACACACGCTGGAAAAAAAGTAAAAAGCTTTTAGCCAAAGGAATCTTGTAGGACGACTACATCTCGCCATCACATCACATATGCTGTATATATCAGAAAGCGGCTCGTGGTAACAAACTCTACGGCCTCCTCAGTGTTTTCTGAACCTTGTCTTTCTTTAACTGACCCCGCAGCCCTTTGGACTATCGCTCATCTCAGACCTGATCTCTGAGGATTTTGCTGAAACTACACATCTGATTGCTTCAATAAACCGTTGAACTGATTCTACTCTCCAGAGTCCGCTACCATTTACTACACAGTTCTGTGAGATTAGACACAATAGACTCGACTCTTTAACTCAGTGCAAATCTGTGACTGATACTAAATATTTGGTTACACACACAGGGTATATTGATGCAAATGTATATTGATATAACGATTGTTCATGCATCAATAATAGCCACTCTCTCCTTTTTTGAATCCAACCCTCACCATGAGTAATGTGACAGTTAAATGTGGTATTAATATATGCAGGGAGACTGAGCTACTGGAAGGTGTTTGTTATAAAAACACTCTTTGTACTGATAAGGGTCCAGTTTTTACCCAGTGTCAATGTGTACAGACACAGGCCATATTTACATATTATTCAAGCCATCTGTCCACAGCTGTACAATCACCGAGGTTCATCTAGTCCGGTGGCCAGCAAATTCCCATGAAACATTACCACTTGACCACAGATGCCCCTCGCTCATAAAGCACAGCGTGAACCTTGCACGACTGGAGGAACCTTTGTGAAATCACAACAAAAAAACCCTCCCTGACATCGCCGGGTCACCGGCTCAGAGTGTGTTTTGGTGCTCTGTAAACAGAGCGAACCTTCAGGTCAGGATGACAGAACAGATGCAACCATTACTGCGCCTGGGTGTGTCACAACCTCACATAAATATCTTCACTGCACCACAGTGAGACGGGAGAGTGCGCACAGAGTGCATAAACTGCAGTAACGCTCAGATTTGACTGTCTTTGATTTCTCATAACCCGTGCAGACCTCTAATGCTCCATGCACACACACACAGACTCAGAGCGATGCTGCAATTGCTACTATTCTCAATGTAATCACTAAAGCCTCGGTTTGTCTCTGCTCTTGTATTCCCTTTTGCCATCCGCACTATTTTAATTCTGCTCCTAATCCCACCTACAGAGGCCCAGGTAATTACATATGTTCAACACCAGTCCACGCTGCAATATAGCAAGAAACTTGGAGGGGGAAAAAAAAAGAAGCTCCAGCGGCTCCGAGCACAGTCTCTGTTTGTGCTTCACTACGGAACAAAGGGGACAATGCGGCTGCCTCGTCATTTGCTTACTCATGTTGCTTTCTGTCTGACAATGTTCGTGGACAATGACGGTAGCAGATACAATGAGCTTCCCCGGGAGTCTCACTCTCATATGGGACGATGCTCTCTGGCTGATCTTTGATTTCTGACAATGACACAGGCTCGAGGCGCAGTGGGTTTAGCTGGATATTGATTTCTGTGACAATGCAGCTGTGTTTGCAATTTAAGCGCATTTGGAGTAAAAATAGAAGCAATAGATTAGGGGGCTTGATAAAGGCATAGGACAAGATAAAGGCACTCTGTGTTAAAACAGTTCCATGGGATAAAGCCAGCAAAAAAAACAACAAAACATTCCTAAAGAGCCTGATATGGTGCAATTTGTTCTGAAATGTGAGGTACATAAAGACCTTTATTAGGCACCCAGCTACTCCATTAATCAAGGAAGTGTGCTTATATCCAGCTGAGGCTGGCTGGATAGCTGATCGTCGTAGCTCTGTGATGGATTGTGTGTATACTGTGTTCCCCGAGCTAGAAGCAATGCTCCCTATGCCGGGCCAGCCCCAGTGGCACAAAGCCATGAGAAATTAGCTGAGTGTGCCCGACATTTTTTCTGCCTTGACATGAATTTGCAGATCCACTCCGGTCAACATAGCGCACAGCCTGGGCTGGGAGGAGAAGATTGTGGTGTGACTCATCGTTCCATCTTGCGAGGACCCTTGGCATGGTTAATCTACGGAGTAGTGTGCATGTTCCCATCCAGCTGCCTCTGAATATCTGCACAGCCTACTCTACAACTAAACTGTTTACAGATGAGAAGTAAGGAAAGTCACTCTTTGAAATATGGTTGGGGAGAAAAATCAATTCACTTACAGCAGCTATAATTGATATTTCCATTTTAACAATATATCAAATGACAATGATAAACTCATTGTTTGGAGGTCCAGCCTGCAATTTTACTGTTTTGATTCATTTTCACTGCGCTCATACTGATGTTTCTGATAGTTTTCAGCTCTAAAACCTCTAAAAATGTACTGTAGACTACCTGCACCAAACAGCGGATGGATCCAGTTAGAGACCCAAAGTTTTCCTTTGGAGATGGTAGAGACCAAAAACAGAGCTAAAAGCGTGAATACTGGACTCACATTCTCCATGTAGACATAAACACAAGCCCAAATGACTGTTGATGATAAACAGATTTTGAGGTTTAGTTCGACCTACACCAGCATTGTAGATATGGTGGGTTTTCTTTCTGTACAACAGAGATGATGTTTTCCACTGCTGGACACGTTAGTTCATCATCTCATACTTCATCAACACCAATTAGCTTCACCGCCAGTTAGTTTTCATATTGTAACTCAGTGGCCTGGTGTGAATGGTTTGGCAGACACTGGAGTAAGTCTTTGAAAGTAATCACCTCTTTTCTGCTTATTGAATTAAGAATTGATTCAGAATCATTTGTGTTTACTATGAAATGACTTAATGACTGTGGATGGGCAATTTGATTACATTAAATTAAAAGCTTTGATTAATAAGTTATTAGACTTTGACTCTCAGCAATCACGGCAGGTTCAATTACTGATTTAGATTTAAATGAGATTCTCTTGAATAAATTGATGAATTGTGAATCACCGGCAACAGTTGGGAGGACAGGAGTGTGTGCTGGAGACCCTGACAGCAGCCTCGTCACCCTCCAAGCAAACAGGTAATGTGCCGTGTGTTCTCACCACAGACAGCAGGACAAATTACAAACACTAATCAAGAGCACGCTTTTAACATGCGGCCCATGAAGGCGACCTGCTTTGGGCAATGACTATTTGATTTAGGCAAATGTTATGGCTGTTTAAATATCACAAACAATTTGTATTCACCGTTCGCACAATGCAACAAAGAGGCAAAGAAACGGTGGGTGGAGGGGAACAGGGCAGGGAATTTGCTTGCAATGCCTTGGTGCTTGACGTTTGCTGAATCAATGAGATAAACATAAGGGCTCTGAATGTCAGAGTTTACATCTACAAGATTGAAGACTTAAATTTGGTCACTGGCGGCTGCTCTTAGGGAATATTCCATTTAAAAAGGTCAGCCTCAGCCTTCCTCATACTGAATAACTAAATGTCTGGGTCCCTGTGTGGCTCCGGCGTCCAGTATCAAAAGCAGGCAATTGACTTACATCTCTTTGCCTTTGTTTAATGAAATCGCCCATTTCTAGAAACGGCAGAAATTTGCTGCTCCTTTACGTAAATTCTTTCATTATTTACGGGCTCATTGACCGTATAAAGCGCTCTCGTTGATGACCACGTAGCTGATCAAAACATTCGCGGGGATCACATGAAAAATCAACAATTCATCTTCTGCTTATTCAATCCTGTAATTCAATCACGCCGAAATAAAGAAGATTAGTTAAACACTTGGCACTGCTGCTTAGTTATCCATACGAGTTGTTGCCAAGGGTCCTCGCTGAGGTCTGATGGTGGGACTACAGCTTCATAAGGAAACCTGGCTGCCTTATGGATGGGTCTCTGGCTGGGATTAGACTTACAACAGAAGACCAGGTGGCAGTGCAGTAGGACGCTCTTGGCAGGAGGTGGTTTTGTGAGACTGGAGGGGAGGAGAATGTTATCCTGCTGGCTGAGGGAGCTGTTTCTCACCCCCTGGTACAAGCCGAGCACCCTGCTGCCAGAACACGCCTGTGGCGTGTGGGACTTTCACCAAGTCTGGAAGGGAGAAGCTGAACTGCAGAATTATGAAGTCCCAGCAAAATTTATAGTTTTATTTTCTATTTTAGATGGCCGCGATTTTACTGATGGCTGTCAAGACAGTTTGTCGTGTTTTTGTCCCTGCAGAAGAGTTTGTCGATCTACACACTGTCTTTTAAACAGGTAGGTGTTCGACAGTAAAAACCCTCTGCTGCACAGCATGTGACAGATGCAGCAATTGTTTGGAGTACATAATAATAAGTACTCAGCACTTAGCATGAACGGCAATAACCACCATGTCTAAACACAGCAGACAAAGAAACAACCAAAAACAAAAGAAAAAAAAAACACCATTTGTGATACTAATTTGACAAGGAAATGCAGTGCACAAACACCACGGCAGTGAGAGCGGAGTATGAACGATCTTACAGGCTACACTGAAGCACATAGCATTAGGTTGGGGACCAGAATTCATATTCATGTACAGTTATCACATGCAGAGTTCACACTGATGTTTTGGTGCCAGGCCAGGCGCTGCTTTCATGTGCCAAACATGTCAGGGACTGTGCCCTCACATTCACATTCACAAGAGACAAGAACATGGCATTTTTCACATTGGTTCTGCTCTGCAGACATGAGAGGAAATTGGTCTGGTAAATGAGATTGGGTGTGAGTGAAGGGTGCAGAAAGCAGAGGGTTTGAGTGAAATGCTCTTTAAAAAGGGGACTGGGGGAAAGATAGTCTGTGACAAGCCTGAATGAGGACGGGCCTAGCCTAGCAAATTAGGGGGAACAGCAGTCTAAGTGAGCATTGCCCCTGCTCAGACACTGACTCAAGCAGAAATGCCTCTGATAATAGGTTAAAAAAAACAACAACAACATAGGTCTCAAATGAGATGCATACCAATGAGCAATACTGCATAATCTGCACCCAAGCACTATCTGCCTGCAACTCTTTTTGTTCCCTCCTCTTTGCTTCTAGAGACAAACTTCTTTCTCGCTCTGATGTCAAAGCCAGTGGAGATTTTTGGAATGTCCTCCGGGGATTTACTCTAAAGCACTCAAAAATCTGTCCAAACCAACGTGAAGCCCTCTTAACCCTTCCACCTGCGGCGCGTCCTGATAATCCCCGGTTTGAATCGCTAGCAAAACTGATGTTCCCAAACTTCTTATGAGCAGCTTCCCTTGGATCTAGCTAATCTCGTCACATGTTCCATTTCTCTGATTGAACTAATTTCATTTTCATCATTTTCCAGTTTCAATAATTCATGTGTAAGTGAAGGGAAGATGATATCAGTGCTTATGAAACTGTGATCTCATCTACAATGGCAACATGGCAATTAGATTGCTTGGGAATAAGCATTACTGTACCAATAACTATGGCTGTGTAGTCACAGGATGCTACATAACCATAGAAATATAAAAAATGAACTGGTGGGAAAATATCACTTGTCAACAGGCGCCAATCAGCTGTGCCAACTGGGGACAATTATCAGAGCCATAATGAGTTCATTAGGATAATGGAAAGGCCAAGGCTGATTCTCTATTCTGCATCTTAAACCCTTGAATTAGGTTCTCCGCTAATAATTTAGATTAGCAAACCCAAACACAGGCTCAAAAATGCATTGTGCGGATGAGGCACTGCTGTTGCAGAACACACAGAAGTTAAAAAACACGCGCATCCAAAATAGAGAGGTAAGAATGAGCTGGATGAGCAGAGCAAAGTGACACATTTTATTGTGCCGGCTCTGTATTTCAGGCATTGGTTTCACTGAAATATTTCACACTGTAGCCTGACCGAGTTTTGACAGAACGCAGTAACAGGTTGGAAATATACAGCATCGTCAGTCTTTTTCGTTTGTCCAACTAAACTATCCTGAGCTCGGTGCCGCATTAAGAAGCCACAGCATCTCAGCTCTGCTACAGGTCTGCACAGCTTAGGGACTTCATGCTACTCAAAAGTTTTTTGTTCCAGTCTTCGCTGAATTTTCACAGTAAAATGTCTGTGTAGTTGCTGAATCTTTCCAGACAGCACCAGACTAGCTTGCTGGAGTGAAGGGAGGTGAGAGTATTGAGACATTTGCTCGGTCAGCTATGTTTTTTTTTTTAGGTTAAATTTAGCCAGAATTCATGGCAATTAGTTAAACTTAAGGTAGTCACAGGTTTGTGCAGCAGATTTAGATTCAGACCTCCATCTGAAGTCTATTACTTACATCTAACCCACAGTCAAAGTCTCTCTCTCCTCTCACCTCATTCTTCTCATCCTCCTCTCAGGGGTCACCGCCACCGCATTAACCCCGTCTAGAGTCCAGCACGTTGGTGTAACATTGAATTTGAATCAAACAATAACGCTGAGCTCTACGTTATGACCACACGGCTCAATTACACGGGTTGATCTGCTCAGGCTGCTGCTTGGATTTATGTGATGTAAAAAAGAAAACGGTATGGGCCTATAGGAATCATAACATGTTAACTTGTCCTGTCCAAACAAGTGCAGCAGAACTAATGAACAGAGTGAGAGAAATGTCAATGAACCCAGGTTTGTAACTGCACAGTCCAAACGAGACGTCAAGCAACATAAACATTTGTGTGGATGAGTGCTTAGGAACTTTCATTTGTGGCTGTTTGCACCCATATCAGATGGAAACTGTAAGAACTCCAGCCCTTTTTTAGTCCTAAAACTGAGGGACTGTGTGTATAATAAGAATAACTAGTCCTACATTTTTCACCCAATACGGAGGTGATATGTAACACCCTCAAATAATCTTAGGTATTGTTCCAGTTTAAATCCAATATGCTGGACGAGAAAAACAACTGATAATGTGTCATCACTGAAATACATATGGGCCTCATTGTGCGCAGGATGCTGGTGTGTGAGCGCTAATTACAATATGACTAAGACGATAATCAAAAAAAATATAACCTGGATGAAAAATAGAGCCTTTGGTAAGATCCATTTTGTGAGTCACAAATCCATTATCCAATCTTTTCAAAATGTGACACGCGCGCGTACAGTGCCTTATGTTGCGACGGGAAAATAAAGGTGTTGCTCTGGAACGGTAATGAAAGCACGGCAAAAACAAAATGGCAATGAATCACTGATCATTCATTTGCGACGCTTCCCATAAATTCATGACGGTGGTCGTTACTCATCCCTCAGCTCGAAGCATGCGAATGAGGTCGACGCTCCCATCATTAGCCCCTGTGAAATAAGCACCACCTCTCAGCGAGAAGTTTGAAACAAGCACTCGGCAGCAGGGGCAGATAATAAAGCGTGGACAAGGCTATCTGCTTTAATTTATATGCAGGCAGACAGTGATCTGCCTCCGGCGTGTTAGGCCTGACTAAGCAGAGTGAGTGAGACATTGACTTGTCTGCAGAGAGCCTTCCCACCATCCACTGAAGAGAAACACATCTCCTTCGCCTCTGGACAGCGGTGCTACACTGACGTATGCAGACTCTAATGTCTTCGCATGAACATGATCTTGAATGGACCTCACAGCTACCATATGGTATAGTCTTGTAGAGTAACGGGGAGGTGTGGAGGAGGAGGAGGAGGAGAAGGGGGTCTATAAGAATCTCCACAAACGCAGCATTATCAAGACGCTACGTCTGGGGAACATGTAGCCTTAAAGCAGCCATTAGGGAGAGCTAGTTCAGCTACCAAAGCAGCAGTTTCTTAATAACAATTACTGTTTTAAGTGTTCAGTGTTGAAGTGTCTTCAAAAAGGAATGTTCCCCTGTGGCAGACATAGACGCTCCTAATAGACTTTATCTGCAGATATGAGAGCGAGAGCTAGAGACAGAGAGGAAGATGGAGATGAAACAAAAGGAGGGATGAGGAAAACATGAGGACAGAGAGGAAAGAGAGATTCCCTTGGCTTTCCGGGGTACATAAATGATCTGGCTGCTGCACTTGTTAAATGCAAAAAAGATACAGTAAGTGCAGCGCTGTTATTATTTTGGCATTTACTGTATTCTAAAGTAGCAAATAGTCACTAAAATAACTTATGGGAGAACATTTCATAACAAAGCTATTCGGAGCATAGGTATTTACAGCCAAAAGAAGCTGAGAAGGGTCCGTTTGAGCTAATACCGATAGTGTAAACGGCTAAAAACAAACACGACGCACATACATGCACAGATTTTTAAGGTAGATGATCATAATACAGGTATTAAGTACGCACTTGTGACCAAAGAAAATGCTGTTTTTCTGTTTGTTTAACTGACACCCCAGCAAGAAATGAACATTTTCTGATCAACACAGTCACAGCTGCGGCTTGTGTTGAATTGGGCAAAGTGTGAATCAGCAGCAGCAGCCGCAGCAGCAAAGGTTTACTAATCCGCAGATGCAGAGGCAGAGACGGGAGACAGGAAGGTACGAACTGTGCTGCAGAATAGAGACACTTTGAGATAAGCACAGTTACAGAAAATGCAAACTAGATGAGTCACCACTCCTCCTCCTCGCACGTATCAGAACAACACATTTCAGGTAAGGTCATTACAATTACAGATAACAATATAGTGCCAGAATTCAGTGCTGGGCTAACTGTGTGATTGTGTTTCCCTATCTCTTGCAGGTCTGCAGTTCTGTCAATGTCTTCCCCGTAACCCCTCCAGCTCACTTAGTGGGAGCTTTGGTTCTCGCTTATTGCCCTATTGTTGAAAACCACTGCGAATCTAAAGATTGGCATGGCGATGATACAGACACTGTCTGATTCATGGCGCTTTTGCTCAACATTAGCAGGAGTGCAAGCTGAGAGAGCACATTCACAACACCTACAGTGTCTTTCTGTCTGTGCTCCGCAATAACACAATGCCCACTTTCGATTGCCCTCCATTAAAATCCGCAGGTGGCATGTAGGCTTCCAATCAAAGCCATTAATAAATGAGAGCCATTGTCATTTTGAATTACACTAAACTCTGAACTCGGTTCGAGTCACATTTGGATATCCATGACAACAGTCGATTTAACACTTCTGAAGGGTGTGACCGTGAACACACACTTGGCATTTCAGTGTCCACGCTGCGACAGCCCAGCCACCTTCACAGAGCAAAACAAGCAAACAGACACGGGGATGGAAGCTTTACATTCCAAAAAACAATGTGTTTCTGGTGAGAATCATGTCCCCAGTGAAACCATTATTTTATATCCTCCAGTTCCACAGCCATAATGAGTCCCAGGGGAGTGCATAGTAATAACAAGCATCTCTCTCAAAACAAAAAGGAAGACAGGAAAGGCTAATAAATTGGAACTTGTTACAGTTGTCAAGTTGTGGATCAATAAGCAAACAAGTGTACACAGGAAACCTTATATGAAAACAGTCCGTGTTGTTATATTACTCCGCTGTAAGAAATGTAAATGTACAGTCACTACAGAGGGCTGTCACTTCAATCAAGAACGAGTGAGAACTAACACATCATTTATTCACATTTGTTTGAATGCAACCCAAACTGCCTAACAGGACTGAATGGGTAGTGTGCACGAAGAAGAACATTGAATCCTGCAAAGCAGCTAACTAGATGCTATGAACTACAAATGTAAATAATTACAACCTTCATTTTTTTCTTTTTTTTGCCTCCATGAGCTCCAGCGAACAAGCAAAAGTTGTGCACTGCTTCCAATGAAAACTCCAGATAGTGCTAATTGTGGTCCCCTTAAAGTTAAACAAGTGAATGAAATATCAACATATCTAATAGAAGATTTAAAAAGAATAACTGTGATATCTGAAGATTGAGGAAACACGACGTACATCTTTTTGAGTGGAATCCAAATGACTCTTAGCCTTTTCTCTTAAAATATTCTGGAGGGAAAGAAAAACAATCTCATTGTGCTCATGCTCACATATTGATTCTCTTAAGTGAAGAGTGCCACCTTCAGTATGCCGTAATGTTCGCCGATCCAATATATTGATCAGCCGGGTAATGAGATGTCATTTTGCTGTCAGCATTGTCAAATGTTGGTGATCCACTGTGCTCTGCATAAAGAGGTACTTTGGAACAAACACAAAAGGGCAAAGAAGATAGAGGATATAGGGCTGGAGTTTACATTGCACCCCATGTGAACTGTGCTGTTGCGCTCTAAGAGCTGGTTAGATGAGTCGGGTAATTGTGCTGAACATAGAGTAATGCAATCCGCGATAACAGCATAGGAGCACGCTTCACAGACGACTGCCATGGCAACAGACTGGCCCAAGGTAGTGAGGGGCTAGATTTTATTTTCTGTTCACACTGAAATGAGAAAACAGATTCATCATGAACCAACACATCAAGGTCCGATCTATTTAAGCAGTGAACAATCAAAGACTCAAGGTTTAACACAGGCAGGTTATCGTCTATGATTATACGTGAGGTCTGATAAAAGATCCATGCGAATGGATTGGCACAGGACTGCTAATGGCACTTCAGTCATTGCAGAGCATGGGAAATATAGACCCGATGCTTTTGTGCTTTATTCATTTGAAGCTAGCAAATCCTAATCAATCACAACAATTAACAGTTTGTTCATCAACAGCTGTAATCCTGTTAGCGGTTTAGATTTCAGATATTCAATAGTTTCACACACCGCAGCAGATATGATGGTCTGGAGAATCAGCTGTTTGACTGGTGTGTAATAAAACCTTAGCTGGACCCAGTTATAGGGAGACGAAAATAATTTTGATCCAGTGAGTTTTCAAAGAGCAGACACTGTACTCCCCTGTCAATGTAACAACTTTCCCTTTGGCTACATCCTTTGAAATCGCGGAGGATGGAAAGAGATTAAAAAAGAAGAATAAGCAGGACGGGCTGTTGAATCGTGATATAATATATTTTATACAGAGCACTCACCTGTCAATCAAAGCAGCCACACTCTTAATTATACATACCTTTAAGCCTTAATATAATTTGAACAGGTGAGTTAAAATCACACTCAGTACAGTTGTCATGAAGAAGGAAATTATTTATAATGACTCTAAACATGTTGGACATTTTAATATGGGGGCTTATGGTGATTCGTTCTGTAGCCAGCCTCAAGTGGAAGTTTGAAGAACTGCAGTTTTTGCCACTTGAGGATTGGCTTAATTTCATAGCCACAGAGGTCTGACTGGCTTACTGTGCTGTTGTTACCCTAACAAATCTCACTCCTCATGCTTTAACCCTAATAAGGTCAGGTATCAGAATCTGAATCAGGAACAACAATAAAACAAATATTCAGTTAATTATGGTTGCCGTCTTGCTGAAAGCGAGCATACCACCTTTCTTGGATAAATGAGGTTCAAATAAATGAATACAGTCACAAATTCAAACAATAAATCAAATGTCAGCTCAGATGGTTACACACAGAGAAGGCTGGGGAATGTTGAAGTGGTCTGTTACTCTCATAGTAGAGGTGTGACCTTCTGTCTGGCTGGAGACCGCGGGCTATCACATCATCTAAAAGCGTTCTATCTCAAACTGCAGCATGTTCTGCAACTGCAGACTATAACAGTGTGTAGAAATAAACTTGCTGCCAAGCCTGTTGGTGATGGTGTCTCTATTCCTGGCCACGGCGCTGGAAGATTGGATTTTCGCAAGTACCGAAGTGTTTGAGGGCCATTGACCTACTATGTATTACTCAACATATTTCAGCTGACACTGTGAAAGGCAGCGCCGATGATGCTACACAATATGCAACACACAAGCTGTCAGAATAAGAACAACAGCACATAATACTGGAACCCATGTGTGAAATAAAGGATGCTGTGGATTTAGAATTAAGCACAAAATAAAGGATTTTCAAACATAATTGTGTTGGCTATGGTTGTTAAAGGACAAATGAAAAGGACAAATCATGACAGAGCATGTTATGTACCAAGAGCAAACTAAGTGGTTTTAATGAAGAAAAAAAGCCACCAATATTAAGCTGAAGGGGGCACACCAATCTCTCTAAAATGAATTTCTTTAAAGAGCAGCAATTCAAGACTGCAAGCCATCAAAGCAAACAAAGTTTTCAGCAATTTGGATAAAATATTCCCAAAATCCTTTTGGGAACAAATCCTGTTATTCCTGCATATTTATTATTCATGCAAAACTTGACTGAGAGGAAACATTTTGTTTCCCATAAACAAACAGGAGCAGTGCAATGAACTCATGTCATAAACGGAGCTTCTACAATACAGAGGGACATACTGACAATTTGGCCTTTATATAAACTAATCCAGTCTCAGTGAAGATAAACGAACCACCACAGCCCATTAATGTGAGTGAGTTGAGGAATGCAGCTCTATTTATGATGGTGCGACACTGGTCACAATCAAGGTAATGACAGGTGAAATGATTTCCAGCACAGTTCTGTCTGTGTGATTAGTGGTTCGATGAACTCAAATGTAAGGAACTAAAGACGCCGCCTGTTTTCAAGCTCGGGGCAAAATTTGGTGGGAATTAATAAACATTCTGAACATGTAGCAGGCAGAATCGATTTACTCAGAGACATATTCATTTGTGCTTCCTCATTGTGTTGCTGTACTTTAATGGAAAAAGCACTCATGCAAATAGAAGGTGCAAAATGCTCATTGTGCCCGAGCAACACCAAAAAAATAATAAAAGTAAATTTAGGGGGTGCCTGTTTTTCAAAAGCAACATCATCTTCCGTCTATCTGTTGTTCTACACTAGCAAGTCATAAACGTAATTTTAACTGCATTAACCTTTGCTTACAGTGTAAATGACTTGTGCTTTCCTCAGTAACATAGTTGGACAAACAATTTAATCAAGTGATATTACTTAACCTGAGGTCATGCAGATCACAAATTCATAATAACAGTCTCAAGAGGACTGAGCGAGTCGTGTGCTCCTTCCTATTTGCAAATATAATGGAGGCAATGGACCAACACACGTCTGCCACTTTCACTTTCTACTGATCTGCGGTCTTCCTGATGTGAAGCCCCGAAACTTTGGACAATTTGTACTTTTGAATTTTTGAAGCGCTGAATTTTAAATTCTCTCTTGATGTTTGAAATACACTTATTATCCTCAGTTTCATGTTACTGGGCCCTGGTTACTTTCATCATGTAAAAGAGGACTGGGACTATGGTTGTATCATGCTCACTCTGCCTGTGATGAATAAAAACATCACAGACAGAACAAAATGAAAAGTTATGCTAAATGTATTTAGTCAGATCATTGGTTTAAAACACTGACCTGTATTGACCTAACAGGGTCTTCTTCGGGTGAGAAAAAGTAAAATCCTTGTCAAAATGTCAAGAAAATTGTGTTTTTTTATAAAACTGGTTTATCACTAATTAATCTCAGAGGGGTTTACAATCTGTACAGTGTGCAGCACCCGCCATCCTAATGCCAGTGTTTAAAAAAAAAACTGGGAAAACGGGAAATATTTTAAGATTATTGATTATTTTGTTCAACTAAATGTTCTTGAATGATAATAGTGAATTGTCTAGCTCTATTGGAAAGTGTCACTGTTTGCACTTAAGGTTTATGTTCATTGTCTCTATTTTGTGGTATGTCTACTGTACAGTGTTGGAGCTAAAGGGGCACTTTTTGACATCTGGCAGACTGATAAAAGGACGGCTAACAATAAACGAAGAGCCAGAGTTTCATCCAATAATTGTAGCCAAATACAAATACATGATAAAATGTAACGGCTCGCCTGAAATACAAATGAGCTCTTCCGACTAATGATCTCTATATCCATAAATATTGATTGTCTCTGCATGCAGCTGTGCATGTGTTTGAGATTTTATGAATGTTTTAGGTATCTTGGTAAATATAGGCACATTTTCATAGTGAGACTGCTGTTATTGCACTAATTACAACTGCTGTGATAATTAGTACAATATTAACTTTCCCTGTACCACCCACATCTATTTCTGACCAAGGTTTGAAGCAAGCCAGGAAAAGTAACACCTGTCAAAGACAGGTACCGTACAGAGATATGCAGAGACCATGGCTGTAGTTATTTGTATTATTTCGTTTGATCAAAACACTAATAAGCGTGTTTTCTTGTGATCAGAATAATATCTGCATATCCAAAGCTGTCTCTTCATGACCATTAGATAAAAATGTTCAATGGCTGCCATGTAGTAATCATCACCAGGCACATGTCACTACAAACTTACTTTTGATGACCACGCTGTCAGTCCCTGAGGGAATATTTTAGGGATATTACAGCAGGCCTGTCTGTTTGATTGCAGCAGCAGTAGGCCGTAATAACTAATGCTGTTATCTGCTGATGTCAAATGTTGTGTGGCGACATAAGGCAATCTCAGGCAGAGATTAGACTCATCCGAAACACCCTGACTGGAATGCAGACGAGAGGAGCCAGTCTAGGTTGGGGGAAAACGATAAAAACTGCAGTCGAGTTCGACAGTTTCAGCCTTTCTGAGATGACACTGAAAGTCACTAAAATATCTGACATACTGAGAAAATGTCACTGCTGTTGTTGGGGAGGCTATAAGACAAAAAGTGTCTTGCTCAAATAGATAGCATGGATTTAACATCTTGTCAGTCTCCGGTTAGTGTTGTTTAAATAATGTAGCTCTGCTGCTTCATGTCCCTATTAAATAAACAATCTGAATATGATGGGACAGCATGCTAACTTCTGACCCGGCTTGTTAGGTCAAGCTCACAAGGCAATTATTCAGCGATTATGACAAAACAAACCGTAAAAATAATTTCTCCTGAGCTGACCTGTAGTCAGTGCTGTAGAGGTATCTGCTACCGGTGTTTAACCCCCGCCCGCCCCCACCTTTGCAGGTCAGGAAATGACAACAACGTGTGCGCTTCTGCCCGGGGCAGTACACTACCTGGATGAAGGCATTGCCTTAAAGGCTAAAATCAGGGAACAACAAGTCTCCCGTGAGCCGTTAAAACCATAAAACTCACGAAAGATTGCACCATGACTGGTTGCAGCCTTGCTCTGTGAGACGGACAATGTTTCACAGAGCACATTTCTCTGGCTATTTGCAGGTAGGTCACCAGTAAATCCTTCTACACAGAGGTGGGTACACACTGTATACCTTCATATAGTAAATTTAAGGAGGCGTTTCACTCAAACTACGCTAGCTGAACATTACTGAACTCCAATGTAACTGCCTTGAAAGTAATGCTTTTTTTCCCCCCATTTGCCGCCCGCCTTTTTTCCAGCCATCGTAAATCTATTTTTAGATCTGGTTTGATACTTATGAACGTAGCGTAGCGGAGAAAAACAGGCCCGTATATTTTTTTCTGTAACCACTCTTCTCTCCCTGAGACATACTGTTGTTTACCACACACAGAAATTCTCTCCCTCTGTGTCTCTGTCTTGCCCTACACTAAGTAATGGAGACCTCGGCTCAGCGTTACAGGTAAGGCTGTAAACATTAGCAGGGGACCAGTGAATCCACGAGAAGTTAAAGGACTTGTAATTTAAAAAGACTAAGGACTGTGGCGGTTTTAGCTCTAAAACATGTCTTGCAGTAAATGTGACAAAGGGTCCTCCATTTGTAACACGCGCACATATTCTCTCCCTTCTGAGACCACAGGTCGCCATATTGCCCGGTCTATAATTTAACCGCTGGAGTTAACATGTAAACATGTTTGCTTATAAACGCGGTTAATTTAGACTATATCACTATTAATGCAGACAGGTTAAATGTGCATCTGACAGGATCAATTACGGGGCTTGCTGGACAAAATATCACTATTTACTCAAATATATTACTTTTAATGACTAATTTTAGTATGTTGCAGTAAAGACATGTTTAATGAAGTTGTTAGCACTGACACGTGCCCTGAAAAGATGCTTGTGTGCATGCACATCAGGAACCTGCACCACTGAGTGAGTCACTCTTTCAGAACGAGGGCAAGGCAAGGCAAGTTTGATTTTGTCGGCTATGAAAAATATAAAAAGCAGTCACAGATATTTCATTTAAGAAATACATCTCACCTTATCTCTATTTGTAGTAGATATATATTTTATTTATAAGCTATCTTGCTTGCCAGGTCTAGCCATGCTCTCATGTTTCTTCATCTCCCTCTGTTCCTGATTTTATACAGAGTACGACTGCTGCACTCTGCTAAGTTCACACAACTCATCACCTCTGGAGAAACTCATGAAATATTATTCAGTGGAGCGTCTTGTTTTCTTCCTTCCCTGACACTCTCCGGTGTTGCTTCCCTTCACCGTGCTCACATATCAATTGCTGTTGCCAAGCAGCTGGTAGTACAGCGCGGACACATTCATTTTTAATTTTTTTTTATACATTTTTTAAATAAAACTGATCAGCTCAATGATGCAAATTTAGCAAGACTACTTGTTCGCACCAGCTGAACTCTGAGGATAGCTTTGTTCCATTAAGTCAGCCCAAATTTCCGCTTTCCAAAGCCAAATGACTACAGCGGGTTTATACAGTGGCTGCTGGAGCATTTCATGGTGGTTTCACCGCTGCAGATTCCATTTCACGAGAAGTAGCTTTGTGAAGTGTTCTCACCTGTATGTGCGTACATAAGGCTGTGTCAGCTGCCATGCTCCTGTCTGCAGGCGTGCCTCTGTGGATTGTGCCTGCCTATGTCTATGTACAAATGGTAAGAAGATGTGTCAACAAAAGTTTGAGCATGTGCATCGATAATACCCTGACAGATGCTGGGTTTTGGCAGCGAATGCAAATATTTGGGAGTACAAATGTGCCAACAACGACACACAGGCTTTTTTTTGATAGCAGATAGAGCTGGAAAAGCACATGTGTAACGAAAAACTTTAAAGCCGTGCTAATCAATATTTTTGTAATGGATCAAGTAAACAGGTAGCTGTTGTTAGCGAAAAGGCTCAACAGACTGTACAAATACGAGCCCAGCAGAGTGGCAGAGAGAAGTTGGAGACTAGTTGGTGAACATTATAGAGCATGTAGCAGCTTAGGAGTCAGACAAGGCTAAGATAAGACTTGGTGGAGACCATAACAGAGGAAGAAGAAGGAAGACGCACAACACAAAACGCTCGTGATGCTGCTTCAATGATGGCTGGATGGTTGCAGAGTCCAACTAAATCCAGCTGTTATTAATGTTAGTAGCCAGGGTTTGACAAGTCAATATGTGCTCTGTCAGAAAGATCTACTGGCTGATATACATAAAATGACATGCAATTCCAGGGACCTCTAAATTCGGACAAAGACATATTTTACAGGCTTTCCTTCAGCCGATCATTATAGTTATTATTACCAGAATCTGCATCACCATCTGCAGAACTGTGATATTTTACTCTGCCGTCTCTGCTGCTGCAGTGTTGTCAACACAAGGACCTACTCTGCAAACTATGAAATTATGACTTAAAGCGCGATTCACTGCACTATGTAATCTTATTGGTGCAAATCAGCCAACATATACGCCACTGCTGACATACGGTATCCGTGATAAGACGACAACATAAGGGCTATAAAAATATATCATCTGGCAATGGAATCAGTCGGTTTAGAGAGGAAATGTTAGGAATCTAGAAACATAACAATAACTAAGGTGTAGGTCCACAAGTCACTTTGTGTCAGTCAGCCACGTCTCAGCTGTAGCCATGTTTCATCCTTCCTTGGCACCTGCTGTCATGTGGATGATAACATGAAAGACAACTCACATCTTAAAGACCGAGCTTCGTCAATCTGCGATGCCGAATACTGATTTTAAACACTGAAATGGGCAGAAATGTAGCCCAGAGGGACTTGTCATGACCTGTCAGGACTTAAGAATGGAGCGCTACATCCACACTATCAGATTATGATAATCAGCCCCTCGTTCACTTGCTGCAGTATATCATCGACTGAGGTGCCATTTACATACTGTGTTAGTCATAGGCTACTCATGCGCTTTTTCCAGAGCCACAGCAAGTCAATAAATACAAACTGATAAAGGTCATTTTGTTGACAGGAACACTGTCATTGAAGCTCAAATACCGCCCTAGAAATATGCATGCGTTGTACGAATAATAATTAAGCGAGTAAAATTTAACTATTTAGGTGGATTAGTGTTTGACAAAAAAATGCCAAAATTAAAGTCTGGTTAATCCCACTATGATCTTTGAATAAGAAAGAATTACTACATTAGACTATTACTGTGGGGATGAAATAATAGCTTTTGTGACATTTCAGGAGAAGATTCAAACTCTGATTCACTTTACACAGTATTCTAAAGAGATTAAAAAAAATTAAAAACTGCCCCAGAAAATACTGATTTAAACAAATAAAACAGCTTGACCTGACCTTGGAATTGCAGAAGAGCTTCTTTGATGACTTCTGTGTTTTTGACAAGCTCAAATGGATATTTTGAATTTTAACTGGTGGTACAAAAATGTTCTTAAACTAGGGTCATGATCCACAAGAAGAAAATTCAAATTTTCATGACAGTGATAACATACGTATGCATAAACATAAAATCATTAAGAGGGATTAAAGCGGTTAATGGCATTGAAATCACAAATTGCCATTCTCCCCTTGGCCACCCGTCCATTACGACGCATAACATTTTGAATGCTTTGTTTCCCAACTGCATCATAACCCAGACTTAATGGAATTCTTCCTTCATTTATTCAAGGTCAAAGCTCATCACTCCCACAGTCCTTTGCATTGTAAATCTTCCTCTCAACATGTCTGTGGGGGGATTGGGTAATTGAAAATTTCCTGTAGTCGTCGTCTAAATATCAGCGTCACGCCAGTGAATAGTGATTCTTTGTTTGGAAAGGAAAACAACATGAACACATATTAGCAGACAAAGTCACAAAAAACAACAACCTGGTATATTAGGAACATGTCATGATTTTGTGGTTTCTACCGGAGAGTTCTAATAAACAGTAGCCGAGATGTTTCCCACCCCGACGCTGAACTCAGTTACTCCATTAGTGAGCCTCTGCGTTCACTTAGTTAGAGATTATTATCAGATACAAAACCAAACACTCTGCTAGATGGGTATGGTAGACTGGCACTCATCCAAGTCCTGACAAACACATTTCCGTCCGTTGAGAGCATAATGCAGTGTGGTATGGCACTGCTTCAAACACTTCACATCCGAATATAACCCACCACAATGATGGATGGGTATCAACAAGTAATTTACGGTTGGGTTAAAGTTCACAGTTTGCTGGACCACCAAATGTGCCTCCTCCCCAGACCTGCAAAAAAAAGACAAGTAAACATGCAGCAAAATCATATTCATTAACTGTTTCTACCAGCTCATTTGATGCTGCAAGCATTTTCAATCAAGCAATACAACGGCAATTAGCTTCCCATGAATGATTTGGTTGTCAAGAAACTCTTCAGCGCTGCTTGGAAATAAACATGTAAATGGATATATTCCCAGTTCTCAGTATTCGTGAAACAAATGGAAAATAAATGAGAATGAAAGCCAATATTAAATTAGCATTCTTTCTGCTACAGCAGAGAGGAGTTTTGATCAATTCTGAAGATTATAGAGTCAGTCACTTAAAAACTGGCCATCCGCTGGGATTTCGACCAGGGTTGATTTAAGATACAACGCAGATAAGAATCGTATTTTTCAGAATGGATAGACCCAATTCAGAGATAAGTAACTTAGTTGTTACTCCATCAAACCTGCACTTTAGGAGATGAGATACAGGATAAAGACACAGTGAGAATAATAAAATGTCTTAAAATAAGAGTGGAAAGTCAAACAGAAACAAGTGATATTGCAGCGCTGCCTATCCCTAGGCTGCACTTTCATTATTGCTGTTCCTTTTTGACCAATATATACAGTACTGTATTCATGTTTGCATAAAATAATGGGCAAACCAGACGAAGGCGAGGTGAGATTTCTGGGTCTGTGTTTCACTCAGAACATTGTCTAATAGCAATGAAATTAACTTTTATTCCTGCATTGGAAAGCAGTGAGAGCGGACGAAAGGTTTGGAGTGATATCATAATGCACATGAATTTCAGATCAACTACTGTGAAATAGCAGCAAAAACAATAATATAATCACTCTTTCTTGCTTGATATTTTTCATGATGCTGATATAACTGTCGCACTAATTTAACCCTTAGCCATAAGGTCATCGCTTTACTCTTTTGGGTACATTTCTCTTCCATAAAAATACATACTTTACGGCCAGCCTTTACATTAACTCCATGTGCACTGCCACATCTCACAGAGTGCATTTGCAGCTGCAGTATATGGGGGTGTAAAGATCTTTATAAGGATATACTGTCTGATGTCATCCTCGATCCAGATCTCTTGCATAACTAACCCATTACTGCTAGTTAACACATGAAACACGTGTGGGGCAAACTACTTTTCAAATGAATACTCTGTCATTAAACGGGCAACGAGAAATGTCTTTAGATGAATGAGGATTCATTGTTGACCCGACAAACTAAAGCATTTGCCATTTGCTGAACTCCATTCATGCTGTGTGGTGAATGAAGAGTTCTGCTTGATTGGGCACATGGTCAAATAGAGTGGAGAATGAATCAAAGTACAGAGTATGACTGCTTGGTGCACCATAACACCTCTTCTGAATGATCTCTAAAATAATCTTTCCAGAAGTGTCACTTCTTGTTTAGACATTTAAAAGCACAACAGGTATTGTATTGATCACAATCGCTGAATAATGAGAAATAACTGAAACAGAGTCCTAATATTTGATCACAATAAACAAATCTAGGACAATGATGGCAACAGACAGCACACTGACACCAGCCTCAACAAGAATCGGTTAGGAACTTTGATTGGAACAAAGTGAAGCATGTCTAAACCATCAATTTGACCTTAGTACAAGTTTTTATACAGGATACCTCACAGCAATAATTTCCTTCATCTCTGAAACTTAAGAGATCACTAAGTGAGTCGGTAATGGAAATCTTTGCAGCATATCACCTCAGGACTCAGGACTTTACCCTTATCACAAGTTTTATGCACAGCACAAGCATCGACTACAGTGCACAATGCAACACCTACAACAACAACTTTGGTATGTACTGATAACACATACGAAATAACAAATACAATACAGTGGACTCTATAAACGTATCAAATGCATTAAAGCCAGGCTCAAGCAACACTGAAACTCAGTCTAAGCATCTGAATGATTGAAAAATCTGTCGGGTCTGACAGCAAACAGAACATCATACTGCAGGATTACAGCATGTTAAGATAAGAGAGCATGTGCAGACGAATACTCACTGTGGTGAAGTTCACCGGGTAGCAATCCTCTCCTCGAAAGGTGCATTGCAGTAGCATGTCATTGATGTCATGACCTGTTCGGTTATAGAAATCAGTCATGTTGAACAGTTTGGGCTTGAAGTTCTGGAAGTTTGCCTTATCCTTTAGGGCAGCCAGAACTTCGGGCTCAGCCAAGTGCGGGTTGGCTATTTGGTAGTTATTATTGAGGAGGGCCAGCAGCTCTCCCACATGATAGAGGTCATTTCGGGTGATTTTGGAGAAGCGGAACTCATTGAGGTTACAGAAAGTAACAGCTGGGAAGGTGAGGTTAGTCGCCGCCACCTCGTCCAGCTTGGTGACGTGAGGATACTCCAGGTAATACGACACTCGATCCATGCAGACCAGCATCAATAAGCCTAGTGAACCAAGGAAGGAAAGAGTCCAAAGAAACCGACGGAATGTCATGTGCCCATAGGCGAATATGTGACTCATGCCATGTAGGGTGGATATGTTAGCAAAAGCTTGCAGGTTGGAGGGCCTGATGCTTTCAATGCTTTCCTCTGAGCTTCCTTTCATGGCTGTAGAGGGATGTTCAATACTGTCTCCCCAAGAACTTCAGGTTAAAGACTTTGCTTAGCAACAGCAATAGCAGAATCCAACCGGCAGTGTTGGCTTGGCACACTGCTTCTTTATTCTCTCAAGAAGTGGTAATGGTCTCAATAAATAGATACCTTAAAATGGTTGTCAGTCTCTGTAACAGTTTTCTTTTCATCACAATTCACCTTCCAGTTGTTGTCTGCTGTTCCTGTAGTCCCAGGTCCCCCCTTTTCTTTCAGGCTGCTATTTTATTATCTCCAAAGCTGTCTCTCTCACTCCCTGCTCAGCTGTCCTTTGTAGCGGCACCAAACACAATGACAGCTTCAAGAAACACCCACTTCTACCAAAACGCAATGCCTCCTGATTCCTGAGTGGTGTGAAAAGGGACAAGAATACAAGGGACAAGAAAAGAGAGAGAAGAACAGAGAAAATAGCAGACGTAAGGATAGAGGCGAAAGATGAGTGGAGGAGGGGGGGGGGGCTGCAATGAAAAGGGCTAGCGTTTGGAGAGAGGTGCTAAGCCTCAGCAGTCAATGGGACCCTTCCTCCTCTAATCGGAGAGAATGCCTCTACATCGCTGTGATAATGGGATGCAATGGTTTTGTGAATGGAGGTAATAAAGAGAGAAATGGCTCACTGGTCCCTCGCTGCCACCTTCCTTTTTCTCTCGTGTCTCTTTTGCTCTTCTCTTTTCTTCCAGAGACGAAAATGAGGGGGTCAGAGACCTCCGACCAGCCCACCACTGTGCTTGACAACCGGCGTTCACAGCTTCCACGGGTTCCACTTCCTTATTTGAACAGATCCTCAGTTAATAGGGAAGACCACCTCTTGATGCTTTATGGCCAAACCCCCCCCAACAGCATAACCACTAAAGCCGCTTCGAGACCTCCAGCTTTGGTCCTGTTAACATACAGATTTATATTCTGCCGTGTGGAGCCTTTCACTCTCTTTTTCGCTTCCTCTCTCTCTCTCTCTCCCACCACTCCCCCATTTCTTGCACTCTCTCTCTTTCAGTCTCCCTCTCTCTCCCTCTCCCTCTTTAGTAGTCAGGATCCATCCCACTGCTGAATGGCTGCTTTGCCTGCGTGTGTGTGTCTGTGCTCACAGGAGAAGTCTCTCAATCTGGACACCAGCTTCACTGTGTTATTATTCTCTTATCGGCTCCAACCGCCTCCGCCAACATATCTGCTTGCATGTAAGAATGCCACAGGTTGCATGATTATTGCATGGGCATATGTCATAAGAGAAATGTCCATATTTAAACCTTTTCAGAACAATGCATACAAATAAAGCATGCAAACAAATGACCCAGACCATCTGGTTCATTGTTTTCTTCATTATTGCATTTGATTCATTAATTATCTGATTTAATTATGTTTTCTCTTCTCTTGTGACAGCAGGGTTATATAAATTCTTTTTTTGTAGTTTCAAGCAATGGACTAATCCCAAAAGCATTTCCCAGTCTGGCTTATCAGTGCGTGGATGTGGCTGACTGTGTGTGACTACATGAGAGTTCCAGGCTTGACCAGTAATGGAGTTGGTTGTTTTATTGGGGTTAAAATGTCAGCACACCATTCTGAAGAACCTTTTCATTTCTCCTAGGACCAAACAAGATTATCACTCATTGGCTACCCAGGGATGTCTTATTATCATAACAAAAGGGTGAACCGCCAAGGATATGACCACAGCCCTTAAGGATTAAATCAATATTCTACCCTAGTAACCAAGCAGGGACACCATAGCAACCATTACCCACAACACCAAGGAAGTATGCAATTCAGATAAACCACGTAAAACCGTTTCATCCGTTAACTTTGGGAAAATGCAATGTCAACCATACATTGTCACAGTCGAGATGCAATTTAAAAAATGCCCACAGAAGCAAATGCAACATGATGCCTGAACTGATATGACGGTCTATTCACCTGACAGGGTATGCTAAGACTTAGATTAGGTCTACCAGAACAATGTCTGAGGTATTGCAATATCCAAACTACAAGACAGCAGCCTTTTATTCTTGGTCCTTCCGCCCAAAAGCTGTAAAAGCTCAAATCAAAACAGCACTGGGGCCACTTTTAATAACTCATGACACCTTAGATATATCAGGTACTATTCCCTGTCAAAATGTCACTGTATTGAGGAAGACGTTTGAATTTACAAGCGGTTGATGCCTGACTCAAGGCTAACTAATCCTCTCCTATACTTTAAAATGTATAACACTCAGCGGCACTCCTTTGTATTCACAGTCCTGACTGATAATGATTAACGTGCTAAGAAACACTTAACAGTGATGAATGATGCTGTGCCCTTCTACCATACAAGACCTTCACTGAGTTTTCTTCATTCGCAAACTGTGCCAGGTATGTCAAACAATGGCAAATTAAAATCCTTCAGTAAGGACACATTTGAGTTACAAGTATAACACATATAACATGCAACAAGCTAACAGCAGCAACAGGATGTTCTCCAAATGCTGGACCAGTTTGTGGAGTGTGGTGGACCTGACCTGATGTGTCCATCGTGTCAAATCATCCCATCAGAACTAACCTAAACCTGTATGAGAGAAACAACAACCACTGAAGTGAAATCCTGCGACTGCGCCAGTGATATTACACACACAGTGTCACAGCGACTGAATGATTTAAAAGCTGATTAAAAAGTAGATTGTGATAAATAACTGAACTGTCAACAAACATACAAACATTTATTCGCATCTTGATAAATAATCCCTATTAGAGTATCGTGATTTTAGTCATCATTGCTGCATAAATCTGCATTTGAAATTCCATTTCCATATTCAGTCTAAGAATGCAAATACTCTTCACGCTGCATTCATTTGCAGCCTCTGTACATTTTTGGCATGTTGTCCTGTGTAAAGATTAGCAAAGCTAAAATCCAAATTCCTACTGCCAGGCATGCCTGTTGCTGCAGATTGCAGGATGAAAGTGCTGGACTTTCCAACAGTAATTCAAGTGGATGGTAGGATGCACAGCATAATGCAGTGAATATTAATAAGGAGGGGTAATATTTGAGGTGCTGCTAAGCACTGCACTCTCTTTTTTTTTGGAGTGAGTTTGAATTTTAACTATAAACCGATATTTTGAAGAAAAAAACTCCCCCGGCCTATCACATCTCTCTCACGGCCTCATAGCTGACATAATGTCATAACAGTGCATGTTAAATAGCCCAGCACTAAATATAATTCAGCTCTCAACCATAATCAATACTCCTCCTTGGACCTTTATATTTAATCACACTTTGTGTAAATGCTAGACAGTTTACAGTTCCATGTCGAGCACAAGTCTTGCAGAAGCGTTGGATGGGATAATGCACATTTGATTAAAAGCCACTGTATGGAACGTTATCTGAAACCAGGATTGTTGATAATTGACGGACAGAGAAATGCTTTTATCTTATCGGTTTGAATCTGAGTTACTTCATGTTGGTTTAGGTTGGTGGTTTATAATGCAAATTCGCAATCCATACTGCCGTTCTGCTATGCTGACCAAAAGCCTTGGCAACATACTCAAATAAAACAAAAGTCAGTGTTTCATCTTTAATTTTTGTGCATCTGTGTTACTTTTGAACTGAAATTCTACAAGTGTCTTTAATCTGGCCATGGTTGGCCCAAAAATATGATTCAAGTTGAGTTTGTGCTAAAAATATTTTTGATGTCATTACTTCTAAAGCACTGGACCACATATTTTTTTGGTTTTCAGTGTTTGTAAGATGTATTTACAACGGTGATGACTTCCTCGCTGCGTGGTGCGCCACTGCGAAATGAGTACAGCGGAGATGCTGAATGTTTAACCTGATTTGACAAGTAAACATCTTAATTTAGCGAAAACAGTACAGCAGCACTGTTGCCACTGCGTGCATCTAAATGGTGTTGGCTATTAAGTAATGTGCTGTAATTGCTACAGGTCAGCGAAAATTCCTATGACAAGCAAACTGCCCTGATATGATGTAGAGCTAAAAGGGGCAATTATGGTAAGTCATTCTTTGCAACGCTGAAGTTATGCAGATTTGGCAAGCACCTCAGAGGACAGATTACCCTGTTAGGAACTGAACCCTGCACTAAAGCAGTCGACATTTAAGAGCACATATATCATGAAGTTAAAGAAGGGATGCAGCAGAGATGCAACACAGCACTAAAAAGAGCAGTGCCAGGAGGAGGGAACAAAAACGCAACCTGAAAGTGTTTTACTATGTGCAACGTTCAGCGGCTTACACATGCACACTGCGAGTACGCCAAAGTGGTAACACTTTATGGCAACGATACATGGATTAGCATGAATTCATGCGCTACTTCATTGCTGAAAAAGCTTGCACTGATTCATGCAGTACTTCATGAGCTAACAGGAATGTACAAGAATAAACAGTATCTTCCGACTTCATGCAGGAACAATGCATCAATTAATACAATGACTAAAGTAATCATTATGAATTCTTCATATTTAAGTCTGCAGTTAAAGGGACAGGACAAAAAACTGAGCAGCCACAGCAGTGCGTGTATCCTGTCGAATACTAACTGACAAACTAAGACTTCTCGATGACTTTATCAGTGTTTGTGCCCCTTAGAGTAAAGCAGTGCTCTACCAACATAGATGAAAAACATGTGATTAATGGTGCCATAATTGTGAATTCACATGTATTGAGGCTTTGTGCCAATGCATATGTGATGCATGCACATCTTTTCCTGGGTGAATAATTGATCACTGAAACTGAGTGTTAAATTTTTGATCTAATTTGCATTTGTAATTTTTTCAATATACAATACATAGTGAGCTGACTTTATGTGACATGATGAAGTCCTGAAGAAGTTAGATCACAGTAGTCTATCACATGCACTGCCGTGTCTGGTCAGTTTTTTTGTCCCGTCCCTTTAACTGCAGACTTATCTGTGAAGAAGAAACAAACATCATCAATAACTCAGACATCAACGTGTTGTCCCTCACAACAAAGTGAACAAAGTCAGTCAACTGTTTGTCTATGAGTCTACAGTAGTTTAGATGCGGTGGCCCGTATTACAAATAAACAACAACTTTGTTCCCTTTTCCATCTGTACTTGTTAATACATGGTAGATGGGGTTTTGTCCTTAAAGTTGTGAATCGCAGATACAATTATGGAGCTCTAACATTTGCTTGAGTTTGGACTGGATATATTCAGCGAAACGCAAACCGCTACATTTGTATGCAAGACTGTGAAACAACTTGTGCATTTGGCAACTACAGAGTAATCACTGCGGGTATCAAGCTACGCTTTGTTCTATTAAGCCGCAAACCCTGCAGAAAAGAAATAAATAAAACAAGCAGTCGACATAGCCTTTAGCAATATGTTGATATGAAAGCCTGTAATAAACAGAACAGGAAACATTTTTCTTTTTCTGTGTCTGTCAGACAGACGTAGCGAGGTAACAGATGCGAGCACGCTCACCTTTTTTTTTTTCTCCCCCCATCTTGCCTTCACAGATGAAACCAGCAAACAGCAGAAATCTGCCAGACAACAGAGAAAAAGATGGCCTTCACAATACAGTCAACCAATGGCTGCTATTCAACGCGTGTGGCAGTCGCTGCAAATGACCTTGCTTAAATGCTGTCTGAGATAAGGGGCCTATTCAAATGAAATCTACTGCTCTATATCTGCTGGGAGCCTGATGGAGAACAAAACTGAGAGGAGAAGAAAAAAAGTCCAATTCCTTGGACACAGAAATTGCGTCCAAGGCGATGTACTACAAAGAGATTTGGCAGGAGTTACATACTCAGACTGCAACACTAATGTGTCGTTCATCAACACGAGCGTGCCCATTTCTTATTGAAGGAGAAATAAAAGCAGATATTTTAGAGAAAGGGAATATGAAAGAGTCAGGGAGGCTTATCAGCAGATGTCTTTTCATGTAAAATCTGAAGAGAAATATTATGGATTGGTTTCTCCGCTGCTCACGGAAAAATAAATATTTTAAATATTACAACTGCAACCTGCTAAAGATTTAAAGTAATCAGTCCAGAGCTATTTCAAGCCCAGAAAGAGTCCCTGACGAAGGTGTTATATTAGAGCTGCATATTAGAGCTCTCAAGTGTTTAGAGCTTAACACTACTGTCAATTTACTTCACACTCCGCAACTTAAGCAGCCTGCTTGATAGAGCGACGTTGCAGTAACTTCCTCGCATTCACTGCTTACACGTTGGGGGATTATTTATGTTACGGGTGCATCTCAGAAATCGAGCGCGACCCGGGTCACGCGTGTGTAAAGCCAATACTGATGTGTCGAGCTTTGGTAAGATAGTAATGAATGGGCATGATGGAGTGCTTTATCATTCAGAGAGATGTGTTTGTGTGATGAGAGATGCAATTTATGTTCAGTTCATTCCTAATGCATTGGATCTCATCAATCAAACAGATAAAATGTCTGTGATATAAGATGCGGGACCAACGGTATGCACACGCACACAAGCCAGACACATCAAACAAGACGGATATATTTTGAATTGTGTTAGTGGCTCATACTTAAACCGCCGTGTCGGTGTTAGGAAATATCCCACTGATATATTTATGTCTGAAAAATGGTCAAAGTCGGTAGAAGTTGACATGTTCTATGTACTTTTCTGCTACTAAATGACTCAAACAATTGCACGCAGAGGACCAATTTAGATGCTAAACTTTTCAACTCAAAGAAACCAAGAGCGTCTAATCAAAGAAACACAGGCCCGGAGCGGAAACATTTTTATTCCAATTATCAGCATGAAAATCTTGCATTTATCAAGATGTTCTATGCACAGAAGTGTCCAGAATCAAACGCGAGGTTAGTTATGTAAACACACCATTACTGGGGGGGGAAAAAAAAAAAATCGCATAACAACAATCAGACACCATAGAAACGCCAACTGAAAGAGAAAGACATTATATGTACAACATCAAGAGGATAGACAAACCCACTAGGGGGCCTTCGAGCTGTACCACTGTGCACTTACTGATGCAACGTTATTGTAAATTGTAGTCTGTGAATATCTGTGGTAACTGAATGTGAATAGAGTATAATGTGGGGAATATGCCCAGATTATAATTTGCCCAGGGAACTAAAAAACAATAACTAGCATGTGATGCATGATATAAATAATCTGACTTTAAATGATTTAACACAAAGCTCCACTATAGCGGAAAGACACAAGACCACAAATGAATAGTGCAAATTCTCATCTGGCTGCACAGTAAATAAGACAAAATGACCATGAAGTTTTTTGGGACTCAGGGGTTCGGGTTCTGCTTTAATCCAACCTCATAATACCTAACAATCCATCTGAAAACACTGCGGGCCTACATGCAATCCAGTAATAGTAGGGTGAGCTTACTTACTTAACACTCAGTGTGACCACAACTGCAGCTCAGAAGTGTTTTCCTGTAAATGTTATGGCATCTAAACAACCCTTAGGTCTATAACAGTTAGTAAACTACAGGCTGCATGGAAGATTATAGTGGATTACAGTGAAATCTACAGGGATAACACAGCTCCACTCCAACGTGAGTCCATACAAACTAAACACTGGTGCGAGTGTGCCACCCAGTGGACACAGCAGCTATGTGCAATGATATAATTCAGACTATTTATTGTATTACTGCTGTGCAAAGCTGCAGTGCAGACAAAAAAAAAAAAAACTACCAGCAATAACTAGCATAATTAATAAACTTACACGTTTCTGAGGCCTTTAAGAAGCCACTGTTTTCTTTCCACTTTTTTGTCGTTCGTATTGATTTTTAGCAGTAATTAGCTCAAGTCCGTCCTCTGAAAGCAACACAGGTGAGCTAAATCAGTCACTAATTAACGCAGGCTACATAAACAGCCGCCCGCGAGGCGGAAAAACGGGATGATTGCTCCTAAACTACTCGATACGACAGCGAAGATTAACACGATTCAAACGCCTGACACCGTTTCAGCAATGTCTAATGACATATCTAAAAAGAAAGGGAAGAGTTCAAGTGAGAAAAAGACGAAAAGAAAGGCTAAAAGAAGAGAGACTTACGCGATGTACATCTACAAAGTTTTGAAACAGGTGGGTGGCCGAGCTCGAGTTTAGAAACTGCTTCGGTTTTCCTGACTTAAAAAAAAATGAACTAACAGCCAACCCCCCCCCCATCCAAATTCACAAGGTTCATCCGGACACGGGGATTTCAAGCAGAGCCATGAGCATCATGAACTCCTTCGTCAATGACCTGTTTGAGAGGATTTCTACAGAGGCGTCCCGGCTGGCTCAGTACAATAAACGCTCCACCATCACCAGCAGAGAGGTGCAAACTGCCGTGAGACTGCTGCTGCCCGGGGAGCTGGCCAAACACGCCGTGTCCGAGGGCACCAAAGCGGTCACCAAGTACACCAGCTCCAAATGAAGACCTCCGAAATGTTATGACAAAGAGTTCAACCGTGCGTATTAAGTGTCTTTGTATGCTGGTTGATTTCTATAAAGGCATTAAAAAGCTATTTTTTTCTTTTATTCAGAGCACATGTTAATGTCAACCACTAGATGGCGCGATTGTATGTCATATTAGAGGCATATCATGTCTTTGATAAACAGACCTATAAAAGATGACATGCATACAGGGGAAGTCTATCAGCTGTAGTCTATGTATGTTTAAAAACAGTAGCAGTATGACGCTGCATTAGGTTTTATTTGCTATTATGTTATCAGATCATATCCAACTATCAGATTATGCTTTTACGGTCTGACTACACACTAAAAAATGTTTTGAATCAAGTAAGTCAATTCCATATCTTCACATTATGACAGCTTTATCTGATCTAATTATTACAACTCACCTTACACAATAAGCATAAAAGATGAATGAGAGGATCACAACAGCTGTAACTCTATCAGTACGTGTTTTATAGCCCAGTGCAGGGTCTGAGTCCTGGCTGCTTAGTTGCTCAATTCCTAGATGCCTGTGGGATCATGATTATGTTATTCGATCCCATCCCACAAACAGCAACTCAGCCAAGATCATAATATTGCTGTTTGACATAACTTCAGATTACAGGAAATACATAAATCCAGGTCCTTTCTAAGGCACAAGGTGGGAAAACCGTAACATTATCCAAAACTATGTATCCCTGAACTCCTTCGCCAAAGCCCACCTTTGGAGGCCTGCCTCCCACTTTGAAAGCCTCTGGTAGATACTGATTACACTGTACCAAAGATTAAAATATGACACATTATTTCTGATTACAGAAAAATGGTTGATAATAACTCTGTTTTGATGTGTACATGATCATCATACACTCATCAAAAAAGCACCTGTGCTTCTTGAAGAGGCGCAAATAAATGAGGATGCAGTCAGAGTACACCAGACAGAGACAGGTGTGTGTGAAGCTTTGGGTTTTTTTAAGCAGGTGGCTTCAACCGGTGTATCGGTTTAATGAGCGACCCTGTTAATTGGTGACCCTCAACCGAATGCGTCAGTGGTTGTCGTAGTTATACAGCCGTTGAAACCGGAAAATAATATATAGCTGGGAAATAAGAACTAGAGACGAGCCAGGTGTGTTTTCTGTCACTGTAACGTTAATGAAAAAACACCAAGCAATAAAGAAATAAAAGGAGGCATTCACGAGGACAGCTAAGTACCATCCCGTTTTCAACAACTGACGCAACCACGACAACCATCGGCCGATGGGCACAATTTAACGAGGTCGCTCGTTAAACCGAAACACCGTTGCTAACATAGCTTAACTAGCCTGCTTCTCTCTTATTTGATTGAATAGCAAAGTAGAGACAAGTGATACGTGTTAGCAAAAGTTGGCTTGGTTTTGAAACACTCACAGATGTTTAGAAGACATTCTTCAAGTCTCAATCCAGCTGCAACTAAACAAATACGCCGCCAGCAACAAGTTTTTAAAACTCACCGAAGTTGCAACCGTTAAATTCAAGATGGCAACCGGAAGTGTATTTACTTGTTTGTTTGTTTGTAACGGCTCAGTGATGAAAACAACATGAATATAGATAAATTAACTGATGGTAAAACTTTATTTTTGTTGATGTGTTTTACAAGATGAGAAAGGGACAATATATTTATATCTGGCTGAACAAAAACAGCCACAACAACCATTAGAAACTGATCAAAAATCACATTCACAGAATATTTTTGTGCCGGCTGGATAGACAAGCCATTGAAGGCTCTACACAAGTCTTCAAAACAAGGGTAAGTATTAAAACAGTTCTTCAAAGTTTGTTTTTTTATGTTTGAGAAAAACGGGTGACTTGCAATCATTCTTTATCTCACATGTCAAAAACAACAAATACACGAGGGATACAAACTGTTTATTGTACTTATTATTTTATTTCAAAATACCACAATGGTCTGTTTTTAAAGTAATCTTATTCACCTTTGATGCATTCATACAAACCCTGACAAGATCCATTATTCAGTTAGCTTTAAAAATGGACATATTTATAAATTGACAGAGGAAATAATGCAACATTGTATCCTTGTTATGTATTCTAATCAGGTTTTTAAAAGACGACTCTGTCAACTGAATAGTACTTGATTACAGGATAATCACACTAGCGTTTGCACCAGTCCAATCTGCATAAAATGGAGGAACTGATAAAGGTCTCTCTAATTAGGATGGTGTTTACATCAGGCTTTACATACACCTATTAGGCGACCCTTGTCAACATCCTACAAAGCCAGGCTCACTGTGATAATGCACTTGAATGTGACTCCCACCACTGACTGTTATTGTTGAGATACCCATTTTAGATGTTTCCCAGTATTCTTGGTAATGATATGAAATCTACAGATGTTATTATGAGGGTGATACAGTCTCTGATGGCAGTGACTTTGTTCACGATTATCATAGCCATTTAGGTTTTGTATCTTGCACCCTTCCCCATATCCCCTTTCATGCCCATGCCAAGCGGTAGTCATCGCTGTCTCCTTTAGGCAGACTGCTATGAACACATTATGGATGGGTGCATTAGTGAGTGATGCAGAGCACGGGCTGGCTTGCCTTGTTTTCGTGTGAGAGTGCATCATTAGAAAATGTTCCACTTGGCAGGGAAGCGCGTATTAACTGCAACCGCAATGAAATGAGGTTGTGATAGATGGTTAAAGTTATACAGGACTATTAGGTTGAAATATGAACCTCTCAATTGTCATGATGAAACAGAGGGCTATTTGCGTGGTGATCAGTGCATTGAGAGACAATTGGAATCTGCAAAGACCGATACAATACATTATAGGTAGTGGGCTCAGAGCTGAAAGAGTACAGAAAAAGTAATCATGCTTCCACAGAATAGTTTGGAGCTACTGTTCAATTCAAGGCTCCATAAATTCATTTAGGTTCTCCACCAACATCTCAAGCATTGTGATGAGACCTGGGGGAGATTTGCAAACAGGGCACCCTGTCTAAGCCCTGTTGTTGACTCTGATGAGCCATATATATGGAGGTAAACCAGCGTTGATTGGCTATCAGAGGTGCTTTAATGGCATCAACGACTTAAAGCAGACTGTGTGTGTCTACCATAATGTGTCCATATGGAGCTTCAGAGTCAATATGATATTAAGAAAATTAGAACAGGCCGAGAACCAGTACACAAATGCAGCAACTAGCTTCCCTTTAGATAATGTCGCTAGCCAATTAAGCATGCTCATTATCCCTTATCACGTTTCCATGGTGACCTCCTAGTTATTCTACCACTGGAATACAAACTTGAGTCCCTATGTCTCTTTAACTCCCTAGATGTGAACTGAAATATGTAAATTGCATATTAATTGCCCACTTACCAGCACAGAATTGCCCATATGCCAGACACGATCTGGCTTCCTCTGATAGGAATAACAATAAGTAACGCATAAATCATTAAAATAAGAAACACCTGATGGATAATTGAGTGTGCTGATGTCACGGTGACGCGCTCTCTAAACTTAGACTTTCTTTGGGTGCACTGACTCTGTCTTAAACTAACAACAGATCCAATTGCAAACCCATTAGCATTTAATATTACTGTAATTACTGTGTACATTTCATTATGTTCTCAGTATATTAAATGACTGCTCAGTGTGGAGGGAGGGCTATAGTTTAATCTCTTTCTGTATTACTGTGTGCCACAGTACTCAAAACAGCATTAAGAGGCACATAATCAGAGGGAACTAATTGCCTATGATTGCATAAATGAAGTGCTTCACTCTCATCAGGCCTGTTGCTGATGTCCAGCCTCTTACCGCCTTGGGAGAGGAAGGTGGTTGACCACAATGCAGAAAACCTTGGAGAGACAGCTACTGGTGGGTAATGTGAGGAAACCAAAGATTTAATATGTCCACGGGGGGCTGTGAGGGCAGGGGGTGTTACTACTGCTGATGTTTTTTTTTTTTTTTCTGTTGCCATCAGAGTTGCTGCCGCTTCACAGAGAAAAAAAAAGGGGGGGGGGAAGAAACATGAATGCCCACCATTTGAGAAATGAATTTATCGAAGTCGCTGTCTTTTTCCCCATTAGTAAGTGTTTAGTTCAGCGTTTTAAATAATTGCGTTACCAGGAATGATATTTAAAATACATTTGGGAGTCAATGAGGCGGGAAAGTGCCTACATGTTTTGCTGATGACACCCGGGCCATTTGGAAGACATCAAAGTAGAGAGGAGGTAGCCCAGATGCATATTATAAACTCATTATGTATATCATTTAAAAGGATGTACTCCAGCCGCAAAAACAATATTCCTAGTCTCTCTCTGGTAATGTGTGTTTTCAAAGTTGAAACTCTTACTCGCCTTCAGTTTAATGTGGCATCTATTACCAAACTGTAACATAAAATAAATGACCTTGATTTCCATAGCAGAACAGTCGTTAAGGTATAGATGAGAAGCAGCGATGCTTCTGTTTTCAAATGCGAAAGAAGGTAAAACCTCCCCACGAATATCGTGTATTTCTCCACCTGTGGTGCAGACCTTGTTCTCCACAGAGCTTACATGCACCTTGATTGACTCCAACAAAGAGGTGGATAAACAGACATTAAAACACGTGCCGATTAAATACATGTGTGTGTCAAATACAGCCAAAGTCTAATCAGAGCTTAAAGGAATCAGTCTAAACACTCAGATAATTCCGAATCGTCCCTGTCAGCCGTGAAAACCTGTCCCAAGATATTAAATTAGTTAAAAATATAGGATCAGTTTTTGCTACTGGGTAGAATTTCTAGCAGCTTTGGAAAATGGCGTCCCATCAGTCAAAAGAGATGTTTGTCAGAAGCTTAGCGAGTAGGCTTAAAAGGCTTAATTATGCGCCGTCCTTCCACCATCAGAACACTACACGTGGGGCAGAGTGACACAGCGGTTGCCAGTCATTCAGCCTAATGTTCTAATGGAGGGAGCCATGTGGATACATAAAATCCATTAAGGCTCTTGGAAAAAAAAAAAAGGAAAAATACTGAGCAGAAAAAGACATTTTGCAAACACACACACTCACAGGGGCTCGAAGATAGGGCATTCTTGTTTGCTCATCCTCTAAAAAAAAAAAACATTTGACCTTAAAGGTTTCCTAAATGTTCAAGTTCAGGTCATCTTTTGAGTATAACAGTGAAAGGTTCACACAGACTATTCTTGCTTAGCACGTTAAGAAAGTTATTTTTATATGCTGACCTTTTAAAATCTGTAAATGTAATGTCACCTAATACCTCCCATTTTCTGCTGATTAAAGTTTAGTCTAACAGCATACTTTAAAAATGTTCCATCACCCAAATAGCAGCATATATTTCAGTCACAAAACACGAGTTTATTCAATTCATTTGATACTTGGAGCCTGACAGACAGAAACGCTTCATGGCTGTAACTTTGCTGAAGGCAAATAGGAGAGGCTCGAGTGGCTGCATGTGAGACATAAAAATAGCATTACTTGTCACACTGCAGGGAGGGTCTCATACCAAATATCAAAACAACTCTGTGAACCAACCCTGTGAACAGCCAGCAGGCATATAGTGGACATTAGCCAGAGAGAGGAGGAAACAACAACAACAGGAACTGGAAGACGGGCCTTTTTTTAGACGGCCTTTCTTACTTAATCATACACATCTTAGACAACCACTTTTCTCAGTGAGAGGCAAGCTATTCAACATGTCGCATCGCAGCTTTGTCTTCACACCCATGGCCTTGCGCTCTCTTGAACTTGATGAGGACATGCTGCAGAGATACAAGTACAAGAAGCAGCTGGCCCTCCATCACCTCAACAGTTATATGCTGAAGAAAGAGGCCAGGGACAGGGCACTGTCGAGGTCCAGTGCTGTCCGTCCAGCGGCCATCTGTCACGACGTGGTCATCCAGAACGCTCTGTATACGGGAGACCTCGAGGCAATGCAGCGCCTCTTTCCCAGAGGATCCACAGCAACCCTCATCATTGAGCCACAAGGAGGGGACATGCGCTGGGTTGCCACAGGGGAAGGTAGGAGACGACATCTGTCTTCATTAGGGATTAATTTAGAAATTCATATGATTTGGCACAGTTAAGTAGTTTTATTGTATTTCCTGGAGATTCGCATAAAAAAATTTGGAATTTTAAAAGTAGTTTTTGCTTTCACAGAAGTGGCATGTGTTATCTGAAAGGAGAAATGGCAGTAAATTGCTGCTTTAAAATGGTTTTAATAAGCATCTAAGAGCAATATGGAACTGGTACATCTTACTCTGAGACTATATTTGAAGACACAATGATGCAATATTTATAGAAACAGAGCACAAGGCAATATTTATAGAGCCCATCATATGTCCACCACCATTCTGTCACACTGGATTCAAATATGACCTTTGACTGAAGACAAAACAAAACAAAAAGATTGCTTTTTTCTGTTTTGTGCAGTAGTGATTGTTACCAAAATTGTTACCAAAAGTCAGAGGAACCAATTTGTCTGAATTTGTTGAATGCAACAGAGCATTGTTCCTTGACATCAGTTGGCTTGTCTAAATCAGTAAGGCAGGTGACTTGTCATTGGCACCCATACCACTGCTCTGGCGAATTTCGCTGGGTCAACCAAAATATCACATAACACCATCCTGAAATAGCCCTGCCTGCACAAACAACATGCATAAGTGCTTATTTCACCGAGGAGAAACCACCCTACTTTCATAAACAATATAGTTAGCTACAGCATGGCTTATGTAGCACCTAAGATTAAATGGCGCAAACCAAAGGCGTACCGCAACGACGTGATCGCCACAGCCAAGGCCACAGGTTGTGTCCTGCAGTTCTGGAACAGCCTGCTCGTGGGTGATGAGCTGACAATTATCAGCATCGTGGACGATGACGAGTATGAGTACCTTATTGATGCCATTTATGACACCAGCAACCTGGAAGAATGGAAGAACTTTAGGTTTAACTACAGATGCCTGAGTAAGTTTATCAAAATGTTGATTTTGAGGTATGGTCTGACTCTTCTTCAAGGTATCAGGGTCTTTTATTGAGTCATGCAATCACTAAAACGTTGAAATAGTTCTAACAGACAGCAAAGAAAACTCTTGAATTTGACATGTCTGCTTGTTTATTTTGATCCTAAAGGCTGAGCTCAAAGTTGACATTATGCCAACTGTACTCCCTTCCTGGCAGGACTATGGTCGCTGACTTATGAGCAGGAGCTGACCACACCACTTCATATCACAGCCAGCCGAGGCTTCGCGGACTGCCTGAGACTCCTGTTGCAACGCGGGGCCGACGTAGACCTGGCACCTGGTGGTACCACTGCCCTGCACGAGTCCTGCGAAAGCTGCCAGCCAGAGTGTACGAAATTACTGCTGGTCCACGGCGCCAACGCCAATGCTGTCTCTGAAGATGGCCTCATGCCTTTGCACGTTTGTACAAGCCCTGAATCTCTTGAGTGAGTAAAGCAGAACAAAACTTTGAAGAGTTTAATCCCTTGAGTTAGTAAAGCAACACAAAAGTAAATACACTTCAGCAAAATAGAAATTGGGTTATCATATTTAACAGATATTATGGTTGCAATAGACAATTATAAGATATAGGTAAATGCTGAAACAGCTGATGTAACTAGCATAAAAACACTTTCCGCAGATCAGTGAATTGATGCCGTTATGTTAATTGGACCACATTTTGGTTAATCATCTCTCAAAGGTTCTAACTTTAGCTAACATTAGCTGACAAAGTAGGGCTAGCTGCAAAACCCCCGAGTGAGCAAGAGTCGGTTTATTGCTACGAAGCTCAACTACTACTAAACATGGGAATACAACTTGCTATACAAAACAGTGTTCTGTAATTCTGCCCGCAGATGTGCCAAGTACCTCCTTCAGTACGGCGCAGCGATCAATGGCCGCAGTATAGAGGAAGAGGACACTCCATTACACGTGGCAGCCAGGAATGGCCTCCCGGACCACGCTGAGCTCTACCTGCGCTACGGAGCCGCTGTGGACAAAAAGAACTATGAGGGTCTCACACCCCTGAACGCTGCTTGTTCACAGCGCCAGGAGGTGGAGGAACTTCAGCGATACTTCAAGGTGTGCCAGATTCTGATGGGAGCAGGGGCCGACATCCACATTACGGACCAGGACAGACACAGTCCTTTGCACATGGCCTGTAAGAATGCAAATCCAGACATAGTGGATCTGCTGCTGGCTAACGGCGCCTCTGTTAACGACATGGACTATGGTGGAGAAGCTCCCATGCACAACATCTTGAAGGTGGTGTGCTTCAAGGTTCCCCATCACCCTGAGAGGATCGTCCGTGCTCTGCTCAACCACGGTTCTATTCTGGTGTGGCCTGGAGCTCTGCCCGTGGTAGGCAATGAAAAGCTACGTGTAATCTAAAAATATATGTGCACATGCATTCCAGACTGGTTTGTAGTCGTACATTGTATTTGCAGTAAAAACTAATTATTCATCAAGGTGGCTCATTTTTCATAATTAGCAAGAACTGCACATGTAACACTAAACTGTTCCTTGCAATATTCAGACTTCACAACTTCACGTTCAAATCATTCCCATTTCATGACACAACATGAAGTGTTGCACTCTCTGCAGGAAACAGACTACAACTATCAGTGAACCCACGTGCACTAGACAAAATGCCTGGTTCCTAATTAGGCAAGTGTTAATAGGAGATTAATTAGCACTAATTGCATAATTTCCAGTTAAACCCCTGGAGGGAAGACCAATCTGTTCATTTCACAAGTGTTTAATTACTTTATTTCTTCTGTTCTATGGAGTCACAAGCTCGCTCCTGAACTTCAGTGATGATTATATGAGTCTTATCGCTTTGCTCTGTTTTGTGGCGTTTCTTTTAGGTTCTGAAGCACTGCTCCGAATCTCCGCGCACCATCGAGGTTCTTCTGAATGCCTACAGCCGCCTCAAAGTCACAGACACCTGGGTTGAGTCTGTGCCACCGGAGTTGTTCAAGGCAAGCTCATTAAATAAATAATGAATTCATGAGTAGGGTATGAGTGTTTTTTTTTTTTAATATTCTGCCAATATTTTGCCAATAGCAGCATGTTTTGGACACATTATCTGGACAACTCCAAGGCCACGAGAACTCTCAAATTATCAAATAAGTTTTGATAATTTAACAGCTCTTACACTTGAGGTGACCCACTACAAATACTCATTGGTAGCAGAAACTGGGAGATATGGCCTTTTAAAAATGAAATGAATTTAAAAAAACATGATGATTATAAATAGATCAAAATGTGCAAAAGAAAATGTCTTTAGCAGGTTGTGCAGGATGCTTATAGCTACTGGCTGATATTTGATATTCACTAAGAGCTTCTGTCTACAGTAGGCCATAGCTTAAGTGTTTATTAACTAGGTTTTATTCATGAATTACTGTTAAGTGATGCAAATCATATTGTTTCACCAAATAATCTCCCGTTCATCTGTTTTTATTCGACCAGGAGCACAAAGATTTCTTTGAGTCGGTCTTCTCTCTGGCAATGACTCCTCGCTCCCTGCAGCACTTGGCACGCTGCAAACTCCGAGATTTCCTGAAGGGAAGGATACACAAGGTCGTCCCTAAACTTCAACTGCCCACCTTCATCAGGAACTACCTGCTCCTGGAGTACAGAGGCTTCATCCACTGAAAGCACTTTGAGTAGTCTGTAGTTAGTGTGAGTCCTGATGAAGACCGAGTGCTGCTCCTGTTCGCAGTATGATACAAGATGATACGCTCATAACAACAACACTTTATGTTTAGGAGAAAGAAGCAACTGCTTGTTCTGTCACATCTATTCCAGATCAGTCTCTGAGCACAGTTATAGGTTTGGTTTTACACCACAAGAGGGCGCTATAGACTAGAGTTGCGTGTAATAGCAAGCGTGGAATTGTATGTTTTATATTTTATTTATTTTATTTGTCACATCTTTCTTTTTTTTTACTTATGCACTTGATAGTAAAGATGCTGAGATGCTTGTATTTTTTTTTATACGTAATTATCATTGTAGTGATATTAATGTGCATAGAGATGTCTTGTATATTGAGGATTGCCACAAAATATTTGCATAAATAATTATTCCCACCGGTATGATTGTAATTAGGCGTTTTATATAAAAAAAATATGCTTGATATGAAATAAACTAAATCACCATGGTCGTGCAGTGTAGTCAGTGTTGTTTTATATTTTCTTGATGTCTTGTTCTCTTCCCTCTTTCTGCTTTTGTTAGAAAATCCATTTTAGAGAGTCACATTAAGGCTTTTTTGGAAAATAATAATAATAATAAAGACATAAGCAGAAAGGTCAACATTGGAGGAGGAGGGGGGGTTACCTTGGAGGGATCATTATAGACACATTTAGCAAAATGACATTTATCTGTAGACTTTATTATTTTATGTCTCATATTGAAAAAAATATCAATGATTTTTAAGTTTGTAATGAGGAAACATGCAGACTTGTGTCGTCACAGCATTTAACAGGCCTGTAATAGAAAACAGAGCAAAAATAATAAATATTCTATATGATTGGTGACTGTCTGTAAGGATGTGCTAATAAAAAAAAAGTGTAGAGAGGAGCTGTGTGATATCAGAAATCCTCTCTAAAAAAGAAAAAAAAGGGGGGAGAGTGAAGCTCGGCAAATGGTTTCAATAGATCAAAGAGAGGTGCTGCTGAAGTCACTTGCAATTATAAGAATTAGCCTGGCCTGGCCCTCCACTGCTAATCAGAGTCGGTGGTGATATGTTTATGTCCTCATGCAATCAGACGACCAGTTGGAGAGCCCGGGCACCCAGGACTCAATAGGGCTAATCATCATCAGTTCCCATTGCCATTTAAAAGGTGAAATGATCTGCGATTAAACTAGTGCTTAAAGAAAAGAGAAAAGTGATTTTTTTTCCACTCTCTCTCTCTCTCTCTCTCCTCCACCACATGCATTTTTGATCAGGGAAGAATTACAACTCCCAGAGCGCAAAGCAAAATGTGCGTTATTTAATTCATAAAACCCTTTTGGGGATGATTTAGTTGACGTGTGATCCGCAAGAGATGTTAAAGTTTATCATTCACAGCTTTTCTTTTTTTTCTTGTTAACAGCCCTCCCTCTTTCCTCTTTCCTTCCTTCCCTCCTTCCTCCTCCTCTTCTTCTTGAGTTCAAACAGATTTGACTTTGGCCACTGTGAGTGCGTGTCCACACACTGCAGTTGACCTCGCATAAACGTCTTTTATCTGAATCTAATTTCGCACAGAGTATCTCTCTCCAGGGAACAATTGTTGCAGCACTCTTTTTTTTCTTTTCTTTTTTTTTTTGCTGGAGCCCAAACGCATTGTTTTATAGCCGCGGAGAATAGGACAGAGAGCGGGGAAACATCTGCCTCTCCTCCCTCCTGACTCTGATGCCCATCGGCCCCAATATTTCAACAAAAGCCGCCGTTGTTTTACGCTGTCCCTTGCATCCAGAGTAATTACTTGTCATCAATCAAAATTAATAATAGCTGATTGGGTTGGTGTGGTCAACGATTATAGAAGGGGAAGGGCTGGAGCAGTCTCTCACACCGTTTTGCAGTCAATGGTGAACCTGGCAAAAGAGGAGGAGGAGGGCTGGAGAGAGAGGGGGGTGGCGGCGGTGGTGGTGGTGGTGCGACCCGTCTATTTGGTCTCCACTGGGAAACTACCGCCTCTCAAGACGGCCAAAAAGTCAGAGGCTGAATAAGGAAATGAAGCGTAATTTGAGGAAGATGGATGAGCCCCCAGGGAAACACCCCCTTTTCATTCCTCTTGTATTGCAGATGATAACCAATGCGCTCTCGCCCTCTCTCTCTCTCTCTCTCTCTCTCTCTCTCTCTCTCTCTCTCCGCGCACACACACACACGGAGAGGGGCGGAGGGAGGAGTTGCAAAGAGGGGAGAGGTAGATAGATAGAGAGAGCGTGTGTTTATGTCTCAGTGTGTGACAAATAAGAGGGAAAAGGTAGCGGCGGGGCACACAACAAAGCGCCCAACTGACTGACGCATATAGAGCGCAGAGATCCGGAGAAGCGGTCCACTCCAGTACGGGATGACAACACAGCAGAGGATCTACTTTCAGTTCACTCTGTCTTTGCACTGAAAGTTTTGCGCGTCGCCGAGGAGAGGACACCTGCTTTCAAGTTTCGCACCAAAATAAAAGTGTTTGCCTGCAAAATGCAGAGACCAGGCGGCCAGGGGACGGCGTTTTCTATCGATTCGCTGATAGGGACCCCTCAACCCAGACCGGGACACCTGCTCTACACGGGTTATCCTATGTTCATGCCGTACAGACCTTTGGTTATTCCACAAGCTTTATCCCACTCGCCTTTATCGTCTGGTATACCTCCACTCGCGCCTTTGGCTTCTTTTGCGGGACGGCTGACTAACACGTTCTGTGCCAGTTTGGGACAGGGGGTGCCATCCATGGTCGCGCTCACCACGACGATGCCGAGTTTCTCGGATCCTCCGGACAGTTTCTATCCGCCACAAGAACTCCCAGGTCCCCGTTTAAGCGCCGCCGACCCCGGCGCGAGAAGGCAGGAAAGTCCGCACTCTGAGGAGCTGCACAGCCGGGACAAGAGCTCCGAGCTGCTGAACTTCTCGGAAACTTTTCAAACAATATCAGGTAAGCTCGGCCCCTGTTACCTTGTTTTTAAATGGTAAATTATATTCTTTAAAAATAATGATTTATCAAATCCAAAACTAAAATCTGTTGCGTAAAATTGGCCACTGTGCGTAAATGCTTTAAAGTAGAGACAGAGTGTGTTTGGTGTCATATCAGACAGCAGAAATATTCACGATACATTTATTGTAGTCCAAGTTCTTGGAGATGCAACCTGATGACACGTGAGCTATAAAAATCATTTAATATAAAGTCATCTCAGATAACAGATGTTTTTAAAGAACAAGCTCTGACTGGAATTATGTCTTAATTATTCCATGGTGATAAATAACTGCAGAGCACTCTTGGCCACATTTTAAGGAGCTGAGATGGGAGACGAAAATAAACATAATCTTAAGTTGCCAAAAAAACGTTCCAGTGAGCTTCACTGAAAACTTGGAGAACTCAGTGTTTACACACAGGACAGCTCCAGTGTCCTAAAATTACTTCAGTTATTGTTGCTGCTCGTAAAACAAAATATTTGAATTGTTTTTTCAGCTATTTAATTCCTGGCTATTATCCCTACCAGCCTCTTAAAAAAGGCAATGATTGATGCCTAACGCTGTGAGACGTTGCGTAATGGTCTTCTTTGGCTCCCAGGCTCACGAAGTGACTCAATGCTGAATGTGTTTCTTCACAATTTCAGGTGAGACCAAACTGTACAGCTCAGACGACGAGAAGCTGGACCTAAAATCAGCAGACACAGTATGCAGTGACCGGGAGGACAGCTCCGCAGACAGCGAGAACGAAAGTTTCTCAGACGGGAACAACTGTGGCTCCCTGTCCCAGAAGAGCAAACTAAAAACCGGCTCACAGGAGGCGCTACCGACCGGCAGCTCAGCGGGGAAGAGCCGGAGGAGACGAACAGCTTTTACCAGCGAGCAGCTGCTCGAACTTGAAAAGGAGTTTCACTGTAAAAAGTACCTTTCTCTGACTGAACGCTCCCAGATCGCGCACGCACTTAAACTGAGCGAGGTGCAGGTGAAGATCTGGTTTCAGAACCGCAGGGCCAAATGGAAACGGATCAAAGCCGGCAACGTGAACAACCGGTCAGGAGAACCGGTGAGAAATCCCAAAATTGTGGTGCCCATCCCCGTGCACGTCAACAGGTTCGCTGTGAGGAGTCAGCATCAACAAATAGAACAAGGGACCAGGCCATGAACTCAGATGAAAAAAATCAAAAAAATATGATGATAATAATTATAAAAAAAAAACAAAAAACAAAAAAACAAACACTTACATTGACTCTATGTTCCGCTGATTTGTTGAACGCATGAAGCACAAAAAGGAGGATCCGATTATTCTGTCTGAGAGGTGAGACTGCAGAGGAGGAGATTTGCTCGCAGACAGATCAATTATTTGGCAATATGCTGTCATTTTTATTTATTGTCCTGTGAATATGTAAATATAAATGGGTAAAAACTGGTACAAATGGGCACTATGAGATGAGACTGTAAAGATTTTTTTAAGTATTTATATGTAGGGCCAAAATGTTCTGTTGGTTATGTGCATGTCTTCATTTGGTGAAGCTGAATTTCTTTCTTTTTCTTTTTTTTTTTGTTTTCTTTTGTTTTGTGTTTCGTACAATTTGTTGACTACATTTGCATGTAAAGACGTTTTTACATTTTGGGTTGGTTTGTTTGGCGATTGTAGGAATCACATTCGACAGCTATTTGTGGAAAAAAGAAAAAAACAAAAAAAAAAAGAAAAGATGTGAAGGAAACAATGACCAAACAAGGGACAAGTGTAAAGTATATTGACCCAATAAATCGCTTTATACGAAAGTTGGAATCCAGGTTGAATCATTGTTGTTCAGAGAGTAGAGTCAAATGGTTTTATGATCGCGAAAAAAAATCTCTAGGGATTATTTTATTCTGCTAAAACTGGAAAAAAAAAAAAATGTGGCCTGAATTTTTTAAAGAAAGCGATTCAGTCTGAATAAAAGTGCAAACTGCAGTAAGGCGACTATTGTCATATGAACACGTTTAAAGTAAATTAAAAAAAAACATATATGATAAATCATTGGTAAATCATTTCAATTTTATAGTAGCACTATATATATGTCATTTCAAAATTTATGAAGGCTTTCACTAAAAAAAAAAATCTCTTTCATGTTTATTCATGGAGAGCTTCCGCGTTGCAACTTCTCAGATGTTTTCAGCGATGCAACGTCGCAGCTACAGCTTCTACACGTTTGTCTGATTCTCTTGATGTTACTAATATTTTTTTTTTCCACCCTGAAACACATCATGACCTGAAAGGTAGATGGCTCTTCTTCTTTTTTTTTTTTTTTTTAACACAGGCAGTGATTGATCTCTCTTTAGGAGGCCATGTTGTCTCAAGTGGACTGATGGATCCTCATTAGACTGGGCACATTCAACACACTGTAATGAACTTATCTATCAGTCAGTGCAAAGAGAAACAGAGAGGGAAGCAAACCTACAGCAGCTCTCACCAACCTGAGAGCTAAGCTATTTCATTTCTTCTTCTTTCTTTTTTTTTTTGGTGAAACAATAAAAATAGATTCTAGCATGAATAGAAATCTCAACATGAAGAAGAGCACACAGAGAAAAAAATAGGATGTTTCTGTGACATATGGCAACGGGTGCAAGAATTTCCTTTATCTTTATTCAGAAATATTGACACCTGTGGAGAAGTCTCAGAAAATAAAGCTGCAGAAAAATGATTTGAATGCTCCTATGAGAGAATATTTCATGATACCGATTGCAAAAGAGGCGACACATGACCTAAAAAAAGAAAAAATGTAGATATAATGAATAAAATTGTTCCCTACAGCTTCATAACTATCAACACTAACAGACCTCATCTGCAGGACTGTGGTGACAGGCAAAGAAACGCGACAGCTTGCTCACTCGGATCAAATATGGAAACTTACATGGCAATGCAAAATTACTGAGCAGCACTATTAAAATAATCTGCAACTTAAAATAATGTCTGGCCACATAGCTATCTGGTTACAGGAAAAGGGAAAACAGGACTTGATGTTTTATGCAAAACTTTCATATGCATGGTTTCTCTGAACTGTTTCCAGCAAAGACTCATGTTGGAATAATTTCACTTCAGCTCAGATGAGAGAAAGTGATTGGTTTTCCTGTTTCCAAAATAGACTCACGCCTCAAGCTATGTTTAAGCAATTGCAGCAGCACCTGTTGAAGTATGATGATGGGGCGAGATTCTTCAAATATTTTATCAGCATTAATATTTGATTAAATTAACCAGCCCTCTTCTTACTCAGTATTTAGCCAAAATAGGGTGAACCTTCCTGAATACGGCAGGAAACTGCTACGTTACTATCTTCCCTCTCATAGATGCACAACGCCATAAATGATTTTTTAGCTCAGCTTGACCTCAGAGCACAAATAGACATTTCATGACCTGGGCATCCATGAGTAGTAAAGTTTATTTCACCGTCCACCTCATACATCAAGACTGTGACACTTGGATGGGGATTCAAGGAGTGATGATCGTGTGAGGGAGCAGTGGAAGTTTTATTATGGCCTAAGAGCTGACTAATATAGACGGTCAATTCCACGACATTGTGCCAGAGAGCAACAGCTATTTCTGTCCCCATGAGCTGCGCGGTGGAGGCGATGATGAGGAGCCATGACACAGCTCAGACACTAAGTTCATGTCGGTTTGTTATTATCAAGATCCTGCGAGTGGGACCATTTTATTCCAGTTTTATTGTTCCTCTGCTGTTTTGTGCAGATTATTCACTAAACATGTGACATCTTATAAGGTTGTTTATTCAGAACACTTTCAATTAACATCAGGTCATTTTATTCGGCTAGAATAGATGTGTCATTTTTTTTTTTTTTTTGAAGGACGTGCTTGTAAATTTGGTAATCCTTTATGAGTTTTAAATGATGTCACACCTAAAGTGTACTACCACAGGCTCTCAAGACAGTACCTGTATCATTCTGTCACACTTGAATCACAAATTGAAACATCAGAAGTTCTCTCCAGCAAAGACATTAAACCATTTCCACATTCCCCACCTGGAGAGAGAGACAGAGAGAGAGAGAGGGAGAGAGGGGGAGAGGGAGAAGGAAAGCGAGGGATCTCATTATTTGCTAGTTGTGTGAGTGCAGACTGCTCAGCGCCGACTGGAGGCCTGACTTCTTGGGAGGGTCCGGACGGTCGTGGCTACAGTGATGTATGGGCAGATGCATCAAATCGCACAAGATAAACAAGCGATGAGTTTCATCAGGGCCATCATAGCTTTAATTTGGCTGCCTAATGAGTCAGATCTAGTGGCGGAGATAAGAGTTGTCAGAGGCCCAGCTCTAATGAATTTCTTGCCACTTGTAATCAAGGTTGCCTGTCTGAGGGGGGATGATTAATGGAACCCTGGAGGATTCCCTCGGCCCTCAGCCTTCATTACAGCTAATGCATTCTCAGGCAAATTAACAGAGAAATGCAGGCAAAAGCCAACGGGGAAGCGGGGAGAGAAAGAGGGAGAGGAAGAGGAGAGAGAAGGGGAGAATGGGTGAGGGCGATGGGAACAGAGCGTTTATGTAAGACAAAAGGAGAGAGAGAGGAGGGTGAGGAGGACGATAGCACGGTGGGCATGAAACAGCCGGGTCGGCGGCAGAGGAGAGGACGAGACGGAGAGAGGAGAGGCAGGGGTGAGCTGAAATCCTCTGATTAGCGAGAGGTTCAAGGATATGGAAATGAGAATGGAGACACGAGTTTGGAGCAGTCGGAGAGGGCAGAGTGCAACCTAGATGTACTGGTCAGACATGATGGAGCTGAAATTGATAAATGGATGTTCAGTCAGGTCTGGGGAGGATTCAGGGAAGGAGAGATGGTCAGATGGAAGGAGCAGAGTGGATATAATTACTGGTTAAAGAGGTTAAAGGGGTCAAGGGGGGAGGAAACAGGGAGCAACGGTATCCAAATGAAGACACACACACGTATGACAGACCACCTTATAGAAACATTTATGTTACGAGCGGGCACATCACTGACTGCTTGCTAACAGGGACCTGTGGCCAAGCAGCTCCTACATGTTATGGAAATATGGATTTAATGTTTGCAAATATAGTCTCGTCAGGTCTTTGTGTACCCATCCATCAGCCTCAGACCCACCTCTGCAATCCTGGAGGCAATTTGTCTGAGAAGAGGTGGGCGGCAGAGAGCCCTCCTCACTGTTTAGCAGGCCCTGATGAAATATCAAAACACACAGCAGTGCAAGCACGCGCTGCTCCGGTCTCACCACAACAAACACGTGTGGCCGCGGTCTGCGTGAGGCACGGTGATAAATTACAGGATACATTCTTTGGGCGATATTTCTCAAGAGATGTGGAATGACTACGATTGGGAATTAATTTAAGCAAGGCTTTGAAATTTGAACATGTAAAGTTCCTGAAGGCTGAAGCCGCTACAATCAATATTTTTATATTAACGTTGGATCCCTTTAATATGTGGAAGGGGTCGCTCACAGAGAATGATCATCAACATCTCACGTTTTTTAGCTTTTATCTCAGTGTTTTGGTTTTCTGCAGAAACGAAAGCTCTAAAAACTCACTGGACGACACCTGTGGAGCAGAACACAGACGGACAGACAAATTTAGCAACTAGCTGATGAACTTAGTGCAGAGTTTAGAAGCTAAAGAGTCAGATATTTCCTTCTGGAGCTGGTGGAGGCCACAAATGGAGCTAAAAGGAGACGCAGCTTAAAATGTGTACATTAACACTGGATAACAAATAAGCAACAATCAAAGTTTAAAAGATTTTTTTTATTAATAGTTAGAGTATTAAAAAAAAAAAACTCAGCTAATCTGCTTGTATGTGTGCTAGCAACAAAACAACCCACCAACTGTCATCAGACTCTGATTCAGATAGAAAAAATCGTGCGTTTATGTCAGAGCCCATGAGGAAGTTGATTGATGACAGAAGTTTTTAAGGGCATTTAAGCATGTCTCGGTGCATTGTGGCTCCATGTCGAGCCTGTTCCAGGGGAGGAAGAGGAAACACTAAAGAGAAACCAGGTGATAAAGCTCAAACAATGCCGGCCAACAGAGAGAGGAAGGGGATGAAGATATGCTGAGACAAGATTAGCAGGAAATAAGAAGTGGATTAGTGAGGGCTTGACTCCTCTGAACACTGAGACCTTTCACTTTTCCCCACGGTGTTGTGCTGCCTGACACTAAGCCCGGCTCTTTATCTTAATCCTCTTTCAGCGACTGTTGGGGGGTCCCACAAGCAGGAAGTGACGAGGTTGGTTTACTTACCTCAAGACAGGCTTGACTGAGTTGTCTTGGACACATTTAACAGGACTGAGTCTGTTGCAGTGATGTTGAATTTCCCCCACGAGGTTTGAATATGGAAACATGCAAAAGGCAAGAACATGAAATGGCAGGACTTGTTGAAGTGGTAGTGAGACATTTTTTTTTTTGAAAGAGAGTCCCACGTTGTCAGTTAGCCGTCAGCAGGTCATGTACGGAAGTGACAGGAACGTGATGGATGATGAATGAACAACACATACACGAGACAAATGTGTCGATTTCCCTAAATGCAGGGAAGGCTACATTGTTTTATTTGAGTGTTTATTAATAGGTCAACAGTCAGCCAAGCATCCAAGCATACAACATGTTACTCTTTAGCTTTTGCTTTGTTTCACGTTCTGAACGTAAAAGAATTACAATAGGAAAAATTAACTTGAACAAAAACAAAACAAAAAACAAAAAGATATTTACATACTGCATTATAAATATGTCAAATGTACATCATTATACACAAGTACCAAAGATGGCCGGTTAATGTCGAGACCAAACAGAAGTACCTTAAAAATATGCCTAAAGAGAAACAAAGACAACATATCAAAATATGGTTCATGGGTCAAAGGGACTGTTGACCTGAAACCGGATTTGTTTGTTTCTCTAGGAGGAGCTTTTCTCCAGATAAAAGCGTTAAGCTAATATGTACACTTCATGTTGGTTGAGGAGAAAAAACAGGCAGGTTTCTAGTTTTTTTTGTTTGTTTGTTTTTTTCAGCTTCTACAATATGTAAATAAAGGTTCAGGTAATCACTATACACATTAAACTCCTCTCAGTAATCTCCTTGGACACTGAAATGTACTTATTAATATAAGTTGGTCAAGTAGAAATCAGAAATAAGGCCAGTACCACTGTACAGTACAAGTAAATTTAAAGGTATCTGGTTGAATTTGTGGCCAGTTTTGGGATGACTTGAAGAAATCATTTGACAATATTCTTAATCACTTTCTTGCTGAGAGTTAGACGAGAAGATATTATTCTTGCGTCAGTGCATTAAGTATGGAGCTAGCGACAGGAAGCTGTTTAGCTTAGCTAATGCTCTCCTCAAAGTTTGGAAATTTGCGCACCAGTACCTCTTAAGTTTATAAATGAACAGTTAATATCTTGTTTGTTTGATTCATATAAAAATGGAAACCTTAAAATGACTATTTGTGTAACTTATTTTGCTTTGCTTTTTTGCTAATCCAAGCTAACTGTTCCCTAGCTCCAGCTTCATACTTTTACAGACATAAGAGTGTTACTGATCTTCTGATCAAACTTCTGATGAAGAAAGCAAATATTCTTATTCTCTTGCTGAGAGTTAGATGAGAAGATTGATACCAACCTCACGTCTGTGCATTAAGTACGAAGCTAGATTTGGTAAGCTGTTAGCCTAGCTACCATAAGGGACAGAGTTAGCCTGACTCTCTTCAAAGTTTGTATGCCTAAAACTGACAAATTAACATAATATATCTTGTTTGTTTGATTCATATAAAAATGGAAACATTAAAATGACAATTTGTGTTTTTATAGGGAGTTTGGTGGTGTAACTTTTTGCTGAGCCAAGCTAACCGTTTGCTAGGCTAATCAACCCCTGACTCCAGTTAGGTACTTAATGCACAGACACAAGGGTGGTATTGATCTTCTGATCAAACTTCTGATCAAGAGGTGAATTCGCCAAACTACTCCCTTATGATATCGCTGTCTCCTGAATTTAGAAACATCCTCTTTTGACCACACATTCATTCACCGTGGGCTCTGAAAACAGGAATACTGTAAAGCAACAACAAAATCGTGACGATAAGGTACCAAGTTAATAACTTGCTCTGTAAACATACATCCTGCCTTTGTAAACGCATAAAAAAAAAAAAAATCAAGACGCTTTAAAACCTTAAAAATGGCAGTTGAGTAAAAGGGCGTACTGTAGACATTGTTCAAACTCTACCTGAATTAATTTCTTACCCAAGTCCTAATTACCATAAATGATTTGGCTTATCATGTCTGTGGAATACTGTACATTTGTATTAATGCAAAGAGAGTCGAACTAATTATGCTTCCCTCTATGAACTTCCTTGCTCATTTTAATCCCTAAATGTCACTCTAACGTGAATGTAGTTTGTTTAGACTGACAGGTTCTCAGGAAAGGGGGAGCGCACACAGGTTGAAGTAAAGGGTTGTTTTTTTTTTAACGCTAAAAGTCAGAGTTAGCTCAAACTGTTCTTATAAGGAATAAGGTGAAGGAACGAGAACTACTTTTTTTTTTTTTTTTTTTTTTTTTTACAGATGTCTGTACATTAAGAGACAGTTATGTCCCCATATCTTCACTGTAGGTCTCTTCTCTCCAGTGTCCTTTCTCCAATGTTTATGAACATAAATGCCCAGTCGCTCTCTGCTGCACACGGTTACGGAGACGGAGACGTAAAGCACACACGTATCATACAGTTATGTATGGACACACACACGCGCACACACACAGCACCATATATGTATTTCACAGCAACAAAAGAGGAAATGCTCTCGAGAGTACCAATTTTACAGCCGTTGGCTACAGGAGGTGTATGGATATTCCAGTACGCTTATGGTTTCAAATTGTGTGAATCTCTTGTCAAACAATTATTGAGACAATCTGGTCAATCGGAAAATTACTCCAACAAAGACATCGTAATGGTACAATTTCACTGTTTCAATCAAATCCTTTGAATCTGAATGAATTCTGATTGAAGAGGCACGCTTACAAAGCCGTGTAGCTCAATGGTCATAAAACATTAAGCCCCTTAATTCCTTCTTAGTCATGGACACTTTTACTGGAGGATCACGATAAGGGTGGCAAAGGAAATGACTTACTTTCACCCCAAAAGGAATTCTGCAATCAACTCCTTTATGATGATCCGAACCCATTTTCCTGTGAATTAAGTATCTAAATCATTTGGACTCTTCAACTATAATTGCTTTGCCTTTGTATATGAATAATATGTCAAGAGTTTGATAGCTGTGTTGAAGACATGCATCATTACTAAAGCTGTAACAGCCCCTGATATCATAGAAGATTTAGTTTCTTCCCTACATCATTGTTTTGTCACTTGTAAAACTATTCCTCACAGTTTCATGTTATTATGCTTCGGCTTGGAAATCTGAAGGAAGTTTCTCATTCACGTTCATTATAAAATCGGTTCACGTCGCAGAAGGGGAAGACATAAACGGAAATGTTCAAGCATTAAGGAAATGCTTTTCGTAGGGTAGGTATGAATGCCAAAGTAAGTCATTTGTTTGGTTGACGCTTAAAAAACAAAAAGCTTAAAGCTGATCATGATCTTTTCAGACCAAGATTGAATGAAGTGAACAAACAAAACAAATAGAAAATAATAATATAAAACAAACAATGTACAATGTCCAAACCCCACAATCGCCCACTTATTTCGGCATAGTGGAATATCAACAATGAGTCCCTCCTGATCTCTCTCCATTGGTACTGATTCTGGGTTACACAGTGTAAAACAGAGGAGGAAGTACTGGGAAGAGACAGGGGTGGGTCCGGGGTTTTGTGTTTGCCTGCGCCTGCCCTCCGGTCCCTACATGATGCTGATACTACGGTTGAGCTCACACTGGGCATTGTTGTTGTTGATGTTGGGATTGGGGTTGCGGCGGCTCATGTTGGGCGTGGGCACGGACGTCAGGCTGCTCGTATCATTGGGGCAACCGTGCTGAAGTAAGATGTCTGCGCACTCTTGGCTGCCGGCCCGTCGAGCGTAGGACAGCGTGGTCTGGCCGCGGGCATCCCGACTCTTCACGTCGACGCCGTACTGTAGGAGAACGTGACAAGTATGGAAGGCAGATCAGATATAAGATTTCACATATTTTGGGAAAATTCCAGGGAATTTACAGGCATTTATCAATAATTTAACTGCAAATTAAAAATAGGTAACGGTGCGACAAGAAGATTTAAAAAACACCAGATGTGATGCAAGTTTTCCCCGGTTTTCTGACTCACCCAGATGAGGAGCTGCGTGATGACCACATTGGCCATTGCGCAAGAGAGGTGCAGAGCCGTGCGCCCGTCTCCGTCCCCGTAGGTCTCGTTAACCTCCTCCTTGGTACCGTGGGCCAGCAGCACCACCACCAACCTCAGGTCATCTTCCACCACCGCCCGAAGCAGCTGCTGACCCAGGGGCACGTCCGACTGGGGAAGTCCTACCAGGAACAGCTTCTGCTCGTACTTGGCTCGGATCCAGCGCTCCTTCTCCTCCCTGGAGAGAAGGAAATGACAGGGACGCTACAGGTCAGGCGGGGTAAAACGCGGCGAACATGCGCAATGAGCAATTTAGCGCCTAAGTTAAAGAACTTTCAATGCGTAGCTCATAATGCAGACGTGAGTGATTTGAAGACAAAGCCAAGTGCGAAAGGTAGAATGTAGACACACAAGGGAAGTATTACAGTAATTGGCCTAAGAGTCACTGGTGTAAAGTGACATTTCAAAATTATTAGAGCACAGGAAAGGCACTAGCCTTCACTATCACAGTGGGAAATAATACAGTGAGATTGGCTACAGAGATGAGAGAATGCCAAAGGGTATGATGCTCTGGGCAATATTCCACTTTCTAGTGATTACGGTCGACAGCAAGACGGTTAGAGCCTGGCCAGCTTTCTAAAGGTTACACATCTTGAACAGCATGTCTGCTGCGGACAATACAGGAAGGAGGGGGATGTATTTTTATCAGTGCTGTCGGCTGTCAGTCTGAACTGGTGGATCCCCTCCACAAAAGAAACAGTGTGTCTCCGAGCCCCGGTCTCCCTTGGGGTGGCTGGGCCCTGAGTCAGATCGATGGGGCTGAATGGCAGCCAGAGAGGGACGGTGGGATGTGGGGCTCCTTCACTCTCAGCCTGCAGCAGAGAATAGAGACTGAGAGGAGGCTCCATCCTCTATCGCCGGGCAGAATTCTATCTATTGGTCTCCATCTTGACCCCCCTGCTTTATTCTGTGCCCACATACAAAATGTCCAAATAAGAAAGAAAAAAAAAATCAATATCAATATGTGAATGACTGAGCATGCCCAGTGTGGCACTAACCCTGTGACCCTGTCAGCCGGTGTGATAAGGGGAGCAGAAAGAGGCTGTTGTTTGGATTTGCGGGTGAGTGACAGAAAGGAGAAGGTTTGGACGGATAAGTTGAAGCTGCGACGCTGGCCAGAGTGACAAGGCTCTCGTGGGACTCTCTATCAGCGGGCCAAGGCTTGGCAACAAGTAGAAACTGACAATCTAATTCACTTAAATTCTATTTCATCATAATCACAGTGACAACTAACTGAAACAGTACAACTTAATTACCAACATCCACCTTTTTAGAGGAGCAACGGGGCAGCACATGTATACGTTTATTATGTGTGCTTAATCCAAATTACAAAGGGTGAATTTTGATACATTTGGTTTTATTTCTATTTTGATTCTCATTTCCAGCTCGATACGATAGAAATGAATGGAATTTCATGTGCGGTTCCTAAAATAATATTCAAAGGATGAAGGCGATCTCATGAAAGGAACAAAACCAGCAACGTGTTTGCCCTTCTTGCTGTGGCTCCTTTCATTTAAATCCACTTAAGCAGCCCACAAAAATACAGATTCTTTATTTTATTTTATTTTTTCAAGGTGATACTCAACGCTATTCAAACCGGAGTGAATACTGCATTTGTTGGAAACTATTTTCAGGTATGGATGAATACAAATACACAATACGCATTGATGTGTTTTAATTGTTTTTGGATAACAATGAAGGTCTGTGGCACAGAGAATTAAACTACGCCAGGTTTTGTCTACACAGACTAATAATTGTTAGTGGGATCAGTTAATTTCCTGAAACAATGTCATGTTTATACTATATAACTCACAGATATCAAGACTAACTGCACACTAAAATACCAACAAAGATGAAAGAGAAAATATTTTCTTTTGCAATTTGTGAAAGCTGACCTCATATATATCCCTGAATAAACAATTTTCAATGACAGCAGAGGGTTTAACAATAGTAACCAGTTCACCGTTAGTCACTCTCCTTCATTACGACCTTAGCGGATAGGTGTCAGGGCTGCCAACTTACTACAGACAGCAACCATTTTCAGACTCATATGTCAGCTGCCAGGCTCACTTCACAGAGCAGTCCGTCTTGCACAGAGGAGCCTGGCAATGGCCCAAACTACTGGAGTTTAGGGATGTGATGGAAGACGGACACGTCTTTATCAGAGCTCGAGCACAGATTGATTTACTGCAAAACAGCCAGCAGAAGCTCGTAAAGCAACTGAACCCACGTCTGAGCATAATCTTAAAGCTATTGCGCCTCCGAGCATATGGCTACACTTCTGTTATGACCTCAGAGAAAATGTGGAGGAGAGGAGAAAGTCCTTCACCCTACTAAACCATAAGAAAATCTTTTCTTAAGGATGAGGGTATTATGTGAGTAACAATACAGCCCTAATGGCAGGCAATTGCAGTGGCTCAGAGTTTTATGGTGTAAGACCTCCATCAATCCCTACTCAGTCATTATGTGCGGACAACCCTGTTAGCAAATCAATTGGCCTTAGAACCAGTGGACTGCTCAGAACAGGAAGGGGCTGTCCTCCCCTCCCCTCTTATTTCCGGTGGACTCTTTGAAAACAAGTGTCTGTTTTTTTTTATTTTTATTATTGCCAAAGAGGATAAAGTATGTCTGAAAAGTGTATAAGCAACTGTAATCCTCAAGGCAACATAAATCTACAACCTTTAACCAAAAAATCCGAGCACGGTTAAAAACAATCACTGGGAGCTGTTGTCCAAAGTTTGTTTCAGAAAGCTAGACCATGAATGAGATGCTGAATCTGTAGAGCCCAGTGAATTGATATGAGCTAAATGAGGCAGAAAGTTAGCACCAAGATGTGAAACAAAAAGGCTGAGGAGAGCCATTAAGAAGACGTCAACGTCTCAGAAAGGAGCCCTGAGGACACTTTGTTATCCTCCGCTACAAAATCAGCCCCGAAGACCTGCAGGAAAAGGCCTCACTCACTGCCGATGCTGAGCTCTAAATTCAACCACAGTTCTCTTTACACAAAAAAAAAGAAAAGAAAAAGCAAAAGCAGCCAGGCAGTGGTTTTTTAAAAATTCCTAAGCTGCTGCCACTTGAAAGACAGAGTGTGAAAGGAAGTGAAATGGTAATCCCGCCTCTGTCTTTTGTTTGAAATAGAAAAACAATCCAAACAGAGGTAGGGTTTAGACAGTCAGGGGGGAAACTGAGACCCTTGAAAAGGACACTTCCTCACCGCAGGAGGAAGAAAAATAAAATCAGCAGATTTAGCATGTCAAAGTGCCAGGACAGAGAAGGAGGGGAGGTGGAGAGGGAAAGGAGAGTGAATTTTCACAGCATGGGGGGATATTGAGGAAATTGAACTGATGGTTACTCTTACACACACACACACACACACACACACACCCAGGCATGGGCACCAACAGACACCAATTTCCCCACCCTTGCTTAAGCACATACTTGCTCTAAATTTCTCTGTTGCTCAGGGGACAGAGGGGAGCTTAAGGTTCCCAATAAAAATGCCTGTGTCTCTTTTAACTTTAAAAAAAAAACAAAAAACAAGCGGCGCTTCTCTTCGCCACAAACTTCCTGCATCATTCAGAGTTATCTCTCGGCTGATAATCATCGTTTAACTTCACATTTCATGTGAAAGGAATCTTGGGGAAAACATCAAAAATGCTCACTGAGTCTAAAGTGGAAACAGTCTCCTGTCCAGAGCTGGTGTCCCCTTTCATTTGCCTACGCAGAGCCCACCTAGATAAAAGGCAACTTTAACAGTAGAGAAAGGCCTCTTTTATAATTCTATTAGAGCTCTGTCCTTTCAGCTCTCCGTTGAGCAATGGATCCTGACCCTGACTTAATTAAGTGGCAAATGGCGGAATGATTCTCCTAAACCCAGCCCACGGAGTCAAGAACACATGACTGAATTCAAATAAAGAGGGACAAACAAGGATAATTAGTCAAGCCTGAAAGACAAAGGCGAATGGGAATTTATAGGAAGGGAAGGGAAACCGAGACGGTGGGGGTGGAGCCAGTGGTGGAGTAGCCACAGAATGACCAATCTGACTGCCCGCAATAAAGGTGCATTGGTCCATAGGAAGAGGAGGATGTCCGTCCCACCACTCGCACATCTTTCAAACACACACTGAGTCCTCCTAAACAATCAAAGCTTCTCCAGCTCCTCCTACTCTTCCCCGAGGATCCAAATTCACTGCGGACACATCAAATAGACTCAGTGAAGGGGAGAAATGGTGGTGGTGTTGGAGGGAGGGGGCGGAGGGGGGGGGGGGGGGGGGTCTTGGGGTTTGACCAGCCTGAACAGACCTCACAGTGGGGGTGGGCAACTTGTATGGGACCGATTCCCATGCAGCCAGCAGCTTCACTTCCACAAACCGAGGGGAGGGAAGAGACAGAGAGTGAGGAAGAGGGACAGCAGCAGAAAGACAGAGAGGGGGCTCGGAGGGAAACGACAGAGATGAAAAAAAGAGCACACAACGGGGAAAGAAAGCTGGGCCCCAAAGCATCAAAGGTTGCTATGGGCGAGAAATGAAGGAGCAACACAGTAAACCCCGCAGCAAAAGTGCTAAATAAGGCCCCCCTATGGTCCAGCGGGTACAGTGTAGACACGGTATGCTCCGCTCTGAGAAGAACAGCTGCAAAAGAATTAAGACAAATATTTTTACAAGTGGAAGAGATGCCACTTTTCTTGCTTCCAGAGCGCGGCCTGAACAGATGACCAGAATTCAAAAGGTTGTTGTGTTGAGCTCTATAGAAAAGGCCAATAGGAGAGCATCTGGGTGCCGTAGGCAGGCAGAGGGATGAGTTGAATATATTGTGACATTAATGAGGTTGTCAGACTCCTCGTGATGGAGTGGCTGTGTTTTTGTGCCAGCAAGACTAACACCCTTAAATGCTCATGCTGTTAACCCCTGCTGAACCCTCGCCTCTCATACAAAGCTGAGGGGACGATAACACATGCCCTGCTTATGCATGCAGCCTGCTTCACGCATGTACACATTTCAAAATGGGCGGTCACATAAAGGGATCGTCCCGGATCCCTTTTCTTCCGCGACATCGGAACTTTTTTGTCGAGATTTCGTAACGCTAACAAATATTGCAACTCAATTGCGCGGTTAAGTGGACTGCGTCATAATGAATCATTCCTTCCCCTACCTCTACCTGGCTATGGAGACCCGGTGGCATGTGGGCAATTAGTGACTGTGGTACCACTTCTCCCACACAGGGCTAATTACTGACCTGTGGGTTTCATTTAGAGAGAGAGGGAGAAAGAGAGAGAGAGTGGGAGGACATGGGAAGACCCAGTCATTCATTTGTCTTAATTAATTACTCTTCCTCCACCAGGGCTCCTGGCAAGGCCGGCTATTCTAAAAGCTCTTTTGAGAGTTGGCGTTCCAGCACTCCTAACCTGTGAGTAGCCCGGAAGCTTCGCTCTGTGTTTTGGAAGCAAACGTGGAGGACTTAGGCCACCGTGGACCAATCCTAGACCAGGATACTGTTGGCCACAGAGGCGAAGCTGTGAACGCAACAAAAAGCAGCCAGGGAGGACGAGCCAAGATGCCACCGCCGGAGCAGAGGGGGTTAAAAATGAGGCAGCGGGGCCAGGTTTGGAGAGGTTAGCGGTGTGATTCATTTTTATTACCACGCAGCCCCTGCAGGCGGCAGGAGTGGCAAATTATTTCTGAAACAAAGTGGAGGGCTCTCATCAGAGCTATTACCTGCCTATGGCCGAGGGCGGCGCGGAGCCTACAGAGGGTGACAGTGAGAGGCCCGCGTCAGTGAGGGATAGCCGTCCACATCCGTCCACGCTCCAGGACATCTCCCCCAAATGAGAAGTGGTGTCTGTGTATGTGTGTGTGCGTGTGTGCCAGCAGAAGATGAGGGTAAAGTTAGCTTGTTGGACCTCCCCCACAGTATCCGTCAAAATAGTCTGCGGTGTTTTCTATCACGAACACGCCAAGCAATTAGAGGTGACGTGCAAAACACAACGACTCCCAGGTGCTAATTAAAAGAACAACTCCCCTCCAATATGCTGACTGCAGAGATCAGCCATGATGCAGGGTTTGCACAAATTTATTATCAGGGATGCAACTGTAGCCTAGCCAGGCCTGACTGCCACTTTTAATGTATTGTATATTATTTAGGCCTATAAATGATTACAAATGACTTTATCAATGGTTAATGCATCATACATTTGTTACAGATCAGTTATAAACCATGAATAAAGAGACAGGTTGTGAAAAATTACTGTGGGTGTTTGAAACATCTGATTACAGGAAATGGGACAAAAGTATCAAACACTTTTGACTGTGGACTTTTTATTTTTAAAACAGCTTTAGAGCTTCAGGCTCGATGGCTGATTAGAAAGACACATTTATTAATGGATTAACAAGATTTTTACAGCCTGGGAACCCAAAATTCGTTCCCATTATTGAGTCCGCTTATGTGTGCAAGAGCAAATTATTTATTACCCCGTTATAAGTAGCAAATATAGAAGGTGCCTTATTACAAAGTGCTACCATGCTTTCTTCTACTTCTCTCTAAATCTAAAAACAGGTGACATAAACACATAGAGTATATGCATGTATGCAGACATTTAAACATGCTTCCCATTACGACGCCTGTAATCAGTCTGATGTACACCAGTAATTTTCGGTGCTGCTGTGCGGCTCTGCGTACGACAAATCTATATATTGTGTTCTTTCGATCCAGAATATCATAAGCTAAACCAATCTTGTGGATGAATGCTTTTAAGTTAAATCTCAAAAATGCAAGGGACAAAACTAGTCTTGCAGGAGACATTCAGTCAGACGCCGAGTTGATATTCAGGTAGTTACTGAATCGTTTAGATTAGGTGTCACTAATGTTTAGTGGGACTCGGGAGCCATGCACTGCCTGCCCGGGTGCCATCACAAAGCTGCTACATGTCACCGATGTGACACAATTAAAATCCTCTCATATATGCTCCGCTCAAGTTAAGAGGAGCACACGCAGGCAGAGAGTCAGGTCAGAATTTATGGTGTTAAAAGAAAGAAAGAAAGAAAAAAAAGAAGCTACATCCCATTAAGTTGGTTATAATTCATCACTCATGATAAAGCAAAAAATAATTTTGCAACGTTTACCCCACAAGGGTACATTGTTCTATCAGCAACAAAATCATCAGCATCTCAATAACCAGTGGCCATATGTGATATTTACAACTGCTGTTTTTTGTCTGAAGATTACTTATGCCGCAAATGAGATTTATTGTTTGACAGTGAAAACTAATGGAGATGCTGCTGCGGGATAAGATCGGATTTTTTAGACAATGAAGAACCTTCCTGCTCCAGGCGACGTGGGACTGACAGTGGTAGGGAGAGGAATCAACATCAATAATCTTTCATCAAGTCCACAGTGGAGCACTTTAGCACAGATACCATTCAATAAATAACTGTAGGCCATCATTCAGTTCTGAACTGGCCGGAGAAAGCGGGGTGGATTCAAGAGGACGGAGGCATGAGACTATCGAAGAATGAAGATGAAAAACCGCCCAATTACAACCTCGAAAAAAAGTATTTTAAATGAATATTTTATATGAAAAGATCCCTCATAACGTACCGTCTCACCAGTGCTACTTATGTCGAGGTGCACTGTGAAACTGCTCCACTGACAAAAAGCTTTATGAGTTGTAGTGCTACAAGTCCTAAACCATAAAATATCTCTGCTCCTCAGAAAATCGATACTGCCATAACCAGGGCCATGTGTTAGTGTGACTGTGACAAAGCAGATTTGGGAAAAGGCCAAACTCATCCCCACATGTCTCTGGTAATGGATGATGTAGGTAAAAGCCCACAAAAACTAATTATGGAATATGAATTAGGGCTGGATTTGACCAATATTTGCCACGAGTCAGTCATTTTGTCCACTGCTAGCTGCTCTTTTTTCACTGTATGCATGTTAAACGGCCTGTAAACGCTCTTCACACAAATGTCGTTACTAATTCTTTGCCTTTCATAATAAATTGATGTTAGTAATCTATTGGCATCAAACAGTTATGGAGGGTAAGTGTTAGAGCCCCTTACTCCTTAGTGCACTATGGGATACAGCTCTTTCATTCAGTCATATTAAACATGTATATGCTTTTTGACTTGCAGTATCTGCTACTTGTTCATTGTTACACACTGACTTGCACTTCGCACTAAACCTGATTCTGAAAATGTTGCCAGAGCCAAAAGTGACATTGTCCGATTACTATTTATTTATTGACAATACTATAAATCAGAGAAAAGCATCAAAGTATCACAATTTACAAGACGACCAGCATTCATTTTAATAAACGACTTAAATGATTCATCGTTCATCAAAACTGTTGATGAGTCATTGTTTTTGTTTTTTCAGTAATACATGTGTTATTTCAGATGTTTCCACGATTAGGGACAATAAAGTGTTCTATTACACTAATTCATTAAATGTTTCAGGTTGTATTGTATAACAACAGGAAAGCTAACAGAGAATGCACTAAGGCTGCACAATGCACTAAATTGAAATTCATCACTTGTTCTCGGGCCCCAACTTTTGACAGATTTCAGTAAAATTTGGTGTTTCAAATAAACATGTCAGAGACACAGACCTGCTGCTTACACTGCCAAAACACATCAACTTTAGCCAGCAACACAACGCGGCCCTTAGTGAAGCCTTAAAGATAATATAGATTATATTTGTATTATTCTGTAGCCAGAAATGCAGCAGCAGTTGTAGTTGTAGTAGTAGTAGAAACTCTGTTTCTCTGTTGGTATGTCACTTTCTGTAACAAAGTTACAAAGCTGTGATGTTAAAACAGTCTAATGCCACCAGGGAGACCCTACAGACAGTCTTTGCTGTGACAGACAGAGTGATGACCTGGCCCTGTGTGATGGATATGTGACACGGCAGCTTGGGGCCCGAGGGCCTGGCTCTTGGGGTGGGGTTTAGCCATAATGGTGTGCTTAATTACCTGCACAGCCACACAGCAGGTCATTAGTCAGGCTGGGACGCTAGGTCTCACCTGTCACCAAGAGATAAACAATCCTCCTACCAGATCTGGGTACCTCAGAGGAAAGCGAACAGATAGTCGTCGGGTAAGTTGGGGCAGGGCAGTACGGGGTAAGTGGAAAAGTATAATTTAAGAGATACATATTAAAAAGATAGAAAGCTACTTGTTAGGTTCCAAAAGTAGAAAACTCTGGTTAAAGAAGTTGTAAAAGTTCTGAACAATTTTTTCATTCCTGCTTACTGTTAAACTCATCTGTGCGTGCTGATGTCGAGCAGGAACAAAGAGCTTGGCCTGGTTTCAGATGTGCGGTTTACGTTAAAAGATCTTCTCTTGTTTAGCTCTTACATGTCAAGTGACTAACATGATGGATTTGGAGCTAGTCAGGGTATTTATCAGGTTTTCAAGTCAAGTTAGTAGAGGGACAGACGTAGAAGACAACAGATACAAATATTAGATATTAAGTCCTGAAATAAAGACACAGAGGGATATGGATGCCAACAAAAGAACTGATGCAAATAAATCAGAGGCGTTGTGATCAGTGTGTAAAGGATGGGCCGATGCTCAAACATAAAATACTGCACTCTTGGCTCAGCGGACCGACTTTTATGAACCCGTGGTGCTTCTTATGGAGCATTTTGTGGCGTGAACTGCCTGTGCTGAAATGTGGGTGGCTAATAAACGGCAGCTAATGGAGAGAAGACAGCGCTGCCTTCTCGTGCTATAATCTCTGCACGCTTCATTAAGCAGCACCTTTATTTGTGTAAGGATGCTAACCTGGTGCTATCGCTCCCCGGCTTGGTGTAGCCCTCCAAAGCTCCCTCCCACACGCTGTTGGCCATTGTGTTGCCGATGGCCGTCATCACCATGCTGAGCTCCACCGGCCAGTCGTCCAGGTCCAGGGAGCGGACACGTGACAGGTGGGTGCCCAAGTTTCTGTGGATCCCGGAGCACTCGATGCACATCAAGGCGCCCAGGTTTAGACTGGCCCAGTCTGGGTCTGCGTGATAGAAGAAGAAGATATAACAGTATTGACAACTTGATTGATTGAGCTTTAACCTTGAATCTTTTTAGATTTTGTATGAGTTTTTATGTTTCTAGATATACTATGGCTAAGGCTAGAACAAGCAGTGTGCATCATGGCTGCATGACGACGATCCCGTAAAGGTTGCTAGACACTGTAACACCTCAAGCTTGAGGTAAACGGTGCAAATGGCCAATAACGTTTTCTCTGACCCAATTAAGAAATGTCCCATCAGCGCAGAGACTGCATACGGTAAGATGCTAAGTTTTATACTGCTGCCGTGGGAGTGATATTCCTGATTAAGTTTGCCTAATGTGTTACAGCCTGTTACAGCCATATCTAATATGCACAGAGTGGTAAAATAAAATGCAATCATAACTGGGAAGACAGAAAAAAAAATCAAACAGTCCTAATTATACTTCTATAGAATCGTGTAATAAAGTTACGGAGTAAAAAAATCAACACTGACAGAAACACGAGGTACCATAGGAGCTTTTTTTATTACTGATTATTTATAATAATGTACTATGTTTGAAAAGTTTGCAGTTATCAAAGGAAGTTAGGGTCTCAATGTTGGTGTCTTTTCTTCTAATTAGAAAGGAAAGACTAAAAATAGGGAATAAGTAGAGGTATGCTTGGGAGCAAACCTTGTTTCCCATCAATGAAAGGCGCTGCGGCCAATCAGACACACCGGTTGTGGTTTGCTCATCCAACTTCAGCCCTACTTAGTCGCCCAAATTTGGATTTTCTGTCTCTTGTAATGGACAACAACGGCGGTGAACCACCTGAACTCAAATCCAAACCCAATAAATGCATTCAGTATACTCACTAGGTGCATCACAGTCCACGCAGAAGCTGTTCCCCCTCACGTTTCGTATGGACTGAATGGCCATTGCGTCACTTTGGCTGCCTAACCGAGACTGTAAGAAAACAAGGGAGAGAATAAGTCAGCGGGAACTAATTATTACAGCCGGACTCAAATCATAGACAACCAGGGATGGAGATGGAGGGAAGGGCTTTTTTTTTTTTTTTTTTCAAAGTCTTAGGAAAAGAATGAGGCAGAGAAAATATGAATATGAAAATGAGGCCGTGTCTCCCCAGTATGCTGACACAAGCCGTGTTCTATCTCTGATGTCTGTCAGTTCTAATAAGAGATCCCCCACTCTGCGGTGCACCTGTCTGACAACCTCCCACATGTGACAGCTTGAAGTGGGTGAGGAGGGGCGATGGAGGGGGGAGAGCGCGCAATACAGGTTGGAAAGAAGGGAAAAAGGGAGAATGTTAATGAAGCGGCAGAACTGTAGGACGATGACGATGCTGTGATTGGACAGTAATCGCCAACCCCTGTCGCGATGTTTCTCATCTTCCATGACCTACTGTACCTTGTTCTTTATGCTCTCACAAGACTGCAGGCTGGCAAAGATCTGGCTCTCGATTGCTTGGACCCACAGTTCCCGCTCCTCGTATGTAGATGCTTCGAAGTTCCACGTCTGGCCCGTCAACGACACGATGATGAACTCAAAGGAGTCTTCTTGCTCTGGAAAAACACAAATAAACAATAAATTGGTACTTTAGCAACATGTATGTCGCCCGTGGAATCTGACTCTGCAAGTCAGCGGCGCAGCTCAGTGATTGGGGCCATCCATGCAGGAATGGACGATGGAACAGGCTTCTGTTGAACTCTCAAATGACTTCCCGGCACACCCCGTGTTCCCTCCCGCTGCTGTTTCATTTGATGATGCCTCAAAATCTCCAACTCATAGATGCCAGGACACATTTTAGTTCCCCTCTGCCTTTTTTAAAATCAGATTTTTCTGATTTAACATCTTATTTTGATGTTTTAAGCATTAAACTCACACTTATCACAAAGTTATAAAACTCCTTAAACTTAAGCTTCTGACCACCATTTTGGTGTACAATACTACAATGCCCAAGAGCTGGTCACCATTGCCACATAGAAGAAGGCAATCAGATTGATAGCAAGTTTAAAACATGTCATTGTTAAATTCGTGATCAAAATATGGCACCAAAGTCGCTGAATAAATCTGGAAATGTCCAGAAATCTCAAAGTAAATGAATTTAATTCTCTATTCTCTCTCCTCTACAACACTGTTACTGACGCACGAAACAGAATTTTAAGGTCTGTAATCGGATATTGTTCGTCAAGAATCATAGTTAAAACCCAAAGCCTTTATCTGCACAGGCTTGTACCTTCGACTTATCAAGGAGTTGTTAATCTTTCGTAATGATACATTACCAATATAATTCATTATTTCATAGAATATTAGCAAGAAATTTAAGTTGAACTTTTGATATTTTGTCTTTCAGCATACTGGACAAGGCTCAGGACTGGGTATTTGATTGAAGAGCTGTTTCACTGCATCGTCCTTGTCAAAAACTGTTTTACTAAGACTTACCATGACTTATACGTGTACGTATAAGTGTCCTAATGATAATTATTCAGTGGCATGATGCACTGAATAAAGGTAATCTTGGTTTCCATTACTATGTAGTACATTAGTGTCTGATGGAAGAAGACAATAAAGAGTCTAATGATGTCCAACCTCAATTAACTTTGTTTACACCCCAAGCCTTGCGTATATGTTTATTTTCTGAAATGCATTTGTTGTTTTTTTTAATGTAACAAACATAAATTTCATATAACCGGCTTTGAAAATCGTGAATCGGCAGTGTTTTGTTTTTTCCCCCGCGCTCTTTGTGTTTAACTAAGATTTATGAAAATGTCACCTGTCGAGGTCTGACACAACATATGTTCCAACACATGCTATAATGCCTCTGCTGTTCACAAGCAATTCATTAACTCCGTACTGTACAATGCGACTCGTGTAACATCTATGGTCTGTGCACATGCTTGAGCTCATAGCCAAATGATTTGTAATTACCTAATTATGTCTATGCAAATAGTCATCTCATTTGCATAAACCATGTTTGGAGGACTGGAGGCAAGTAGACACAAGGGGAACGCTTTTTTTTCCTGCGTGGCTTTATCATCAATTTTTAATAGAAGTTACATTAAAAAGAAAAATGGTTAAGTGTACAAAGTATATTTATACTTCTACTGTAATCCTTTGACATTTGACACATGAGGTGTTTAAAATTAAATTAACTATATGAGTTATAAAATTATGGCAATCTGATAGCGATAGGATCATGAGACAAATCATCTAATCCAAAGAATTGCTACATTTTACAATCAATTCACCCTCCTTGGTGCGAGACACACGCCCTGTGCCGTTAAATGACAGATGTCTGACGGACGCCACTAATGTAGCAATCCCTGTGCTGCGGTGGATGACCATCTCTTCGGGGAGAAAGCAATAATCCAATTAGCTCGACACCGACTTCAATTATCTGATTCAGTTTGTGCAATCGACTACAGGTCACAGAGAATCAATAAGGACTTGGAGGCCTCTTTATTTAGACTTGAGTGCAAAAAAATGTCTCGGTGTGGGACGTTTCAAAGCACCGGTGGAGATTAAAATATAAAAATCTATTTCTGATGGAATCAAAATGGGTCAGCTTAAAAGGTGACAGAGAATAAAAGCAGCAAAAAAAAATGTGGAAACACAAGCAAAAAGCTTGATTAATCGGAACACATACAGTAGGAATCAATTTTCTTCTTGTCCAATATAACTTCAGGTACAATAACTAATGCATTTGATTATAATTTGTGGTTTTCCCAGATTCAAATGTTGTTGTACTGGTGTTTTCATCTTTTTAAAAAACCTGAACAAAGCTAATTATTCTGTTGGCTGCCCAGGCAATAAATTGGAGGCATTAAAACACTTTCATTATGGAGATTAAAAAAGCAACGGATGGCTGGATTCTTAAACTGATGAGTATACAAGGGAAAACAAATCTAATTCTCCATGCATAGTAATGCACGCTCGAGACATACTGTAGCCACTAAAGAGACAGAGCAGCAGCATGTGCAGCAAGAACCTTTATGTGTGACACAGGTATTGTCATTACATGCAGCTCCGGCACACTGGTATTACTTTTTAATGCCGTCCACAGTGCGGCAATTCAGCTCCGTGAGCCAAAGCAATTCCGCTCCGTGTAAGTATGACGCCGAGGTCAAAGTGGTCTTCTCAGAGACGGTAAATCTGCACATGAACAACGTGTCAAAGGCATCACCGCTATCTTACAGGCACCTGCCATGATGAGCTTGTAAAAGGGTCGTTAGTGCCTCCGTTATTACTCCATGGCTGCAGTTAGCACATGGCTAGCAGAGGAACGATCACCTTGTCACATTAACACGAGCATTAACCTCCCGACCGAATCTATCCGCGTGCCTACAATCAACAAGTTCTTGCCAATTAGAAATAAATTAACGCGGCTCTGCTAGTGGGCGGACAAGAAAGAACACAATTTAAAGCCAACGGAGGAGCCAACTGTGAAGAATGAGCAAAATATGATTTTCCTTAATTAACATGGCATAATAAAAAAGGAAATTAGAATGTAATGGCCATAGAGCTACAAAGAGGGGGGAACAGTTAAAGATGCACATCTTCGTCCACCATTTACATGGATCATAAAACTGTTTGGGAAACTCTCAGTTACAGATGTTCTTCATCACATACCTGATGGCTTCTAGCAGGAACACTTAATACTTAACACTTAATAAGAACAAGATGCATTTCTTTTATACATCTTTGTACTTTTTACTCCACTACATTTATGACAGTTACAGATACTAGTTCTGTTAGTACTAGTTATTAGTAGAGATCCCACGGATTTATCTTGTGACCCTTTGGCAGGGACCCACACCCTGTGTTGTGAACCAGCGGGCTGCATGTAAAGTGCTACCTCAAGCAGCTACAACAGTAACATAACATTTGATGTATCGATATTAGCAATCGGACATTTTCATACAGAAATTCTTTGATAAGCAGATAATCCATCTCTGCATTCACTCACGTTGGCTTTTGAACGCGGGACTTTAACTTGCGATTGAGAATTTTTACATTGTAGTACTTTTATGTCGGATGCCTACGTCTTCTTTAAAAGAAAGTCTTCCCTCTTTTAAACACATTCAGGTCCTCTGCGCCACATTTTAATAACCCTTGAAGGTGTTTGTTTGACCTGGAAATCAAAGTGGAACCCGAAAGAACCAGAGGGTGACCTGAAGTGCCGCAGATGCACGCTGAGGACCTGTGGACCAGATTAGCACCTCGGGGGGTGGTGGTGGTTTGATGCTGAGCCCAGCTGTGCTGTCTATACGACAGGCAGCATCTATTCCGTCTAAGCCTCTCAAAGACCTCTGGAGACCAGAACCCTTAGAGAGGACTTAGCAAACAGCTCTTAGCCTTGAGGACTCTTTTTTTTTTTTTTTTATCCATTTGTGTGAACACTTGGCTGAAATGATGACAAGGTGCAGAGGTACACAAGGTGAGCTATTGTTTTGGTGTGCAGGACGTGTTGTGTTGTGTCGTATGCATGCATCAGGCAGTCACTTAAAGAAGTGCTTGCCGTTCCCGTGAATTAACGAGCAGTTGGGAAGAACAGGCCAAGGCGGTGCCATCTGTAAATGTCACAGGCACTGCTTGCTCATTTTACACATCATTAAAGCCAATATTCCTAACCTGTATCAGAGCAATCAGGAGCAGGCCATTACTGCGACAGGGGCCCCAGGGGAACCACGACCAAACTCAGAAAGAAGAGAACAGGGAGGGAGGGAGAGATAGAGCACACTCTTTATCTATCTGACACGCACACACACACACATATACGCTCGTGCGCACACGCACTCCTGCACGTGCACGTGCTCAGACAAACAAGGAGCCCAGCTCACCTTCCAACAATAAACAAACACATGAAATCAGCACCAGTACCACTACCCTAATAGCTAGTGCGTTTAACAACAGAGCCGAATGAAAACAGGGCCAATTATACATGTATCTGTGGGCAGTGTGTATGGAGCCCAAATGAGAATCTTGTTATTCCTTTCCCTCCATACTGTGGCGCTCAGAAAGCTAAGCCATTACAAGAGTGGAGGCTCCAGGGACAGCTTTCGGAAATGAGAGCGAGTCGGGGAGTGACAAAACAAAGTATTGAGATAAACACCCACCATTAGCACAGGCAGTTAAACCTCCATTTCCTAATCCTCAGCTGGACTCCAGAGGATATTAACCCTTAGTTTACTAAAAGGTGCAGGACAAAAGGAGAGTGGATTAAGTTGGACAGACAATATGTAATAACTTAAAACTACATGATCCCCTTGCTCCAGTCGATCCGTGGATGAGCCAGGAGCAATGCGACTCCAGCAAACATTATTTTCTCCTGATCTAACCCTGCAGAAGGCGCGTCGCGTGTGACAGTCAAAGGTCTGAATGATGAAGGAGGGAGAAAAATCTGAAACTGGCTCAATAACCAGTGTTGTTAAGGCGTTCAAACGATCTCTCCACCTTTAAGCTTGTTAGTTAACACGGTGTGCACTCTTTACATTACAATTCAACGCTGCAAATTGGTTTTACGAATATAACATGCCCATTATTTTTATTATTATTGCAGCTGATTCATCATAATTCTTCACTGTCCAGTTACTTGTAACTATGCTCCCAGCGGAGCCACGTTATTATTTTGCGTGCGATACTCCCCAGCCTTATCCAGGGGTAAATGATCTTTTCCTGATAGCTTCCATATTGTGTAGTCCTGATGAAGAACATGCTGGTTTTCTATTAAAGACAAACTACGACACATTTCATTTACATTAACGCCGTGATGTGATATTTATTCGTGACGTGGTCAAAGCGTATATGCACGTGTTGAAATGTGTACAAGTGCATGTGTTTTTAGTCCAGTGAAGTTTTACGTTCGCGTTCGAGCAGAGTTCCTCCTACTACAAGTATGCATTAGTGTAAACACTTCGTTTGTATTGAGCCAATCAGTCATTACTTTTCCATTTCCGCTGCTTTAATGAGAACAGAGTGCATACAGCTCTGCTACTATGTGACAAAAAGCTCCAGCACCTTCCTTTCGGATTAAATTTCAGAGTTTCACGTTCTCTAAACATAAAAGTGATTTCACTATTATCCTCTAATTGCTTCTATAATCCAGCAGAGGGGCCCTTTCAGCCACTTTAAATTCAATCAATTTAAAAATAAAACTACTTGATTACAATCCATAATTGAATCTTTAATTAAATAATAGGGTTATAAGCCAATTTAAGATAGATTTGATTAAAAAATGCAATTCATTCAAATAAAGTGAATTGACCCGTCTTTTTGTTCCAAACACAAGAGTGCTCCGCAGCACATTTGGGTTCATTGTGGTTTACAGAGCAGCGTATGAGCAATGTTTCCTCTAGCCTTTTAAAACTGGAGGCATGCTGTGCAAAAACGCAGGTAAAGTTTTGCTGTGATTTGGTCAGATTTGAGGCTTTGACACCGTCTTTACGTTTAAAGCATCCAGACAAACACTTAGCTCTTGTTTCCTCCCTGATTTCTGTGACCTTAGCACTCGCAAATACCTTCATCCATAAAAGTGGAAGAATCAGGAAGGTGCCTCTCGTCACAATTCCTCTCCACTCCTGCCCCTCCCTTTCTGCTCACGTTGGACAAGCTAAAAAAACCCCAAAACAATGAGCATTTGATACACTTTCTTTAAAAGAGAAATACATTAATGATGCTCCCTGACAGTCTGCATTAATCAGAGGGGGCTCCCCCTGAACACAACTCTTTATCGGCCATCGATTTTCCAGTGGGTTTATGGCGAGCGACACACCGAGAAAGCTCGTCGCCGGGCGGCTGCTGGGAAACACATTACGGGGCTGTCAGTTGTCTCGCCATGCATCCTGCATCATTCTTTAAGCACATGAGAAGTTCATTACACCACACAGCTCTGACAGTGCATAGGATATTAGGGGACTGTGTCCGTTGTGCATATCCTTGGCGGAAAGTACAGCTCCATAAACGTAACAGAACATTCTTACATGATCGAAATGTAGCTTGAAACTGATTAGAAATAATTATGACTTTTCATTGATTTGAAGTAAATGCATCTCACAGCCAATATAAGTCTTTAAAAGCTCGACTAAAGCCTATATAAGTATCCTGAAAAGATTTTATGTCTGTAAAATTATATATAATCATTTAGCCTTTCCTAATAATAGTAATAAACCATACGTTTTAAAAAATGTGTAAGATTTTCTCCCACTTCAGCAGCCAAGTAGAAAAGTCTTGCTAAGTACCGTAGTACTGTATTTGAAAATGATGGCGCAGCAACAGTTTCTCCAGGCTCCCTCCTACATCCTACATGTCCCATGTTGACCAAAATGATTTCTCACCTTAAGACGTGCAACGCTGTTTTGATTTATGATGCTTCACAACTACTAAAATTCAATTTCAGCCTGCATTGCACGCTTCTGATTGCCCCGTAAATGAGATAAACTGATGGCAATTTATTCAAGGATCCCCACCTCTCCTCTCCTTTCCTTTCTTCTCTGCTCTTCTTTCAAAAAAGGAGACACAACTCACATTCCCAGACTTGGGTGAATCCAATATTTAAGCGATATGTCTGTATTCCAGAGCATTCAGCAGAACAGACAAGGTGATGCTAATAGAAAACCTTGCAGAGAACCGTGAGAGATAGAAAACAATGTGCGTGTTTGATGGCGTGAGAAACATTCAGAATCTGCCTCCTGCAGTCTGATTAGTCTTCAGATGTCCTCCTCGGGAAGTCCACGAGTAATCGGACTTCAATTATTCCCGTGTAGGGCGTTTATCGATGAGATTTGATGATGTTTAATAATGCAAGCCATCACTCATTCAAGGCTTTAATGAGACTGTGTAACGCTGCCAAGAGGTTCCCATTAAGAGCTGAGTAATGTCAAATAAAACAGAAGTAATGGGCACTATACTTAAAACCTATGCGGTGACTGCTTCTGTACATGCAGGGCGACTTTAAGTGGCCGTCCAAAATCTGAACAGAATGATCAGAGCTGAGATTAACTTTCACCTCGTGCTACACCAACAACAAAACCCAACGCCACTTATCTCACACCACTTATCTCCGAGGTGCTCATGATATTCACTCTGAACAACAATGTGGTCAACAGAGCCATTCAGACTTTAAAGAGAAGCTGTCAGAGACCATGATAAAAAAGTATAATGATTATAAATGCTTAGCCCCATTTAGGAGGCGTCAATGCCATTGTTGTTGTTATCCAGCGTATCAATCTTGTTGATTGATCATCCCACTCTGGTGACATCAGTTTTATGGCCTCTGAAATGCGTCCCAGTGTTTTCACAATGCCATCCAATTAGGGTACTCCATTCATCATTGGGCTGGAGAATCATTATTAATTGGGTGGAGAGCCGACTGCCACTCCCCTGCTGAGGAGGGCCATGGCTTCTGGAGATCGGGCCATTCAGACTACGGCAAAAGAAATTGGGGCTGTGAGGGTGCACTGTGCAGGGGGCCACATGGAGACACAAAACGACACACACCTCTATGTACTCCATAGGCTCATTCAGTCAGAACACAGAGGATTACATGCTCTTATTTTCATAATGACCGGAGAAATCTTTAAAATCCAAGTGGAGGCTGTGTGGCTGGCATACCTTTAATACAATAACAAATGAGTAAATGCATAGAAAATAGAGAGAGAGAGTAAAATGCTCACTTATGTGTAGGAATACAGGACAACCGGGAGTTGTTTGTGCACCTTGATCCCTCACTGGCTTCCCAACAGCATAACATGCTAATTGTAGTAAGTGGCGCTGAAGTTTTACTCCTCTCTCTTGAACTTTGGAACTTCTAATAAACAATCTGGGTTTTTTTAATAGGTGCACCACCAGAAAATGAACCTTGACCTCTACTTTGTGCAGGTTTCCATCCTGAAGTGTGAACCAAGGTTCCCCAAAATCAGTAAGGGAAAATGCAAACGAATCTGCATTTCCAACTACTACAGTTATTATTATAAGAAACATAACAATTATATGAGTATGAGGAGTTAGTTCATTAGCAGCATTAATTAATCAGTCAGATGTCTTTAAACCACTGCAGAAGAAGAGAGCACAACAAGATGACGCAATTAAAAAAACGTTTAAAGATTATGTAGAAAATGGTACATAAATATGTCATCTTTTTGCTTCTCGCTTCAAAATGAGCCACACAGATCTGATGTTTTCATTTGCTGCTTTTTTTCGTCTTGATTCTTTAGGGTTCAGAAGATTTGGTCAATTCAAAACTGTTGCTGTAGTAATGTGACTGTGTTGTACCTTCATTGCCTGCAGATAAGCCGTCCGGCTTGGTGATGCCCGTGCTCTTTTTCCGCCTGTGTTTCTTGCGGTTGGCGTGTGGCGAAGGAGGTGGCTCAAGTTTAGGACTTGTTGCGCTGCCGACACTGGAGGTCGCAGGATCATTCATCCCATTGGCTGAAAAAAAAAAAAAAAAACACATACAGAAAAAAACACGTTAGATCATTAGGTCAAGTTTACAGTTCACTGTCACAGCTTCAGCTCGGTATAATTCCACACTGACTGGGTGAAACTCCACAATCTTCAATGACATTAAAACACTACTAAACTAAAGCAGTTAAACTACACCTCTCTTTAAATGCTAACCTGTAACCATGATGCAGAGACGATAACATTTTCAAATGTGCAGTCACAAAAATTACATACAGTGAGCATTAATGTTTATACAGATAGAGAACTACAGAAGATGGATGAAGAGCAAGTGTCCAAGCATCAGCATCATGGTGGCTCTGGATGAAGATTTCTTTGGCTTAATGAAGACTGTTAGTCTGATATTTATGGCTCACAGATGAAGTCCATTATGATCAAGACAAAAAAAAAAAAAAACACACACACACACAAAGGCATGTTTGAAAAATGTTCTTTAGAGATGTCAGCTTCAGTTTAATGCAAAGACGGTTTGTACCATTATGTATCAGGTGTATGACTGTACAGTGTAAAATGAATGACACTATCAGCCTCACTGAAAGCTTCATGTAAAGTGGAGGCAGACTTGTCACAACCTTAAAAGTGTGTCTCCAGCAGTAAGACTTGGAAAAGGCTCTGAGTGCTCCAAAAGTAACTGCGTGGCTCCGGCTTTAGACAGAGTGAAGGACAGGTGTGGGGCTATCATTGAACAAATGGTTACCTAAGTTAGCCCGCGGCAGAGCTCTCTATATGACTGTCTGAGAGTGACAGGGGGCTAAGAGCCGGCTTTGTTTCTTGTAAGTGATTTTATAAATGTGATATTAACCTGTGCTACCGTTGGGCAAAGGGATAGGAGAGATGGGACGATAGGAGGGGGTTGTCAGCTTGCCATCCTTCTGATTTCCTGACATTTGACATCACTTTCCCTTCTTTCCCCCTCCGGATGCCATTATGAATCTGGGAGTGGGGGCCAGGGGCCTGGGGGAAGCAGGGAGGGAGAGCCGGTAGATGGGCCCCACATTGCTCTCCTCTTACCACCCTGTGTGGTGCTGGCAGCCTCCTCCATTGTCTCCCATCAAAAGCTCATTGTAGTGTAGCAAACTCCATTCATTTCCCTGTGCACCGTCCCAGCCCCAGGGGTGGAGTGCAGGAGGACAAGGGGCTCAGGGATTATTGCTGTTGTCGTTGCCAGTTGCACATGCTATAATGTGCGGCACTGTGCCATTAGCCAGTGTACAACATTAGGCCTAATTCGGTCATTACCTTTAGGGAGATGGGGCTGTCTTGGAGGAGTAAGATGGGCTCAGCGGGGGATTGAAGATGCTAACGTTGGGGGAGAGCGGTGCTCAGAGGGCCCGGGGATGCATTGTTTGAGCGTGGGCAAAATGTAGGAGACAACACCTGAGACACACATTGTTACGTCTGCGCTCCACTTAATAGATTAATCTTGATGAGAGTTGATGTATACAAACAAGAACGTCATTACCGGGAAAAAATAAAGTAGTTAGAACCACCGGTATCTTTAATTTGTTAGAAGATAAGGGACCATCCTCAGAGGTAGTATTAATATTTCTGCATAAATAGCAAAGTGCTACTTGGAAAATAATAATAGTGATTATATGCCATCACATTAATAAACATAACATTGGCGCTCGTGCTGGACTACATACATTAAGCTCTCTGGTGTTTTGAATGGCAGCACGCAGCCACACATGTAGCAGCTCCTAGTCGAGGCGTCTGTTTCAATTTCCCTGCTCTCTTACAACAGCCCCCCTGAGACGAGTCATTAGCTGGCTCAGACAGCTGGGGGCACGGGGGTCCTCCATGTGCCCCCCCCCCAACCCCCTCTCCCACCCTCCAACCCTCTGCTTCCTCCTCCCTCTCCATCCCAACGTCTGTCCCGCACAGCACAGCTCCGTATGGCGGGTGGAAGACTTGAGCTCCAACCTGCCTCCGACGTGACAGCCAGCATTTGTTTAATGTCGCTTGAGGTTAAAGGGGAGGGCTGCCCCTCAGGGGCCCCAAACGTGTCATAAACACCTCTAATTATCAATTTCTGCCCCTAATGTTGTGGAAAATGACCCCGGTCCCTGCTCATCCTGCACCCGAAACGTATACGGGGGCGATACACCTCCCTTTGTTCGCACCAATCAGTCTTTAAGAAGTCTATAACATGAAGGTGTAGAGGCAGGAAATGGGAGAAAAACAGTACACGTCGCTGAGCAATAATATCCAAGCACCTGAAATCGAATGCTTTTATATAATGTAAAGTCGCCTGCCTTTAAGTGGTTCTCAGCTCTGAACTACGCATGACTGCTAGATTATATTTCTCAAATTGAGATTCCTGAAGTTAGAATTGGACTGATCCTGCCGTCACCGTGGCGTTATTAGCTAGCTGTTAGTGTGTACGAGGGCCATCAGGACGAAGCTGGTTAATGAAGCACACTGGGGATTCAGAGTCTCTTTCCCACTCAGCCAAGATCACCTGGGCAGCAGAATAGGTACCAGGCTAACCTGTGATTACAGTGTATTACACTCCCACCACGGAGATGACAGTTTAAACATGCTTCAGGATGAAGACCATGGGTGAGACAAAGAGGGGGGGCTGCTAACAGCTTCCTGCCTTTACCAACGCCACACTGAGAATGAATGAGAATGAAAAAAAAGGGTGAGAGGGGGAGAGAGAGAGGAGGTGAAGAGGAGAAGGAGGAAGGGGGGGGGGGGGAGTCATTTCATTGTTATTCAAGAGGCTCCGGGTGAGGAGCACTATGATTCCGCCAGGCCCCTTGACATGGCAGCCCTGCCTGTCCTCAATCAAAGCCAACGGCTGCAATTAATGGCAAAAATTAGAAACAATCACCGCCTCCCCCTTATTATCCTCAATTAGAGCGTACTAATCAAGGCCTGATCGCGCTCTGCTGCTCTCTCCAAACTAAATGTCAAACTTCATTACGGCCTGGCGTAGAAATCAAACGCCCCACATGCTATCACCCTCGCATCGGGAGGCCAAGGTATAAAACACAGTGCCACAGGAAAAGGCTATCTGTGCATTAACTACCTGTGCCCCGATATGCAAAGTTAAAGCGTTCATATAGAAATGACGACATAGCCGAACAGAGCTGAGGCACAAACGTCGACGGAAAGACATGAAGCGATCAAACTTTGAGGGCTCCGGTGGGCAGCACGGACGAAAATAATATTGTGGTAATTAACACAACCTAAAACGATATTTTGTATGAAATCTTCCCATTAGGACTGTAATTAAGAATCGCCCAGTAATTATTGTTTTTCCTACAAATTTTATTTTTAGAAAAAATGTAAGGAAATTATTAGAAATGATCATTCCCCGCAGCCTAAAATTATATTTTCTAGCTCCTTTTTGTCAGACCAACAGTCTGAAACCCGAAAAAAATTCAATTTACAATCACGTGACCAAGAAAAATAACAAATCCTCACACTGGAGAAGCTGGAACCGCTGGATATGTGTTCAAAATTACTAAAAGATTGACTAAATTGTTGGCTCTTAATTTTCTGTTGATCAGCTTAACTATTAATTGACAAATCTGTTCAAGTGTGCTTCCTAGTACGTTTTTTTTTTTTTCATGTTTTAATGGAACAAAATTGGATAATTTCATTTCACCATGTGAGCTGTGACGATTCCTCGGTCCTCTAACGATAAGGTAATATTAATTAATAATAAATCGTTATTCGTGGAGAGTCCTGATCTGCTGTAATCTTTTCGCTTTTGGGAATGTGACATTACTCACACTTTGGCCATGACTTAAGTTACTGTCATCAGTGAGCCCGTCACATTGCTCAGATGACTGTTTGAGCCTTTTGCTTTTAATTCAAGCTCAAAGATTGAGGTGTACGAAGGAGAGCAGGATCTAAACAAGCATCCGGCGCATTAAGAATGGGTGTCTTTATGAATGCAAGCAATAGAAAAATTGGGCCGGGATTTAATCAAAAATCTTCACTCAATATTCAAGAGACGTTACTACCTCTGCTTCTGCCGTTGCTCAATAGGTTTACAAATGAGGACATTCTTTAAATAATATGGAAATGGTTACCTGGCTAAGATGCATTCATTCGCCAGTGAATCATCAATCTACTGTTTTTGCATCTCAGAATCACATTTTATGTTAACCTGCAACCTTCACCAAGGATAATGGAGTGATTGGGCTTGGTTCAAGTCAATACAAATGGCAAAACAGGAGCACCCTTCACTGTGGAACACCCTCTATTGATTATTGAGGGCACATTAGGATGAAAGATAAGAAGGTCGCGTTTCAATCACGTATATGTTTTCTGATAGTCCAGTCACATTTTACACTACAGGCGTATTCCGCTGCCGCAATTCAGATTCTTAAATTGTACAGAGGCATAAAAACAAGATATCCGGAGAAAGTTTTCGAGCTACAGAGACGTTGCATCTGGTATATGAGCCTTAAACTGTCTGCACTGACTATGCACTGATTACAGAGACACCCCTTTCCCATGGACGAGCAACATATCTATCATTTGACGCAACGTTTCTACTATTATTTTCAGATCATTTGCCTCATTCAAGCTCATTTGTGGTTACCTTAAGAGTAGCATGAAAATAATTGAAGAAAATAGAATAATGGAGCAAATTGTGGATCTGATTTAGTTGAAGACTGGATGCTGGTTAATGAGCTATGGTAATATTGAGGGCTTTTCAGTTTACCAAACACGAAAATGGGAAAATTCTCGACCTCCTTATTTTCTCAACGCAACGTTTAGGAAGTTTCTATTTGTCCTCGGCGTACCGGCCGCTCAAAACGTGCAATCGCAAACATCCACCATGAAGCCTTTTCTCTCCGTCCGTAATACAGATGCAAACATGCTCCGTGGAAAAAACTCACATACAAACAGCTACAGAGAAAAAAAAAAAAATCAGCGAGAACACACACACACACACACGTATACAACACACACTCGTGCTCATTTATTTGAGGACCCCACGAATCTAAGTAATTCTGCTTTGGGCATGCTGCTGATGGGAGACAGGGGTAGGGGGTGATGGAAGTGCCTGCGTCCAGGCAGAATTGATCGTTTGGCAGCTCCAAATGAGAGACAGGCTTGTCTGCGGAACCACGAGGGCCGTGCAGTTGGACTCCAGCAGCGCTCGTAAAGTGCGCTCTTTAAACTGCCGGGGCCCCTGGGAGCCCATAGGGAGGGGGGGAGCCGCCGCCGCGCTAATGAGAACTACCAGAGTGCAAACATGCATGGAAATGACTGTTATTCTGTTGATGTGCATTTAAGTGCTTTTTTACTGCCAACCACAAAGAGAGGGAAATAACTGGTGATGAATGGTACCCCCAAAAAGCATTCATTTTCCTCTTCGGAAGAAAAGAGAGCAAAACAGACGAAGGAGGAGGAGGAGGAGGAGGAGGAGAAGGGGGGGATAAGAGTAAGATGGAAGGTAAAGACAGGATGGGGGTGGGAGGTGGGGGGGGGGGTGGCGTAGACATGCATGGTGAATATATTATCTTACTTCACTCAAGTACAGTGACAAGGTGCAATGTGACACAGAGGCGGCGAGTGGAGATGCACGGATGGCGGAAAGTTAACCTTCGCCGTTCCCCTCCTCTAAACACGCCGCTTCTTCTGTCAAGGAGCAGCAGCCAAAAAGGTCACAGCGATCACAGCCCTGATCACCTAATTATGAAAATGAGGCTCGCTCCACCTGTCTAAGAAACTCGGGGAAATTGCACCTCCATCACATCGCACCTCCAGATCAGATTCCTTCATTTTGTTTTTGATTCGCTCGTGTTTTTGTGGTATAATGTGTTTGTTCCTTTTTTCTCCCCCACCCTGACACAATAAGAAGGACTTTAAGGGGATGGGCGTGTAGAAGGTGGAGGTCTTACGGGCTCCGCTGCTTGTACTGGTGTTGATGGCTTCATTCCACTGGTCGGCGCTGGACACGGAGAAGGAGCGTTGGTGCATGCCGTCCTTACTGCCGCCAAACACCGAGCCGCCCGTCTGGAGGGAAGTGCTGCTGTTGGAGTGAGGAGCGCCTGGAAAAGAAGTGACAGACAGCAGACAATGAATCCTGGTTTCTTACGTTCTCCACAGCTGTTTGAATTCAAAACGTATTCTGGTAGGACTGTTTCCTTTAGAAAACGAAAAAGTAAAGGCCAAGAAGTGATAGTGGTATAATTGAGTTAACAGTTTTTGGTACTTTCTACTGCACTGCAATGCTGCTGCCACCTTATTTGTGCACATCTCTCTGTCAAACAACCCCCTGCCCACCCCCCCACCCCCCCTTCACACAGAAACACACACGAATCCCCTCTCCCTCCGCCTTTGCCTCTAATTAGCCCTTAATTAACAAGATACACTCTGAACGCTAATTATCTCGCCTCATCCCTCTGACTGCCACATCGATCTCCACTGGCGTCAGCAGGCGTTCGCTCCCTAACTTCCAATCAGGCGAGCCGCGGACGCCTGGCTCTCTTTACTAATTCATGGGTTAGGCTGCGCCATGTGGGGTCCTTCCCTCCTGTTCGCGAGCAGTCGCTACAACACGTCCTAACTACTCATGAAAAACTCATCGATTCACTTTGAACCACGTGAGGGGGGGTGGGGGGTTGGGGGGAGTCAGATCACCTGCTTAAGCTTTGAAATGCATCAGACTGAGCGGAGCTGCGTGATGTGGTACAAGAATTCGGTACAAAATTGTATGATGCTGTTCAGAAGAAATCATTTCACCGAAATAAAAGGTAGAATTACACGAATAAGAACATATTTTATATGAACTACAGGAAAAGATGTGAGACTTAGCCATCAGGAAAGTAAATTTTCACCCTCAAAGTTGACACAATAACTCGCTCACAGACCCTTCTATAAAACAATACAGGTTAATGAGATAAATAGACATCGGAAAAGTTAAAATTTGACAGGTTTTGTTTTGGAAAACAAGCCCATATCTCTAATCTTCTCAACAATGCTTCCTCATCTTACAGGTATCACACATCAAGGCCTTTTATCCAATAATTACAAGAGAATATCAGTTTCTGATTGAGGTGACAATAACAGAAAATATAGAGTGTGGGTCGTGTGTAAAGTAAACTAAGCGGCACGGGTGCTTGTTAGGATAATATGTCCTACTCATTATCTAGAGTAATAAGTGTATCAAATTCACATAATCATGTCTAATTAGTATCAGTAATTATCTTGTTGGGCCCAGGAATATTAATCTTCAGGTCCCAGAGGGGAGGGAGCAGAATCGCAGCAAGAATGGGAGAGAGAGCGAGGGAATCATGCTGAGGAGCACTGACTAAATTAGCATGCTGAAATCAGAGCAGGAGGAGGAGGAGGAGGAGACGGAGCTGAGGAGTGGGGGTACTGGAAAGAAAATGTGAAACTTTGTTTTTTTAAAAGTGACGAGTGAATTACACATAAAATAAGGTCACGGCGTCTGTAGAAATGGTTACTTTTAACATTACCCAATATAAAAAAAAATATATTTAAAATGTGATTTTTTTTTCTGAAGACCAAATATTACACAGATAAATATTTAATTAGCTCATTGTTTCGAGATAAAGCTTTATTTCTTGCTACAAAATTAAACAGTTATTTATTTCCAAAGTGTGAAGTTTGACTATCTGAAAAGAGAACAAAAAAATTTAAAAAAATAAAAAGATAACTACAAGGCAACTTCGATTGATATTTAAAATTCAACAATCATGTCTAATTGTCAAATTGGATGCTAATGATGAATGAATTATACATGGCTGTATCCATTAGTCCCCAGAGACCACTCCTGCATAAAGGGGAGGATAATGTAATTACAGTGGAGAAATAATCAGCTTGTGGCATTAAAAAGAGCACTGTACTACGCAGCTCCAGCCAGGCCTCGACTCCAGTACGCTCCAGCAGTGGAACTGTGGCAGACTGACAGTGACGAACCTGACAGCTGCAAACGGAGGTCCGAACGACGCCATTTAATGCTGAATATTGCTGACTTCAGTGATTGTACGGCCGATCTGAGTGTCGACTACAAACGCGCCAAGCTTTCTTTCATTTTGCTGCATTAAATGTTTAAAATAATTAAGAACGATGATGCAACAGAATATTTCAGTGGTTCATAAACGCTCCCTGCCTACAAAGCAAAAAACATAATTTTCTGAAAACACTGAACTTTTATTTTCTCTCTTCTATAATTATTTTTGTGCTGAAAATCAGCGATTGAGACAGTTATTGTGAAATTTCATGCATGTAGAGAGTGACACAAAGCAGTCCATTTACTTGATTACTCTACAAGTACAATTACGAGGGTACTTTATGCGAGTATTTCTATTTTCTCCTCCTTTCTACTTCACTACGAATATCAATACGGTTTTAAGTAGAAATAATAAACTAAAATATATATTCTTTTTTCTTTTCTTTTTCAATTTTAAATTTACATGTTTTTCAAGTTTAATATCCATTTTTATAGATTAAACTAGCCACAACTAACTCCACCGCAGTGAGCTAGATCATTAAAATACTTCTTAAACCATCAGTAATAACAGTATAATATTTAATAAGAGCCAGTTGGTTGCATGAGGATGGTAACACATCTGTTAAGTACAATTTTAATCTTGATGAAGGTCTTTTACTTTTAACAGATATTTTTACTTTAATTTAACTAAAAAAAAAAAAAACTCAGAATACTTCATTTACAACTGCATCTAGATAATAATTAAAAAAAACATCATTAGCTGTTCAACTAAATTCCAACTGATACTTTCACTCACAAACTTCTAAATCGAAGCATTTCATTGTTAACTGCTGTGTAAATTTTAATAAAATTAATGAAAACTTAAAAGTACAAAGCACCATTACGAATATTTCTCGCTGACTGTATCGCCACGTGTATAAAGAGATAACAAAAAGCCATATAGTGTGTTCTGCAGGCTATTCAGGGCTGGGGTGTTAAGTAGAGGCGATGGATTAGCGGGGAGCAGCGCTGCCTTGCTTCTCATTTCTCTTTAGGCCGGGCCGTCAGTGGGTTGATGAGCCGTGACGAGGCCTGACCCCTCCGTGGAGTTGTTGCCATTATGTACAAGTAGTGGGATAATGAAGCATTCATGGTAATGTGGGCCGGGCAGCACATCATCTGCGGCTGTGTGTAATCCACCAGCATCATCCTGACCAATGCCCAGACGTCCCCCTCCTCCGCCCGCGCTGCCGCTGCTGTTGTCAGTCCCCACGCAAGCCACTCAGACGTTCAGATTCATACCAACGCACTGTGTTATTGTACTTTATTAAAACAATTCTCACTTTAACTCAAAATGATTTCATTTTCTTTGGAAGAATTTTAAAAAAATCATCATTTAGGGCCTCATAGAGTGGTGATATTGCATATTTCCAGCTCATGGCTGCTCCAGTTTGATGACATTTCCTCCTGATACTTACTAATTTAAATAAAACACAAAAATAAAATTGAAGACAGAGCAAACAAACTCCAGACTATGACTCTCAGGCAGGTACATGTACCCCAGGAGGTACGTCTACAGGACGAGTAGCTCAGCTAATTTAAATAAACGGAAATTATGAAATTGGACAAATAGATAAAACATCTTGCTTCTACCACTGTAAATGGTAGCAGTAGAAACTCAAACATAACTGACATGATACCACCTCAGTCCAGCCTTAAACTTGTATTAAAGATCTTGTAAAAACACTGAGTTTTAGTTATAGATTAGTTCAAAATCGACACATTATGAGCATGGCGGGTGGTGTGGATGATGCCTGTGTAATATGGCACAGCAGACAATAAAAGCTGGTGGTCGCCAGCTACCTAAAAGAGGTCAGAAAGTCTCGTGTTGGGGGTGACAAAGCCTGCTGGTCAGTACGCGTCTACTGGTGCTACAGTGCTATAGATTAAAGCTGGAGACAAATTACGGTGGAGAGTGAGGAGGGAATGAGCTAAACACTTCCCTGAGATCTCCACCTCTTCCACATGCGTCTCTCTCTCTCTCTCTCCCACAGGATTGATTCAAAGTGACTGAGCCCATTAATACTTTGACACAATGTATCTGTCGTCGGTGACACGGCAGGATGCGTGTTAACAGGGAGGATCATATTTAAAATGGTTCCGCTCAGCAACCAGCAAAGGAATTAAACCTGAGCCCGCTTGGCAAACTCGTTGGCGCATGCGTTCTCTCATTTACTCTCTGTCTTCTCAGCCTTTCCTCTTCATCTTCCCATCTCCCCCATCCACTCCGCCGCCCCCCCTCCACCACCACCCTCCGTTGCTATCCCTCTTCTCCCAGTGATTATAAAGGTCTTTAGATCTAAGGAATGAATGAATTACCAAAGGCACAGACAAGGCTTGTGATTTGGACGCTGTGAATGAAAAATTACCCCTTTGTTCCCTTCATCAATTGCACGTCTAATGAAATCAAAATCCCGATCACATAATCATAAGAGGGTCCTCCACCCAGAGAGAGACCTGATGTGATTTGTAACCTTTCTTTTCCTAAATGGAGATTAAAGGCAAATCTCCCTCACATTGTTCCCTGATGCACAAATGGATGGTAACTGAAAATCTTGGGAATTTGTCACGGAGGTCTTCTCCAAGTAACGAACAACAGGAGAAGACAATATTGTTCAGTTTTTTAAAAAAAAAAAAAAAAAGAAGAAGAAGAAGAAAAAATTAACTGGTGCTGTTTTCCCAAAGCCTGGTCTGGCCTGTTTTTCAAGGCCCTTTGTCTGCCCCAATGACTCCCCTTAACCCAGCGCTCAAGGTTAACAGTCTGTGGGATGGAACAACCTCGATCCAGCGTCCTCTGCTCTGTAAACTCCTACATCTTTCTGCTTTTGACTGATTAACCCGTTCAGCGGTGGCAGCACTTTGGCCAGGTTTACCAGTAACCTGCCTGGACAGTGCTAATGGTCCCTGCCGACCCGTCTTTGGCTCTGTACCCACTCTCCCGCCAGTTAGCTTTAGCCTGAGTAATGAAAACACTGTGCCCATTTCACAGCCGATGAAGGACCCCGCCTCCCTCTGGGGATCACTTTGCTAATTAGTATTAATTACTCTTAATCCTAACCCCTAAATCCAATCACTGGCTTCCCCTCTATACGCCTGCCAGACTCTCTGCAGCCTCCGGTGGCGCAGCTCGCTGGGAGAAGAGCTCTATTTTTAAACCTGAAAGGTGGAGGAACCCTGGCACGGTGCTGCGGACCAAACTGTTTTTCTGTTGCTATGACCCCACAATTACCTTCCGGATGAAAAATAAGGTCAGCGTCAGCGTGGCAAAGGCATAAACAAACCCTCTTTGTGAGACTTCCTTAAACATGGGCACGATATTTAAACACAATTTTTTAAATTCCCCCTCGAATAATTTAGAGAATTAATAGATTTCTCGTAGACTCTCATTAAGTCATCATTGTGTATACTATGAGGCAGCTCATTTGCATGAATGAACCATACAGAAAGTAGATAATTAACCTGTTGGGACCCATTTTTATGATTAATCACAAATTGAGGACACAGAAAATGAGTACAGTAATAAAATACTAATTGAGTCACAATTACCTTTTATACCTGTGATCTGTTTTCCCTTTTGGGTAGCGGAAATATGTAATGTATGTCAGATTTACCAATATAAGTGAATTTTATTATTATCTGGTATCTGGTATTCATTTCAAAACCACAACTACAAGTGAAAAAGACACGGCAGAACAGGAGGTGCTGAATGAACATGTGGTCAAAAAAGGTGTTTGTGACAGTGAAAATAGGATATTTCTTGAGAGGAACATGTTTCATCAGCTCACAGAAAGGTATTTTGTATTTTGTGTTGCTTTTTTTTTTATGACCCTTGCACTTGATTATAATAAATTGTCTCAAGTCAAGCCTCTAATTAGGACACAAACTGTTGTATTCACGTCTTTAAGCCTTGAAGGCCCGTTGTAAGTTTTCATTAGCCCGATGAAGCACTGAGAAAAACGCCTTGCGTAGCCACGCTATGTTTTTGGCCGCAATGGCAAGCAAATCTACCAATCATGCTCCAAACATAAATATCCTAAATTGTGCATTAATGTGCGCGTCTTTTATTCCCCCGACCTTTAGCCTCATATCAAAAGACAGTAAGACGTACCTGTGTTTCCTATTCCTAGCTGCAAGGTGCTGCGGTCCTTGGTCATCCCGTTGGTTTTGGGGCTGGCAGTGGGGGCCACGGTGGCCACCGCTCTCGGGGGTCGCTTCCCGGGAATCTTGACCGTTGTCCTCAGCAAGTCTATCTCTTTCCCGTGTACGTTCTGCATGTAGTCCTATAGAAAGTGGGGGGGGGGGGGGGGGAGATGACAGTAGTTGTAAATGGCCTGCAGATTACTCAAGTAAGAGTCCAGATAATTCCAAATATTTGCCTCAGTTCAGGGAACTGATTATACACAGCAGACCAACAAGAATCCGGGAATTATGGAAGAAAAACAAATTAAAAGGCTATTCAATTTCCATCCCCATTAGTCACAACCCATCTCAGACCTTCCACTAAGGGTGTGTGATAGTGGAAAAATGATTGTAAAGCCATTATACATCACCTGTGCCCACGCCGTCTCTCCAAATAGCGAGATGTTAGGCTTAATGAATGCAAACAGTCTCATTCTCTTTCAATTTGGGCATTTGATTTGGTTTAAAGCGACTACTGCCCAAATGTGGGAAGCCAAGGTGAAAATCATTGGGCTCAGCAGAAAAAGACCCAGATAGAGGCGAGCTCGGCCTTTGCCGTCCCCCCACCGGCTCCTCTGCTTTATTACCGTGTCATAAAGCACTCATTTCTTTCCCAAGCCTCCTCGCTAATTACCCAGTGAGCGCTCTCATTTCATTTTATTGCTGGAATTAACAGCCAGATCGAAGCGTGCAAAGCTATTAAGATGTGTGATTAAGCCACATTCAATTAGTTTCTACAAACAATTTAATTGATGTAGCAGATAGAATTAACAGAAGGTGATTGTGTGGATGGCTTGGCTGACTGCGAAATTAAAGGTTCCCCTCTTCCACTCGCTCAGTCTGCCTCCCTCCCTCTTTCTTCCTCTCCCTCTCCCTCTCTCTTCCCTTCCTCCCTTTCTTACTCCTTCTCTGCTCCACTGCTCAAAATGAGCTCGGTGCTGCTTGCCGCGCTAATGTAACTGTCTCCCTTACTTCACCTCCCTCCGTAAGTCAACAGATTCATACATTCATAGATTGCCCTGATGACCTGTAATAGCTGTAATGATCAAGAGATAGCCTGTTCAGTCAATTACATACATCACTGTAGCACAGCACTGCTCGACTAATAACCCGCTTGTAAATTAAACCACTAACACACTGTCAGTGCAAACAAGGCCACACACAAGGTTCGCGTCTAACTGTTGAGCCCGCGTTCAAACTTTGAGGCGCAAAGTGCGGCCGTTATCTCTTTTATTTCGGCTCGCCGAATGACCTTAAAGCGTCTCAAACGCAACAATCGCGCAGTGATGGGAGGAACTGAAGGGGAAGACGGGCATTTCTGACAGTGGCACCGGGCTCCTGAGCTGTCTGCTGCCAGCCAGCCGAGTGTTTAAGAGGTATTAGGAGCCCAGCGGGATTCTGACAAAGATGGATGTGGGAGGCTGGTCAGGCTCTGCTGCCATGCGGTGAGAACCATTATAAATACAAGCCAGCGTGGAGCCTGAGCGCGGCCGGCACGCAGCAGCACAGCCGTGTCTCCATTAGCTGGCACCGGGGATGGGCACCGCAGGGGGAGGCAGGGATGACCACCGGGGCACCCCGTTTCTTAAAACCGAGCTTCAAGTCGCAGGGTTAGCTAACATCGCTGTTGCACACACCCATACATCTCTGTAGAAGCCATGAGCCGGTATGGATGTAATCCCGTTCACTACAGCGGCGGTGGTAAATGTAATCGCATCACGGGGAGAAAAAAAAAAAGAAGTCCCACATTAAAACCTCCAGCAGCCCCCTCGAGTACAAACAGTGGTGTAACAAACACATAAAGCCAATTGGAAAAAGAAATGGAAAGGGGGGAGACTCACATGTAAACTGGGGTGGTAAGTAAGGACGCCATTATCACACAGCGTGACATATTTCTTTTTCCACTCCTTGTTGAGGGATTTGCCACTTCGCTTCAGAAGGATTCCCTGTAAGAGACAAGGCATCACGGTGAGCATACGCTCTTCACAAAGCAGCATGGCGGATGATATGAACCATTATGGATGTTAAATACCATAAAACAGCATTATTATTGTTATCACGGTTCCATTTTTTTTTTTTTAGCTGTAAGTCATAAAGTAAACAAACATCAGTGACAATTACCAAACAGTATGGAAGTGATTAGCCGTATTGAAAAAACACAATGTACAATTAAATCCCCTTAAAGTTTCATTCTTTATTCTAATTTATTGGCTGACAGGTTTAATTATATCTCTTTTTTTTCCTATTGTGACCATTTGATCATCCAAAGTTGGCCCGAGTTCCTCTGGCACAGAGGCCATTCAGAGAGAGAGAGACAATCCAATTTGCCAGACCTCCTCCCTGCATTCATACACATAACATGCTGAACTCTGGAAGACCTTTCAATCCAGGGATTAGGGAGTGTGATCTCCCCTCTTCAAAGCCCACTCAGCTCTTATTCTATTCTACTTTATCTTCTGGGGCCTTTTAGGGCCTCAGATGGTTTCCTTATCTGTTGAGTAAATCCACTGGTAAACAATGCAGTTCCTCTGCTGGAGGTGACCAAACGCTGCTGAGTGCAAGGGCCAGGAGGCTCTCTGGGGTTAAATAGTGAGGAGGGGCACGCTTAATTAGGGGATTAAGCAGGGGCAATGTTTGTGCTTTTACAGCCAGGGCCTGTGTGTGTGTGTGTGTGTGAGAGAGAGAGAGCTAAAAAGGGAGGGGGGGATTGAAGGGGTAGTATTTTGCTACCCAGGCCCATCCTGCAGGCTTTAATCCTGATTAACACATCAGGCAGAGCTGACCCTCGGTGACCTGGGCACCAGGCTGTTTGCCGACAATCATCCTAATCCGAACCCCGACTCATCTAAAGCGGGGGGCGAGTACCGACTGTAGGCCGCATGCTGGGACTCAAGAGTTGGTTTTATTCATATCTTACCAATATACCTGTTCATACCTCAAATAGTTTGTGTTAAAATCACTAAATCTACTCTACTAAAATTCTTAAATTACAGAGTATAGAATAATTTCTTGGGCCACTGAGAAAACAGATCGGCATCAATGACGTCTGTGTGCAGCTTAATCAAAGTATCTACTAAATAATTAGTAATAAAATAAAAGTCTGCTGTCCTTGTGGGTAAGAAGAGGGAGGCAAAGGAAGCAAAAAAAAGGTCGAACATGTTGTACATACTCTGATAATTATTGCTTCATAAATTCACTTTGCTCAGGAGCAAAAGTTAAATGAAACATAAATGTTCATTTTAATACCAGAAAGCCTTGGTTATCCGTTTCGTAATAATTGATACTTCCGAGGATCTTTCAGGGAGAAACATTGCGTCGTTCAAATCGATAAGTTGCTGACTGCCCAGACTCTTCTCAATTTAGTCAATAAAAGGACTGTAAACACTTTTTAAATGCTTCTCTAATCATACAAAGTAAATGATGCAGCCAAAGGGCCTCTGGCAACTTTATAATACATGTTTTACAAGCAAATATGTTGCTCATCTCGCGGCCCTAGTGAGGCATAAATAAATCTATACACGCAATCAGTGCGGAGCTTCGTATATTTATCAGAGCTGTGAAGCAGATCAATAAAGATAGAGAAACAATAACGTGGAAATCTTTACGCGCACGGACTCATCTTTCAGTCATTTTATCCGAGCAGTTGTTGTCCATTACGGCCGCGGTGTATCTTTCGTAAAGCGCGTCACCCTCAGTAATTGGACGCTTGACAAATGATTGGAGATAATTCATCATAATTGTTCGGTCGCTCGCCACGTCGGACCGAGCGCCGTGCTCTTTATGTGATAGTCTGACGCCACATGGAGGCATGTGTGCTGCCCTGTGCTTCCCTACAACACTGACACACACACACACACTCACAAAGAGATGAGTGTGTTCAGCCTGCGCGACATAAGGAAACAGGCAGATCGTCAGACGTGCTTCTCTGTGTCCACACAATTGTCATATCTACACGGAGGAGATAGTGTCTTTCCCTCTTTTGTCAGACGACCAGCAGAAAAGCTGCATCCTGCCACTGTGGCTGACTGATAGGCCGGCCCTTTGTGACAGGCCATGGAGAAGAGGGAGGGGGGGGCAGCTGTGTGTTGGTGTCTGTTGGGTTGGGTAAGGGGGGGGGTCGATGATGGGGCAAGAATGCACTCACTGCTGAGGAGCCGCCAACAGCTCCTGAGTGCATTGTTACCCTCACTCACTATTTTCATAGACGGGAGGGGGGTCAGACCAGAGGGGAGAGGAGGTGGAGGTGAAGGGGGGGGCATGTGTGTAATTTGGCCCCGATGGGGTGAGGGGGTGGGGGGGGGTCGGGAGTGGTAATTAAGCACACATTGACGCTTTGATCTCCTTGATTGTGCATTTGACTGGGCTGGAGATCAGCTAGTCACACCACTAACCCACCCACCCCCCCTGTCCACCACCTCACTCCATCCCTCCCTCCACATCACATTATAGCCAAAACTCCCCGCCCCCCTCCAAAAAGAAATCCTTTGTAGATAAAGAGGGGCTGGTTTATCTTGTCAAAAGTTGCCATGATACTCGGGGAAACTGGTTCTGGACTTTGGAGGGGAGCTCCCCGTCACGTGTTTGGATAAGAATGGGAGCGTTTTACAGTAAACATCACCCAGAGGAGGGGATTGTTTCTAATCCGTTACAAAAAAAAAAAAAGTGCTCACCTGCACTCATCAGATTTGTCAGCTTCTGCTGGGAGTTAACACTAATCTACATGAAAACCAAGGGCTTTACAGGGATTAAATAAAAAATGATGTTTGTAGACTGCGGAAAGTTTTTTTGAAGGTATTTTGTGCACAAATAAAATAAAATAATTTAATCTAATCTTCTGTTAATGAAGTTCGGCCTAAAAGAAATGTCCCACGACTTATTTTTATTTTATGACATCATGAAACGTTTGCATCTATCACACGATCCTCTGCCATCAGTGGCAGACAGATAGACGACTGATAGACCCTGTACCTGTTAAACCGCTTTCCCCAAAGCGTTATTTTCTGATTGAGTGAGGGGGATTGGAAGCATCACCCTGCCATTATTTCAGCTGGACCAAAGCATATGCAATTTTCTTCCAAAGGGAATGAGAAGGTCTGGTTCAACATTTTCAAAGAAAAAAAAAAAAAAAAGGACATTATCTTCCATCATTTGCAGGTAAAGAGGATAATATAAGGATGCTGACCCATTTTCGAAAGCCCTTGTATAATCATGAGTGATTACTAATCAATGTGTCAATTACTTCTCGTTCGGTTACAGTCGGACCTTTAGAAAAGATCCTTACTCAGAGGTGTAATTCAGTGTTTGGTAACCTAACTGGTCCTTTAAAGCAATGCACGAATACATAAAAAAAAGAAAAATAATATAAAATTACAATAAGAATAAAAATGGCAGCAAAAAGACTGGAAAAAAATCGAACTATGCTAAAATACAAATCTCTGTGATGTCAGTATTTAACGCAGCACCACGAAACAGATTCTGAAATTACCTAAAAAAAAATGGTTCAAAGAAAATTATGTCTTTTGGTATACCTAATGAAAATTTCAGCTAATAACAGCTGTCAAAGTTGCTTATACGGATATGCATGAATGAGATTTTATTCAAAAACGTGCTACCCCCCCCACACACAATTATGAGCAATAATAATAAGTAACATTTCCACTGGGATCAAATCTTTATATTATATTTAAAAACAAAAAAAAAGGTCCATGATGAAAAAGGAAATCTAAACCTACACAATAATCTTAAAAAAAGTCCACAGAAATTTTTTAATGTTTCCTGAAGCTGTTTTTAGTTTGTTTGCATTGGTAGCATTTGTAAACACACAATTAAAACAGGCCAATATTTCCAGTCAGAAACACACACGTTTATTTTCAATATATATAATATGTGATATGTGAATTTGCCCTGTAATTTCTGAGATCAGAAATTAGCAGATTGTTGCTTATAATATCAAAATATATATCTATATATTTTTTAATCTGACAGATAATCTATTCAAACAAATATGAACGTTTCTTTGCCTCTCTGGTGTTATGTCTTTGCCCTCAGCTCTTCTACTTGTGCTGAGCTACGCTTGTACTGGCTTGTTATGCTGTGTTATGTCGCCATCTAGTGGTTGGAGTTACACATGGCTTTAGCCAAACCCCACAGGTTAACTGGCCTATCTATTGCGTAAACCTCTACCACACCGTCTGTCAACATTAAACAGCAAAGAACGTCTAAACGACACAGAGAGGGATCATACTCACCCAGGAAACTATGAGAAATGTAGGGTAACAATGAGGAAAACGGCTTACCTGTTTGATAGGTATGGCCCTTCCACTGCCTATGCTGTCTGTTTTACTGTCAACGCTCTTTGCCTGTTCACTGGCTTTCCGTGACTGCAAGAAAACAAGAAAGTCAGTCAGCGACTGAAGCGACACACTGACGGCAAAGCAAAGAGTGGGAGCTGTGGGGTTGTGGAGGTGAGGGTCTTTATTTTTTGGGGCGTGGTTGTGTATGTTGAGGTGTGTGTGTGAGGGAGTGAGAAAGAGAGACTGCGGGTCAGAAGAGGGGGAAGTGAAGGGTTTGTGTTTTTTGAGCATTGGTGGAGAAACTCGACGTTGCAAAATAAAAGTCTCAAAAGAAGCTCAAAATGAACAGACAAGCAGACCAGCGGAAACAAACAGCAGTAACACTGACGTGCAAGTTCAAAAGAAAAAATCAAAAAAGAGACCAAACCAAGACCACACTAGACACATCTCAACACAGAGGAGACCAAGGACGACCACACATTGAGTCATGACTCAGCCCTGAAACTCTTTGGGGGATCCTTCCCTCTGTTTGAGACCCAGAGTGGGCCCTTAGTGGACCTGCAGTCCAACTGCTGCTATACCAGTGTAGCCTCAGCTGTGCCTTTAGCATAGTTGCACAGATAAGGGCTTTTCGTAACACGTGAAATAGTTAAAAGTTCATCACAGGTTAAAGGGAGAGAAGATGGAGGAGAGGAAAATGGTTATTTTTTGTTTTTTTTTACAAAAGACATGTAGCTTCCTCCGACCTTTGACCTGCAAAACCTGGTGGGACATGAAATTATTTTGCAAGTATCACACTTCAAGGGTCAAATAGGTAAGGAAAAAAAAACACATGAACATGTTAAGTTTCCGGTCGTGCCTGTGTGGGGACAAATGGTTAGACAGTAAATATAACCTCACATGGAAAGAAATCACTTAAAAACCTTCCCACCCCAAAACAAATAAAGAGATGAGATACAGGCAGGGACAGACATGAGTGTGTATGGTCTCACTCAGAACATGAGAAATGTCCAGTCACCAATGGAGAAGAGGTAGAGTCTGAGTTCAAGTAAACCAACTCTGATGTTTATATTTTTTCCAACATTTTATTTTTTTTAATGATGACTTGTTTAGCTTCTATACAGACACCATACAAAGCAAGTCACAAATTCACTTCAAAATATTCAACAGATTGAGCCAAACATTGCAGTTCCCACAAAATATAGGATGAACAATAAAGGCATTATTTCATATACTCCTTATATGTATGTACTTTGTATAGAGTACCATTGTAAATAAAATACAATACAAGATATACAGCAGTCTATATTTTCGTCAATCCGTTCATGATAGAAAAGCGATTATGCGAGAGTTCATAATCTCTGTACCAAACCTAAACTGAGAGAAATGAAAAGAAAGAAATGAATAAAAAACAAGTGAATGTGCAAAAATAAATAACTCAAAATAAATAAAAAGGAAAACAAACGTTAAGTTTAACTACATTCATACAAGTCGGTGCAACCCAGTTTCATTTGTTGGCAACTTCCAGTGTAATATCTCTCTGTGATACCTCAGAAACCCCACACACTCTACCCTGATTTTTATGAAGGCCTTCATAAAAGTACCCAAAGTTACTCTGATCTAAAATACCTCTGTTATAATACATTTATACCACATTTTTCAGTTCCATTCAATACTTCAATACTCGCTGGAAAATGAGAAGGAATCAAATAAAAACGTACCAAATCAATGTCGGAAAAATCTAAAAGGAAGAACAAAAAACAACTTGGCACCTCTAGTCCTTGAGTCCTCATTTATGGCAAAAGGCAGTGTGATGTCATGTAAGGAAAGGTTGAGTCCTTTGGGCGGCTGGATAACAGTTCCAAGAGTGACTTGACTGTACAGCGTGTTTTTTTTGTTGTTGTTGTTTTTTTGTATGAGATGTCTGAATGAGAGTTTGGGGGAGGGGGGCGGGGGACTGAGGTTCGGGGGGTGGACGGGGCATTTCCAGAAGAGTCCCTACAGTCTGTCTCACTTCGTGATATTTGTCAGTCTACTTTGAGTGCCCTCGCGCACTCAAACGGACTCGACTTTAGGCAGCGTTTGACGCAAAGTCCTACGGTTTCCGTATAGTGCAACTTCTATGCATTACCCTAAATGCAGCAAAGCACCCAGGGTAAAGCAGCGACAAGCCGTAAGTCCTCAATAAATAAATCTCTTCTCTATCAGGATTGGCAAAGCAGGGGGACTCTTTTTTTTTTTCTTTTCTTTTCTTTTTTTTTTAAACCATCATGCTCTTCTAATTCGGAAGGAGTTGGAAAGCCCTTTTTGTCGAGGAAAGGTTGGAAACAGAAGCACAAATCTGCAAATATTGAAAAAAAGTGTCAAATGGTTATTTTTTTTTTTGTCTGTTTGTTCGCTTGTTTGTTTTGGTTATGTTTAGTTTCATACGTGGAGATCCAGTGACACGTCAAGGGACTAGAAACATGAAATGGCCAACACGGAATGGCAGACATTAATAAATGGATCAAATGAACATGAAGGAATGAGTCGGGATGGAGTTAAGTATAAAAAAATGCCGCAGTATTCGTCTAAATTCCTAAACCGTGTGCTTTTCAACACAAATAGAGACAGACAGCCTGAAGACTTCAGGACACCACAGACGGATTACAAAACAGATCGTTTAGAGTTATTGACCATGGAAGCACTAGGAAAGAATAATGTGTACTGTGCTGACACCTAGTGGCCGAGGACAGTTATGGTAAATTCTGGCTTGAAATGATTGTGGTTGGTGGTTTGTGAGAAGATGGAGTGATACGATTTTTTTTTTGTAGTAAAGCTTTGGGTTTTATTTACTTAAAAAAAAAAGAAGAAGAAGTCAGTTATTTCGGGAGGCTTTTCTAATAAACTACCTCATATTTTTGTAATCAGACTGAATTTGGACAAATAACTTGGAACCAAATTATTTTTACTCAGTAAACTAGACATGACAAAAGGATTTTTTTTTTCTTCTTTTCAAGAGTCCCAATGCCAGCGCCACAAACGTGACAAATGTTACTTTTATATCTGATTACAACTGGGCTAGATTATAGTAATATTAGAACAAAAGAGCTCGTTTGTAATGACTAAAGTGAGCCTGATTTTGATCCGTCAAAGCTTGTCTACTGATGACATTAAGGCATATTTTCTTTCATTGAGTACTTCTCTTGAAATTCCCCAAATCGACATAAAGTGAACTACTTACAAAAAACACGACAGGCTTTCTGAGTGGCAGCCCGCTGTCTGTCAGTGAGTAGCAGGACTTTTAGAGATCTAACACAGATGTCAATTTATTTTTTAAAAACGGACAAAGCTCGGAAAAGGGGGACATCCTCGATATTGTTGCGTTGATGAAATATTTTCTCTTTCTGTTGTTTTGTAAAATGGCAAAAAAAAGAAAAAAGAAAAAAAGAGTTTGGCACTGCGAGTCTTCCTCTCCTTAGCCCATCGCACTCTTCAAGTGTCACTGAAGAAATGTCGACATCGCCCTGTTAACTTTCCGTCCCCTCCTCCTCCTCCTCCTCCTCCTCCTCCTCTGCTTCCTCCTCCTCCTCCTCCTTCTTTCCTCCCTTGCCCTCCCTCCTCCCACCCTCGGCTCGCCGCTCCTCAGAAGGTCATGAGCTGAAACTCCCGCTCGGCTTGCCACTCCGGCACCCACACTGGGTAGGTGGCGTGCTTCGGCATCTCCATGACGCGGACGGGGAGAGGCTCATTTCTCTGGTGGACATGGTTAGTCACTACCTAGCAGGGGGGAAGGGAGACAACAAGGGGAGCTAGCACACAGCCTGTACTGCTCAGAGGCCACAAAGCCTGCGGCTTCCACAGCAGCTGGGGTAACAGGGTGAAGGCAGTAGGAGGAAATAGAGGAGGAGGAGGAGGAGGAAGAGGAGGGGGTAGATAGGGAGGTTAGAGAAGGAGTTAGTTAGAAAGAGTTGGGGGAGAAGGAAGGAGACGGGGGAAGAAGACAACAGGGGAAAGAGCTGAAGCTGATGAAGACAGGTGGATGACATTTTAGAGGTGGGGGAGGGCGGATGTACCGGGGAGGAGCGATGTAATCTCACATGGCCTGACCTCCGTCTCATAAAGCTCACAGAGTTCTGGAGAAAACTTTTAGATAACCGAACCTCTGGAAAAGCTGACTCAGCCATTAAGTTAGTTTGAAAAACACACGCCGACTCTTCTGGAGATACAAACAGGCTCTCCGTGGAACTATTACACTGATTTGAAGAATAACAACTCCGTTTTTTTTGGCTGGATTTCTCCAGACCTCCCTAAGCTTGGAGAGGCAGAGGTCTGGCTACGTGAGATTAGGAAAGGCTTAGCAGCAAAGAAGAAGGCCGGTGTAGGACGGGAGAGAGAGGAGGGAAGGGGGGAGCAGGCTGGGTAGAAGAAGAGGGCAGAGGCTACAAGTAAAAGACAAGTTTAGGACAGCTAAGGAAATTAGAGTGGTTAGTGCACACATATGCTATTGGTTAGAGCAAAGGGCAAATACGACAGGACACGGGGTAAAGAGGAGGCAGACAGGGGGTTGGGATACTGGTGTCGTAGTGAATCTTGGTGGCGCAGATCGGATTTGGGCCGGAGTAGAAGTAAGCGGGATGAGGACTTGGACCGGGGAGTTATCTAGATTCAGCAAGATGGTTCGTGGCTGGGTGAGCGTTTCTATCTGGAGCGTTGGAGTGTTGGAGGGGTGCGGGGCATGCGTTATTAGCAGCGTGTAAACAGGGCATTGGCTGGCTCGGGCTTTTAGTTTAGCTCGGTCGGGCAGGAGAGGTGGCATTGGCGGTTTGTCGCTGCCGTCTCTCCCCAAAAGGGAGGTCACTGCAAAGAAAGGATCTAGTAAAAATAAGAGGGGTGGGGGAAGGTGGGGGAGTCAAAGATTTAGACAGTGCAGAGGGCCTAGTTTGCCATGGGTGAGATGAGAAACTTAATCCATGTGCACTACATCCAATTAGAAAAGGAAACGGACATGAAAAGAGTTGACGGTATTTTTTTCCACAGTGCTTATCTTTGATATTTGCTTCGAACGAAGGGTTAGCTTTTTGTTGTTTTTTTTTGGAGCATTTCGGGGATCTTATATAATTTCTATTTAGTCTTTTTCTCCTTTGCCCATTGTGCTGTGTGAACAAGACGCTTTCTTTGCCTGCATCGGAGGCAGGAGAGGTGGCTTTGATGCATTTTCGAGCTACCTGTCTCCCTCTGGTGGACAAAGTGTTTTTTTTTTTTTTTCCGGCAACATGCCTTCTAGTAGTGTGAGTGGGTGTTGCTTTGCATCAGCTGTCGCATACTTACTGTGAAAATGTTGGAGCGGCGCTTTGACTGCTTGCGGATGGGCGTGGGCGTGTTGGAGGCAGCGATGGTCTCAATGCGCATCTCCCGCTGACTTATGCTGGGGGTGGAGGGAACAGAGGAGGAGTAGTCGCTGAACGCACCCCCACCATTGGCCGCCTGGGGAAGGAGAGAGATTAAGAGGAACCGAGAGAAACAAAGGAAAGGGAGGAGGAGAGAGAATGAAAGGCAGGAAAGGAGAGGGAATAAAAACAATAAAAACGAGCAGGTAAATTTAGGAAAACCGCAAATCTGATGTGGCGATTTGATTCCTCTTTCTAATAAGAGAAGTTGATCATGCAAAGAGTTACATAAACTGTGTGTGTGTGTGTGTGTGTGTGTTGGAGACTTCTTTACATAACAGTTAATAAAGTAACTACAGGCTCAGTAAGTAAAACTGTCTTTGATAATTTGGCTCTCACCTGGTTAATGTGAACAGAGGGGATAGACGCAGCGGGGACTGATGAGTGGCTGGGAGAGTTAGGGAGAGATTTGCATGGACCAATAGAGAGCTGCTGCTTTTTCCTCATGGCCACAACCTTCTGGGCAACTGGAGAGGAGAATGGCAAAGACACAGTAACAGACTGTCCATTAATCCTGTTAAGTGCTGATATAAATTATTTCCAGTAAAAAGGACTGGTTGGGGGGACTGGTTCATTAAGCAAAGAGAACGTAGAAACCAGAATCATCTGCTTGATTGTTAATGTGGCTCCATTTCGACGCGACTTTGCTGAGTGGAAGTGGGTAAGTTCACCTACAATGAGCTACAATAATTTCATTTGAATAATTTTGCTTTTAAATTTCAGTATCTCTGCGTAAACAAGACTTGGACTACGACTTTTGTTGTCATGACCGATGAATGTGCAGTTAATCAATACACAGTAGATAAACTGGTTCAACTAATATTTTAAAAGGCAGCTTGCTATAATAGATCCAAATAATAAAATAAAACAGGAGATATTTGGAAGATTTTGAGCTCTGCTTCCTTACTTTGGTATATGCTACCCATCTGCAAACAATTAAAGGTGCAGTCCACCCAAATAACATATTTAAACAATTTCTATTAACTAGCCGTGCAGACAGAGTGCTTGCATGAAGGACTTGTGTAAAGCATCTACACACAGATGATGTTCACAGTTAGGAGAAAAATAAGTTATAGATATGCACATATATCAAATGAAAGCTCTTGATGAGCTCTTTCTTACCCCCCAAAAGTGCACATGTGACTTATTTCAGTTATTAAATTAAAACAAAAAATAAATAAATAAATCACACAAAACAAACTGAACTATTCAGGGCTAAGTGGGTGTAAGTGCACTTAAAAGATGTTTAATAAATGTCAAAATATTGCTTCAAGCATACTGCCATTTACATGCTCATGAAGCTTTAACATTAAAGACTGGACAAAGTATGACAAAGTATGGTCAAATCAAAGTTTTTTAAAGTTTTCTGTAAATGTGGGCGCACAAAATTAAGGGCGACTACAGCATTGTTACATCTGCAAGTTTGCACCTATACATGAACATTAAGACATGTCAATAAAGTCTTTATAATGTGCGAAAAACGAAAGAAAGAATATGCGTTTATAAAGAATATAAACACACTAACAGTATATAAATCAGACGAAGCTCAACAAAGTTAATTCCAGCCAGAGAGGCACATATGAAGACATTATCACAACAACCCTGGACTATTTGTTTTCCAGTCAGGTAATAAGCAGCATACTGCAAGCTGGATTATGCACCTCTCCTGGGAAAAATAAAATCAAACTATTTTCAAGGAAAGTAATCAAACAAAATGATACTTGCAATTTTTTTCCCATCATTCACTGAGCTCTACAGAGTGATGTTAGCCAAATGAGACTGTTGTCGCCATCTGAACAACCTGATTTGCTATGCAATCGGCGCAGCCCGTCATTTAATTCACGGCACACACGAGTGAGGGGCTGGGTGGAGCGGGAGTGAGGGAGGGAGGGAGGGAGGTGATGTTCACGGCTGTGTGATGTGAATTAGCACTGAGGGAAAGAGAGATGATTTGAAGTTGCGCTGACAGCTGGGACCATAACGCCCGGATGCCTGCTACGGCATGGCAAATAGAGGAAGAAGGCAGGAGCGATACAGAGCGACTTCTCCAGACAGCCAGCACTCCTTCATCTCTTTTAATTATTTCAAATTGGGCTTCAGGAAGCAATTAAGGCAGAGAGGAAAGACAACGTGCCTGTGCATCAAGTCAATGAAATGCAAAGCGAACGTTGTGTTACATATTCAGATGTTTTGTGAAGGGATGACAGGCTTTCAAAAGGAGTTGCAGCCTTAGGGGGATAATGTGCCTGGGATGAAGCAGCCAAGTTTCCAAATGACAGTTTCATGACTTCAATTATGGATTCAGGGGAAAAAAAAAACTCAAGACTTTCCAAATACTTCTGAGAGACATTAAGAGGGCATTTATATACAACTGGAAATTAACTGGTCTCTAGCTTAGAGCTGCACATTTATATGAAATCCTACTTCATGATTTTAGCTTCCGTGCGTTTACTTCATCCAAAACGCATGTTGCCTCGTTAATTGAAGTGAGCCCGTTAATGCGCATTGCCAATAATAGCAACTGAGCGCACAGCATAAAGAACATTACTGTAATTAATAATAATATATAATTAATATAATAAAACACTCTACGTGCATGTTGCTAGCGATAACTCGTGAACAGCGTGAATCACTTTACAATTAGCAGAGAGTGAAGAGAAAAACAAAACATCGTAATTAGTCAATTCTGGCACAAATTTCTGCTCCTTCAACAGAGCGAAGACGCTGAAGTTTGCAGAGAAAAATGCTGATCCAAGATTATCGAGTTGACCCAGCGTTTTGTCAGAAGATGCGACTGATGAATGGCCTCGTAGTTTGGAACGTAATTAAGTTAGACGTAAGACGCTATTTGACCCTGAATCATTGTTCATATAAATGCTGCAAGAGTTTGTCAAGAAATCCTGTAGACTTTTCGTCCAAATTTGGAAGTTGTTCATTGAAACTGTGTCTGGATTCTGAATCCAGCCTTTGGGTTTGCTTTTTTTTTTTTTTTTAAACCGAGGCATGATAATATGGGAATGAGGCAAAAATGAGCACTGTTAATCTGTTTGTTATTATTCCTTTCTCGGTCAGAATGGTCACAATGGGCCATCACAATTTCCCAAAGCCGGAGTTGACATTTTGAAATTGGTTATGTGACCAAATATTCACTTTGAGAAGTTTGTTTTACAAATGACTCACAACAAACTGATCAATTCTAAAAAATAATGCCGTGTCAAACACAGTTCAGCACGGCCAACTCATCAACTATGTCTCATGTGGCAGCAGGTGGTAAACCAGCGAAGTGTGCTGCACTCTAAACCATCGTCCCGTCAGACTTCCCGTCTAACCCATCTCCACTTTTGTGACACCCCTCTCACCGTCCTGGAAGACTCTCTCCACGTTCAGGCCATAGGTGGAGCAGGTCTCGTAATACGTGCAGCGCTTCAAGTCGTTTGACAACTTCCTAGCCCGCGAGTCATCAATCACTCTGGGGTTGGCAGCGCTGATTGCATCTAAGGGGGAAGAGAAAACATATTGCTCAAACATTTAATGAGACTGATGATGTTCTGAAATTTGTTACTGTTAACAAATTTCAAAAAACAACGCTGAACAGGCTTAATCATTCCCCGAAACAGCTGGGCACTGAAACAAACTTTAACAAACATTTGTTGGGGACTATCCAGCTGTATGTTGGATTGACTCAAAATAAACTACAGTGCTTCAATGTAATGAAAGAACCTGTCACCAACAGTGTGAGAGGTCGATTACACACAGAGATAAGGTTTTGGTTACACAGACAATGTGTACTGGAAAGATTCATTCATTTTTAGTTTTGGTAGTGGGATTTGTTGACATTACAATCATATTTTCTAAGAGTAAAGACAATTTAAGAACAGAGTTGGACATCTTAAAGTGTGACGTTCCACTATGGAGAAAGCAATAACTCAACAAAACATATATGCAGTATATAAGATGTAGGGCAAGCACCTTGTGTTCCAACGAGGACCATGGGGACCTCAGCTGTGTTCCTGTAGCTGGCTAGGCGCAAGAAGTAATTGTAGACTGTCTGGAAGCTGATCTCATCCTCCAGGCTAAAGACGAAAACCACCGCATCAACCCAGGCGGCAAACTGAGGACAGAGCAGAGGTGGTATAATATGTTGAAGCACTGTGAAATATGAGCAGCCTCATTATTGCATATGAAAATTCAGACAACTGTTTTTTTTTTTTTTTCCTCTTCATCTTTCTGTCATGGGCTGCACCAGGAACAAAAACTGTATTTTGCTTATTACTTTTTTTTGGATATTTGAGCTTCACTGTCCAGAATGACGTGTGCGCGGAGTTTGACACTGGAAGTTTGTTTCTTGAGACGTGCCCAAGCTACACCACAAGTAGCCAGTCATGATCTAAACAGGCGCTGTATAGAAGTTTCATTTTCTGTGTAGTATTTAAACTTTTAACAATGAGCATATTCATAGATTCTTAGTTCTCAAGAGTTTAAATGGGTAATTGAACTTTTTTGTGGGAAAACTACAACACACAATTTATTTTAAATATTTTTATGTCCTAAAACATGTTTTTCGTGAAGACTGCTTGTAATGTGTCCCTGAAATAGGCCATGTTGTTGCTTTTTTGGGCTGATGTTCACGTCTAAGGACAGGAGGGGGCAGTGTAGCAACAGCCATAGCACACAAAGTGCGTCGTCTTCAGACAAAATAGCAGTACAAGGTGGAATGACAGTGAATGATCAAACACTACTACTATATTCTTATCTGTATTCCCACTGCTATCATAATCTGGGAATCTTTGTATTTGCTCCATCATATACATTCATAATATCTGCGTAGTTTATGATCAAACCGAGGAGAAATGTTTCCCCTGAGCGGAGGAAATCAATCCTAATCACCATCCATTGTAGGAGAGAAGCTAAGCAGAACTCACAGTAGTAGTAACAGTGACAATGAAGTGATAACTGTTCCCTCGTATTGCCCTCTTCTTCATTCAGCTTTCACATCTCGCCTAAACCCCCGAAGGGAATGAATGAATGGCAAATCAAGCCTCCAAGCCACAACTCTACTTAGCCTCCTGTGAGCGTGAACATAATGGAGGCCTTTAATTATGCCACTAATTATACAGGCAGCTGACAACTGAGCAGAACGCATTTCTATTCCCTAATCTTACTGAGCGTAATGCAAACGTAAATCGGCGCTTTGCCAGGCCAGGTATGAGTAGATGCTAATCGGAACGCCTGGGAAATTCACCCTGAGCTTACATGTGACCAGAAACATTAAATCTTGTGAATGAAGCCTCAAGCAAGGTTTGTATTCTCAGGTGTTTGGGTATATTTTGTGTTTTATTGAATCTACCTCCAAATTCTGTTGGTTTTGCTTTATTGATAGTGGCTGTCAAGTCAGACAGGAGACACCGGGGAGGTGAGAAGTGAAAGAGCCTGGGCAGAATTTAAACACAGTCCTCTATGGTACATGGCGCACGCTCTGTAAAGGTTAGCTACTGGGGCACCCCCACTTAGGTTTAGTTTCAGCGTTAAAAGCTACAGAAGACACTCTCTAATCCTCAGGTTTTGCCACATATACTACATATTTGCATGTTAGCTAAAGTGCTAAGCTAAGCACTGACATTACTGTTTGCTAGCGTGTTTCTAGCAGTGGAAAGTACCTAAGGACATTTACTCAAATAATATTCTTGATCCTGCATGTCTACTTGCAGCCAAAACAAACTGAGAACACACCAACGGTACATCACCATCGTTTATGTGGATATGGTGAACATGTTAGCATATACTTTTTAGCAGCCATGGAGCAAGAGTAGCATTTATTTGGAGTTTCTGACCATCCGACCAAATGTAAGTCCAATATTCAGTCTGTTTTAACCCCATTTTGGTCTCCTGATGGAAGTATCTGTCTCTGTAGTGGCTAAATGTTCCACTATGTTCACCGGCTAGTGGCTAACTTTGTCTGTCTGCAGTTTGATGCTTGGCAGGCGCAGCGGCTTTATCACAGCTTCTTGCTGAAAATAGACATCTGTAGCATCTGGAGACGAGGCTGCTGAACCAAAACTGTAAACTCGTGTGTCATAGAAACAAAACAGTGAGCTAAAAGATGCTAAAACACTTCATATAGCTGAGTTGAAGGAGGTCATAATCCTCTGTGAAAATAACAATATCGCCCGATCCACTGTTAATATAAAAACACAGAAAACATTAAAAACAGGAGGAGATACTTTTACTTTCTACTTAATGCTACTTTGTGTTTAAATTGTAATATTGCATATTAAGATACAGAACACGATTAACAAATAAAATATGATCCATTGTTCTAGCCTGATACCATCAATTGGTGCACAGTACATAAAACAACTTGAAAACAGGATGATCCAGATACCGTCCAATCATGAATAATGCTCCTATGAATCACTGACTGTTTGGAAAACCCCAACTGGAAGAAGTAGTATGAGACACAGATGCTCTATCTCAAATAAATGAAAGAGCTGTAAACGGGAGGTAAAACCCAACTCTGTCTAGTAAAACAAGCACCAAGGAAAACTGAGGACAAGAGACCGATGTCGCTCTGCCTGTTACATAAGGCCTGACGACCAGGAGGAACTTCTTTTGGAAAAACATGAAAGAGTGACAAATCGAGTCTCAGCGTCAGAATATCAATTGGCATGTTCTCTGATGAAGCTGCATAACTCCATACTGATAGAGCGATTAGGAGCAGCATTGTCCCTTTGACCACAAAAATGATTTTGGGCTGGGATTACTCATTGATCTGTTGCTGCTGCCCCTTAAGTGCTTTTTGCTAGAATAGCCACAGAGCGCTGTCACACAGCTCCAAACAGACCTGCAGAGATGTAATGGTCTGTCTCTAAACAGTTCCCGTCTGCATGACAGTTTTTGTTTTGACACATCCTGCTACTTCATCTTTTCTGGATCAACAACGTTCTTACCTGCAGTTCTGGAGGCCCTCCTTCATCTCTGATCAGAAGTAGGTAGCTCTGTCCATCCACCACGATTTCTTTCTTGAACCGTCCGCCTGAAGAAGAAGAAGATGACGACATTAATTTAAATTTTGTTTTTGTTCCATTCCAACAAGCCAACTTTTTCTTTGGATAATAACTGACCACCAGGGGTTTTTCCCAGGGAGAGAAACACTGCAGACACATTTCACACCCATTGATCACAAAAACAACGAGGATGTTCCGGATTTAATATCAAAACACAGCTTGACATGGCTCATAAAAGTTTGGTGAGATGCGTCCAAGTTTAAGCATAATTCTCAGTGCAGCCCTCCCGAATGTGTCGCTGTTAGGATCGCATGTCGACAGGAAACCAGGTCTCTCTGGAGCCAATTACGTGGGCGAGAAATTGCCATTTAGCGTGTCTAATGCACAGCTGCTGAGGGAACAAGTTGAGCGCCACTGTCACTGCGCTGCCACAAGTCCTGGAAAGGCCCAACAAACATGATCAGACTGCAAGTTCGGTCTTCATCACTTCGCTGCATGAGCAGTCGGTTCAAAGATTGGTTTTCACAGCATTGACGGCGTAAGTCATTACACTTTGCAAGGAAATGATAAGACAAGGAGAATAATTATAGCAAAAAGACGAAAAGAGTGGAAAGGAAGCGATGGGAGATAAAATCAGACATAAAAAAAATAATAATAATGGAAAAAATCATTTTTATTCTGAGCTAGCGTGCCTCAGGTCACACCACGTCTACAGGATAGTAGTGAGAAAACACTTAGCCCCCATGCAGCCTTGAGTTTCTCTCCCCTTTTCATCATTTTTTTTCTAATACAAATGCATATTCCTTGCTGCTAGCAAAGCTGGCTGCAGATAAAGAAGAGACCAATGGGAGAACTAAGCACTAAATTAGATTTTGCATATTATTTGAATGGTTTGTGATCCAGTGGAGATTAAAAACATTCAAATGAGAAAGTTGTGAGGGTAAAGATGTCCCTTGGAGTGAAAACAGTGTCTTATGAATACGAAAGCAATTTGACGAAATTGAATAATGGGCAAAATTGAAGGTCTAGGAATGAGGATGCAAAAAAAACTGGAAAAGCTGGAGACAGCACATGAAACTACACCTGTTACACTTATCATGTAAAAATCTTAGCTAGCATGTCTTCTTATGAAACTTCCAGGAAATCTGATTAGATAATAGAGCAGAGGAGATCATGATCTGCAGCAAGAACTACAGATCTTACATCATAGAACAGCCATAAGGGCCATACAGTAGCTGGGCTCTGTAATTTTTAAGCGGCAGACAGTATTCCTGTCTCAGCAAGCAGTACATATCCACTTGAGCCACACTTCCACCCAGTTAAGTCCACTTTAGCCCGCTTGGCAAACAGGGGATTCTCCCAGCCCTTTGCACAGGCTCTCGAGCCTAGCTGGATGATGGTTTTGTAACAGAGAGAGAGAGAGAGATTCGCATATCACCAGATAGCTTTTTTCTTAAAAAAAAACAAAACAAAACAAAAAACCTCAAAGTCACAAAGCTTTGGAGATCCAGACAAAGGACTGAGAAACTCTGTGTCTCCGAATCGTGTTTGAAAGGGGGGAGAATCTCATTACACTACACAGTGAGGCCGGATCTGAAAAAAACACAGATTCATCAGAATTTAAAATTTGTACGGAGCTTGGCAGCATGTTCATACAGTACGCCACAACAGACTATGGAAAGTCTCTCTGAAACAAAGCATACGGCCGCGGTGAAAACATCGAATTTGAAGTAAACATTTCAGTTACATAATCATCCGGGAAGATGCTGTTGTCTTTATTTAGAGCTGAGCCGATACAATGCATCCAAAGGAGAGAAAAAAAAAGAAGCTTGTGAATAAATGAGGCAGAGCACTGCATTAAAAACACACTCCTTTATCTCGACGGAAAGTAATTATGAATTATTTGAATGCGCAGCTCGGCCTCCCCATTAAAGAGAAGCGACTAATAACCATGCAGGCAGCCTACAGAGAGAGGGTGAGTTGGTAGGCATGGTTAACACGCAGTAAGCATACTCTGCTTACACGGAGGCTTAGACCTTGACACAGAGCCACAATCCAACGGAGCTCCATCCGGCGTTGCCATGGCAACACACCCCGGTACCTTTTTTCAGATATCATAGCAAAAAAGCCCAGGAACAAAACGTTAGAAGAAAAACAGCCATCGCTGAACCTTCCTCTGCTGGGCAACGCTTCTGCAATGTAAATACCCAACCTCGAGCAAAGCCGGCGTTAACAGCACATAGAAGGGAAAAAAACACACACGCACAAAGCGAGCCCGAGCAGCTGCTAATTATGAGACAGGTATGTTGTATTACAGCGATGTGAGGGAACACACACACCCATATCTGAGCCGACATGTTTCCTTGATTACGGCAACAATGCGTGTTGTGTTTTTTCCAGAATTTCCGCCATTGATTTCTCAAGAACTAATTAAGCTATGAGGCTTTTTTCTCCCTCGGTGCAGCAAAATGCCAGAAACTAATTATGCGCTTCGTGTCTCATCGTCACTATAATTACACTAAAATGAAACACTGCAAACCCCTTGAAGATCATCAGTTAACTCTGGGTTTGCCAACATTTTTTGGTGGAGTTCTGAGAGGAGGGTTTACCTTTCGGGCCAGAAGGGGGCATTCTCATTATGATTTTACTGATAAACTGAAGAACATCTGATTTTCGAATCTCTCAGAGTGAATTAAAAATGGCGAGGGGTCTCTCTCCGTTCGGATATATAGACCCTTCCGAGCATGATAAACTGGCTCATTCGCCATCAGGACATCCAGGAAGTAAATGGTTTATGATTGTGATAAAAAGAAACTTTACAGTCCCAGAGAAATGATGGGGTTCAGTTTTACCTTCATGAATAATCTGCACGGCGGTGATTTACTGGAAATGTTATGCTTTCTTATTATCTTGCCAGTTTTAGTGGAGGAGGAAACGGAGATTTATAAAAAATGAACTCATCCAAATATCAAATCTGGCAGCCTGATACAATCAAGCATTTTATCAAAGCATTTTAATTCAAACTAATCAAAAAAATACTCTCACAAGGCAATGCAGCACCATGCTTCATGTAAATACACTAATATATCATCTATTTTTAGCAGTCAGCGTCAACATACTTGACTGATTGAACGCATCTCTTAATTTGTGATGCTGCCACTATAGGAAAATAGAAAAATAAAGTATTTTCTGATAGCGATGTGACCTTAAGGCCACCAGAGCGAGAGTAAACACGCTTCGGTGATGATTTTCTTTGATTATCTGACATGTTTACAATGACATCCTGACCCACATCTCCTCCGACACCAGACTCTTACCTTCAGGAGACTCCTCCTGCACATATGTGCCTGTCAAGTACCGGTGGACCAAGGCTGACTTCCCACTGGACAGATTTCCCACAATGCCCTGCAAGGTCAAGAGTGAAAATACTGTGATTATTACTGACGGGCACAACATGACAGGAACAAACCACAAGCATATGTAGACTCAAAGGACCTGACAAGAAGTACTCAGCACAAGGTTCTTGTACCCTGTGTGTGTAAGAGAAGCTTTCAACCTCGCTCAGCAGCCAACCAAGACATGAAAGGTGCTTGAAAGCTTTAGAAAGTATAAAAGTTAGAGGACCTCGCGTGGTGAAACCTTTTGGTCAAGCTGCTGTCAAGAATGAACCTTCAGGCTCAACCACGATGGCGGTTTTAAACAATTATCTACAAACTGCTTTTTACAGCAGCCAACAATGAAACCGCACCGAGAGCTACATCATCAGATACTGAACGTTTTCCATGGAGCAGTGTGAAAAGAATAACAGAAACGTGGTAGTTTCTTTTATTTACAAAGGTCGCTGTTTGGCTGACTTGTATCAAATCTTAGTTGTAGGAGCTTCCTTGAATGTACCACCCCAACAGTTCCTGCTCACAGCAGCGATCACTATCATTAGAGCTGACATTTTGGTTCATATTACTTTATTACACATTTATTTGTACTTACATATATTTCAGACTTGTTGTACAAAGAAGAAGTATTTAGGGTAAAAGGCGGATCTTTACTGGTTAAGTAAGCAATCAGTCCATATCATGGTCAGGGCTCTTTAATAACCAAATGAAGGGTGGGCAATCTGGCCAAAATATTATATCACAATCTATTTAATCGCAATCATGATCCTCAATCTAAACTGTGATTGTTTTACTCGATTTTGCAATGCCCTCTGGACGAGCCAGACCTGATGAGCATATGAATTTCCCCATTTGCAACATCGAGACACAATATTGCATTAAAGATCCAAAATGTGATTAAAACAGAAGCCAAACGATGAAATAATCATACAATAACACCTAAAGTGCTCACAATTCAATTGCACTGTTTACAATATGTCACCTAAAGAGGAGCCACGTGACGTAACGTGAAGCATAGCCATCTAGTTAGCTTGCTTTCTGTAGCAAGGACCCACTATCCACTGAGTTAACGTGAAATTAAAAACAGAAGTAAGAGGACAGAAATAAAGTTACAGAAGTAACTTTATGACATAGATTAGATCACAAACCATCCTGACCCCTGACCAAATTTAAGGGCTTCTTAAATTTAAAGGTTTTATGTTGCGTGTATAATGTATAAAATTAAAATTGGCCTCATTCTTTTAAACTATATTATACCAGCATCTGTCTAAAACATGCCATATTGTTTGGGCTGTGTTTACCATGAAACCACGAAAGTTCATATGGTTTGTCGTTAAGGAACAAAACCCTGAAAACCGCTATTTGATGCTTTACGCGGGCCGTTTGAGGCTGAAAAATTACGAGGAAAGTCCTTGTAACATACTTTCTGTTCGGTTGCAGTCTTCCCCCCGCTTCCTCTCCCTGGTGTCTAGACCAGACCTAACTACAGCGCCTTCAGGGTGATGCATGGCAGAGGGTGGGCTGATGATGCCAGCATGTCTGGGAAGAACAAAGGCTGCAACATGCCTCATCTCCTCCCTCTCGTCGTCCTCCTCCTCTACCCACCATCGCCCTCTCCTTCTTCAGATCATTAGTGGGTGTTAGAGTCAGGTATGGTTCTAATTATAGGGACTTTTGAGGCGCAAGAGAAAAGATCCATTTAAGGCCTTTCCCAGCATACCCTCTCTATAATTGAAGTATATATATATATATGTACACACACATACACACACCGAGAGGTACCCCAGCAAAATAAAGTATGAATAAGCTTCAAGTTAGCAAAAGTTGTAGGCTGTGTGTGGTGAAAGCTATGAGTCAACAAAAATCGACTTTGAAAGTACCACTGAACCAGAGCTCCTGCTGTTTTAACTGTTCAGCTTTGTGACCTGCTGGTATATAGCCTTCATGAAACCGTACAGCTGTATCAGCACTGTTGCAGCGCAGATCCTTTACTCTTCTTTGTAGATTTGATTTGGGAATATTAAAAGAAAATGTGCTTTAAAAAAAAAAAAAAAAAAAAAAGGGACATAAAATCTCACCACAGTTTAGTTGCCATCGCTAAAATGACAACAGCAGAGCACAGCTCTGCAGATGGTTTCTCACGCTATCGTCACTTCGGCTGATCTGCGGGAAGTGTTTTGAACCCGGTTCCTACCGTCATCACCGTAGCGCGTAAAACGCAACCTGATTTTGCCATCGTATCAAAAAAAAGGCTTCTTTCCAGTGTGACCTTGTTGCTGAACTGCAGTTTTTTGAAAGAAGCGAGATCTAATTCAGTCTTTCTGGGTCCATTTAACAACCCCCTGTGTGGAAGCTGCCAATTAACACCTTAGAAACATAAAAAAAAAGGAAACAGACGTGTTTAAAGTGTTTGAAGCCCAAAAAAAGAGAGAGAGAAAAATGTTCTTGAGCTCCCGGTGAATTCTCCTCTTTTCATTTCATTGAAGTTTTTCTCTCTTTTGCAAGGCGCCGCAACAATGAATCCACCTAACATGGAAATATTATATCAGCTGTCAGAAATGTGGAGTGCGCTTTTTCAAGGCGGCTAGTCTTTATGCGTGGAAGGCATTAAATCATGTGAGGATGTTAGTTGTGCATTTGGCAGTGGCTTGTGCGTGTGCTGTGGGATCAGACCCAGGATGTGTCACTAGTCTAGCCCAAAACTGTCACTCATCTCGCGTCCTGCTGCAAGCCACCCTGCATCTCCATGCCAACGCATCTCATTAAAAATCACTCTCTACGTGCCAGGGAAAAGTCCGGCCAATTTCTCAACTGTTCTCTCTCATGTAAAATGCAAAAGCCAGTATTACATGGGCAGGGCATGCTTTCTCACTGACATTTAAATCTATCAGTAAGATCAAACCTAATAAACATACAGTAGGTACTCGTAGAAGTTACTCACCACTTTCAGCTCCGGCACTGACCGACTCAATGTCCATTCTTGACTGTTGACGAAAGAGTCTAAAAAGGAAAAAGACAAAAGAGAAGAAATTAAGTCAAGCAGCACCGAGAAATAAATCCATATGTTTGTGTCCCATTTGAACCCAGCTCCAGATAATTGAGAGCTCATTTCACGCTGGATGATGACAAAGTGACTTTACAGCTACAGTTTATAGATCGTAAAGTGTGCCGCAAGTTTTACGATGGATTGTTCAGCTGTCATATAGATAAGTCTCCCTACAATCTGGTCAGGTATTTACAGTTTGACCTATAGCAGGACTGATTTTTGTGATCATTTTTTTCTTTAAAAAGGATTGTTCAGTGTCGTTTCACCTGTTTTTTTCATCATCATCGTTTATTTCCTGCGCGGTTAACCGGCGTCAAAGTTTTACAGAGTTCAGTGCAGATGTACAGAGCGGAGCTTAAAGGGGTCACGTGGTCAGACTGGCAAACTTTGAGCTTTATTTCTGCACTCGCAGCGATGAAATAGTTCTTTTTGTATTTTTCAATGCACGTTGTTCCCAAATGAAAAAAAATTGACCAGACGACACATTTTAGCTGCAACAATTAGTCTATTTATCGATTAGTCATCAACAAAGACTAAAAAATAACTGGTTTCATCTGATGAAATTAGCTGTTTGTTTAGTACTTTCTTATGATAATAACATTTCTGAATGTATGGACATTTGTTTGAACATGAGCAATTTGAAGTTTGGATTTTCTGTGCCTTTAGTTAATCAAACTTTGTTAATGAACTTTGTTTCTGCATTTACAATTTCTAAACTGCCAAGAAGGAGTTGTGAGCTACCTGTGCAGGATCTAGGTTTCAACAGAGTGAAACCTCTGAATGGGATTTACCTAATCCATTTTTAAAAAGGCAGCCATTATCAGGCTTGATTCGACTTGTTTGGTTTTCCAGTGACATTTGGAGACTTTGACTCGATAATCGCGCTTTGAAAAAGGGCACCGGGGAAAGAGCACTATGAAGAACAATGCAAAACTAAAAAAAAAACACAAATGACAAACTGCACAAAGTACACACAACTATGTGTCATAACAGCTATTAGAACAAAGACCACCTTCCTGTTTTGGATCATGGCTTTCTCACCACCTGAGCCCCCCCCCCCACTGCCGCCCAGCGAACAGATACCATCTCTAACACAGGAGTGTAGACTGCCTGTCTCCAGGCAACAAGGTGCGTAATGCCAGGTGAACTCCCCGCACTCCCTCCCCATGTCTAAACCATAACAATTAAACTGTTCACACACCAAACAGGGAGCCATTCTTACAGTAAACCTGTTTACTGTGGCAGTAAGTGGTTTCCCTTTGTGCCCAAGGCGATTCTAATATGAGAATGACAGCGTAAACATCAAGGTAAACCCTGTCACTGAAAGACACATTTCTATTTTCCTCTCCGAAATGTATGCTGAGAGAGCAGAGCAGACCTGAGCCAAAAAAAAATGCCTTTGTCTGCTACAATTAGAGTTAAAAAAAAAAAAAAAAAGAAGCTAAAATGTTTACTTATTTCTGACCTCCATTTACAAAGAGCCTCGTGCTGCTCTGGATGTCTCACTTGTTGTGGGAGAGGAGAAAAGTGCATCCCTAACAGAAGGGCCTTTCATCGAGCATTGTGTGGAGTGGAGTAGTCTTTAAACAGCACGCCTCATGTTAAGCCCTCTCAGTGTGGGTTTAACATGTCAGAACACGAAGCAAGACACCCAACTAATTCAGTTTCTCCAGCGCTGGAAACCGAACGCAGGTCACAGCTCTGGTAGACGATATCAAACGAGGTAGTTGCCTCATTTTCTTGGATTTCCTGTCATTTCGTACAGACCTGTTATTTTCAGATACATTCTTTGTACTTCATTTGATGATTTCTATTTATATGATGTCATTTTTTCACATAATTGGAGGGTTGATAAAAGGTAACAGCCGCAACTACCAATTAAGACAAACACATTGAAAGCTTCCAGTCTTTACCGTTTGCTGCGGCAGCCCAACATCAACAATGTATTAATGAATAGAGAAACAAACACAGACAACTGGCAGTCAAATTTTATAAAATATAAAATAAGCAGCCAAAGTTTTTCCTCACATTTGCCAAAAACACATAATCAAACTTTCAGAGAGGAACACATTCAAACAAAGGCCAGTCCATAGATAACAATACAGGCAAATTAGGTCTCATCAAAGGCCAGCATAGAAATGGAGCCGCTGGCTGCTGATGAGCGCCGCATTTACAGAACAGCCCATTCCTTTATTATTGACCACAACACCACTTACGCTTTCAAGGACACAAAAACATTGGAAAGAGGAAATTAAGAGCTTTTACGCGGAATTGGACAGGACCTTTTCACAGCTAACAAACAAAAGGGGGGAGAAAAAAAAAAGGAAATCATCTCATGTATTTCCTCTCACGAACACACCCATAACAAATTACAACATAGAGACGATGCCCGACTTTTGGTATCCTTGGAGCGCATACAGTGCAACCAGTTTGGTAGCCTGGAAAAAAAAAAAGAGCAGCCCAAATTGAATCCATGTGCTCCGTGTTACGTCATTCTTTAAAAATGAGCATCCCTACATTAACCGTGTCCCAGAATGCCTATGGAAGCAGGCATTGGGGATGCTTAGAGAGGACACCAGTGTCTTTGTCTCTGCGAGGGTAAAACTGTGTTGCCAGCTTGTTTGTTAGGTCTTTCACTTCACTGCTCATGTCTACTCGAATAAAAATGGCCATTCAGTCTGAGGGGAGCGAAGCACAATCATCCCCCTCCCCGCTTATTTCCTTTCATGAGGAAAGAAAATGCAATGAGCAACCCCCCCTGCATATACGGTTGTTATGTTATGAGTAAGTTTGTGTATGCGCATACATGGGAGCATTTCTACATGCAGCGGATCTGAAGTGGTTTTTGGAATGAGAGAGGACAACCTTGAGGTCTAAATTTCCACTCTAGCTCTGACTGACTTTCCAACCACGCTTTCCCACCGTCATAAATTACAGAGTGAGAATTTAGCTAGCAATTAGTATTTCTACTTCCCTTATTTGCCGACCTCACAACCGACCGACATTCCCGGACTACTTTTATCATGCCCGTCTTGACAAAATGGTCCTGCATCATCCTCCTTTTTGTGTGCTGCTCTCCAGAGCCATTTATAATACATCGAACAACCTAGTCACAGCTCTGAGCTCTGCTTCCCTGAGCTTCACAAACACACGCCTCTTAGTTCCATCAAAAAGAGGGAGGAAAGTGACAAACGCAATCAGCACAGAACAAGGCAAAAATCTTTATGCCAAGCCAGTCTAATGCAGCCTGGATGATCTGCCCTACTTAAAGCTCTTAAAGCCTTGCGTTGTCTGCAGACAGGCATTGATCACTTCCCGGAAAATAAATTGGACATCCTGGTTCAAGCAGGATTCTCATTCAACATGAGATCTGCAAATTAGGTTTTGAGCCATCTTGCAATGCAATGCTGGGGCTGATTGACTCAATTTGTAGAGTTAAGAGAGGAATGTGTCAGATTTAGCTCATCTTCCCATACACAGCAAAGTAAACAAACAGATGGAAACAATCAACCATGAATTAAGGAGGAAGACTGCATACGACGTGATAAACGACATGCAAACTGCAGATCCTCGATCAAACTTTGAACAATTGACGCTAACCGTCGCTGGAGCGTTGCAGGATGCTGCTCACCTCCTCAACCACCATCCTGAGGAACAAAATGTACCCTTGCAGAGATTAGCAGTGGCAGATGCTCAAATATGAGTTATATTCAGTTATTAACAGATTTCCCTCTGCTCGTGCATCACTGAGTGATTATTTAATATCACACGGTCTCCCGCGGCAGGTGAGAGGGCATTTTCACACTGTTACTGTTTGTCCCAATTTCCTTTAAAGTGTCTATTTGTCCTGAACATAATTACCTTCTGGTAGTCTGGCTCACTCACCCCTGCTGGTATAAATTAAATAAGCTAATGCATCTTTTAAATTAATTTCCAATCTGCAAATTTTTGAAGTAGGCAGATTAATTCCATCAGCAAGGTGAAATTGATATTGTTGGCAGGAATTCGCAGGAAGTGGTATAAAAGGGAACTCCATCCTCCATGAATAAATTCAATATCACACACATGGGGGATTTTCTTCTGTTGTCAATAGGTAATGGCAAATCAAGGCAAGTCTGAATTAATCCGCATCAGTGAGCACTTTTTTTGTCTACTGGCCCCCGCTGACACCTTATACCCAGCTCTATCTACAGTCCCAATATTTCAACCTTCACTAGATAAATGCACCGCTGACCACCTAGGACTCACGATCAGCCACCCCTCCTCCAACCCAAAGGCCCTAAGTGAGCCCCCATGTCAGCACACGGTTCACCGATCACTCATGCCTCCACGGGCACGACAGAGTGGCTTTGTTCATCCACAGGTGGGGGTGGGGACACACACTCCGCACACCTCAAACCCCCTTCACCATGCATCTCCCTTCCCCCAAACCCCACTAGTGCACAAGATTTAGGAGTTATCGGCAGGAAACAAAGGGAGCAAGCGTGCGTGTGTTTAGTTTAGGGCGGGACTTCAGCTTTCTGGATTTAATTTAGGAGCAAACACTTAGGCAGGTAGCAACAGGCGGCGAGTCCCTCCCAGGGCATTGAACACCTCACTTCACTCAGGCTGATCGGCGCACCTACATTCCTAATGCCTGACTGACTGACTGCAGTGGAATAAATGGACAAATACCACTTGACACCCCACTAGAGCAATAGGTATCCTTGGTAACACGTCATGCAAGAATACAAATAGACCGCCAAGCTCAATATGGTTGACCTCACGACCCATAACGAGCATTACTCTAGCATGAGAGGGAAATATCTGCTTTGTTGGTTCAAAGGTCGCCTTAATGAGAAAGAATACAGGATATGTGTGACCTGACATTAGTAAAAAAAAAAAGGAATGAAGTTGTCAAGGACGACTAATTAGGTTGTCATGTGAGGCTGTGAAATTGGAGCTCAAAGCACAAAAAAACGGCGCAAATCACAGCTATTAATTCAGATAGTTACAAATATTTGCCTCTCTCTGCCTGCTCTTCCAGGCAACTGGACAAACACACTCCACTGTCAGAGTTAACCTTTAAACACAGTGCTTAAGTCGTCCTTTCCTCTCCCCATCATTATAGCATGTAAGCCCTCTTAATTTAGCCCTGCTAGGCTGCCAAACGCATCCCCATTACAGCCACTAACTGCTTTAATGCCGCTGCTTTAAGCTGCGTCTCTGCGAGGCCAACAGACAGCATTATCAAGACTCCCATGTCCTGTGTCAGGGTAACACAGAGACAGTGCAGGGACTGTGTTCTACCACAGATAAGCCACTGTAAAACAAGCTATTATAATGTGTTCTCATCAGTCACTAGTGATTTCAGTTAACAGTACTTTCCTTACCTATTAATTTACTGAACTTGTATAGGGCAAATTTATTGCTGTGTAAGGGCATGCACACAGGCAGTTCACACATGAAAAACCCCGGAGAAATAAAGTACCCAAAATAGAAATTCCAAAAGGACTCGCTGAAACCAGACGTTTTTGAATGCCATCCAAACTCACAATTCCCCATGTGTTTTTCATTTGCCTGTCCTTCTAAAAAAAAAAAGTGCACTTCCGTGTTTCTCTTGAGCTCTAACTTTCTCTGCAGTGAGGAGGGGCTAAAAAAGGAGAACTGAGCCGAGGAATAAATTCAGCAATCTTGCAGGTCTTACCTTGACCTTTGTGGGAGTCAATGCCTGCCAGAGTCTCTATGGTGACTGGCTGTGAGTTATTATTCCCAGCCAGGGGATACTGGCCAGTGTCTTTGCTCTGGGACAGCTGGGATTCGCATTTGCCACCGTATGGCTGCTCTTTCCTCCTGAAACGATTGGCTATGAGCTGCCATATGCTTTGTTCTTCCTGAACTGGTTTGGAAGACAGTTTTGTTGGACAGAGGGGCACCTCCATTACCTTGACCTTCCCCTTGCTGTGATACTGAATGTACTGCATGCCGCCATCCTCAGTGTGCTCACTGGGAGTTGGAAGCATTCTTCCTGTGAGGTATGAGAAAGGTCGAGGAGGCATTGTTGTCTCCTCACATGTACTTTTAGTCCGAGAACGCTGCTTTGACTCCGCTTCAGACCCTAAAGAAACCTTGTCCCGGGGCCTAGTCCTTCTGATTCGCAGACTGAGGCTCCGTCTTAAAGAGTTCAGTGTACTTTTTGGAGCATCAGATTTGTTCAGTTTGGGAGAAGATTTTGCATCTTTGTCATTTTCCCTCTCTTTGCTCTTATCCGGAGATCCTTTGCCAAAAAGCCTCCACCCGAAGCCTCCTTTGAGAAAGCCTCCATCACTGCTTGTGTTGCTCCTCCGGCTGTCTAGGTCATCATCAGATCCTGGCTTTCTTAGCTCCAGTACTGTCATACTGACGGGCCTGGGCTTCCAGCTCCTCTGGCGCCTGGGGGTCACCTCTGCATGGGCCAAAGGCCGCTGCACCACAGCAGGATCGAGGCCATCCACAGCCCTCAACTCAGCCTTCCTGCTCCTGTACTGCTGGTTGTTTTCTAAAATACCTGCCCTCCTGAGGGGATGCTGGTTCTGGGTCTCCGACAGGACTGGGACTGGGCCTGCCAGCATGCACACGCTCCTGGGCCTCCGAAGCCGTCTTTCTTGTTCAGGTTGAGAATCTCTTTGTTGCTTAATTGAGTCGCCATACATGCTCACGGTTTTCCTACCGAGCGGAGCTTCATCCTGACGTGGCCTTCGCAACACGACCCGGGGCAGAGTGCTGTGTCCCGCGACATGTTCCCCAAAGACAAGCCCTTTAGCGTGGACAGTGACAGAGCGTAATGTTGAGCTCCGAACGCGTTGCTCCTTGGCGTCTGTCTTATCAGCTAACTCTGCCACGTCTCTGTCTCGCTGTGAAGAATTACCTGAGTTCTTAGAGGGCTGTTTCAAAAACCTGTCTGTCTTCATTTCTCCCACCTCCTCCAACTCCTCCTCATTCTCCTCCACAACTACTTCCTCTCTTTGCCTCCCAGCCCTACCTGTCCTGCTCAGGGAGGGCCACCTGTCGAGCTCCTGTCTTGCCCTGCCCAGCCTGGGGCTGTTCTCCATTGGCATTACACTAATTATCTCTCCTCCCGGTTGGCAATTCTCCACCAGGGTGTGAGTGACCTGGCCCACTCCCAGCTCTGACACCGGAGCATCTTCCTCTGTTTCTTTCAGGATTACAGAGATGTGGTAAACGGTTTTCCCCTGCTGCTGTTGACCAATAGCTGTACTCCTTGGGGTCGCATCCACGGTCCCACTGCTAAGGAATAGCATGGCACTTCGCTAACACTGATTCACACAAGCATCCTCGTTCGAACACAAATACAAGCAGGCACAAGCCAGCGCTCACTTTCTGCCCGCGAGTTGTTGAGATTCAGCCCATAAAATCCTTCATTTGAAGACTGAATTCCTATGCCAGGCATAATCCTTCACCTTTGACATGGGAAAAAAAACTTCAAACAAGTTAGAGCAAAGCTTTGCTGCCACCTGCATCATCTGGCTCCGTTACTCAGCGGACTCACACAGGCATTTCGCTGGTAGCTGCTCCCGCCCCCCACACACAAAAACTTTGTTCTACCTGACCCGAAACGGGCAGAAGAACACAAGGAAAACGGGTTATCTGCTGCTTGTTTTGCATTAAAGTCGTATCAGTAAGAGTTGCAAAAGTTGCAACTTGGAAAAAAAAAACCTAACAAAACAAAAAAACACTGAATCATCCCTCTTCTTTGGCAAGTTACGAACTGTGAGCAATCCTTGTTGTTGGCGGTGCAGACAAACCCCTTAATCTCTGAGCTCTTGCCATGCAGAGCATGAGGGAGTGAGTCTCTGTTTGAACTTTCAGCTGCCTTCCAACCCCCAGGGACACATGGAAAACAAGGAGCGGATCCCACAGGCATTAAACACGCCCTCCTGATTCCTCCAGAGCTGCTAGTAGCCCCCACGGACATAAACAGACAAAAGTGAACATGAGATTGAGAGAAGACTGTTGATTACAGTCGTGTGTAATAAGCTCAAAGACTACAAGCCATGAATGGACGCTTTGTGTTATCAAGGGGGGATACTTCCCCCCCAAGGAAAAAGAGACAATCATCAAGTACTTTGTTAATTATTCCACTTTTTGGTGACCACCAGCTTGTATTTGATTTAAAGGTCTAGCGGTGTTACACTGCATTACAGTTTGATCAGATATATTTTGATAGGGGAAAACTCCCACGTTATAAAAAGAAAGAATGCCGAGCTGCCTCTCACTACAGGACCTCTGAGAAAACAAATACCTGTGTTAGTAACACGGAGTACTCGCGAAACTACACACCGCACACTGGCTCCCACTACACAGCCTACACACAGTGGGAGAAGCTTAATGGACCAAACATCCTTTACAATTTCCTACGTTTTCATGTTCCAGCTCCTCGTTTTCAGACTTGTGCTGCTTTGTGGCGCATTAGTGAACTGAACTGGAGCCATCAAATATAGGGGCATTATACTATAAAGACCATTATCTGAAGCGAGAGAGATTTTACCTGCTCAACTCACTGCAGCACTCTGGTTACACTTTGGTTAAGAACACTACCCCCGTGTGGCCAAAAAGGGAGAAATGCTGGTAGGAAATGGGGAAACTGTGGAGTTGATATCAATTTAGTTAACATTAACATTGGTATAAATTGCCTAAACAATGTTTTTATGACACAATATCTCTGCCAACCCTCTCTATATTTGAATACTATATAAAAACATATCCATACAACATTTCCTATATTACTTACAAACCCCAAAACAGGTGCACGATCAGAATTTAGCATTCCAGCTGAGGAGGATTTTTGGCAGAGAGAATGATGCAACAAAATGGCAGCGGCGGCTGCCCATTCACAGAGTGCGTCACTGAGGGAAATCCGGCGCAACCACGACCGTGTCACTTTGGGAGCGAAGCTGGAAGTTGCAGCCCAACTGTTGTCACAGCAGCAGCTTTGTGCCAGAAAACAGTTGAATAAAAACCCTTTTTTCATAAAAACAACGACCGCGAGGCCCTCTAAAGGCTGACATGTCGACCAGGATGAAGGAAAAGCTGTAAAAAGACATCAGTTTAAAGCCATTTCATATCATTTAAGGTGTGTGTGATATTGCAGGTGTTTCCTAGTGGGTACATTTTTTACCTTTTGTGTTCTTATCAGTAGACTGAGCGGTGAATGAAAACAATCGGAGACATTTAAAGTATTGCTCCGGGTAACCTGGTTTAAGCACGTACTGATACCACGCGTACTGCATGCGTAGGCAATCAGGGGAATTTTTAAGTTTCTCATGAGCGAGAGTACGGAGTAGCAAAATGTCAAACTACCTAGAGAGTGAAGTTAGAGCTCATGTTAAGCTGTCAGAGCCTCCTGTGCTGGCCTTTACCTGAGTCTTGGAAGCACGGGTTGGGAATCAACTGAGGGTCATCGTCAAGCAAACAGTCTTTTTCATTCCACTGATTCTGGTGGTGTCCACCTCGTCTACGACCCCCAAAGCACAGCAACATGGTCTTCCTATAACCTCAAAAGGATGTTGGCATATAACTTGTCAAAAAGAAAAAAACATCCAGGTGACTGAAACAACGTGCGTCAGTCCAAAATGTTGGCGTATCTTTTCATTTTCCTCTCCTCGTGGGTTTCGTTGTCTTCTTTTGCTTCTATATCAGACATTGTTGTGAAAATCTCTCCACAGCTCATCTCTTAGCTCCGGCGCGTCAGTCCTCGGTCACTATTATCCCACAAAATCGCTCTTCTGTCAGCTGCATCACGCTGTGGCAATGATGGGCCTTCCACACAGACCTGATAATGTGGTTACCAGCACCAACCCGACCTGTTGCTGGACAGTCTAAGGAAGTGACCCAGAGGGGCCATGTGTCATGGTTCACTTGGGAGTCGTTTCCTCGTTCTAAGTCTTAATGCAGGTGTTGGTTAACAGGAACCTACATAAAAAAAAAAATTAAAAAAACACTGATAGGATTTAAGTTAATCCACTGTCCTGCTGTCTTTGTTGCGGTTTGGTCCGGAGGAAACCTGCGCTGTGGCAAATCCTGAGATTTCAGAGCGCTGACAAGGTAACAGAGCTTCTCTTGTGTGCCCCCTCTCTCCTCCCCTGTCCCACAGCTAAATGTTTCACCTTCTTGTAACCGTATCTTGATGGCAGCTGGGAGGGTTTTTCAGAAAAACTGGATTAGCATGTTTTGAGGTTCCTGAATTACCCTCCGCCTCTGTATCTCTCGTGGTGGCTCGGTGAGCACACATCTGCCTGACTGCGAGCAGACACCACACTGCGTTTGTGGGCCGTTTATCTGCTCATCTGTGTGCGTCACCATTAAAAAACGTGAGTGTGCTGCTGTTGTTTTCTCAACACGGCTCTCGCCTCACTTTGCCCTTTAGACCTCGGGCTACGTTTAGAGTCCTTACCGACACAAAAGGTGTCACCTCTAGCAGGAGTCTTTGTCAGTAAATATCATTAACATGGATTTTGTTGAAATATCCCAAAGGGCTGTTGGAACTTTTCCAGTATTCTTGAAATGCGACACTACATATTCAAATGCAGCACATATAAGTATATCTTTATTAAGTTCGACTAAAAGACAGGAAATGTTTGTTATCTAAGGGAAAACATCACCCATTTCATTCATTCAGAGCGTCTACAGTTTCACTGGGGGAAAAAAACTCACTGCGGTCTATAATTATTTTGACTCATCTTATTAACTGAATTTAATTATAGCTTGTTCAACAGTTCAACAGTATTTGTGTTTTCAGCTGAGATAATGTGACACTATATACTTCTCACTTCCAGCGGGTGGCAGTCACATCACTAAGGACCTGATTTGAAGGTTGTATTTTTTTCTTTTTTTCCAAAAAGGGACTTTCAAAAGCAAAAAAAAAAAAAACACTCCTGTCAAAGTTTGAGCCAACTTTCAAAGTTTAACAACTTCGCTCGGATGTCCAAGTGCTGCAGTCACTTACTGTAAGCCTGGAGATAGGGAGCTGCTGAACTGGGAGTGATTTTTGCACAGCATCATCAGTTACCTTCAGGGCTAAAGTCATTTCAGGGGTTTGAATGCACGTTAGCAGGAACCACGGGACGGATACGTTTGAGCAGCAGACGCGACAGACGGGCAGCAGCAAGGACGCACGCAGACACTATGCGTGACAAGCGCTGGTGTTGTCTAGCAGATAGCATGATGCATCCGAGCCATATGAGTAAAGCTTACTAACCCCTCGTCAGTATTAGAACATGAGTCAGCGCGAGGAAGACAGCCGTGCAGACGTACAGTATTTCATGAGGGCAGTTTGCTTCCTCTGGCAAACAGGGCAAACAGTCGACGAAGGCGGCTCCCTGACTTGGGATTTTGAGCATTAGGCTGGTAGGTGGTTTTAGTCAAATTAATTTATTCATTCTCTTTTTTTGTCAGTAAGGTGTCGCTGACCTCATTCACACATACACAACCACAGCACGACTCACGCCTGACGAGCTTCCAGCGTTCTCCAAGACAAAACCTCTGGTGTTATCTGATTTCTGGGAGCTCAAACGTACCCGTGTCATCTGCTGAATTCAGAGGTGTTTGGTGAGAGCTCAGCATGACAAATCAGTGTCAAAGCTCGCGGCAGTGACTCACAAGGTTTTAATGAGAGCAAAAATATGCACGACTCCTCACAGGTATTGATGTCATGCTTTTAAATAGCTTCATGTGAACGTGAATATAAATGAATTTATTAAACTGGAGCCCAACATGGAAAAAAACTGAGGAAATTATTCACAGCTATCTAAAGCTAGCTAAAAAAAAAAAAAAAAAAGTCCTTGATTGAAGAGACGTCTGACCTCACCGGACAGTCATAGCTATTAGCATCATCACAGAGCAGACACATGAGCTCTGAATGGCTAATCAACCCTGCGCGACATTCTGCCGGAGGCTTAAACCATATCAAATGACTCCTGGTGCCACCTTTTGGATTTTTAATTTCAGCTGGCATGCCAGCACAAAATGAAAGCGGGCGTGCTCCTTTTAGGCAAAAGATGGGGAAACGCTGAGACTTAGTTCAAGTAAATACGGAGAGGAGAAGAAGAAATACACATTCTCACAGAGCATTTCTAGAAAATATGTACATACAGTATGCCTGAGTTAAATCAATATAATGTTAATTTTATATCTCAAAGGCTTAAAAATGTTAAGTTTAACTGGAGCTCCTTGACACGATCAGATGCCGAATTAAAGCGTTTGCGCCTTGTTATGCTGAGTTACTTTGTTTTGAATGGAAATGAACGTGACCAGGCTGGGTGTTGAAGTTTCCTCGGGGGGGGGGGGGGGGGGCTCATTAAAGCATTTGCAGAGGGCTTTAACCAAACATACCAAGATGAGAAAAAATGAGGTCAGTCCATGCCTCCATGAAGGTCCATGGTACATTTTTCCTGGCCTAAAAGTATTTTCCTGTAATTTAAGGTCCTTGCCTCCCTAATTATTTTACTGCTCTCAGACACTGTGATAAAGCCACGTTAAGCCACATGCCTCACTGGTGTCTACAGCCATTAAGCGGTTATGGGCCGCTATCGGTACAATGGCTTATAGCATAATATGCAAAGCATATACAGTAAAACGCTGCGTCTGGAATAACTCCCTATTAAATACATAGTGCACTACATATACGGGCCGCCATTTTACTTGAGTGTCCCCTGAAAAACTTCCACAGTGGAACAAAAAAGAAGTATCCATCAATTAACAATCCCACAATGCTCTGATGCAAAAGAAAAAAATACTGTCCACAGCTGGCAGCCGTGATGTAAAATGATGACGATTAGTAAGTATCACTGGTGAACAGACGCAGAAACCAGGAGTGTTTTCTATCATGTTTAGTCGAAATTATTCAGCTTCATTCAATTAACAGATTAGTCAAACATCAGGAAAATTAATAATTGGGATATAAGTGTCAAATATTTTCTAATATAACTGTTAATTGCAGCTATAGTGGTTTAAATTGCATGCTATAAACTTTTACTGAAGTGGTCTGAAAAATGCGTTATGTTAGGTTTGCTACAGTTCCACACTTAACTGGGGGGGGGGTGACTAAAATTAAAAATCTGTCACTACATCTTTAAGAAAAAAAAAGAGGGGTGGGGGCAATAAATTATCACAGTTAATTATACGTGTGGGCAGTCACGAGAGAGTCCCTCTGGAACACTGATGTTTTCCTGGGTGCAACTATGCAGCTCTCTGTGGTACAATTAAAACACAGTGTGCCAACCCCCATCAAAAAAAAAAAAGAAAAGCCTTAGAAACAGGTCTGTCAAACATCAAATTCCCTTGAAAGATCTGAATCATAATTTGATAAAGAAGCACGCACACACGCACAGGACTGGTTGCTACTGGTGAAAAATTAGGTGTTTATCCCTCAGACTGAGGTACAACAGTATTTATTCCCAAACGCCACGATGAAACTCGCTCAGAGACGTAAGGTAAACAAATTGTAGCCTGGGTGTGACGAGAGCCAATCTATTCATCTGCGCGTTGCAGGGACACACAGACCGGAAAAAGCAAAAACACGCAGTGAAAATACGCAAACATACGCTTTTGGTTCCCTCACACCCAGGTGATCACACGCAGCACCAGTGATTTAGACAATGAGCGACCGATTCTCCAGCACACTTCAATCTCACCCTCCCCTCTTCAGCTTCGACACTGAATTAATGTCTGCGAGTCAGGAGAATCATACACAGAGACAGAAGGGCTACAGACGGCAAGGAAAGTTTATGATAATTATGCTTGCAGTAGTGGTATTCAGCGTGGGTGTAGAGCTTTTTAAAATTCAGCTGCACTAGCGATGAGCATACGTCACCATTGCTCCACTGCAGAGAAAATGATAGGTTCGAGGACGTCTGTGGGAGGTTGTGAAAAAATTCCAGACGCTTCTTTCTCTAAAATTCAGGTTTTGAGAGAGAGCAGCGCATTTGTATAGCGCGCGAGTGCGTGAGAGAGAGAAAGACAGAGACGGAGAATGTATGAGACTGAATGGGAGAGAGAGAGAGAGACAGAGTGTGTACTAGTTGCGTAACCTAAGCCGTATAAACAGCATGAAGCCCCCTTGTTAAAATGTTAGACTTCCAAGATGCTCACTGCTAATTTTCATGTTTCCTCTGACAGAAAATAATACTGAAGATAAAGCGCCATGGATTAACGTGCATTTGCTGCGCGCGTGTGTGTGTTTGTACCCGCAAATGTTCTGTACATGCATGGGTGGTAGGATAGGTGGGAGGCTTGACTTTTTGACTATCGATTCCTGCAACCATCACAACCAACCTGCCAGCCAATATGTTACTACTCGACTGAAGTGTCAGATGAAGAAATTCAAGGGGCGGAAAACCGCGGACGAGGCTGCAGACCTGCCGCGAGAGAGAATGGAACAACTGGACGCGGGAAAAGGTCAGAGCGGATTTCAATCACTGGGAATAGGCAGGGAAGCACAGAGGTTTGTAGAAGATGACAAAATGACCAGTGAGGGAATGTAGGAGGAAGCAGCGGAGAGATGCACAGTTTTTACAGGCAGGTTTGTGTGGGCTGGTGGCTCCCAGAGTCCTCCTCCTCCTCTACACATTAGTTTGCAAACCCCCGCTTACTTCTGGTGTCATCTTTTCAAAACTTGCCTCCAAATTCATGTTTATGCAACAGCTTTGATGTGAAATTGCACTCTGTAAGCCCTATTATAATGTAGGAGCGGTAGTAATATTAATATTATTTTTGGTGTTATACAAGAGCACAGGGAAACATCTGAAAGATCATCATGGGGGATCATCATCATTGCTATAATGTGCTATAAAATGAAGCTGGACATCGGAGGTAGGGCTAAGTATGTGAGGCTCCATTCCAACAGAACAAAATCGCATTAATCAGGCTTGTCAGCGAAGAGTTTTGAGTGATGACAGAACTAGCTGCAGCTTTGCATGCATAACCATCCTGCTCACCAATATCTATACCCTTCGAGCGATCATGCTAGCTGAATCACATCTCCATCTTCTAATAGCGACATGTAATTTGTCATGCACCATCTGGCCTTCAGTCGCGTTCTTGTATCTCTACCCCATCCTGTTGTAACAATCCCGGAGCTGTTAAAATAAATGGAACTGCCAATCAGCGGACCACAAAGTACGTAGCTGTGACATGAAAAAGACACACACACACACACAAAAAAAAAAATCACATCACAACATAAGACACCGTCATGGTTCCTTAGGCTGCGTTTCTGTACATGGAGCAGTAAAATCTACAGAATATTTCCTAATTCTGTTCACTCGTCTACTTTTCACTCCTTTCAAGGTTTTTCTTTCCGTGCTGTTCCAAAAAGAAGGCCAAGAATAGCGACACATTTGGGCACAAGCTCCCATGTAATTTCCCACGCCTTTTGTCTCCGTTCCTGTGCCGCCCATGCACGCTGAGACAATAAGCTAGGAGCTTCGTTATGAAGCTGACAACACCATTTTACAAAGAAGTCAGGAGGAATGGCATCATTCCTACTAATGCCCCCCCACCCCCACTGCCGCTAGTGCTAATAACATGCAGACCTATGGAGCATCTGCTGACTGATCTAACACAGGAGTATTTATTTGTTCCTAGCAATCTGATACAGTTTGTGAATTTCAGGTTTACAAAATATAAAAGATCCGGTGTTCCTCCCTTGATACTCGCCTTCCCTTACGCGATGCAAACGGTTATGCAATCAGTTTTCAACAGATAATGGCTCCGGGATAGTGACGCATCATCAATTCTGTGTTCAATGTGGGATTAATTGTTGTTATGTTCATTTAACTAGCATATCTGTGACTGATGAAAATCTCAAAGCCTCGGCCTGTGAAATAGCACTGGGAGATTTAGTTCCACAGGTGACTGACAATTAAGTCACGCTCCACCGGTTCAAGTTAAGTGGCACTCAGCAGGACTGGCATCATGGTAACTTGGTTACCAACAATTAACATAGGGGCACTGAGAGTGAAGGGCACAACAGGGAGGACGGTGGAGGAAAATACACATAAAAATCTCTGCCAGGAAAAAAAAAATCCATTTACTTATAATGTCTCTATATCAAAACAACAAATTGACAGCTACAGATTCTCTCCCTGAAGCTTGCACAGGCCTGAAATCTCCCCGAGGCTTCAAAAGTGGGGCTTTTGCGTGAAATTGAACAGCTTTAAATTGATTTCAAGTAAACGCCGTGAAGCTCTATCAGAAATGACATGCCATCAGTATTCTGGATGAGAACATGTCCTCAGTCAGACAGCCAGACACGGGAGCTTAGTTCCAGCTCAGTCGCCGTCTACAGTGGCTGGATGACAGAGACGTCGAGGCTGGAGAGGCCAGCCCAAACATCTGTATCCTAATTGGTGAAGTTTCATGACAGCTCTATTTGTCAAAGTCAATACGGAGCGGTTATATTACACACTCCTCGTGACATTTTTAGGTGCCCTTAACATAATGACATATCATCCTGTCCCTGCCAGGTACATCGGAGGAGGAAACATTTCATCATGCTCATTGCTTCAGTCCAGTAAGATGTGGGCATGAGCAGCAGGTCGAGGTGAACCAGAAAAACCTGGACGTGATTAAACCGGACGTGGAGACACTGAGTGATGGTGCCCGACTAGTATTTCCTGCAATTTGGCTTTCGAGAAATGAGGCCTGCTGGAGGGCTTTTGTTATAATGTCAACCAAGTGCCAGCACTGAGATGGACTATTATGAAACAAACACAACACTTTCACATACTCACAAACACAACAGTAATATAGAAACATAAGCTCGTCATTGTCGTTTTTTTTTTCTTCCCCCCCTTTAAATGTGAGAATCAAAACTGCTGATCAGAAGATCTGTAGGGCACCACGGCGTGCTGAGTAAGCAGTCACTGAGACTCCATCTGATATTTCTACCGCGTGGTCTTTGTCGGGTTTTGACACTGACGACTGAAAGATGTAAAAACACTAAAACAGAACATTTGGTGATAATCTGCGCCTTTGTAATCAAACAGAATCTGAGAAGGAAAAAAAAGCATTTTTATAGGTTTGGTGGGGAAAAATCCTGTGAGGCGTCACGTAAAGAGAAAGTTCTTTGTATTCAACCTGAAGGGAGAACGAGGGAAAAATGTACTCAGAACTTATATTAACTGATATCCATCTGAAGTCTTTTTAACTTGAGAAGCTCAGATTGTTCAGACGTACATCCGGCCTGAAGATTGAGTCCATCCAAATGCTGACAAACCATCTTTATGAGACAAAAGGGAGTTCTCCCTTCGGAAAGTGTCAGAATCTTGTCAATTTAATGTAGGTCCATATCTGCTCGTACCAAGGAGGTTTATTTAATAACTTCTGCAGCTCTGTGGAGAGTGTCCAAGCAGGCAGCCGCCACACAAGTACAGCTAAGACCTTGAAGCAAACATCCATGGGAATGACGGAGTCATCATCTCTGCATTTTCACTGATGAAATGTCATATTTCCGTGCGTCACGGAAGCAGAAAAATCGCTGACGTTGGGCTTAGGTTGCATTCATTTCAGGCGCTGAGCAATATGCCCAACGTTTCAGCACCTCTCCACCTGAAACACATCGTAGGCAGCGGGGAGAAAATGACATCTAAAATCGCGATAAACAGCCATTTAATGAGCAAGAGCGAAATTTGCAGCACTCGAGGCCTCTTGAATGCAAAAATATTGTATGCAGGGAATGCACGGCGTGAATTATTATTCAAAACGACTGCCTCGTTGAGAGATCTGAAGTGTCGTAACCTCCTACATCTCCGGTCCATGCTAACTTTTCAGCAATTGATTCCCCCCCCCCCCGCCACCGAGGCGGTTTGAATATGATTGCGCGCACACACACGGACACAAACACACACACACTTGTGTAATCCAAAGTGAAATAAGCTGCCTAATGAGCTGAGAACGTTGGTTTGGGCTACTGGAAAACAGTCCATAGCAGCAGAAATGACACAAGAACGTGATCTCCTCCAGGTTCTCCTCCTCCTCCTCCTTCACCTCCTCCTCATCCTCATCCTCATCCTCCTCGCTCCTTGCGCGTCTCTTCATCTTTAACTCGATCCCATCCGCCCACAACCCCTCCACCCTCCCCCGTGCCTGCTGAACGCTGCATCAGTAGCAGCATCCCCCAGGAGAAGGGAGACCTGTTCTTTAACTAGACCATTACAAATAACTGCCACTTCAAAAACCCGTCAGGATGGAGCGGCCTCATCTGCTCCCACACCTTCTGGGAAGATGCAGTTCTATAATGTGATTCTCTGTTACGTAACCCTGCATGATAAATAACTGCAGACACTCTGAGATTAATGACATTCAGGGGAAGTCCCCCCACACCGCCCGATCTACAGTACGAGGAGGAGACGACTGCTCTGCTATTTTTACTCAGGCATCTCCATAGGTACTATAGTTTCTGAGGTCACATGGTTGCCCGCCCCTCGGAGAAGCACACTGCTGCAGTGCACTATTTCTGGGCTCCTGGCAGGAAGAGACAGGTGTGAGCTCTTGTGGAGGGGAGAAACCTGCTGAAAGGTGCTACAGCACTCCGCTGCTTCGGGGAGTGATGGTGCAAAGATACGGCACGGTGCAAAAAATAACTACGATCCCCCGCCCTCCCCCTCCGCCTCTAGTGCGTGACCGAGGTAGCTTCAAACTGTTGAGAGTCAAGGTCAGTGTTTGGGGATCCAAAAAGGTAAAAGGCACGTGTGGCTGTTATTTTTGACTGATAGGCCCTTTTGTTTGAGTCTGAACCGGCTGCATGGCTGTTGCTGCTGCTGCTGCTGCTGCCGCATGCCAATGAGATCAGCACAGCAGTGTCAGTTTTGCGCCTCATCACAGTGACAGCTGCAGGATGGCCGACATTATGTCGACATCGCTCTCTCTCTCTCTCTCTCTCCTAACACGAGCCTCGACTATCTAGTGAAAGGGGAATTGTATTCAGAGGGCAGAGAAAGAGCCATGTGAATGATGATACTAAAAAAGGTATCAGAGTAGACTGTTTATGATAAAATCTCAGCTACTCGCTGTATGAATACCAATGAAATCCTGGACTGACAAGGAGAGGAGCAGAAAATTATCTGACACACAGTGTAGAGATGATGTTACGTTCCAGGGGAGAGGTACACAATCTTTTTGGCTAATGTTCCTCGTCGATTAACCTGTAGACTTTCTCGATTAACCAATTTTTTTGTTAGGTCCATAAATTTGCAGATATTTGTGGTCCCAAATCCCAAGACGGCATCCTCTGATTTAAAAAATGACTTAATATGACTGAGCACTTAGCAAAATAGTCGGTGACTAATTGTTGCAGCTCTCTGGCAATTTGTGAACAGTTCAACCAAAGGATAGTTTCTTAACTTTTAGAGGCTCGGGTGGGTGCAATTATCTCAAGAAAAGAAGCAAACGTTAGAAGAAAATCTTTAAAAAATAACAATTTTATGCAGCTACAATCTTTTTTTCGTCTGTTGTCCTTTCTTTTTGATCATCTCCAGACCCCCTCAGATATTTATCCGCCAAGCTGTGGTACTGGAAAAAAAAAAAACGCCACTGTTTGTTTGAGGGCATGAAACTCTTCTTAAAGCAACCAGATAAATTATTTCAAATACTACAATAGGCACGTCTTTATGCAAGGAAATGCATAAAGGTCAGAATATTAAATAGATGAAAACTAGGTGAATCCTTGTGCGAGGCATGGTTAAAATAAAAAGCATACAGTCTCGGGTTTCAGGACAGTTTGGGAAATGATGTAACAGGAAACAAACATAATGAAAACTGAATGAGTTGTACTGAAATGAGGCAAACCAGGTTTTCCCAAGACTGCAACAAACAAGTCCACGTCCTTTGATGTTACTCCTCTGGGCCGGTGTGCAGACAGAAGCAGGGTAGACAACCCAATGCACTGGGTGCCAATGAACAGGATCAAACAGATGATTTAGGTCCCAGAAAGCTAATAAAACCGCTCAGGTTTCAATTGAGAGCGAGTGGAAACGGGGTCGCTTCTAAACAATTACTTGCAGTAAAGGAAGAAGGAGACCCGGCCTCTTCAGTAGATGATGCTTATTTCATTCTGACTGCAGCATATTTCATTATCAGCTACAAGCGCCACTCGAACATCTCCATGCATGTGTCCTGGTGACATCGCCGCTTTAATCTGGTACTGACGTCGCCCCAACGTGTGCTGGGAGACAAAGTTACTGTCAAAGTGAGTGATTATTTCAAGGCTCATCACCTTCGCCGGTTATACTACAGCGGAGAGATGATCAGGTAAAATCAAAATTGATTTCAATCTAATGCATAAATTAAAGGAGTGACGAGCTTGTGGGGTTCTTAACCTGCCGGATATGAATTCACTCCTTATTGAAGATGCTGGAGACAGCGAGTCTGTCACTAATGGAAATGTTATTTTACAGTCCACCGCAGTTGCGAATAAAAGTTATTTGATTCGAGACTTTCAGAAAAAGGTATAAAACTACACTGTCTTGATTTACCACGAATCAAAACCCGGCACGATAAAGTGTGCGAGACAGGGCGGCGATACAGAAAATATTCAGGAGAAGCAAGTGATTGTGTGTAGTGTCAATCTTGATAGTAATTTCCTGCTACTCAAATGGCAAATTAACTTCCAGTGTAAACTGTGTAAGGAGGTAAATACATGTTTGCTTATGAAATACTTGACAGATAAGCAGCTGCTCTCGGGATTCAGCCTGATTTGCGCTGGCTTTCACTTCCTCGGCGCTAAGTAGACTTAGCTTTGAGAGCACACACTGGAAAAGTCATGACACATGCACATTCGGCACGAAACAAACACCACCGAGGATACCGAACTTACACCGAGGCCGTACTTGCTAGGATCCTGCGGGGCACTGGCCGTGAATAAACTCTCTTGACTATTCTAATGTCTGTTCTCTGTTCTAATAATAAAAAATATGTGGGAGAAGGATTGCTAATTATCCTCTTCACATGTAAATAGCTGCTGTAATCCTGTTGGTGTCTCCATATCTTCTAATGGTCCGGCAATGACTCATGCTGCAATAGATCTGGAGGCCTAGAGAAACATGTATCCATCTCTCAAGGTATTCGAGAAGCTTGCTCAGTCATGAGTGCAGCTACCAGGTGCTTTGATGCACGTTAGCATATAAAGTCACACATTCCTGCATATTTTATGACTTAGGGACAGAGGAAATCATCCCATATTTCAAAGCTAATACGTGTAATGTAATGCCTAATAGATGTGTAGCGTGAATATTTAGATCTGGGTCCACCGGCCGTTGATTTGATTGAGTTGTACGGGCCTTCATAAATTTCTCTTCCCAGAAAACGTGACTGAAATAACACCACCGCAGAGTAAAAATAAGGATGTAAGAACATAAGTAAAAGACACACAGGTCACTCAGGGAGAGAGGGGGGGTGGTACCTCGACTGTCTCGGCCCACTCAAGCAAAGACACAAAATAAATGAGAAATATGGCCAGTCAAGTGATAAGGATAGAGTATTATTCTGACACACTAGCCTTTTTCCCCCCAGATACCCCAGATAGACTCCCGGTTCCACAGATAATAACCAAAACCTAATAGCATCTGTGCATAGCCCCTGGAGAAGATACAGTTGCGGAGAGTAAACAAATAGCTAATCTGACTTTAGCCAACAACTGAGCACGCCGCCTTGACACAATAAACGGAGGAGATCCGCCTAAATCCCAACATAAGCTCAGCCCACGTACGTGTGTAGAGGCGGGCATAACACAACAGGCGCCCTCCGTTTCAGCATCCCCCCTCGGTGCTCGTTGGTAATGGCATTTGTTGCTGTGACTGCTTTTGTAGCCTCACTTCAATTTGATGCGGTGCACCTACTTTGCTCCTCTGCTGGGTTTCACGTCTGAGGTCAAAACAAATGCTGTCCCGGCGTGTATGCGGTGGCAGAGCATCACCACAGGGGGTCACTGTTGCCGTATAAAATTGCTAAATACATTTAGGCAGACAACGTGCCACATATTTTTATGCATTTTCTGCAGCGATAGGCCTCTTTTGCTGTCTGCACTGAAAGGAAATCTGATGATACATGAGTTTGTTTTTTACATGCATATTTCCAGTAGCCATCTAAAGCCTGCTTATAGCTTCCAAAATCCTGATAGAAGATGTAAAAGACAGTTTATCTGTTCTCCAAACCCTGCCTAAGTTTTATAAGCATATAGTTTAACTTCCAGGGATCTTAAATATCAACCATAGCCACACAAGAGTAAGATCTGCCAGCTTGTGCTCACTGTGGACAATCCAGCACCAGCATGCACTGAGAGGGTTGGAAGACGGATATTACATAAGAAGCTCATCAGTGGGGTAGTGGCCCACGCACTCGCATCCTCTGTGGAATCTCTCACTGTTGATCGGCCTCTCACTCAAAGTAAGAACAAAATGGCTGAGGTGACTGGCTGTGGGGGGAAAATGCAGCAGAGAGGCTGCAAATTTATGTGAATAATTATCCATTAAACAGGCGCTTGCTCGGTGGAAACGAAGCAGGCGCGTATATGATGATGGGGAGAAATGGCAGATGACGTCCCCCGTCCGCTCAACATATTTACACACACACGATCAAAAGCTACAGGCAGGGACGGCTAATGAGGCTCTTACAGAAAAACAAACATTGTTCATGCATTGCATTAATAAATGGACCTATGGATTCCCATGTTTACTCACTACCTTTCATCGCCTCTTGTGTTCAGGATGTCATGTGTAAACAGCAGGCTGTGGTCAGTGGGGTCTTCATTGTGGTTGGAGTGAGCACTAATGTGAAGACCGCACCATCCTTGACCTTTAACACAAGGCCGCATTTCTTCTATGCGTTAGTTTTCATGGGAGATGGAGCTCTCAAGAGCGTTCTACTTATACAAGGTGAGCGTCTGTAAAAGAGTGAACTGGTTGTGGTGAACATTTTGTTTGCATGTAAATCCACCTGCGTGCTGCGCGCATGCATTTTGATGATCAGTTTATTATTTCAGTAGTTTTTCAGGTTTGCTTCTCAAATATTTTAAGACTCACCTTTGCCCTATCTGAGTTTTGTTGGGTTTTCGACTGTCGGTTGAATAAAACATGATGAAGTAATTGTAATATTTCACCTCGGGCTACAATAACTTATAATGGCAATTTCAGTTCAGGAAATAATCATTAGTTGGAGCCCTATGGTGAACAAAGTGAATGAACCAAATAATCGATAATAAAAACACCTGTTACTTGCTGCAATCAAAGGAGAAGAAATTTTTACATTACAGAAGCTGGAATTAAATAAATATTCGGCATTCCTGCTTTTATAATGACCTAAATCAAAGAGGAAATGCACTGTTGATCGTCTGATCATTTTGTCAACTAATCGTCTCAGCACTAACTGTGAGCCGGCTCTATGCTCGTGACAAACAAGCCCGGTGTGGCGCACACGACCTTCCACGCGTTACATCCACAAAACACAATCAACCGCGAGTCAGCAGCAGCTGAAGACAGCACACATCCTCTCCCCGCCAGGTGCTCCCTGATTGTCATGTTTTCACAAACCGCTGTCGGTGGCCGATCTGCGGCGCGCCACAAAAAGCAGGGGTGTGAGTTGTTGTGACCCTCCTCAATTCCCAGCAGATGGACGAGGGTCAACACCGCTGTCAGATCATCAGCATCAAGCCTCCGTGCAGCATGTGCTGTGTGCCAATCGCCTGCCTCCGCTCTCACCGGCCCACAAACCCCTGTTGACTCCACGCCCACTTGCCCATCCATTGCACAGGCAACCAGTTGCCTAGGCAACCTGGAAGCCCTCGCGCCTGTTTAAGTGTCAAGACGAATCCTATTTTACATTTCACTTGCACAACAGTTCGCTTTTTCATTCATCCAGTCATTCATGAATTTATTTCTGCATCTGCCGGTCTGTTTCTGTGAGCAAACCTGATGCTCAGATTTGAAACTCAGCATTACAGTTTCCAAATCAGACTGCAACCTGACATGTAAAAATCAGGGAAGTCAGCCTCATGCGGGTTTTCTGTCAGTCCTACAGACGATCAGAACGACTCAAACTGCCACGGTCTTCCGTCTTCACAAAGTAGGCCACGAGCAGTGAAAAAAATGGATACGGATCATCTTCAAATAGCTCCGATAGATGAGTATAAATTTGAATTCCAATTACTGTGTGCTATTTCCACCAGAGAGATTTGTATGCGTAGGAATGAATGTGAAATGAACGACAGAAAACGTATACTAAGTAAGCACAATATCACCAAGTGGCATCATTTCAGTTACATAACAGGAGATGGTTTTTGGGAGAGTGACCTGCTATGCAACTTACCTGTTGTATATAAAAATAAACTGTAATAAATGCACCAAAATCAAGCGTCCACGGCAGACTGTTACACATCTGATAGGTGACATTATGTGGTTAGCGTTATCCAAAATGACAAAGTTCTTTTTGTATTTGATTAGAAGTCAGTTTCAGACATATCAATTCAAAAAATTAAATTATCATAATGCAGCAGAGTCCATTTTAAAAGCATTTCGTGCAGCCCTTTGCATATTAATCCAGTCTAAAGTGATTTTGTTTTGTTTTTTTTGCAGAGTCACCCATCACCCAGAAATCCAAGGCAGCCTTGACTCTACACCCAGTTTGACTCCTGCGCAGCCCTCGCACTAGCCAACACCATTTCCTCCCTCTATCAGAAAAAACACGGGGTTAGGAAATTGGAAAAATGTCTTTCTGCTGTTTGGTTTTGTGTCGGAGAAAAAAGACGAATAAGAAAAAAAACACACACACAACAGAAACAGAATCACAAATAACATTCAGTTCACCCCAGCTGCTGCTGCATTCATCAATGCCAACGCTCTGTCAAAGGATGGGTGGGGGGGGGGGGCGTGACACACGCGGGCAAACTCACTACGAAGCACATGCGCGCACAACCGCAAACACGCAACCACACACGCGCGCAGACAGGCACGCGCACACACGGCTGGAGGCTGATGCTGTGCTCATCAGTGTCACTGCTGCCGAGCCCCTTGCTGCACAAATCACAGCAGGAGCGCAGACACTGGAAGGAAGAGGATGCTTACATAAAGGCGAACATAGAAACAAAAAGGCTTTATGGGGTACAAACATCCCCTGGGGCGAAACTTAGACAACATATAGAGCATGATAGAGAAGTTAAAAAAAAAACACAGTCACTAAATAACATCCAATTAAAAAAAAAAAAAAAGTCTGGCAATCAACCTTTTGAAGTCTAACACGCAAACAGCACAAAATGGTGGCTCAACAAAAAACTATAAGCTCGACAATTGCACACAGCCTTAAAGACAAACAAGCACCTTTATCAAGACCGGCTCACTGTTTCCATGGGTGTTGTATTTCTTTATTCCTCATTCTACATTCAACAGAGCACTGCTGTCATGCTCTGTACAGCCGCCCACGTTCACCCTTGCAGAGTGCGAGAGAAAGGAAGGAGAGGGAGAGAGAGGGAGCGAGAGAGGAAGAGAGGGACAGAGAGAGAGAGAGAGAGAGAGTGGGAGGGAGGTAGAAGAGAAAACCTTGATTTCACAGTGAGAGACCAACGATACATTATGGGAGGACAAACCATATTGCTCCATGCTGTTTTCCTTAAAAAAACACTACATGACCAAACAATACGTGCACATATTGTACGAATCCAAGGCGGCACGCCAGGCCTTGATTACTAAAGCCAAGGTTGCACGGCTGAATAAAGCCGAGGGGAAATGCGTGCTAGCTAAATAAGCACAGGTTTGTGTTGTTCACGTACAATGGGCGCCTGTTTACCCTTCCTAAACCTCAACAATTTACTAGCAAATTGAAATTAAACGGAGGAAAAATGCTCTTTTTATTTGAGAATTAAATTGCGAAGATTCAGGTACTGTTTATCCCTCAGGTCAGAGCAATATTGATTTTTACGGAAGGAAAGAACAACTCCCGCTTCAGTTATTTCTAATACACATGAAATAAAATGCTAAATACTCCTGTGTCTCTGTCTAGATGCGATTTTAAATTTTAGATCATGAATACTGCAGCACCATTACGAAAACTGTGTTTACAAAATATAGCTCTCGTGATTAAGGGGCAGAGAAAAGCTAACTTAGCGCAGTTTTGTTGCCAGACCAACAATTTTCCATACTACAAGCTTAAGATCTTTAAATTGTATAATGGTAGAGGTGGAGACATGCATTGGACAGGGCTACAGATACACATAAAGTCACGTTCTCTGTATTTTTTGTGAATTTGGACTGCAATTAACTCATGTGCAGAATATTTTAATCGCCACTATTTCGATTCATATTGGGAAACGCAGCTCGCGGTGTAGAAGTCTACACACTGTAGAGGATGCTGACAGCAAAATGATACCGGTCTGAATGATATGGGAATCTTGTTGGACTTGACTGATCTGTGTTTTGAACATCCCTTGTGGCCGTGACCCCCGTAATACTGTGGACATGGAGGAAATCCATCAGAGGCAGTTCATCAGCGAGGCTCAGCTCCTCTCCGGGGATGAGACTCATGGCTCATATTCAATGGCACTCATTTGTGAGAATACACAAACATCGCCCTCCCCTTCTCAGTCCACCCCCAAACAGCCTATTATAACTTCCTGCTCTCGTCTCCTCTCCCGGCAGACCACTGAGCTGACAGGATATGAAAGGTGAAAGCAAAGCAGTGGCCACCAGTTTAATACAACTTGTCTGACTGGTTGTTATGAAGGAAAAGAGGTGTGAAAAAGGAGATAATCAGATGTTTTGGCACCGGCAGGCCGCCGAGTGAACTAAAATTATTTCTCCATGCAGCCTGAATTCCATCTGTGTTACCAACCACACTGTCAGAGACAAAATGTTCCTTATTTAGCTTGTTATAAGCACAAAACCTCGTAATAATGGAGAGGAGATTACTTCATTCTCCATCTATGCTCTGTTCGCCAATTAGCCACCCCTATATTGAATCAAACGACAAGAGGGTCAAAGCTGGCAGTATCTGATGCGCTCTCTATTATCCACAGCATGAATAGCATTATTAATAGAGTGTAGCACATGCTAGCCAATATATAAAGTACAGCACACAGTATGAACACATGCTCAGCGCGTCTTTGGGCTCCTCATCTCTGCAGCCAGGTATTAGGTACCTCATTACTTGGAGAAAGATAGCTCTGTGCAGTTCAGTGCTCTCCAGGGGAATAAGGCTTGGAAAGAGACTACGCACCTCTGCCTTAACTGCTTTATTTAGGTGGTTACCACAAAAGGAGAGGGAGGAAAGAAAGACCCTTTTTATACTATTAAATTAAACCTGCACGGCAAAAAAAAAAAAATCTATAAAAAGATTACAGGATAACTGCATTGATCTGGGGGTGCTGCTCGACTGCAATACGCCGCAAAGAGATGCTTCCCTGCAGGCTGTGACTGATCCACAATCACGGGCATGTTTGGGATGCCAGATGAGCTGGATGTTGTCTTGTTGAGAGGCAGGGCAGCCTGCGTCAGCACTTGCAGGCCACTGGCCAACAGCGCTGAGCGAGGACGTAGGACAGACAAGCATGATCTGCAAAAAGGCCTTTTCCCTCCAGGATTTTCCTCTTGAGCCTGGCAGCGCTCTGAGCCTGTGAGTCTAATTCTGCCACTAGGCCAGTCCCTGGCATCCTCTCCAGATGGTGGTGAACAGGGGGGTGAACAGGGAGATTAGGAAGAGAGTGATGACTGGTTCCTGACTACACATCCGGTGGCTGAGTCCCATTCTCCTCCTCCTCCTCCTGCCGTCATATGCCAGGCATGGCCACGGAGACCGGATGCTCCCCTGTCTTTGTGTTTCAGCGAGGTGTTAAGCTGTTTATTAGTAACACGACATGATGCTGCGTGTAAGTCAACATAATACAAATACTAATAGAGGCCACGTAAAGCCGAGAGAACAAAATGGAGCGCAGCAGCGGCAAAATAATGATTTATTCACTTCTGCACAGCCATTGTTCTGTTTCGCTGGATAAATACTGAATATTTATGCGTAAAACCAGACAGAAAAATTACGTACGGATGTAATTTGTCATTACAATTAGATTCTATTAGAGCAAAACACTAACTGCACTGGTTAACAGCATTCAAATCAGTGGTTCACAGAAACATCCGCCTTTTTTTGAATCATAACAGCCAGCTTAAACTTTATTATTGTGAAACAGAAGTGAAAACTAAAAACACAAAATCACTTTGGGCCTGAGAACGAGACAATCCGCGCGAGAGAGAGCGGACGAGAGAAAGACGGGGAGGACGGGGAAAAAGTGATGTGGAGAGTGGAGCAGAATGAATGAGAGACGGCAAGCAAAAGACCATAAGAGACCGTCACAGCGAATTTCACACTCCCGAGGCTGGCAAAGCGAATCGTCTGGCCCCAAAATGCTAAATTCAACTAGCGTGGAAAGAGTTGCATCAGCTTCTATTTTCTCAAACTTCTGGAAGACTTTCAAAAGATGCTCCCGCCAAACTCCTGCTATGTGATGCTGAAAGAATGCTAGAAAACAGTAGGAAACAAAGAATCGGAGACCCCCTCCCCTCCCCCCAGTTTGTTCGGAAAAGTTGATGAGACAAGGAAAAGTGGCAATTCTTGCAAAAAAAAAAAAAAAAAAAGATTGTGTGTCTAGAAGAGAAGTGGTGGCGCTACAGAGGAAAGGATGAAGCATATTTTGTCATTTTCACCCAAATTGCTATCATTACCAATATGCATAATCTCAAAGCCTTGAAGACAGTTATGAATCATCAAAAACCGGTAGTCTTGCTAGTTGCTACTATCATCTCCCTCTTATTTCTATCTTCTACATATTGCATAAAAGGAAAGAGGACAAAGAGGAAGGAGAGATAAGGAGCAATCAGAGCAACTAAGGCAAAAGTTTGCTGCGTTGTTGTGACTGTGCAGGCTGAGGCTGCAGCTCCCTTACATAACTCCATTCATATAGAGAAGCCACGAGCCACGCCACAGGGTGGCAATGAAAGATCCCTGCACTGCCTGTACCCAGGTTCCTGTCACGTCCCTTGATTTTTACAGCAACAGGGCAGGAAATGCAGAAAAGAAAGGAAGCGTCTGGATCACAAAAGCCGAATCATCCGACGCCGATGTCGGCCCTCGGGTGATCAGGCCAGTTACAACACATACAGCATGTAATGTTACAGAAAACATCACATGAAAGCACACATGGTCATTTTGTCCTTTGATCGGACACACCGTACTATTATGATGTGAATTTAAGTAAATGAGGCCATTTTCACAAATACTGCTGAAAGAGCTGAAACAAAATTATAAATGCTGCGTGATTACAGGCGGCCTGGTGGTGTGACCATAAACAAGTTTCCCCCAAAGCTGGAGTCAAAAGAGCAAAAATACACCTGGTTATGACACACGTCCTGTGACTGAAAAATGAGCAATGAGTTTTATGGACGTGCGGATGGAGCGCTGCGGTCCTGTTAAATGTTTATTTCTGACAGGACCATAATTACATATTGTCGTGGAAGATATTGACACTTTAAACCTCGAAAATGTGCATTCACGGAGATGTGACTGTTTTTCCCCCCAGTCATTACCAGAGAAGAAAACGATGCTGTGTTCATTTGGGCAGCAGTCAGTCGATTCATTACAAACAAACTGATCAATGACGCTTGATCAGTTTGTATATGCCATTTACCACGAATATGCCACTCAGCTTCTGAGACGGTACGGTTTATCTGTAGCCTCATATATCCAGCATGGGACTTGAAATAAGCCAGTTAAGCAGTGATGTTATGGGGTTGTTAGTATGCTGAGGACATGGGAATACATGCTGCAGGTTTAGGGGTGTGGCTTTAGAGAGGTTAATGTTGGTCAGTCGGTCTAAGTTTTTGGTCCAGACATTCATGTCCCACTAAGGATTACTGAGGATTTTTGAATGACTTTGGTGAGCCCCTGACTCTAACACTGTCATCGGCTCTAATCTAATGACTTGGTCTAATCCGAAATACCTACAAACCGAGGACATTTGCATCATCCACAGCTGTTTTGTGTTTGGTGCTGATTAACAAGTGTTAGCCATGGATGTATTATAAGATCAGGACACCTGGTGCAGGGCTCACTTCCACGGGTATGTGGCACAGTGAATATGTACAGTGGTGTCTAAATCCTATAAATTATTATACTTGCTCAGTGTTAGCATGTTAGCATTGTGATTGCTTTTTAGCGCGCCTTTACATTAGCATTTAGGCTATATTTTGGTCTTGACTTAGCGCGCACATATTTGTCTCTAGCCAGTAGCCACAAGCCAGTTTTTCAGCTGTGCATCATGTATATTTAATATGTATCACACGCGCCCTTTTAAAATGTTTGTGTGGCCACACTGTCCATGTCAATATGATGATTAGGCGATGTAAACAAAGTCCAAATCACTCCGCAGGTGCCAAGCGGAGCGTTAAACCACTCCAACCACAGACTCTCACCCCCCTGACTGCAGCACGACCATAGGGAGCTCTGTCACGCCGTAAAAAATCAAAGCTAAAGGGACGTGGGTGTTGTATTTGGACTGACACACCACATGAGTCAGTGCACATGTTAAATGATAAATACTGAGACCGGTGCAAGTAAGGAATGATAAATGGCAAAGTGTGGACTGCACCTAAACACTCAGTTAGCATAAATCAGTGCTGTAAGACATAAAATGGGATTATTCTGAGAGGTCTTGTGGTTATTATTAATCAAAAAAGGAGCGAGATATATGGATGGACTGTGTGCTGGCGAGTTTATACACTTATCAGGTATGACAGATGAACAAATCACCCAAAGGGTTAGGTCCATTAATGATGCACGATGGGTTCTCATTTCAATGTGAAGTGACTACTACTTTCTAATGTCCCATTTTCACTAGCGCAGTACATCAAGCTAAGCTCATATGTAGATACATGAGCTGATGTGCATCACTGCAGTCCTTCCTGTGACATGCTCTGCTTTGTCAGCATGCATTGTCAGGTGACTAGAGAGGAAATCTTAATCCACAAGTACTTTTGTGTGAAGTAGACTCTATAGTTTGGTGTTTTTTTTCTCACTCCTACGTCCATGTTCTGCATTTTATCTATAGTAGCAGCAGATAGCAGCGTCACTGTCAGCAACACGTTTCACTGTGCCATTCCCGTCACTTGTGCCATGCCAGGCTCCGACCACAATTGCTCACGAAACAGCATGGGTGTCCCGTCCATATGGAAATTCTGCATAAGAGGAGTGTCTTCCACTGCAGAATGGCTGAAATGTACACAATAATTACATGGCTGGCTTAGCAAGAGAAGAGGCGCAGGCGGATTGGACAAATTGCTACATGTTCTAAGTGGGAAGGAAGTAGGCCAGCTGAGAGGATGGCATCCCCATCTGGGATCCTCTCTCTGGAGGTTATTACTATGAGCAATCCCCCCCAATGTTTCACAAAGAGATCCAGAAACTCTTGCGCTCCTAAGACCTTTAATTCATCATCAGTACCGCTCTGCTTATAACCTGCCCTGGGCCATATGCTCCTTTTCTTTCACAGAGCATATGTCAGAAATAATAATATTGGAAATGTATTCAGTTCAGAACCCAAAGGTTAATGTATCCCGCCCTTTTTGCACTCGATTTTCAACAGATTAGAAAGGCAAATCAGCCAAGTTAACATTAGGACATTGCACATTGAGATATCCACTCTCATATCTACTAAAAGAGTAAAACTCTTTGGGCATCTGAGTTCATGAAAACCAAATATTTTCTTTTTGAATCTTCGTATTCAATTCCTCAGTGAGTCCCCCCCCCGATCCACAGTTTACCTGCTGTCACACACAACGTCCAGATGGCCATGTCCACAGAGCACAGCCTTACTGATACACAGCTACTGTTACACCCGATGTAACAGCTGGCTTTTAAAACTACTGAGGGTGAAAGGGCAAGGAGTCACAGCTCTGCCTCCTTCAGGTCCACAGCAGCAGACGGTGAAACTCAGAATCGGGCCGTGTATGGCATTCATCCAGGTTCATCATCAGGCTGTATATGTTGTATATCTAACAGTGCTTATGAGCGGTTGTGTTCATAATGGCCCGTGAGACTCACCTGCAGAGTTGCATGATGTTGGGAATCCATCAAGGTGGACCAAAGGCAGCGAAGGCATGAGGGAGAGGAAACAAAAGGAAATCAATGAGAAGTTCAATAGGTGTTAAGTTGAAAATAAATCAGTTTGTCAGATCCTAAGTGGGTTACTCAATAAGGCAGTGTCTTCCATTATGAATTAATTATATCCGTTTGTCTATATTACTGGTTCTCAAACTATGGCACCTGTACCTCTGGGGGTACGCGACCTTCTTGTGGCGGTACTTGGAGGTTCGCTGGAATGAAATTTAAAATGAATTTTGCATTCCTTGAAATTGTTTGTTTTGACATCAGCCTGCAGCCAGCGTTCATGGATGTAGTGGGCATCCATCCATGGTTAGCTGGTTCTGTTCACGATTCGACAGTATTTGAAATAAACCTGCCTCCTGCATAAACCGCCCGTAGCTGAGAAGGGCCGGCCACATTTCCGTAAATTAACGTGTCAGAATGGAGGCACTTGGATATTTTCTGAGGTGGTACATGGTGTGGTACATGGTGTAAAAAGTTTGAGAAACACACATGTATAAATATATAGTAGTAGTAGTACATGACCCTTAAGCCACATCCATGGATATGTGGCAATGCACAAGCCATGATATAATGATATTCTGCTAAATTTGGATGTGCTGTCAATAGATTCAAGTTAATATGATCCCAAGTTTGACACCTTTCAGAATAAATTGTCAACCAGCCACCTTAGTTTGGTTTTGTTTCTCTTGTGAAGTAATCAGTGTGTTCAGTTGATGGTTTAGCGCGCTGACAGTTGGCGGCTGCGCGCTTATGACACTGCTGCAATCTGTTAAAAAGGTAACTCAATAAAGAAGCTGAATAATGTAGCTCAAGATATTAAATGAATAATTCATGAAATAATCACAAAAAGACACAAGCTATCAGGACAAGTCCGCATACGGCTGACATTTTCGCACTTCCATAAGACGTCAAAAAGACGTAAAAAGAAGTCAGACGTCGAAGTTCAGCAAGAGACTTTATTACTGCAGACAGCATATTTATTTACATATCTGACGACATTCCTGTTCAGTGTCATCAAGTCAAAGTAACCACAAAAATCAGAGATGCTCCTTATTGAGTTTAGATAATTATGGTTTGGGCTGTTCGATCTCCAGCGGACAAAATCTGCTGACGACCAGATGCTTAATTAAGTTATTTGACTCTGCATCCACTCAGGCCTCTCTCCCGTCCGCTCCTATCTGCCCTGATAGCAACAGGCCTGACATAAAAAAGAAATCACAGAGAAATGCCACTGAACAGACATTATGTCGAGAAACACTTTTTTTTGTCACAGCCCTGCATTTACAGTCATTTTCTGTCCATTCTCGAGCCATCCAGGTCAGACAGTACGAACCCAGCAAAAGTTCAATGCAACCTTTATCTAAACAAACCTCACCAGGAGCTCAGCTTCCCATAAAAAAGCAAACATGACTTCTCTACTGCATAAATTTGCAGAATATGATTAATATTAGGCAACATGTGAAGCGATTTTAACATTTCATAACATTCTGAACATAAAACATGTGAAATCTCCTCCATAAAAGCTCTTCATAAGCAAGGGATCCAACAAAAATGTCAGTTAGAGTGGGTGTTATTTTCTCCAGATGGACACGAGAGGACAAATTATCCAGGATGTTCAAGTAAGGCTCCGTAGAAACAACCAAACAAACCAAACTGCTTCCACGTTGAGGACAAATTAATGTGTTTAGTGCCTCTTCGTGGTTGGACTCTATGTCCAATAACTCATAGTCATCAAAAAACACTCCATGTTTGGCTTTGCAGTAGCAAATCCCCGTCCTTGAGTCAGTGCAGGCTGAAGTGTTGCATTGCTCAGCACGGGTCATATGCAACCAGAAGAATTTTCAGTGACTCATCAGCATACCAGTTAATTCACACAGTGCATCATATAATAGCTTGCTCAGTTCTTCCAGCAGTCAAGCAACTAGACGTGTTTTGAGACACTCTTACCAGCAAGACACGTGTACAAGAAAAAAAAATAAAGCAACATGCCCTGAAGGAAAAGTAAAACTAATACACATGAGGTGGCGGGAAAGTGCTTTATCAACTAATTGCTGCTTTTAAAGTGCCAAAAGAGCAAAAAAGTCCATTCTAATTGCCCAGAGCTCAAGATGGCATCTTTAAATTACTGTCTTACCCTAACATCAGCTCAAAACATAAAAATATTCAACATACTACAATATATGACAACGAAAAGCATCTTAAATTACAGATTCTTTGGTATTTTTTATGAGCATCATCACTGATCATCGCCTCAATTCATTTTCTGTTGACTGAGCGGTCAATCAATCAAATCAATTAAACGTTTAACTCTAGCGCTGACGAGAAAACGCAGATCAGCTTGAGTGGTAGTCATTGTGCGCGCATCTGTCTGCAGTATGTCACTGTCTACTGACTTTCTATGCATTCACCCTGTGCATGCTGGGACACGTTGCATCCCGTTATGACTTAAACGCACCTAAACAGTTTCAGAAAGTGGAAAAAAAAACATGTTTAAGGGTGAATGAAAGGTTAAAATGTGTCTTCTGATCACACAAATGCTGCAGAAAAACGTGCGCAGATGTGTCGGAGAACAAATACTGCGCTGAATTATTCCGCCTATCCAAATATACCAGACCAGTAGCTCAGGTCGACCCGCCCTTTGGAGGCTCTATCTGATGAGAACCGATCCCTTTTTTGTCAGAAATCAGGATGTCTAGCCCTGGACTAGCTGCAGACAAAAGGGTCTGAGCCAGTGGTCAATGTGATATAGGGACAATTATCCGCACAGAGGCTTCAGAGATATCGAAAAGGCTGGAGTGGAAAAAAAAAAGAAATATGGTTATAATCCCAGAAAATGATTTAGATTGATTCAGTCAGACAAGTAGTGTTAAGAAGCTTCCTAGACAGCAGACTCACCCTCACTACCCCAATTCCTGACCCTCCATCACAACATGACACCACTGCAATACCTTGTCCCTAACCCCTCCTTGACAAAACCCCCATTACGTCCATCTCCTCTGGGCATTGCACTCAACTGACACCCATCCAGGCAGGGGCAAAGGCCTGCGTGTGGGGAAATTCACACATTCAGAGAGTACCACACATACACACTCGCACAGAGCTACTCCAGCCACCTACTTGTATTACATAACGCGCGCCACTGCCTACCCATCCACCACCAGATCTGCACTCCACTCAGCCACCGACGGAGATGCATCACCAGAGCTCTTCCACGCTGCAGAAGTATAACAATGCGCTTCATATTTCTCTGCCTGGAAGACTCGTTTCACGACACGAGCGCAGGTCTCCCGGGCTGCTGATGCCAGATGACCTCTGTCTGTCCCTGATAGTGTAAAACTCAGATTTGAGTCAGATGGACTTTTACCAAAACGTGACATCTGACAGTGCATGAGTAAGCGCGTGGCCAGAGGATTTATTTTGAAAGTTTACCATCTAAATCCTGCCCAAGCTCTCACTCTCCAGCCCACTAAAGGTACGGTCCTGTTTACTGAAAGCCCTGTTGGCATAAAGAGACCAAAGGAAGATTTGTTTTAATGGGGAAACAGACAAATGTAGCTTTGAATTAGCCTGGGCCAAGATGAGCTGCCAGTTTTCAGCCAGATTTCATGCCAGATTCTGACACAACAAAAGATACCTTCTTTCTTTTCTTTTGGTTGGATGGTCTCTGGTAATATTTACACTACTAACTAGTGGCTTTTCACATATTTGGCTTCAAGAGATGCCCTACACAAACATGACTAAAATGAGTTATCCTTTGTGTTTAAACATATTTTTTTTGTGCAAGTGCTTGCAACCAGACAAATAACACAGAGGTCTGTAAGTCAACAGCACAGTACTGCTAAGAAACCAATCCGCAGAGGAAATAAATGTCCTCTAAATGTCTTGCAAAAAGGATACAAATGGCTCACTACGCTTTAACACGGCAGCAGGGTGCATCTCTAGACACCAGTTGGTCCAATTTCACAACAGAATGGGTCCAAGAGCACAGCAGCGCCCGAGATGTACTGCGCGGCAATACAAGTGTCATAATTCCCCCTTTTTAGCCGTACAGTCATTTATTCGGGGCCAGCGGTTCATTCCAGTGTGCGAATAGAAAATCGAGGGGAGAGCTCATCTTCTGAGAACAGTGTCAGGCTGCTGAACAGTGCACTTTTCACGCCAGACTCCTCAATGAGGAAAATCTCATCATCCAAACCGAAGCTGTTGAGAAGCTGCAGTGACACAGCCCTGAGCGAGACTCTGAACGGCTTTAACCAAAAAAAGAAAAAGGGGTGTGGGTGGGGGGCACTACAGAGCATCCGTTCACACAGAGAGGGACGGCACCGTCGCTCAGTTTACAGCACTGTCTTAGAGACACTGCATTTAAAAAAAAAACAAAAAAAAAAACGACCAAATGGTGCTCGGCAAACACTGTAGCATTCTGGTAACCTTTTTCTTCCAAATCTCCATAGTAACATCGCTCCTAACTGGCAAGCCGTTGAGAATATGACTCCTATGAATGATTTCTTCAGATTTTATTCACTTTTGGCTTCTGATGTTTGCCGTTGGCCTCTTGTGTCCTGGCCTGCTATAATTTTGGCTGAACCCGGAGATAAATGCGCTGCCTTGGTGCCAGAGGCTCCACTTTTTTTTTTTTTTCTTTTAACACAGGGCAACCCTCCTTACACTCTCTCTCATGATTTATGCATATGTATACAAATACCGCAGCAATGAAGTCATTAAGCTCGCTACGCACAAAAAGATATTAACCATTTTGCCTCTAGAAAAGTTAGGAAATGAAGACAGAGTGTGCGCTGCTAAAGTCAGACCCCCTAAAACCACATGGGTATGATGCATTATGGTTATGATTTGTGCTCACCACGAGTCATTATTTTCTTGCGAAATGGAAAAGAAAATGTTTTAATGCTTTAAAATGTTCCGCAGCTCTGAACTATTATCTAATTAATAATGCAGTCCTCAGCTATGGGCAGCATTTGGTGTATGCACCACTAACAATAGGGTCCATTCAAACCTAAATGTTAAAGCTATGGTTGAAAAATCCCATAGGGGAAACAAAAACAAATGCAGACATGAAAAGAGTGGATGACATTCAAAGCCTAGGAGTGCCACAGGAAGTAGATCCTGACAGCTTGGAGCCGAAGTCCTGTCCTGATGGAAGTTGTTCTGGAAATCCCCCCCCCCCCCGCAGATGTCGGGTCCAAAATGGGAACTGTGATTGTGTTCCTCGAGGGGCTGTTGTACATGCACATGTACATGCAGTTCACATACCCCACCACATGACACGAGTCCTGGGTCACGGCCAGGGGGGATTCAGCGGTGGAACAACTTTAGGTTATTCCAGTCGGGGGAGGCAGGAAACGGGGGTATAAACAGTAAATGGGGGGTCACATTACATTTCCTCTCCAGTGATTCCCACAGAAATAAAACCAGCTCTTCACAACAAACCCTCCTCAGTGTTTAGTTATGATTCACGAAACAAGTCACCAAAATATCACTGCTGATCCAGACTTAAGCTGAGTAACAGATGCTTCAGCGCAGATTCAAACTTTGTTTTGTTTTTTTGAAATACTTTATTAAAACCAACTGTCCACTGCAGCCTTTTTTCCCCTCCCCAATTGTTACAACTACCGCCGTGTATTTTCCCTCACAATCAGCAACTAAATAAACTGGAAAACAAGCAGCTGGCATGTTGCCTGAGTGAGCTTCTTTGAAGACAGCGAACACAAGGCCGGAGGACATGTCAGAACACCGTCAAAACAGTGACATCTGCAACAGGAATGCAGGACCTGAGTGATAACGCTCAGCTGGCACATGTTAAACAAGCTGTACTGACAAGAGGGTTAACTTCAGTAAAAGGAGAGCTGACAATGCTTACGCTATTCTCAGTTCGATGGAAATAAACTAAGAAGAAGTGTAAGGATATATACGGAAAATGATGCTCTATTTACAGTGTGAGAGCAAATGTCAAACTGCATACACATCTAGTCTTAACTCCTACAAATAGGCCACATGATCCTACCTTTAGGGTGGCTCAAGCAAGAGTTAAGTCGAACTGATTTTATCCTCACAAAAAAAAAAAAAAAAGGTTTATGTGTCATTTTTTTGGGGTGGTTTTACACTCTCTGTCCATCCGTGGCCTGAAGGATGGGAAACGACAGAAGCATTTCAACCTTTTGCCCCGCGGGATTCATCCACGCAACAAAACAGCAACTTTCATAAAAAAAAAAAATTAAAAAAAACTCCAGCGACCTCATAGACACAAACTCAAATTATGTCCTTGAAGATTGACTTCAAACTGTGACATGTCCCTGAGCTGTTAAGGGAATTACATTGAATTTCCACAGGCCTGAAACCTTTAAATAGCACATTCTCAATTACAGGAGTAACTGACTTCTAACACCAAAGCTATAACTAGCATAGACTGTCATACTCTGCAGCGTTATGGCCTCACATACTGTCGGCCACACTTCCTTTATCCGGCATTTTCCTCCTCAGTGAAGAAAATGTGCTCCCTGAGGGAAAGAAAAGTGCCTGTATGAGGTTTCTCTTCAAAAGAGAAAAGCCAACTGAGCTTCTTTTTCTAAATAACTGAATAACTAAAACAGGATCACTTCCTGCATTTCTAAATGGCATCTTATGAAAAAAAAATTGCTCCTGCGGTCCAGGTTGATTCTTTGCCACGATTCTCCATTCATCCCCAATTAAATGAGATCTGAATCCGCCCACAGTTGAATTTCCATAGACAAAACTGTTCTCAGATAACCATTTCTATTCTAAGGACACTTCATTCTTCACCATGATCCTCTATCCATCCCCAACCTGGATGAGGCCAGGATCTTCCCACAGTTAGTCACGGGACTGCTGGCAGGCTGAGGGGACTTGGAGGCATATGCGCCTTTCCATCTGTTGCTCACTCACTGCTTTCCAAACCCCTTCCTCTGTCAGCAGCCATCTGCTTCCAGCCCTACCCCACTGGCAGGAAACATGAGCACTTCCACCGTAGGATATGGACGATGCACAAATTGAAAAAAAAAAAAAAAAAAGAGGAGCCTATGGTAAATTTAATTGACCTCTGACTCAGACTTAAAACAAGATAATGTTGATAGAAGGGATCACAAGACAATACAGCCTTAGATGAAGGACTGTTACTAAAGGGATTATTTCCATAGTGCATTAATCTGGCTTTCTCCCCCCCTCGGAATAAATAATTAATAGTAACGCTGCAGTGATTAGTCAGTCAACAGAAACTATTTTCCAGCTTCTTAAATGTCAAGATTTGATGCTTTTATATGATAGTACACTGAATACACTGGACAAACTGTCCAAAACTCGAAGGCAATCCAAGACATCTGAAGAATTTGGGTTGTGGGAAATTAGACTTTTTTTTCTAAAATCTTTCATTATCATCTGCAGAATAATTAGCAATTGAATCAATAATCAAAATAATCGTTATGGTGTCAGAAAACAGTGAAAAACTCTCAATCGCAATTTGATAATTATCATTACAGAGAGAAAAGCAGCAAATTCTCACAACTGTGCTGATGAACAATGAGAATATTTTTATATTTTTGCCTGAAATAATGACTCAAATGAATTCATACTTGATGGACTAGATGGTTCAGCTCTACTCTATGTTCCTGGTGTGCTATGTTTCACTACGGTGAATTAAAGAGTGTACTGCATATTATTTCTTATCTTATCATCATATCATATAAGTATATGGATATTGGTCATACCGGCTGTAGCTTTCTTCTCAATGTCCTTGCAGCGGAAAGAGATTATCAATCATATCACATTACTAACCAACACGAACTGTTCATCCTCTTTCGTTCATTTGAATCCGATGAACCCACAGCGTCATGTATGTTTGGGAAACGCACCTCTTGTTCTGCAGTGATTCAAAGTGAGCTCAGCTCAGAAACTCAATGGCTCTCCTCGTCAATAAAACATTAGATCAGAACTACTCCGCACTATCCATTAACGATGTCAGAATAAAAGAAACAACCCTCCACTTTCTGCTCATAAAAGATTAGGATGAGCATACTCATACATAAAAAAAAATTCCTTTAAAAAAAAAAAAAAGGGAGAAAAAAAAAATCGTAACCAGCCACCCCCGCCCCCCCACCCCCGCCCCTTCACATTCACAACAAGAAAAAAAATTAGCTGTCCATCAATGGGAGAGAGAGAGCCTTTGTTCAATAGCACAATGGAGGACATTCTGCTGTGGAGGATAGCGTCACATTCAATAAGCCAATGCTGAGGTGCTGCAGCAGAGAGAGGACAGCGGGGCTGATGCAGAAATTACACTCTGACCCTGCAGACCTCCCAGGCCTTCAGACCGAGCCCCTGTTTACAGCTCACCAGTTCAGCTCATCGCCGCTGACCCGCGGTCAAAAGTCAGGCGCAGTGTTAAAATCCATTTCATTGGGGCGTCAGATGAGAGAAACTCTATAGGCTAATCGCCAAACAGGGAGTCTTTTGATTGTGAGGCATGTGCAGACCCGGTTATCTGCCGTGCATCTGTCAGGGGTGAAGTCTGTTACTACTGTACACCCGAGGATAAACCTATGACGTAAACTTGATGTGAAGTGTTTTCTCAACACCGCTCTCAAGAATTAAACAGGGCTGAAACCTGATACTTTTCATGCTTAACACAGAGTTGGCTCGGTTGCAACAGATGCCACGCTCCGACAATGCCTTCAAGTGAATGGGAAAATCAAAAGCAGCTTATACTTTTATCAATGTCCGATTGAAGATCTTGACATGGGAGCTGCATGCGACGCAAATGAACCTACGTTACATCACATCAAAAGGCTCAACTGAGAGCGTGACAGTGGTGTTGTAGGCCCCCGGGACATGAGACGAAGCAAAGACGCTTGTTTCTCCTACAGACCCTACAGGAGCATTCTCTCAACACAATGTGTATTTTCGAGGTAATTTGTGTTTGCTTTAATCTTCAGAGACATTGACTGGCTGCACATCCTAGAGATCAATAGAAAGAGATCGATGACATTCTCATGTCTGTGCACTAAGTGGAATCTGGAGGCTTTATGCTAGTTTAGCTTAGCATAAAGACTGGAAACAGGTGGAAACTGTTAGCCTAGCTCAGTAAGCCTGCTAACACCTGTAAATGTTTGTTTAACCCACATATAAATTTGAGGTTTCACAGGCAGTCGTGTGTTGGAACTATTTTTTGGTAAATTAAAGTCAGGGGCAATGACTTCCTGGAGTCTTGTTGTCACCACAAACTGATTAACTTGTTTGTGTACAGGGGAAACAAATCAAACATAGAACACGTTGATTGGTAAGCCTTAGGTTTATTTTGTAGCCAGTCTTTTATATATGTATATAGCATTTACAGACCCGATAGGCCCCTACAAGCAGATTTGCATTGAAAACACATGCACAAACAGTATCTGTAGATCCTGTATTAAGAGTTATTTTAATTTAATACTGCTCACAAAATTCACACACGAGGTGTTAGAATAAATGCATCAGAATAATGTGAAACTAATTCATATTTACAGCTTTCTGGAGATACAGATCTCCATTTGAACAGTGTTTAATTGGTGTGTCCTATGTGACTCTGCAAGGGGAAAAAGGAAAAACAAAAACAGGCCACGGCTGGGCCTAGTCCATGCTTCACAGATGTATTTATGCGAACCTTTATTTAGGCACAAATCCTACAAGTAGTAAATACTTACCAAGCTACTCTATAAACACCGGCATTCCACATTAACAGCAATTTACATTGACATACCATGTAAGAGACACAGCTGGCGGTATTGACTGACATTTCTAACTCTATAACGGTTTCTAATCCATATTCACAGATACGGTTTTGAAATATAATGAGCACATTGTGAAGATTTCACTTGCCAGAAGAAGCGGCGGTATTTTCCTGACACAGATGGCCCACAGTGACAACTGTAAGCCCACTTCCTGAGACCAAATTCAAATCCCACAACCGCACTCGCGCACACACAAACGCCTCAACCTTTAAACCGTTACTGGACAAAAGAAAACAGAGTGTATTGTTGTGTTTAACTCATTTTAACTCAATGATTGTTAATCAATGAATGATTGTTACAGAACCTCTGCTACAGCATGATGGCATGTGGTCAATAAAAATAATGTTAATTAAGATATTTCAGCGTTTTTCATCTCAGCGGAGGAGATCAAATCGGCAGCGATGGAAATATGCGTTATCATCATTCTCCGCGTGTGATTAGCAGATGAGCACTCTGCTCATGCTCTCCATGCCAGTTGTCTAGAAGAGAGATGCAGTGTGTACCAGGGAGCTGCTTAGGTGACACACAATGCCAACAGAGAGCTCTGAGGCTTCAGTCTGTGTGCTTTTTGTATCTCTCTGTGTCGTCCCTATTGCTATCTGAGCACACAATGTCCCATTGTGCAGGCTTATTAGTCCTTTCTTGAAATCCCAAGCACCCCTCTTGAGTAGCAGTGGATTTAGGTGACTGCCCTTGCTCTGACATTGGACTCTCAGTCGGATACATGAACGTCGGCGTGAGCTTTTGTCGTTTTAAGAGGTACAGAAAACAATGTAATATAACGCTCGGCTCGAGGAAATCCCTTCAACATACACGCAGGTCAGCAACCTGAAGTCATAACTGTCTGTTGAGATAGTGTGATGCCACCTTGAGGCTAAATTTTTTTTTTTTAAAAATCAAGGAGTCAAACATTTATGTCAGCCTGTCCATCACTGACCAGTGCTGCTCCTGCCCTTTGCTACATTCCAGTCCTGTCACACAGTCTGTAGGTGCTTTTGTACTTCATACACCTACATCATAACTACCTGCTGAACACCCCTAGAAAATTAAAGAAAATTATACAAAATTAGGGTAGCAATCAGACCTCCCATTGCAAAGAGAACCAAAGAAAAGTATTCCCAAGGCATAGGCTTGTTAATGGAGCACTCCCCCACAAATGAATAGCTAAAAATATAGCTCAAATCACATTACAGATGCCATCTCTGCAGCTGTCTCCATCTTAGTGATCCGGATTTTATTCTACTTACAAACCCCTTATCAAATCCCTGACCGAACCCAGACTCCAACTGTGGTTGGAGGTAAACAGCACACCACTCCAATCAAGTTTTGAGTTAGTAAAAATCACATTTATAAAAAATAATATTAGTTTGTTCCTCTGAATAAATGAACCTATCTGCTACTTCAAACAATTAATTATGCAGCAAGGACGTGGTATCGAATGTCTTGCCAGATGACTATTTAGTATTCATTAGCTTGGCTATGTGAACTCTGGTATATTAGGAGGACTGCTGAGGTCAAACTTTCCAGTTGAACTAAGTACAAATTGGCAGGGACGTGCACAAGTAACACAGGTGATAAACTATTGCCGTTTATTTCCTTTATTCTCCCTGTGACAGTGTATGACTCGACAACTTCCTGGATGAAGTCTAACCTGCTAGATCATTGCTGCAATGGTGCAATCCTCAGTTGGATTTGACATTCTTGGCTGACAGCTAAAAACTTTGCTGTGAAACAAACTTCAACTTTCTGCTGTATCATCATTGTTACTTCACGGCAGGCTTAAAGACAGTAACAAGAAGACTGGGCAGTGAGTATTATGACAATTAAAACAACAATATAGATAGAATTAACACATATTACTGTCAATGAAAAGTGCAGACTTAATGCTCATTACACATTTGAACATTGTATCAATGTATCAATGGTCTGCTCTGTCCTGAATTGATTTGCACCAAATGTTTTTAGCTTTAGCAGCATCCTGCAGTTGTCAGGATGTCCGAAAAGTTCCACAAACTACTGATTATCTTCCATGATTGACACAGTTACAAAGGTGCCTATGAGTGGGTCGCTCACATGGAGACACTCTGTGAACATCATAAAGGTCAAGGATCAATGTGAAGGAGAATTCAAGGACAACGTAAAAGACGAATGTTATTGACACAAGGAAATAGCAATCCAGCCAGTCAAGGTGCTTTAACACTACAGATCACAATCGCCCATTCATGCGCTGACAACGAAAGAACTAAGGAGCTAGGAACTATTCCCATTCACTCACATACCAATGGCACAGCCTTCAGGAGCAACTTGGGGTTCAGTATCTTATCCAAGAACAATTCAACATGACATTTTGGAGCCGGGACACAAATCACAGATCTTCTGATTAGTGGATGACCCACTCTACCTCCTGAGCCATAGCCACCCGGCCATGTGGAATAGCATCATCCCCCTTTGCTTTCGTGAAGGATGGCCCAGTGTACCCAATGCTTAAGGAGATAAGAACAGGAGCACTGGAGCACCTTGACTAGCTTGTCACTGCTGCCAATTCAGGAGCATTTCACTCAGTTAGGCCTTAGACCAACAGTCTTTTAGTTATTCCCAGATTCCCAAAGTTAAACTTAAACATCCATTATAAACCTCTTACGGATTACGTCAAATCATTGTCCAGGACTGCACTTTTTAGCCTGGTTGATAAAGTGCTGGTTTACCACACTAGCAACTCAGTCTAATCCTGAGAGATTTAGAGGAATTTTAGCAATCTGTCAATGAAGGTTCTCAGTCATTCTGGCCACAGGTCAAAGACATCTCAGATGTCCTTTGGTCATTTGATTATTTGCAAATTTGTTTGACCGAATTACCACAAACCGACATAGAGAAAACCAGGAGCCAGGTAGTTTTCCAGTACAGGGGGGCTGGTTAGTTTCTGGGCCATTGTGCAAAATACAATGAAGCTTCCATTTTCATGTGCTATGTGCACTGCACTTTATGGGAAACAGCAAACAAGTTACCCAGGCATGCATATTCAAATCTAACGGATTAGCAGTGAAACATCCTCAAGACTTTAAGAGTGAATCCATTTGGTACTACATATTATGTCATTTGGCTTGCACATTTCCTGGCAAGGTCATTCTCGCAGTTAGTCACGGATTAAATGCTAATTAATTTAGATCAGCTTCTGTTGACTTGTGTTTTTAAAAAAAGACAAAAGAGAATGTTGAAAATGTTCTTTGGAATTGCAATAGGAATTGGCTCACAGAAACCGAGCAGCACACTGAATATCAATCACTGCAAAAGGAACAATGTGAGGCAGAGGACTTGCACGGAAACCAGCATGGTGTGTCATCATCGTAAAAAGGCCTTATTAATCAACAAAACTACAGGCAAACCCCAGTAACAATGGGAATTCATTTTGTAAGGGTATAAGGCTGTAATTTCTATTCACTCTATCTTCAGCATGTTCAGCTAAATGCATGAGCCACTGGTTCCTTAGCAACAGACTCTGCAATGATGCAAGATTGAAGAGGAACAGCTCTGCAGTTCCACAGTGCAGGTGAAGACTAGTCGGCCAAATGTCTCCTGTTGCAGCTCTTCAAAGCCTCTTGAAGTTACAGTTATTAAGGCAACTGCATCTCATTTAACAGCGTGAAGAAGCACCAGAGTGTACATCAAAGCAAATGCAATTATTTTGTACAGGACACCGAAATATGTTATGCCTTTTGACATACGGTGTTTGCTGAGGAATATCAATTCGACACCATTTTTCCATGCAGATAATGACAGGGTTTACCCCCAAACATGTTAATGTGCTATACAGATTCATAAATAAACAGTTACAGGGAGTATACTTTGTATTGCTGTGCCTGTTTTGTTGTTTAGCATTGGGTTTTCTTGCTTTGGGGTTAAATATTTCCCATTTCAACATTTACGCCTGCAGGTGTAGACACAACGTCACAACACATCACAGTCTTGTTTTTATTCCCAGGAATGCATAGCCAAATACAGACAATGTGACATCCTACGGAGAGATTTCCAGTCTCAAAAAACAAGCATCTGGTTTAGCATGCAGCACAGAAAGCCAGGGCTTGGTTCTAATCTTTGCTAATGTTTAACTAACAGAGAGAAACATGTCACAGGCACACCAGTTTGGCCACCAATGGACAATAGTGCAGTCTTACTACAGACTTGACCCAATTCTCTTGACTTGTTGGCTAGCTAGTGCTAACGAGCTCTCTTTTTAAAAAAAAATGAACTCAGCACTCCTATTTGAGGGTTTGTTAAAGGGCATTCTGGGAAGAAAAACTCTATAACTGAAGTATGCACAACATCCACTTGAAGTTAAACACCACAAAATTGCTTTTTAAATCTCGTAACACCCGTAGCTGAAAGCTGGGGGAGGAGTTCTCCTTTGGGTTTAGGGTTTGCTCATGTTTGAGAAAGAGGAAACAAACTATTTGCATCTAAACAGATTTGTGAATGAAGCAAGTGAAGCGATAAATGTTTCTAAGAGGGATCTCATAAAAGTATCCGGTGTTGTCCCGTCAAGATACAGAATAAAGACATGCTTTTATTTAGAAAATTATGCAACTATCCTGAGACATCAAGGAAACCATCTTTTCCTCCTTGAACTCAAACCACCACCTACCAGTTGATCATTTATTATCGCGCGATGATGACCATTTCTGCCCTTTCACTCCACGACACTAAGATCTAAGGGCGGCGATCATTATCTTGTGCGATGCAAATCACAGCGAATATCAAAACTCAGAAACTCTAGCATTCAACTACATTTCCCATGAATCTTTGCCATTGTTGCGCTGCCATCTGGGAACTGTAGTTGCTGAATGTTGACAAACTAACCATTTGTTAAAATGATGTAATTTTCAAATTGCACCGCCCAGCGCAGTCAAATACTGAACAATAACACTGCTGAATCTCGCTTTTCACTGTCAGCTCAAGAATTTCTGTCAAAAAAAAAAACAGCTAGTGACTAGCAACTATCTCTCAGAATCACTTCTGTATGTGTTGCTTTCAAAATAAACTAGAACTTGATACATTTTATTTGACCAAATGTATCTAAATCAAGATAGTGCTACCAAAGATGGCGTGGGAACCAGTGGTGCCAACGCATACATCTAAGACAGTTGCTATAATACTCCTCCAGACATGACAGTTGACTCTCATGGACATTACACTGACTGCTATGTCAGCTATTGATCGGATACATGGGCGGGTGAATAGCAGGGGAGAAACCACTACCACCATTTAAAACGTTCACATCTGATAGTGCATCACTCTTGCTCTCGAGAGTTTGACAAGCTGCTGTAGCTTCCCACATAGTCGGCCAGGCAATGATCATCCTTCTCTGGTCAGGTAATAACATTTGGACTTTATTTCTAGTGTGACAAAGAATATATACGCACTGAGTGGCTTCATAACCAACTCCATTATGTCCATCATGCTATCTCCAGTAGTACATCATTATTTTCCCTGCTCTCTCTCTCTCTCTCTCTCTGTGTGCCTCTGCATTGTTCAGGGTAGTACTGTGTAACATGTGACTTCACACTGATGGCCTCTGCTCCACGGACATGGGTTCAACATGAGAAATAAATAAATCTCAGACACTCACTTGAAGTCAGACTTCGGTGCATGAGCTGTGAAAACTGTATTGGCTTCAGCAGATGCCATCAAGAAGCAGGAACTCATCTGTGTGAGCTCATTTCATTTGCACAGCCTCTCTCTTGAACATTTTATTGTTAACACTGCAGTGTATGGGGGCAATTCATGCTTTGAGCAGGACTATGAGATCGACTACGCCCCCAGCTTCAAAGTGTGATTGTTGACACTGTGCTGTGCGCCCATGACAATGTGTACATAAAAGGAAGGGAATGGAGACCCCCCTCAAAACAGACACACATCGCCCCCCTCTACCCCCTCAACCCTTCAATGAATGAGAGACACCAAACGACAGTGAAAAACTAGTGTGATCGCCCTCCTCCTCCTCCTCTTCCTCCTCCTTTACTCACCTTCAATGGAGATTACATGCTCTCGGATCTGGTTCTGCAGGGCCAGGTCATCGATGCGCTCGATCAGGTCGTAGATTGCGTAAATGTTCGGGTGGACAGACTCGAACCGATGGATCTCTGCTCTGATGGCCGCTGAGTTGGACAAACCAAACTGCGAGCCCGACGAGCCGGGTTGGGCTGCCTGGCCTGAAACAGTCCCAGAACCGAACTGACCAGCCCCTGAGCTCGCAGACGATCCGGATCCGAACTGGGACGGGATGGACTGGGGCACTGGGACGGGAACTGCCACCGGGACCGTGCCTGGAGTGGGCATGGCTGGCTGAGACTGCGGCGAGATACCGGACATAGGGACGCTCGACTGGAAATTCATCTTTTTTTTTTTTTTTTTTTTTTTTTTTTTGAGCGACTAACTCTCTTTTTCTTTTTTTCCTTTTTTTTAAACAACGGCAACACAAATCTGCAGACTAGAAATTAGGACTGAAGCGATGCGAACAAAAGAAGTCCGCGCGGAATGATGGTCTGGAAAACGATCGGCGCAGAAGCATCAATAGTTGGTCGCCAATTGCAACAAAACGCGGCTCTTGTTCATATTATTAAAACTTGACTGTAATTCATTTTCCGTTATTGGCCAGATCTATCCAGGGCCCCCTTCTCTCTCTCTCTCTCTCTCTCTCTCTTTTTCTGTGGCTTACAAACCCGCAATGCCTACCACTTGGACACTCCTTTACGGGTTACACCGCTGTTTTTGGTCAAAGCCGTTTTCCTTAGTTGCTCTGTTTGCAGAGGAGACAATGGGCTAGGCTTCAGCAAGGCGCCCTGGTCCACTGCCTTGAATGCGTTGTTTCTGCGCTGAAATGAAATAGCGTTTAGTCCTCTTTGGTCCAAGTGGTCCCTGCCCAGCGCCCTCCTCCGCATGCTGAAACGTCACCCATCACGTAATTGTACTTGAGATGGGGGAGGGTGTGATTGGATTTGGTGGAGGGGGAGAAACTCGCAACGTGCACATCATTATAATAACCTACCTGACTGTTATGCAACCCGCAGGAAAAAAAAAAAAAAGGCTACCGCAACATACAAGCGTAGATGCCGAAACTACATGAATATTTTGTTGTGTGCTGTTATTGTCACGATCAAAACACCCCCTCCCCTCCCTCTCTCTCTGAGCTATTATATCCCATGAAGGCCTACACATTCACACTTTCACACGTGCACAGACTGCAATATGGGCTTTTAAAGGACTTCTTTGCAGCAAATGTTTGTCCTCTTTTAACTCCATTTTTTTTTAAATCTCTTTATATCTTAGAATAGATTATAGGTATCTTTATTGGACATGAGCTGACTAAATATGGTGATGTGATGCCATACACGTACACACATGTGTTTGTCAATAGCAAAAACATTTTAAATATAATTTTACAGTGAGCAATCCTTTTAAAAAAATGCAGTGATGCATCAGATTTTGGTCTCAAACACATACCTGGATGTGACATTCTCCTCACCATGCATGATCAAATATCACTGCACGTTTGAGAGGTTCTTACACGATGGAAGATCATAAAAAGTGCTACGATATGGATCATATAGGCTCTCCTCTCACTGGAAAAAGGAAGAGGCAGAGCCACCTGCTGGTTTGAATGCATCTTTACAACAACAGCTGTTCAAGGCCAGATGACTGTTACAATCAGTCAAGGTCCTGTCCTGGTTTTGGTGCAGGAGTGTGGTGCTGGTGGAGATAATGACTGATCCAACACAGCCAGAAACAGTGTGTTTTGTGTGTTTGTAACATGTCATCACGTCTGTGTCTCGACTCTTTGATGCAGGAAAGAAAAAGCGTAACTGTGCCAAGATGAAAAAGTTGTGTATGAAAAATTCATCGAAATATAATGGAAGATAAATTAATGCATTACAGTTTCTGGACTCCCGGGCAGCCTGCAGCGTTTCTCACACATGAATAATATAGAGTGCAATAACCATTTTTTATTATTCTTCCTCTCAGTATTACAGTTGGAAACACAACTTCAAGATTAATATTGTGTTATTTTAGCACGGAGTGATTTCCAGGGGGTGTAAACATAGATAATTCAGAAAAGTCTCGTCTTAGCATTTTTGTTTGGACACTATTAGATGCCAGTGCTTTCTAATCTAAGGTTCTAAGGTTGCCATAGCAGTCACTTAATTTAATGCTGATGAAAGTCTCTTTCTTTCAGATGCTTCTCTAATTTATTATGTAACCAAACCTGTTGTGACAGCGGGGATGATGATGCACATCTCTGCACAGCTGCAATATGACACATAACTTTTTATTATTTGTGTCTGAGCAATTATAAATTCAGTAGCAAGGAAAACCTGCTGTTGTGGAGATAATGATCATTATTTAATATTGTCATGAATTAATGACCAAGGAGGCCAAAAAACAACTCGTATCATGACTGTGTCTTCATTTTGTGCCTCTGCTTGTGATGAAGGAGATCAGTCCAGAAGCCTCTATTGTGAAGATGACGTCTTTTATGACACATTTGAATGTAATAAAACATTATTTTCTGGATTCAGACCTGCATGTTTCTCTTTATGTAACATGAACTACTTTCTGAGACACACTCCACAGTTTGTGTGTGTTATCGTCAGCCTTCTGCCACCATCTGTTGACCAAATGTGGAACTTCCCCCTGAAAAAAAATCACATTACCACGCTCATCCTGTTGCACTCCATTTTAGTGTGAACGACATTTATAAGCAACAGTGATTGTTTAATCTGTCTATAAAGGTTTTGTCACTTTCCAGTTTGTTACATAGCAAAAATCCACAAATTTAATTTGGTGGGTCTCAAAATAACTTAATCTCCAGATATGACTCCCTACCCTTTGCAATAACTCACAGCTCATAGGCCCTTATTCAGAGTTTCATGCTCTGTTCGCTTACATGAATTGTCTGGTTCATTTAGTATGCATAATAATGCATTATAACAATAAACTTTATTCCTATAGCACCTTTTACAGTTACAAAGTGCTTTGCAGGGAAGCAAACAAACAAGAATAACAACAATAACAATAAGTTCAAATTAATACAAATTAGAACAAAAGCGTGTTTTTAAAAATTGACACAGAGTTTGCCGCCCTGATCTCCTCTGGTAGGTTAGTCCCCAGTCTCTGAGCCCTGACTGTAAAGGCTCTGTCACCTTTATGTATAAATCTGGGGTGAGGAACAATCAGCAACCCATCTGAGGATCTCCGGAAGTGAGAAGGCACATATGACACTAACAGATCGGCTAAATAACGTGGGACACGCCCCCTCATTGCTTTATCAGTATCCAATAAAATCTTTAAATCAACTCCGTAAGGTGCCAAAATCGAAGGAAGCCAGAATAGGTGTGATGTGTGGGCGCTGCTGTTATAGATTATCGTTTCATCCAGGGTGGAATAGAAGATATGACACAAGAGTACGGTACAGAACCTCAGTGTCCTGTAATCTAAGCCATTTCTCACAGAATTATATTTCAGAAAATGTAGAATGTTCAAAATGATTTGAAAGAAAAGTCTTAACCACGTACTGACGCTCTAACAGAAAGAAAAAGAGAATGAAGACTTTGTGTTTAATCGGGATCAACGCTTCATCAGTTTGAATAAATGCCATTATTTGAAATGATTAAAATAATACGTTGAAGTCTAAACTTCACAATGACCTCAGTAAGTTGAACGTTATATTTCCCAGTTGACTCATCTTGCACCAAATGATCTGCAAGAGCCTCTGAGAACCACCTCAGGACCTCAGTGGTCGCCATGAATACTTGAATAGTTAAGATTCATTTACACACTGAGAGAGAGAGAAAAAAACGTTGGAGAGCGATGTTTATGAAACCTTTCTGAATTATTGATTCTCATTTTAACTCGCAGAGGCGAGGACAGGCGGTTTATCCTCTCCCCATCTTAATACTGTAAGTCCTTGTGGCCAAAAACCTTCATGTGAATCTTCACAAAGGCTTCACTATGAAGCCATTTTGGACAGAGTATATCCTGAACTTGAACTCTAATCACATTGCTTTACTGAAGACAAGATGGAGCCAGTCTCAAATGAATGCATGTGGTCCCCAGAAAAACATCTTCCGGCAATTCCCTGTGCATACTCAATAAAATGAAGTTATTGATCAGATAATTGTATGTAATCCCCACAGGAAGCTGAGCGTTGGAATCAAAGGAGAAGCGATAATACCGGTCGAGGAACGCAGGAAAACTTCACGTACTTCCAACTTAAGCTCATTTGATTTACTTATTTGTCAACTGTTTTGCTCAGTTAGAACAAAACAGGGAGTCATATCATGTCATAATGTATATAAATAATTATAAATATGAGGGTAGGTTAGCATGCGAAGGCCGAGTCACATGTATGTTAAGTGAATAGGTTGTGTTGTGCTTCCCCACCCCTCATCTGACCCCTAATGTGTCATTAACACTCACAGTAGCCACATACAGGACAAACAATGACACCCTGTTTCATATATCACACTGACTTTTTTATCATTAGTTATGAGCTGAGTTTCCTGCCTGCGTTAGTTTCCATCTTTTCTGGCTATATATGTCCTAACATGCCATTCTACCACCTCCACCTAGTGCAAATGATTGTTTTCTGTGTGTTACGTGGAAATTATTTGCATACGGTGTATATAATTGTGTGCTTTCATTGATTGGGTCAATGCTTTCACACTGTATGTCTCACTATTTTTATTAAAGGCTGAACCCAAATGCAGAGCAGAGCCAGACAGGCAAATAATCCTGAGACAGGCAAAATAGGTACGAGTCACACGGACAGGCAGGCAAACGAACTAACTAGACGGGTACAGAAATAAACTAGCTTCTAAACAGGAAGCACAAAAAAACAAACACTGACTTAAAAATACTTATTGGCCAGGAACAACTCGCGTTCGAGCAAAAAAATTCACTCACAGTTTAATGAATGTCACACAATGTGAGTTCTGCTCTGTTTTTGACTGAGGCTAATTTAACCACATTTGTACTGTGTAATGTAACACCAGTTATTGTCATCTGTTAAGCGTGGTCATACACACATTGAAGTGATTTGTCTCTAAATCCATCTCCAAATCCAGAATATGCACAGTGTGCCTTGTGCTTGACTTGCTAGTTCCAGGCCTCCTTTGAGTATTTCCATTTTATGCAGCTTCATACTTCTACTCCACTACACCTGTCTGATCATTTTAGTTACTAGTTACTTTTGCTTATAGTTTTCCATACAAGTGAAGTCTAAGGATGATTTGGAATTTTCTCTGCTGAACTGAAACATTAAGCGTTCTTTTATGGGCCGAGAAAAACATATTTCATATCATATTTCTTACCTGAAATAAAAATTTGTAGTTATCACAGCACAGTGACTCTATGATTATCTTATAGAATATGATGCATTGTGGTGTATAAAGTAGTTAGTACAACAATTAAAAAATGGGAAATACACATTAATGCATCAGTAATATAATAAAAAAAAAAAAACTGACAGGGACAATTCATCTGCACAATTTCGCTGATGCAGGACCTTTGCTTGTAGTTGAGTATTTTCAGATTCACAGTGTGGTATTAGTGCTTTTATTTAAGTGAAGGATCTGAATACTTCATATCAAATTACTGATGCTTTCTAAAATAGACAATTAAATAAATACATTGCAAACACCATAAACATTTCAAACATTCATTTATGAGCCAAATGAGGGAACTGGCAGCTTCATGAAAGACAAAATATCTCAGGGCAAAATCAGACTTACTTGCAATGCACACGAGACAGAATCATTTCATGAGCAAACTGAACTATTAGTGCAGAAGGAAGAGATCAGTCTCTATTGATTCTCTTTTATATTTAGGCACCGTAGCGTGCCATCCAGACGCTTCAGCTTAAACTACCATCTAAGGATGTAACCGGTGCACAGTACACAGAGCCAATGGCCTTCACAAGAGCTGGCCTCTCAGAGATTTCAGATAGCTGTCCCTGGATCAGGCCACTGAACTTGCTGGCTGTTATGACAGAGCTCCTCACTCTTCTTCTCTTTCTCACAATGAAGTAATTTTAAACATGCTGTGCAAAACTGAATGAAGCAAGGTCATCTTTGTACAGTGCACTTTAATGGAGCTTATTTTTAGCAAAAAATAAAAATTGTTACAGCTTTCCTTTCCTATGTTTCTCAGGAGGATATTTTTTCACTTTCAAGGTTATCCTAAGTATTTTATTACATCAGACCTGTGTGCTTAAATGTTAATTGACTTACCAGTGTCATGTTTTGGTTCATAAGATGCACTGATTTAGTTATAGCACCTATTAGCATCCCCAAATCATTGACTTTTCACAGACTGTGAGCTCACAGTTAAGTCTAAATGACCATAAAAGGACATTTGGACACATAAAATCATTAAATTACCAGAAACTATTACAGAATAGTCTCACATAAAGATTTCATAACATTCCTATAGAAATTTAAGCTTGTGTACACAAGGTGGATAAGAAATTACTCATTGATAAGACATATATAGAAAAAAATCATGAAGTCATGCTGGTGTTAAAGAGTCTGACAGCTGTTGGGGTGAAGGGCCTGTGGTAGCACTCAGGAAGAAAACTCCTGTTTGCTTCCATTTGTTGTCTTTGGGTGGAATAAATGACTGCGATGCAGTGACCCCTAGGGGGAATTTTGTTTATAAAACATTACAAGGATTAAAGGGTTCGTTAATCTGAATGATATTTAACAAACAATTAGCAACAGAAATGATCATGCAGCGATAATGCCCCATGGCTATGCCATACACATTTTGTTCCATAGTCTGTCAAACACAAACATGACCTCTCAATGAAACTTTATTTACACTGCACGCAACTGACAGCCTATAGTGGAATTAGTCATTATTTTGATTGACTAACTCCTGATGGTTAGAGTTGTTTAATTTAAAATACGATGTACAAAAAGTACAGAGATTATATTTGGGATAAGGCTCTGACCTCATCATCTAATTGCTCTCTCTATAATTATTAAAATAATAAAATAATGTCTACACAAAGTTATAAATTAGTCTATAGGCAAGGCATATAGCAGCCATTAGTCAGAGCCATACGTACTTCAGGTTCACAATAAGGCTGTTTAACTGTGTTTAAAATGTCTCTTTGTTGTTGTTTTTTAATCATAACCAGCTCATATTGCTGAAAACCAGTAATCAGCTTCCCAAAGAACTTTAAAAGGGGGGAAGAAAGACGGTTACTAAATATAAAAAGGTTCAAAGTACCAAAAGTGCTACAATTGGAACTTAAAGTTTCCCAAATAACCTTTAAAACTCCAAAATGAGGCGTTGTTCTGGATGAAAGGGTTCTCCAGACCTCTTAAAAGGAGCCAGTTTTTCTTGCAGTGTATATTAAACTTAGCACAGCTGTCACTGGGGAGTCATAGTATTAATGATTATACTATAATTTATGATTCTTTCTAAAGAGCATTCAGGGTGGGGTACAAAAAAAATGAGATGAATGACAGCAGCCTGTGTGCATTGATTGTGGTCTTCAGTAATAAAGATACACTAAGGGTAAAATGTATTGATTGTTTGTTTGGCTGGATGTCAGATATTTGTATTAATGTACCTTCATCTTTCTTTTTTACATTGACCACAGCAAATGAAAATCAGATGCTGCAACTTTGCACATATGTGATTTATTCATTTAATTACTGTTTGAATCATATTTCCTCCCCTTTAAATGTCTTCAAAGATGCTCAGTAAGGGAAAAAATGATGAATAACAAGTTTTAATTTAATAAAATTCAGCTTGAGCTGCCGGAAAATCCCCCAAACTATCTAACTACCCTCTGCAGCAATATTGGATCATCCACACACTGCAGCCTCACATTAGCCACACCCCTTCTCATGTTGCAGCAAAACACTCCACAGCGTTTTTCTCTCTTATTTTCCCAGCATACACCTGGAGGAGTACAGTGACGAACACACATACGAATGGGCAGTTCGACTCTGTTGTAAGAACCGATTCTTTTGAATCTGTTCAGTGGGACGCAGATCTTTATTTGTTAATTTAACTCCAGTTGGCTTATAGGTAATGTAACCAAGAGAAACGATAACTATTAAAGAATAAAATTATTTTATCTGAATAAAACTATGTTTAGATTATATATGTTTATGATTTTGAAAACTGATGAAAATTATTTGATTTTATTCTGAAGGCAGTATTATGGCAAGCTAGAAGTGAATAAATATATTAAATAATTAATTGATAAGTATCAAGAGATTATTGTTTAAATGTAACCCTAATTAAGGTAGCTTCATTCATCTTTCATGACACCTACATTTTATGTAAAACTTATATAATTAGACTTATGTAGTCTGACAAAACCCTTTATAAGCTCCTATAATTTTAGATGTAGCCTACTGAAATAATGCAGGAAAAAATATCAATATGTATGCATGTAAATTCAGAATAAAAAGGCACAGCTCATAACTATATATATATATATATATATATATATATATATATATATATATATATATATATATATATATATATATATATATATATATATATATGAAAGTAGCAAGTTGACCTAACTAACATAACTATTATGCTGACTTTCATGTGGCTCTCTACTGAACGGATCGTTTACGGGCCGCCCATCAGCAGATGACAACAACAAAACAGACAGAGCTACTGAGAGGGTGTTAGCGTAGTTAGCGTTAGCTACCTGAGATAAACAACTGGTGGTTTTGTCCGTGTGTCACACCATCTCGACCGGAGTTTGCCAAATTAGAAATTTATGTGACAGCAATGTGGTTGATCTGTACAAGTAACCATGGTTGTCAGTTATTTTAATCTAGTTTAGTCTAGCTAACGTTAGGCTCGCTAAGCTAGCTCTATGTATGCCAAGCTAAAACAGGTTAGCTAGCTAGCTCAGTTGCTAGCCTGTGAGCTAGCCAACTCGCCTAGGTGAGGTGGAGACCAAGAGCAGGGAGATGCGAGCAAAGAGAGGTAAGACCAACGATATCATTCATTTAATTAATTCACTGTGGGTTATCATCCTTACAGCAACATACATCTAAACAGCTGGTGTTGGCTATTTTGTCAGATATTATTACATTTGTCAAATTCATCGACGTTAGACGGCGCTATCCTGCGCTAGCCTGACAACTGTGTTAGCTGATAGCCAGTTAGCGCAGTCAGCGGGTTATTATTGACCAGCTAGCTCGCTTGCTAGCAGTTGCTGGTGGCCCCCCTTCCTTTGGCACTGTACCCAAGATTAACCGGAGGCCTCGAGATGAATATCAGTGGCCAAGTCTCAGTGTTGTCAGTCCCTCAAGACGGCAAACATAAGCAGTTATACCCGGTTATGATGCTAAGAGGCCCGCAGACAGTTATTAACGGCAATTAGCACAGTCTGTGATAGCCAGTTAGCTGGTGAGATGTTTTTATGCTGTCACGCTAACAACAGTTAACAGTTAGTGGTTAGTTAACTGTAGTTTGTAACGTCTTTAACTTGGTGTTTATGTCAGTGCGGGCTTCTGGCTCGCCTCTCTCCAGATAAACGTCAACAAAACGTGAAGTCTCTGCTCCTTCTTCTCTTTCTCCAGGCTGTTTTTAAAAGTTTGTCTTTGTCTTACATTAGACCAACATATTGGATGGCTGCTTACATGTGAAGCACCTGACAGTACCTAGTGACTCAGCTAATAAGCTGGCCATTCAGTTAGTAGTAGAAGAAGTTGCTCTTACAAGTTTATGTGGAAGACAAAGACATGTTTTGTTGAACTTTTATATAAATCATCTAAAGACACACACTGTAATTGCACCTAATTATACTTTGAGTATTAATCAAGTGGCTTTGTGGCATTGTGGTTTGAGTAGCGTCACCAGTCACTTGTTTAACAATAAAAATACTTCATAAACTGACATTATTGGATATCTCATGTTCATATTTATGTTTTTTCCCCCCACACAGTGTGGCCTTGAATGACTAAATGAGCAAGACAGGCAAGCGCGAAGAACTCTGGGAGATTCAACATGAAGTTGTATGTGTTCCAGGTCAACAATGGCAGCACATTGACATTTGACACTGACCTTGCTGTCCAAACGTAAGACGCTAGTATTTTGCCTATTTCAGTCAGAGGTATTTGTCGGCGCACCTCGGCTGTTGTGGTCTAAATAAAGTCTCCCTTTGTCTTAGTGTTCTGGAGCTTAAACATGCCATCCAAGCCAAATACAAGATTGCAACTCAACATCAAGTCCTCGTCGTCAATGGAGGGGAATGTATGGCTGCAGAGCGGCGTGTCTGCAGCTACAGTGCTGGCACTGTGAGTTCATACCATTTTTTTTTTTGTGTGTGTGTGTGTGTCATCTAGAGGCTGCCTACACGATGTTCTGATTATTAACGTCCTACTGTTGATCCTTAGGAAACCAACCCCATATTCCTGTTCAACAAAGAGATGATCCTGTGTGACCGGGATCCAACAATCCCCAAAACCACCTTCTCGATCGAGAGTGAGATTCAGGTTAAGGTGGAGGAGTCTCTACTAATGCCAGCCGTCTTTCACACTGTTGCCTCACGAACACAACTTGCTCTGGTAGTTATCTGTTTGTTTTTAAAAGTTGACTTTCTTTGCAGCACCTGTGACAACCTTTTATGAGATTAACACGTTTTTAAATTATTTAAATCTCTTTACATATAATATAAAAACACAGTGACTAATCTGTTAAGTATGTAATGTTCCTAAGTTGCTCTGACATTGTTTTTCTTTTTTTGCTCCTCCAGGAAATGTTTGAAGTTGCCAATAAACTTAGCTCTTTCTGTGAACGTTTGGTTCATGATGAACACCTTCAACACCAAGGCTGGGCTGCTATTATGGCTAATCTGGATGACTGCACTCTGTCTTATCAGAAGTTGCTCATGAAATTTGACACTGCATATGTAAATTATCAACGTGACCTGGAAGATATTAAGGCGAAACTCTCAAAGTAAGTGCAGAGAACAGAGAGAACGTGATATTTAGTACTTGTTTTGTGCTAAAGTATTAACTCGATGTCTTGGTTACAGGTTAGGGACAGCAGTTTCCGTGATGGCCAGGATACCTCTGCTGGAGTGCTTGACCAGACACAGTTACAGAGAGAGCATGGAGAAGTCCAGCTCGACCCCAGAAAAGGATTCAGATGAGACTGAAGAGGAGAAGTCCACTGACTCTGTGCTGTACACCGCAGGTGCGCAGAGGCCTTCTAAGTTATCGGCATCCTTCTCTGCTTCAGGGACAGCCTCAGCCTCACATGAACCAGCTGGAGACCAGGAAACAAACGAAATGACTGACAGTGGTGGACTCAGAGCTGCGCTTTTGGATGACGACACTCCTGAGTTCGCCAACCCGTCCTGTTTCAACGTCACGCTGTTAGACTGGATCAACGTGCAAGACAGACCCAACGATGTGGAATCGGTTGTGAGGAAATGTTTTGACTCCATCAATAGGGTGAGTCACCGATGTATGAATAAACATGTCTGTAGTGCTGGAAAAATGTTGGCACGAAGTGTTGTGGAAACAAATCTTTAATGAAATGTTTCTTTCAGCTTGACCCTCGGATCATTCAGCCCTTCTTGACGGATTGTCGCGACACAATTGGCAAGCTAGATAATCAAAACATGAAGGCCATTAAGGGGCTGGAGGACAGGTTGTACGCTTTAGACCAAATGATTGCAAGCTGTAAAAAGTTGGTGAACGAACAGAAAGAACTTGCTCAGGTATGTGACAAACACTATCAAATTACACCCGCTTCTGTTTTTTTTTTTTTTCTGATTTGTGCTTACATGTTATCTCTCGCAGGGATTTCTGGCCAATCAGAAGCGGGCTGAAAACCTGAAGGATACATCTGTTCTGCCTGACTTGTGTCTGAGTCACACCAACCAGCTGATGATCATGCTGAACAACCACAGGAAGCTGCTGGACATCAAAAAGAAGTGCACCACTGCCAAACAAGAACTCGCAAACAACCTTCAAGTCCGACTGAAGTAAAAATGCTTTGTCCCAAATATTTAATGCTTCATAACTCACAACAACTTACATTTGCAACTTTAACGCTGCTCATAATTTTGCATTAGATGGTGCTGCTATGTGATGCTCCACGCAGACCAGGATGGAGAGAAGCTTCAGGCTCTACTCAGACTCCTGACAGAGCTAATGGAAAGAGTGAGGGTGGTGGAGGCCCTCAGTACCGTGCCCCAGATGTACTGCTTGGCAGTGGTGGAAGTCGTCAGGAGAAAAATGTTTATGCGCCACTACAGAGAGGTCAGTGCTAAAATCCAATTATTGGACACTAATTGCATGTTCAGACGCAGCAATACAAAGAGACATGAGCCCGTTTTCCTCACGAAGTCTGAAGCTTTTGGGCGTGTTTAGCGCCGAGCACACAATTCACATACTCAGCACTAATTGGGCAGTTGTTTTGCCACGATTATGCTGTTTACTGGTGCTTGACAATTCATTTTTTTGTTTGTTTTTTTTTTTTTTTTTCAGTTTGTTTGTTTTCTGTTTTGAAGGAAATACTTTGCTTTTCATTGGCGTTGCGGTCCTGTATATTTGCTGGAACTAATCTTGATGCCCTTTCATGTGGGACATCCTATTCCACATGCTCATGAAAGACCACAATGTGGTTTGGAAGTTGTGTGATTGGTGGCCTCTCACATCACATTAGCATAAAGCCAAAACTTTTATCAGCTCTGTAAATCTTTTCAAGAGCCCCTGTGTACATATTACGCTTCAGCGGCACTCTTCTTTGTATTGCGATATCTAAATGTGAGTAAGAATGGGAGCTGATTTTTATCATGTCTGTCTGCTTTTATTGAGCTGATTTTTATTTTTCCATTGTTGTATTTCTGTGTGCACCTTCTTCTTTCTTTTTTTTTTGTTTTGCGTTCTACATTTCTAGATCTAATCTTGTCTTAAACCAACCTGACTTCTTCCTTTTGTGTCATCAGGATAATCCGACATTGACTGTACAGTGATCGTGAATGAAACAAACAGTTTTGACATTTAAAATCTGAATAGAAAACCGCTTTTGTAGCTGCAACATTAAAAAAAAATATGCGTAGGAATGTCCTGAAAGTGCACATTATCAGAAACACAATTATCGCCTTGTTGTTGTACAATCTTTACTATTATTCTTTTCAGTGGGCGTACGCACTTGTGAAGGATGGAAAACTACTGTACGAGGCGGAGAAGTTCAAAAGGGAATCCTTTGGGAAACTCTTTAGTAAGTGTTTTTTTTTTTTTGTCTAAGCTGATGACATTTGAGTTGTCACCGTTGAGCAATGTGCTTTTGAAACGACAACATTCAAACCGAGATCAGAGTTTTGATCTGTTTGCTTATTTCCTTTCAGGGAAGTCTTTCCTCAGAAATCGTTTGTTTAGAGGACTCGATTCGTGGCCTCCAACATCATTTTGTGTAAGTTAGAATTAAAGCCCAGTTTGACAAAGTTGCCATTATCGTGTGTATTATCATTATTTCCACTGTATTTTAAGGCGTCTCTTCTTTTGCCCTGTTAAATTATTGTTTGTAGACTCGAAAGCCCAGAAGGTTTGACGATGAACTTCCGGACATCTCTGTGGAGGACCTTCAGTACTTGAAATCTTGTTGTCCTCTCGAGGTGCAGCCTTTCCTTATGTAAGTCACTGTCCTCAGTTAGAGAAGTGAACACTGGCAGAACAACTTGTGAGACTTCTTGTGTTGTTTTGAAATGCCTCACAAGCAAGTATTAGTATTCATAATCATAATATTGATGGTGATAATGATAAAAAATCAGATAACAATAATTCCGGTTGACGTTTTGATGGATATAAATCCTAATCCAACTTTAAAACCTTTATTAGACATTTCTGATTTTCTTCTTTACATTGAGTATTTGAGTACTATTAAAACTAGCAGATAACAACGTAGATTAGCACTGAAATCTAGTGAGATCATAGTCTGGGTATGTCTGGTGAGTAAAGGCTGTTCTACAGGACACTGTACATGAGATGCATATGATAAACAGGCTGTTTTTTAAGTTGATGTTAAAGCTCTAAATTACCTAATATTTATAAAATAGTATTTCTTACTTTAGAGCCTGATCCTGTCAAGTGGAAATTGGCCTGACACCCAGCCATTGTGGCACTGTGTTGTAGACCTCTGCCCTCAAACTGTTGGTACTAAAAGAGCTAAAACATCTTAATCTAGTTTTGAAGTTTTTGTCCTGAATTTTATTCCTAGTGTGTTTTTTTTTTTTTTTTTCTGCAGGGTTCCCACAATGTGTGACTTCGAGCCCTTAAATCGCCACATAGAGACGCTTCACCAGCTGGTCCAAGCTGCACAGAGTGTGGATGAGATGTCTCAAACTATTACTGACCTGCTGAGTGAACAAAGGGTAATGAATGCTTCATTATTTGTGGTATTTAATAAGTAGAAATATAGGTATGGCAATTATTGTTCTTACACATAGCATGATTTTGAGCTTCTCATTTTTTTATGTAGTAACTATTTCCCCTCTCTCCTTTCATCTGTTCTGTCTTTGCAGGCGTCCTATAGTCGGAGCACTCACAGATCAACTGTGTTTACCCCACAGTCTGAAAGTATACCAGGGACCACAACACCGATGTCCTCCAAAACCCCATCCTCTCTTAACCTTCAGGGACCCAGCTGCCAGCCTCTACATGTTCCCGTCCCAGCTCCTCTCGAGGACTTATCCCCAGACAGCATAGACGCACAGACGTTTGACTTTGAAACCATCGGCCATCCGAACATGGATCCAGTCCTGCAGCAGGGATCCCTTGACTTGGATTCTTTAGCAGAGAGCCCCGAATCCGACTTCATGTCTGCTGTTAACGAATTTGTGATTGAAGAGAACTTGACCTCTCCAAACCCCATCAGTGACCCTACCAGTCCTGAAATGATGGTGGAGTCACTGTACTCTTCAGTCATCAACGCCATCGACAACAAGCGAATGCAAGATACCACAACACTAGAGAGGGAGAACTCAAGGATCACCGTCCTCAAACAAATTATTGACAAGTACCAGTCAGCTGCGGAGGAGTCTCATTCCAACCTAAAGAGTGTAAAGGAAGACCTCTATCACTTAAGAGGCATGGTGTTAAAAGAACACCATGACTTTGGCTTTGTCTTACGGAGTGTGGCCACAGAGGTGCGCGACATTGTGGACAATATCTGCCAGACCCGTGACCTGGAACAGAAGGAGAAGCATCAAAGTGAGCTTCTCTCCCTTCGACAGGAGCTCGAGAAGCAAATTCAGACACTAACGGAGGAAAACCAAGTTAACCAGAATATTGTCCGAGATGTCCAACGTGCAATGCTGGAGCTGGAGGGGCTCATGGAGCGCAAAGAGAAAGAGCTTACTCAGCTCGAGAATGAGAAAGAGAGGTGGGCAGAGGCAGAGAGTAACCAGGTGGATAGGATCAGAAACCTGGAGCAGATGATCAGTGAACAAGCTGAGGAGATCAAGACCCTCTCGGATTCAAGAGACTCTCTGACCAGCCAGCTTCAGAATCTGCACTTTGAGATTGAACGTAGCCAGCAGAAGATTCGGCAGGAGCTGGAAGCTGCCGAGCAGTCCCACTTAAAGGAGCTGGAGGAGAGAATGAAGCAGGAACACAAGGCAGAACTGGAGACTCTTACCCAGGAGAACCAGAAAGCTCTGGAACAACTGGCTGCAGAAAATAGTGCAAAGTTAAGCGAGGCAGCTGATCACCATGCCACTGCACTTAGAGAGAAGGACAACCAAATGAAGGACTTGGAGGCTCGTAGTACCGAGCTCGCAGAACTCCGTTGCAAACTAGAGGTGGAGCTAGCCCTCAAAGAGTCAGAGACCGAGGAGGTGAGGCTCTTATTTGAGGAGGCCAAGGTTCAGCAGGCAGAGGCTGTGAAGTCCCAGGTTGAGGCTGAGACCAAAGTCCTTAGCGAAGAGCTGGCAGTTATCAAGAAACAGCTTCAGGTAAAAAATGAGGAGTATGAAGTGGATCTCGCGGAGCTGAGGACTCTCATGAGGATTGAGAAGGATCACTGCATCTCAGAGCTGGTGGACAGGCATGAGAAGGAGACGATTTTGTTGCGCGACGAGCTCTCCTCTCTGCAGCACCAAGCCCAGGATGCTGAGAAGAACCACGCTGACCTGCAACAGAAACTTAAGCTGGAAGTGGACCAGCAAGTGGCTGCTCTGACCGAAGAAAAGGAAAAGCAGTTGAGGAGTTTTCAAGAACTGGAGCAGGAGTTGAGGACTGTTATCAGCAATTTGCAGGCAGAAAATGACCTGCTCTCCAAAAAACTAGAGCAGGACAGACAAGCAGTCGAGAAAGATTTAGAGAGAGAAGACGCCTCTAATGTTGCATCACCAGATGCTTTTAAAGAGTTGCAGCAGCAGAAGGAGGAGATGGAGAAGAGACTGTTAGACAGAATTAAACAACTCGAGAGCGAGCTTGATGAGAGACAATCCTCAAGAAGGTAACATTTTAATCTGCTCACATCCAAAAGTTACACTCATCTAGGTCCATATTACATCACCTCTTTGTCTTAATTATGTATTTTTGTGTGTCTTAGTGATGAAAGGTCGCTGCTTCATGCTGAGGAGTGTGCAGAAGCCGGAGCACCTCTGTCTCTGGACTCTGCGCTACAAGAGCGGCTGCAGCAGGAGAGGGCCTCCCTGCAGACCCAGCTGGAGCTCCTGGAGAAGAAGAAGAACGAGGAGATACAGAACGTCAAGACATCACTGATCGCAGAGCAGCAGGTTTGTGTTTGGGCCTTAAACAGGCGGGGAAGTTGTTCGCTTTATTCAGGTCTCTTGCAAGACAGTGTACCTTAGATCGCTGCCATAACTGATATACGTATACGTTGCTAAATAGTTTATTTGCCCTATGTCCGATGGTTTCACCCCAACACACTGCCTGTGAACGTGCCCTAACCTTCAAGAAAGTAGTGTATTTTGCGGCTGCTGTGCTAAAATGCTTTAATTTTAGTGAGGTGTACAGATAAACTGACAACCGAGCGTACATAGTGCAGTATGAATGCTCTCTTAATTACATTTAAGCGCCGTCTAGTCAACTTTAAACAGAGTAACGATTTGCTTTGCAATGCGATCCAATTCGGCAGTGCCCACTTTGTGAAGCCTTTTTAATTTTTAATACTTATTGACAGTGTCACTCTCAGACAGCTGCATTCAGTTTCAAGTTCAGCCTCACATCAACAGACCCGTCTCAGATTTATGTGTCCGGCACATTCATTTTTTTTTTCCTATCTTGGTCCGTCGGATCACTTTACACCGAGAAATACCCAAAGGGCAGCAACGTTTCACAAATTGCTCTCTTGCTACAGATTGAAGAGATTTCTGTGAATCTCTGGAGATACTGGACCCCCCCCCCTCTCTCTGTTGGACCACCCTTCATAGTTTAAGCTGATAAGAATTTTGTTTTGCACAAAATCAGATGTAATTATGTGGGCTTAAATGTTATTTCAAATAATAGAAAGTACAGCTTAATTATATTTGATGTTTGTTACTGGGTGTGATAAAGAGATCAGATATGGAACAAATCAAACAAACAACTGTAACTCCCATGGGTGCGAGCCGATCTGCACGGTTAGAACTTCCCCTCAGATCATTTGTGCTTCAGTTTAAATTCTCTGTTGACTAAAATGGATGTTGAACTTGCTAAAACTAAAATTGTTTTTGTGTGTGTGTGTGTCTAGACTAATTTCAACACCGTTCTAACTCGCGAGAAGCTGAAGAAGGAGCAGATCATCAATGAGCTCACGGAGAAGTTGCGGAAAGTTACCCTGCAGCAAGAGAAAGACAAAGGTGAGTGCCGTAAACACTGAGCGTTCTTCAACCATAAGCTGGTAATGTAATGTTAATGTTAGACCTAATAATAAATGACAATAAAGAATTTTTTTTCTGTACTTGTTACTGATTATCTTAATTTATTGCAGGTCTGATAGAGACTCTCTCTGAGGACCGAGCTAGTGTCATGCAGGAGAAGAAACACTTGGAAGAAGAGCTCAACCGCCTGCGCAGCACTGCACTGGTCTCCTCTGCCTTCTTCACTCCTAACCCCTCAGCTCAGGAGCTCCCAGAGGCTGGAGCAGCAGCAGCAGCTAGAGCTCTGCCTCTCGCTGGGGCTTGTTCTTCTGAATCCATGGCTGATACCGACAGACTGGCCTCTGTAGCAGCCATGCGAGATGATGAACAAGTCGATTCAGCAGTGGATGCCAGCATGGTGACAGTCCAGTAAGCGTCCTCTCTGGAATAAACGTGTTTGTGTTGATAGTTTGAGATATGTTTTGTGTGCTGATGTAGTTTCATGTTTACACACAAGAAACAAGGTTACCGGGAGGGAAGGAATCAGGTGAAGCCAACACATTTACATGCATCACTTAACCTGATTATGGCCTGTGTCGGTGTATGGGTCCTTTTTTAATGTGTAGATTCAACTTTTAATACTCCATGTTGGGGAAAAGCACCACTGCAGCAGTCAAGCAAAAGAACACTAAACGAAGGAATAGACAACAATTAATTTAATTTGTCTTAATGATTACAGAGAATTAAAATCAGCTTTTAATCAGATTTTCTTCTATGATTTATCATAAAAGCACACCTTATTTTTTTTAACCATGTCTGTACATACATGAATAATCCACTGATCACCTGTGGAAACTGAGTTACTCAGATTCAGGTTTCAGTTGGTCTTAAAATTTAAATACGTGTATGCAAATATACCATTTTGATCGTTTAATTTCTTTGTTGTGTTTGTCGAGTACACGTTCTCCCCTTCAGACATCCGTTACGGTGCGTACAAAAAAAACGTATTTCTTCAGCAGCGATGGAGCTCATGTTTCTTGTTTACATGACATTAAAGAGATCAGGTTACTGGGAAAACACGACAATAAACGGGTCACTGTTATGGATTCAAACTTACTGTGTGTTTGAGTCCATAACATAACCGCACGTCTCTTCTGTACAATCAAAAGGTTAATGTCACTCAAATGCAGCAGCTTCATCATCGTCGTCTCTAATCTGTGATTTTTGCTTGACCTACCAACAAAAACTAATTTGAAAAGATTACGATAGACATACTTTGTTCATTCAAATGGTAAGCATATATATTTTCTGCCTCATGATATGATTGCTCTTTAAAGAATGGAGGCAGCAAAGATCAAACAACTACAACTTCAATTTTTAATGCTATCCATCACCATGTTACGTTAATATTCCTCTTTATAAAGCATATACAGCAGACGTACAGCAGGCCTCAAAGAGACTGTACACAGTCACTGACACAAAGAGGTGTTTGCATCCTTGAAGAAGGATTTCAAAAGACCGATGTGTAAAATAAAACTGGATGGACAGGACAGGGGAACAGAGGCAGGCTAAGATCAGACAGTGTAAGTTTTTCATTTATTACTATTAAGATTAAAAACAGTGAAGTAGTAACAAGACTGAAGATGATCAGTTTTATCTTTTCTACGTGACACATAGATCTTTGCTGACATTTTTCTGAGGACGTTTATCATTAATCTGATGTTTTGTCTCTAGTGATAACATCCTGATGTCAGAGGAGAAACAGCGGATACTCTTACTCGAGAGGGTAAATAGACACTCTGCATCCATCACGTTGCATTTGAGAGCGCGTGACGCTATGTTTCTGGATATTTCTGTGTTTTAATCGATTTATTATTTGTTTCAGACTTTACACATGAAGGAAGAAGAAAACAAGCGCCTCAGTCAAAGACTGGTCAGTCATTTATTATCTCTCTGCGGGCTATGTAACACCTGCTCCACTAGGTGGCAGTAGCATCAAAGAGTAAAATCCTGACCCAGGAGGCCAAAGAGCTCTGAAGGAAAAATATTTTTGTGTGTGTGGAGGGGATGAATATTAGTAACATTGTATGCTCAAAACAAAAAATATTTGTCCTGATATAAAATATATGCATTTGTGGTTTGAAAAATTAAATTAACCAGCCCGAAATGATTCACAAAATAAGATAAAACAGAAATCATATTTGGGTATAATCGTGTAAATAAAAGGTAAAGGTGCTAATAATGATTCAAGCCTATTTCTTGAAAACGCCAGATAAGACAAATGTTAGAAGTCGTCTGTATCTTGTGTTGTTAACCCTTCAGCATGTGTAACATTGTCCTAATCCTTTTCTTTGTAGATGTCTCAAAGCATGTCGTCCGTGTCATCACGGCATTCAGACAAAATCGCCATCAGAGAGTAAGTGGGGAAAAAAAAATAACACACGAGCTTAACGTGCGCTCCGATGTGATTTTTAGCTTCTTTTTTTTGTCTCTAGCTAAAACTCTGACCACCATTACATACAGAGTTATTATACACATTACTGAGTAATTACCATTAATGTCATTTTTGTTGTTGTTGTTAGCAGTTTGCAGAACTCTGTGTGCGTGTCATCCATTTATCTCTTTGTCCTTCTTTCCATGTTTCAGTTTCCAGGTAGGCGATTTGGTCCTAATCATCCTGGATGAAAGGCATGACAACTATGTGCTGTTCACAGTTGGTCCCACCCTCTACTTCCTCCACTCAGAGTCTCTCACTGCACTGGACCTCAAACCAGGTCAGCTTCCAGCTCAGACCTTTTGTAATTTTTACACATGAAATATACATACGTCAGTGAAAGCCGTTCACCAAATGGATTTAGAACAATGACACTGTATAATGTATGTACATGTGGGTGTTTTGTGCTTTATTCTCGCTGTAATTTGCTTTATGCTACACATGTGAAAACCACACAGCACAAACGCTCAGAAATCCACAAGTCTGTGGTTTGCTGAGCGTTCAGCGGGTATCTGTTTAACACGTCCATTTGTTTTGCCGTTTAGCATCAGGGACCTCAAGACGGCCGTGGGTACTTGGAAAGGTGATGGAGAAGGAATATTGTCAGGCAAAAAAGGTACTAAATTCACCAATCGGTGTTTTCATTGAATATATAACAACTTATGTATATGCTGACATAAATGAAGCGTGTTCCAGGAAGTGTGTTTATTTTTAGTGACGATTTCCACACTGAGTATGGATTAATTTTTTTGTGTGTGTCTTGATCCATGTCAGCGATGCTGTTAGGTTTGTGTACGCACGGTTTGAACCTTCTTTCTGTCTCACAAAGCGTTCTTCTTTTTCTTTTCTTTTTTTCTTTCTAGGCCCAGAACAGATTCAAGGTTCCCTTAGGAACCAAGTTCTACAGAGTGAAAGCTGTTCCATGGAACAGAAAAGTATAATAGCCAAGTAATGAGCTAAAATGTATATTTATATTGCTTAATTTTTGAACAGAAACTTCACATCATAATTCATAACTTGAAAATCGAAAGACCTTAAAAACGGAAAGAATTAAGCTCGTCATCATGCTACTTTTCGAGTTTTCAGTTCAAAGTCCCACCTGCTACCACTTTATTTTTTGTTTTCTTTTAAACCCAGATTTGTTATTGTGGACCAAATGCTATTAACTTTATTAGGGCACGGCCCTATACACTGTGGCATTACGCCATTTGACCTGTGTGTAAAATTGAGCAAAATTTGGATGTTAAATATTAGTTCTCATTATCAGCATTTGTCCTTTTGTGGAAAATACTGTGTCATTATCAACATAATTAAATAAAAAAAAATACATTTATTATAAATGTTTATGGAGGAATGTTCATGGCATGCATATTGATATATTTTCTTTGATTTTACTTATCCAGATAAATGTTGTAGTTGGAAATGTAGTTAATGCTGTTTGTTACTCACAAAGCAGTGTGGCCCTCTGTCAATACTGAAATGTACATTTATGGCTGACTGATGGAAACAGTCGTCTTTGCAATCCTTGAAATGCACTTTCAAAAAACAATGCTTTTGTTGATTTGAAAAGGGAAGTTTAATTGAGCTGTCAGAACTAAGTAAATATATCAGCACAAACTTCTCACTATCATAGATTATTGATATGTAGAAAGGAATACTTTGTGACTGTGTTTCATTATCAGAAGAAGACATTGTACATTACCCATCAGATCACACATGTAACAATAAATGACTGTATTGTAAAAGATAGAGTTTTGAAACAATAAAGGATTGATCCCGAGCATGTTCTGCTGTTTTTATTGTTGTTCTGTATCCAGGAGATTGTATGTGAAAGATGAGAACGTGATGCCATTGCACTCGTTCATTAGGGGGTTCAAAGTTTTCCTGGTTCATGCACAAAAACTCAGTAGACAATTGTTTATTTCCATCAAGGATCAGTTGCCTGACTATAGTTTATTATTAAATAAAATTTAAAAAAACATTTAGCACACAGTAAAGCTTTTTAATGCTGCTTTTATATTTTTCTGAGGGATTCAACGTGGAATAGCACAGTATAGTTTATCCATTTGATTTAGCATTTTTTTTGCTTTTGTGGAAACATTAATGTTGGCACGCTGCTGCAGGAAACAGACTTCAAAAAGGCTTCAAATCGGGGCCCAAGAACGATGCGGCCCTCATGGAGAAGGAAGCCCACCAACATCACTTTCCCAGTTCACAGCGGGGAGCATAGCAGCTCTCCGCCGAGCACTCTCTACCATGTGGGTCTAGGGGTGTTTTAACAATGTTTAGCTCTATTTTCTCCATTTAGCATAAGCCTGTTGTCACATTTGGATGGCTCCTTCATAAATTGATGGTGTGATTCCTACAATTTCGGGACAGGCCTGAATGACAAAATATGCAACACAACATTCGATACCGAGGTGGCTGGCAAGCACCAACCATGTGCACTGGACAGGCTCTTAGTGTAAATGTTTACAACCCCCCACTGAGCTCAGTGCTGCTGGGAGTCACTCTCATCAGGCTGAATGGGATTTAACATTGCCATGTGTAGTCTGTAGCTAGTTCCTCCATTAAGACTGCTTTTGACTTGCTGTCAAACTTCTTTCAGTGACATAACTACTTATCTCCAGCACAGAATCGCACTATTTGATGCTGTTAAGCTGCATGCATGGCAACTTACAAGGCGGTGTGCGTCTCTGTTTTCGTTTTGTAATGCTTTAACAGGGATCTATGATTAATTTAGCAGAAAAAAGCAACAGCAATACTATTATACACAAAACACTACATGTTACAAGAGCTTTCTGTAGTATAAATAATTTAGTTTTTTATGTAGCTCTTATCAAAGATGGAGATTACAAAGTGCTTTACAAGGAAATAAAATAATTCACGGACAAACTCATAGTAGTAAGAAACAATAATTCATGAACACAGACAGACATAAAGACACAGACACATGAAAACACATAAATAGATTTTAAAAAGCCTTTTGATGAAAATATAAGAGGCAATTTATGATAAATAACTGTTCAAATGGACAAGATAATAACAAGTTGAACTTCTCGTATAGAGTTGAACTTTAAAATAATCACTTTATTATATATACTTTATACTTTATATTTGTATTTATATAGAGGCTCTTACCATTTCCTGAGTTCACTAACAATATATCTTACACACGTACACAAATAAATTCAAATTAATTTATTTTATCACTATCAAGAAGTTCCAAAGTAAACTGAACTTTTCTTTCTTTCTTTCTTTTTTTTTACATACCAAAGCATAAAATTAATCACTTTAATAATTGTAGGAGGACAGGTGTATTAATGCAGCTTTCAAATGCCATCAGCTGAAATTCAAAGACACGTTATGATGGGCTTTCTCTGCATGTCAACATATGCTGGAGGCACTAAATTAAGGTCGAGATGAGTAAATGTGAAATATCAAAATGATGTCAGAGACAACTCACAAAGAATGTCATACAGTCTCAGATCTCGCCCTTTGTCACTGATATCCCCCTGTATTTGAAGATAATGCACAAGTTGTATTTGATTTTCCAATATCTCTGACTCTATACTAGATCGACGAAAGCTGCAAATAAACAAGCATTATTTGTCGAGTAAATATATGCATGAACTTCAAATGATGGATAAATGAAAAATAAATAGGAAAGCCTTAACATAACATTTTTATTTTCGAAATCTAAATGGAACGAGTGTGTTGAAGAAGAGCCAAGAGGCATTAAGGCTGAAACTGCAAACCAAGGAGTAAATCGACTTAATGCCATCACATTTCCACCCTATTCATGCCTAAGAAAAGGGTTAGGGAAAGAGATTAGGTTATATATCTGCTGTCAGGGACTGAAGAGACCAAGAAGAGAACTTCACCTAAACAGAATGATGATCAAACAGACATGCTTTAACAGACATGCTTCATAATCTCATCCGTTATTGTCCCCTCTCTGCCTTGACTACAGGTTCAGGAGAAAATCTTAGACAGGGGCAGATTAAATGTGTGATGAAATGTCTGAGAAATATGTGAGGATGCGCAATATAAGGATGGTTGATTTTCTACCCACATGACGAACATAATCACTATTAGTAACACATATCCACATAAATATGATAATTCAAAATTTAAACACATTTATTGGGTTCATATTGGAAATCATCACCATCTGATGGCATAGTTTTATGGATAATTACCGCCATAGAGATAATACAGCATATGAAAGGAAAGCTTTGAGGCTTCTCCACTCACTGGGAGGAGAGTGCGTAGGTTTAGTTGTGCATCTGAGCTGTACCCAAAAGGCAAATATGTGGAAAGTTTGGTGACAAGCATTCAGGCGTGTGGTTAACAAGATTGCATCTGCTGAGCAGGAAGTGTAGGATATAACTTAACTACGTATTTAAAGGGCAAATTATTTTCACATTAAGTTCAATGCCATCAGTAATCCTTCCAAATATAGACAGAACTATTTCATTTCCAGTGGAAAAAAATAATTATTCAAATACCCTATAGTGCAAATCCCATTAATTTAGTGCATGACACAGTTTTTGATTTCCTACCACAAGACAAAACGGAAAAGAATCCAGTAAACATTAAAATCTGTTGTCTTATTTTGGTAATCTGGCTGCTTACTGACAAGTAAATAATCAATACAAATAGTTCTGAAGTGTCTGAAAATAGACAGGCGATTTAAACTGTAACTAACAGCCATGCATTTTCCAGCTGCAGTGCAGTATTGAGGAAATGACACCAGCTTTGATGGGTTGTATAGCTTTTGAGATGAGCCTCTTTATGCCGCTTGCAGTTCCATTATGGCTTTGTTCGAAAGCTTGTTTACCTGCTGATAACATACACTGGTGGATTCAGGAGCACCGATCCAAAATCTGCTGCCAAAGTCACTCAAGTCTCATTGTACTGCAGGAGGGGAAGAATGAAATGTTTATGCGGAGGGGAATGCAAATGCTAAATGTGAAATCAAACTATGGGACCAATAAGGGATCAGAATAACTTTGCCAGGTTTTATTTTTAGCCCAGTTGCAATGCTAGCTTTGTGGAACACTCTTCAGTTTAGCCTCTGTGCATCTGTGTGCTTAGGTTTTACTCAGTGGAGAAATGCTGTTCCAATTTTACAACAACTAAAAAAAAAACAAAAAAAAAAACGTTAAAACTGTAGATTGTTATTTTTTCAAACAGGCAGAAGGGAACATAATCTGATTCAATCATGCTGCCTATTACTTTAATTAAACACAAATAACCTACCTGATCGAAGAAAATACCTGGATATAGCACTGTTTGTCTCTGATAATATTCAGCATCAAATAACCAGTGGATCAAAAACTGCGCATCAAATTTCATGGTTGTACATCACTTGAATGTTTTTGGATTTCACTGTTAGAAAAGCTATGGTCTCAGGTCAAAGGAATAGCCCCTCGGTTTGCATATTAAAGAGGATTTGCTAGACCTCTGTTAGCCATGCATCCCCATGCAGGCAGGTCTCCAGGGGGCCAGCAGGGCCCCACAGACGGGCAACTAGGGGGCCAGGTGACCCTGTCTCTGAGGTTAGCAGGAAACACTAAAGAGGGATGGGCAGGGAGCTGAGGAGCCACTGAGTGCGAGTGTGCAAGGCTGGTGATGGCAGCTGTCAATGGTTTGGAAGGAGAAGCAGACAGATTGTGCGTTCTGTTGGTGCAGCCAGTTCGCCACCTGGCAGGCTTTTCCTTGTTAGAACTTCTTGCTGTTTCTGTTCTCATCAGAGAAATGTTTTTCCTCTTATCCTCTGTGTTCAGGGGAAGTTAAATTTGTCAAAATGTTTAAAGATGTTCAGTGAAATGCAATTGTTTAAAGTACGCCCTGTGCATTCTGCAGAGTCTGCTGCTTCTTTGTGATTAAATGAGGGACAAAAAAAAAAAAAAAAAATAAGGGAGCTACATTTACGAAATATAATTGATTTAGATGATGAGCACCGTGATTAAAATTTTATAAATCACTACATACAAAATGTAGAGGACGCGCTTTGTGAGTGTTGACCTAGTGCTACGTCATTTGACTGCGTATTTAAGAACTGGCGTATGTTTTTAAAGGGTAGGATTTACTTATAAAACATAATCTGCAACTTTCAAATCCCATCATAGCCATAAATACTGCTCCGCGTTGTTCAGTTGTTATGGAAAAAATGCAAACATAAACCATGAACAGCTTAAAAGTACATTTAAAAATCAAATTTGGCAGTCAGTCCTTGTTCCAACAGGATTAAAAAAAAAGTCTTTCATTTGATATAAATATATGCAAAGAGAGTGGTGTGGTGATCTGGGTGCCAGAGGTGGCGCTTTACTCTGGATATTCTGGCTTGGGCCTGTAAGGGACATAAATTAACATGAATTAACACATGCATGCAATAAGAAAATAATTAATTCAAGTTATCAGTCACCTCTTCCATTCCAGGAATCTGATTGACAAGATAAAGTAATGTGCAAACTGCTTTTCAAAGCTAACAGCCTGGAGCACCCCTCCTATTAGTTAGTCATTCCCTCAGTATCACACCCGGAATCTGTCATTTCACAATTTTCTCCTATAATGCATATGTGCCGCTCTCACCACTCCACTACAGCAACTGCCATCTAACAAGTTGACACAGAGAATGATACAATTCACGTCCAGTATTCAGTTCCATATACAGCAAGCATCTGAGGCAGACGGGTCAAGAATATGGTACATTCTGTTCTCTCTCAAAATTGCATTTCCAGGACTCCAGAGAAGCTAGATAAAGCTCCCATGATATCCGTCAAACACCTAAGATGAGTTTTTTTTTTTTTTTTTTAGGATTTAAAACATTCATCAGGTGTAAAAATAGTTTGAATTAATGAAATTATGTGTGTCTCCTGTATGACGATACATGCCTGTCTACAAAGTTTTCATTATACTCAACCAGAGATGCATTATTGCTTTTTCGTGAAATAAATGTACATTCACTGACAGCATATGCGTTACATTTAGTTGGATAAGACATTTGAGGCATGAACAGAAATGATAAAAAACAGTTACATTCTGCATGAAGCTTGTTTTTAATGTGGCGTTTAAATGCCTGATATGGATGTTGAGTTTCCAAATAAAATATTTCACGTACATTATTACAAACTTAGAGTCTATTGTATGAAAGGGCACATTTACCAAGAAAGCAGGAGTCGTGCTTTTATAGCAAATAAGTTACAGGCTACATTATCGGGAAGCCCTGTGGTTGTGTGTTTTTGAAGCAACATAATACCATTTTAAATGTTCCTAAAAATTAATTTGATTATAAACCACATGAGGTTCAGTCTATACTTGAACAACCTTTGATAAATAGATCAGTCAAGGATTTTCATCTTCTTTAAATGTCTTCTATGTTAGCTTGTAGGCTATAGCCTGGCATAGCAAATACCGGAGAACCTCCGGGAAATGTTTTTATGACAAATGTAATTATCAAAGGAATTGTATTAAAAAATTGAACAATTTGAACAGCCATGAGTAAAAACTTAAAAATTAAAAAGTCATATTTAGTTCAATGGCAAAGCATCTCAATGTTCTGTCTCCTTTGTTAGCTAGCTCAAGCTTGTTGCTTACGTGTATCCTCCTCGGTGTTCTTCCGGACTTGGTCTCGTTCAAATAGCCTTTTAGGATTTATTTAATCATTCATGGTGTGTTATAGTTTGCTATAGTTTGGTTAAAGCAGTTTTTGAGTTCACGTCAAGTTAAATTAAGCGAGTGTGCAAGCCTGCGTAAGCTAGCTAGCATATTTCTGTTAGTGAGCATTGTGAATTCATATTCACATCTTAAATTGTGAATATTAAATTCAAATAGGCATTACATTTTTTGCTAAAGCTAAATTTGTATCGTTATTTGTGCTTTATCTGTAGTAGCTGGGTCTTTACTCGAATAACAAGTCGAATATTGGGCCAAACTCTTTACAGCGCAAGTGACTCATTTGAATTGTTTAGCTTTGCGGTGTGTGCTAATGTTTTAGTACGATGATAATAATGTACAACTGTTTAAAGAGTATTATACTGCTGTTAAATTAGTTTGCAGGTAGAGTTAGTGTCAAATTAGCCAGCATGCCTATGTAGTATGACCAAACAGACTTAAGGGACAGCAAGCTACAAACCAAAAAGCACACTAGTCCAATTTGGGTTGAAAGAAAGAAAAAAAAAAACTCCAGAGGAGGATAGTGTACACAAAAGTTGTTCTGTTGCCCGTGAGTGTGGTGTCAGCCGGTCCCAGGCCCAGCGGCCCTCACCGTACACTGTGCACAGGCCTGACGGAAACTGACTGCAGCTCAGGACATGGCCTCGTTTGTTCACGGTCCCCCCTCTCTGAAAAGAGTTATGCTGTCTGTTTTGAATGGACAGCGTTTTTCTTTGTGTGCTCGATCAAAACAGAGGGCAAAGTTAGTCAGCAAGTTGCATAGCTTCTGCATTCTGATTCTTCAAGCCTCTTTTGTATGAAGTTTAACACAATGTTTTACACTGTGTTTGACCTGAATGGCGTGCTGGAGGTAGGAACATTTTTTTTCTTCTCCAAACTACAAAATAGAAAGGGCTAGAATGTACTTTTTTGCTATCAAATATTACTCATTCGTGTTTATTTGCACTGTAGGACTGAAGCAAAAGTGATCGTGTGGGGTTAAAAACTCAGCTGCAGCGCACAAAATGACGAGTGTAGTGTTGCTGAAATATTTATATGCTTTTATCTGATCTATTTCCTAACCACAAGGTATTTGCCTGTGAATCCCTGGCACTTTTGATATTACCTGAAGGCAAATGGTATATAGATTTATACAAGTTATTTACAACAACAGCCAAGCCATTCCTCTGGAAACTAGGCTGCAGATCAAAGGATTGTTTTGATCTCTACTTAGCATATTTGTTTAACCTAGCCAGTGATTCTGAAAAGTGCACAAGCTTTTCGGTGATATGCAGAGCACCCTTTATCCGTCTTTTTCTTCTGTTAGCTCTGGATTTAAGTACTTTCTGTATTTAGGAGACAACTGGATTTGCCAGCTTTTGAAATTTAGTTGCCCACTGCTAGCAGTCTTGGCACTCAGAAATAGATAACTAGGTATGTTCTACTGCTAATCCTGATCGGCCTTGTAATAGTATTTGCGGACTGTACAGCACTCAATTAGGGCATAATGTGCTATTTTTATTTCCTTTAAGTTGGATTAAATGTGAAAACATGTTTGTTTTTTTTCCCCAGTTTCCATCGACTGTTTACTGTGTGGGTACTTACTAAAGTATTGTTTCATACAGTTTCAATCAGTAGCACTCTCTCCACGCCGAATTACAGAATGTCAGGAGAAAAACAATGTCCAAACGCCGTCTAAAAAAAGATGCCAGGGCAATCAGGAAATTTTCTGGAATGCTTAAGAGAATGCATATGCACACAATGCCCTAATTCTCCCTTACTTTGGGTTTGGGAAAGATGAGCCCAGGTTTATTGAGAGCCAAAAAAGGGGGCAGATGGCTCACAAGAGGGATAAACCTGGGAAGTCATGCTGTAAATGTGTTTTACAGAAAACAATGAAAGGAGCGGACAAAGCGATTGTGGCAAAGTCCTTTGGAAAATGGAAAAGCAGCTCTCTAAGGTCCAGGACCATGGAGAAGCCGGATGAGCCGTCCGAGGAGAGTAAGGAGGAGAGCCTTTCCAACTGCACCTGTGAAGCCCCCCAACTCGGCAAGAAACCAGTTGGTAAAAGTACCTTATTTTCTTATTTCAAGTCCATTCATACTGCTGTGTCTCTCAGCTTATTTTTTCCCTCTTCTTGTGGCAATGTTAATTATTACTGTGGTGACTTTTTTTTTTTTTTTTTTTCTCCATGTGACTCTCTGGCCTGCCATATCCGGTGAACAAACAAACCACATTGTTGGGCAGGAGAATTCCTTTTGAGAGAAAGTGTGTCTCCGATGATACAGTGTTGCCAGAAAAAGACAAAGCAAAAAATAGCAAACACAAAAACAGTCACAGGTGCATGGGAAAAAGAGAGAACCGAGTGAATGGTCACTGCGGTCCCCAGGAGGTCTTTCAGTGTTAGCCAGTGCGGTGGGTGGACTTCTGACAAGGACGTTGGTTAGCAGCCAGGTGGAGTGTGTAACTGAGAATGCCTCTGTTTATTCTTTTCACATGCTAATGTGGCTCCTATGTGACTTTAATGCGGCAAAAACTTTTTCTTGGAGTTACAACATTTTTTGTTGTTTCAATACCTGCTCTTGTATCACAGTAGTGAGCTGATTCAAAGGCTTCACACTCTTTTATATGGACTTGGGAGTGTGCCAGGGATAGAGATATACGCGCTGCACTGTATGTAAAGACAGATTGTAGCACTGGTGGAGTATTTTCAGCGCAAACAGGTACAAATCCATGTTTATTTACGTTAAAACTATGATTACGAGACCCGTTTTTTTTTACATTTAAATCATGTACATTGACTCACTACGGATACCTGGAGGAGGCATTTCTGGTGGTTGATGTGTGTTTACGTACAAAAGAGACTTTGCAGCATCTTATTTGCAGCCTTTTAGCTATGTATAGTAGGTATATACAGTATATTAGGCCTCTGACACTGCAATGAAAGACTACACGAGGGCCCACGATCTGAGCAAATGCACCCCTATGTGGACAAAGTAAGAACAGTGTCTATGCGGACCATACCTCATCACCATTTCCTATTATATATTAGTCTGTCAATATTGCAGTAAACATACTTTAAAGCTTTCATTAGCGGTCCATGAGCCAGTCTAACGTCAAATCCAGGAGCACAGAAGAGCAATATGGCCTCACACTATGGGTCTTTCCATACCTTGTAGTGTACAATCTGTAAATAGCTTAAAAAGCATTGCATCTGCCATCTGCACTTCTAGGAACTCTTCTGCATAGCCATTAAAACAAGCTGTCTCAGAGGACATCATTCGTATTTCAGCCTCAACCCTGAATTACTGTGTGTTCATTATAATTATAAGGGAGGAGTGTTGCCAGGCTAGCCTGCAGAATGCCAGGTGCACACTTCCATAATCTACCATTTTAAACAACTCAGAGCATTAACAACAGTATCTACACGCTATTCAGCCATTAGTTCACTTTGGCTTTCATGCTAAAACTCACATCAGTCAATCCGAGCATTTTTGTATGCCGCAACACACATACAGGAAGAAAGTGCAATACTTTGTAGTGTTCCATTTTCCTAAGCCTGCTTAGGTTATGTGACTGAGCCATGCCGCTGTGTGAAATTTTATCCCGATACTGGCACTGTATCCTTGTGAGGGAGTCTTGTAAAATAGGTTTACTTAGCGCCTTTGCTGGCATTTTCCGAAGATAGCAAATGCACAAACACTGTCCATGATCGGATTAACTGTTCAACAAAATGATGTAACTCTTTGTCTTTCTTGTGTGGCATAGGTTTCTCTGCTTAAGTTTAGTGGTCATCCACAAGAGAATAGAAATATCTGAAATCCAGTCACATCGTTATAATCCATATATTGTGAATATATAATAGACGACAGCCCCGGTTAGTCATCCTTTGTCACATGAACGTGACATGCGAGTGAGACACTCACCTCAGGATTCACCAGATTCTTCCTGATGCTGCCTCAAACTGCACAACAACAGTCCTTAATTAACACACACAAGTCTTAATTTGTAAGGCATTTAATTTTGAACTTAGCCCGATGTTCCTCTCCAGTGTTGAGGCACAGGATTTAAATTGCATGTGATAAGTGTGAATAATTTTTTAAAGCATCCATGTACAGTATAAAGTACGCTATGCCAAGTACACAGAGAACCTGAATTTGCACCTGAGGACATATAGCTATACATCCAGAGTCACAAGGTGTGTCAAGACAAAATGTTAATTACACAATTTATGACAGGAATCAGTTGAAATATCTCCATGGATCTTGCTTATTTACATTTTAATTACTACTATTACTTATTCTTATTTTTTGGATGTGACCATAGCAAGCCCAATTCCTCCCCTACACTAGAAAGAAGCAAAATGACTGTTTTCCACTGGAGGTTTAGATGCTTGTTTATCACTTTTAAATACCATCATCTTTGCTGAAATCCCCTCTCAAAAGAACCTTTCACTTGCTGGAATAAATTCAAATTAAAATTTAAATCCCTCTTTGCATTTCTTCAGCCTTTTTTAAAATAGCTGCCTCCTTTTAGAAAGCTGTTTATGTAGTGATCTGTTCATAATCCAGTTTGTTTCTCAACAGCGAAAAACACAGAAATCGTATTATCACTATCTTGGAGAGATGATGCGAGAAATCAGGAAGTATAAATGTCTGGATCTGTGGAAGTTTTCAAAGTTGTAAAGCCGAAGAATGTGGCAAAAGCCTTTCAATAAAGTATTCTGTAACACTGCAATTTGACTTGCAAATGTACATAAATATAAAGTACATTGTGCTGCGATAAGTCACAAACATTTCACCAACCTTTAGCAAAGCTAATGCGGAGATAGACAATGCGTGCTCGTTCGGCAAAGGCACCATATTTTGGGGCGTTTCAGACAGCATGTAGACGATATTTCATATAAACTGTAGATACATGGCTCATCAGAAATGTTGATTTGTGTGACATACAGCTTTTGAAGTCAGAATTGGAAGATTAACCCTTGGCACCGTGGCTGACAAGTCATGCAGATCTCTGTAAACAGCTCTTTCTAATCTTAGGAGGTGCTCACCTTCCAATATACTGAGAAAAACAATATCTAATCAGAAATGTAACAAATATAAACAGGAAAAAAACAGACATTTACATGCAATGCCTTTTGATAACAATCCATTTCAGATGTAAAATGACGCAGAAGAGGCCATAGGGAAATTTAATTTGCTCAAGCTAGATTGGATTTATTGTTTGGAAACAAATTATAATTGTGTCTCCAGAAAGTTAACCAAGATCTAAACAAAAGGAAATCAATGACCCACCCCCATTAATCACTCAAAGCCAGCTACTTGTGCTGAAGAAACTTACTTCATAATCAATTTCTTTGTTTTGCTCAAAGGGCATTTGCATTCTAGTTCATGTCAGCAAGCTTCCTGTATCTGGCGCAATCAAAAATTGCAAGCCATCCACATTAATGGAGTTTTTTTCTATTTATTCAAGTGCATATCTCTGAATACTCAAGATGATTTTAGCTTATTATGCAAACTACCCTGCAAATATTTTAAAGACAGAAAACAATCCTGTTGAGTGGCAGACTTAACTTTTCTGACGCTTCTGCCAGTGTGACAGCACAACATTTTTTCTCTATTCTGCGCGATCTAATATGTTTTTCTTTTAGTTTTAATGACTAACACCAAACCAATATCTGCTTCTTAGGATCTTGCAGTTGAGCCCCCACAGGACTTCTGAGACCAGACAGAAATGCCTCCTGTTAGTTGTGTCTAGACATACTATTACGGCCACCAAGGTCATTATCAAAGCACGCATTATACACACCTGTTACCATTGTTTAAATGCTCGCTTTTGGCTGAACATCCAAGCTCCTATCTGGCCATTTATAGGCGTGTCTGCCTCATTGTCTGCCCGACTGAGTAGAAAAGATGGGCAGGGACCCCCAGAGACACCCAGATCTGGACCTAACCTCTCAATGACACAACACAATGAGTCCACGGCCTGTGAACTACAGAAGCCAGACATCGACTGACCAGTCGTGCATTGATTTCTTTGATATAAACAATCATATGAGCTCGTTTAAGGGCAGAGGACGTTAGGAACCAGTAGTGACCACTAATGACCGATAAGAAGGATGGTTCGAACATACAGTTTTATAGATAATTAAATGTTTTTCTGGATCCATATGGTTTTAAATGAACTTTTATTTCAACACAGATAATGCGGAGCTTTAATTGTGATTTTTACACTGTAAAAAATGAAGTCTGGTCGCCTGTCACGTCCTGTAAAACTGGATCTTTGGCCAGTCGGTCGCAATCGTATGCTCTCATCTGAGGGCAGTGTTTGTAGAGAACAAGTAGCGACCACTAGTGACTTCTCAGTGTTACTGATGAGGTAAATAATTTAGACCTGCAAATAATTAGATAATCATGAAAGGCAACAATATTTGTGGAACTACAACGATTTAGGAATTGCAATTAGAGTTTTATTTCAATAACATACACCACAAAAGATGTTTCATCACGCCATGTAGTAAAACTTTATCATTAGCCAGTCAGTCATTTTATCGGATTTTTAGTATGTTATACCTCATGAGAGGAAGAGACTTTGGACCACAAGCTCAAATACGACAGAGCCCTAGTTACAAAGGCGTCAGTTTAAGGCAGATATCGAAAGCATCCTATATTTGTCCATAAAACATTTGAAATGTTATTGAAGTGTCTTCAAAGGACACTGAATAAACATATTGTAAGGTTGCCCACGGTCACACACACAAATCACCCCAAAGGGGATTGCTGGGAAGTAATCTAATCATTTCTTTTAACTGAGACACAGTGACACGCAGTGTAGATAATGATCCCCATGAAAAATGTACTGTATTTTCAAAAGAATATTCCCTGTCTGCTGACATTAACATAAAGATAGTTCTACATCCTGGAGCCATATCAACAACATGTACTTATGTTTGCTTCCTTGTATTTGCATATGCAAATGCATTTTTTAAATTTTAATTCAGTCCTTTTATGTGACTTTCTGTGATGAACAAGCGGCATCAAGTGGTTGCACAATGAGGGTTCAGTACCACCAAGAAGAAGCATTTGTGTCATTTTAGACCAGGCTTAAAGCATTAAAGCAGAAATTAACCACAGTTTAATATAGATTTTTACACGTCTATCATATTCGGTGGCACAGTGTGAATATGCATTGTTGTTCGGGCGTACGGGCTGCCATGCAAAATTAGCCGCGTTGCTTTGTTGAAATTACGGGGCGGGGTGCTGAGTGAGGGGGTTTGTTGAAGTTATACTGCTGACATTTTGAACCCACAGTGCATTAGAAGAATTCAGTTAAATATATTTGTGTAGGTTTCACAGGAGGAAGGTATAGTGCTCAAAACAACAGGGTGCTGTGACCCTTCGCTTTGCTTACATAATTTGCAGCAGAATGCGAAAAGCTTTTAGACACAGATGTGACCCATTGTAATACCCTTCTAAATGCAATCAAACACTTTCTACAAATATGAGCAGGACTTTTTAAATGTGAACCCTTGTTTGACATGTAATTTTGTCCAACCCACTCCTCTTTCATTTCTCCATCAGCTCTCTCCAGTTATGCCCACATTTTCAGTTGATGAAATAGCTTGACAAAACACTAGTTTATGTTCCATGCCTGCTCTGAATGAGGTCTGTTTTTTTTTTTTTTTGAAAAAAAAAACAGATTTGAACAGATGTTAGGGCCAAAAAGAAAATGTTAGGTGTTGTAATGGCGGTTGCAGCTCTCTCAGTTAGTCAAGATTGCTTTACATGACTCGATTCTTTTTGTGCGTTTTCTTCTTCCATCAGCACTGATGTCTAGCCCAGGACATGAAATAATCATCCCCTGAACAAGCTCCCCCCCCCCCACACACAGCAAGATTGTCTGCAACAGCAAACAAAGAACATGTTATTTGATAAGATGCTTAGATAGATGATTCTTTACTTTCGTGCGTTTGCGTGATTATCAGGCACAAATGGTGAAAACAGGGCAAAAAAAAAAGGTCTACTCTCTTTGTATGTCTCTTTCACCGTGTACCATGAATTGGCTCTTGAAGACAGTTAGAAATTAGACTTTCAAATGAGGCATTAAACAAGGTGATGATCAACTGCCAAACCTTAAGTAATGATATTCTCCATCCTCAAGTCCCCAGCCTTGCATAACCAAATGCACAAATCACAGAAAAAAGAACTGAAAATACATTATTATTACATATTGTGTTCACACGTCAGTCCCCGGGGACCCGAGGGGGGGGACATCACCGACAGATAAGCATGTTTGGGTGGCCCCTACCATCAGCTGGGGAAGGGCTACGCTTGGATCTTGAGAGAAAGGAGGAGGGGTGGGGGGTGTGGAGGGGTGCGGAGGGGGGGTCCCCTCATGGGTATCACTTATTTTAAATCCTGAACCACACCATCCCACCCCCCTCTTTTGCCCCCCTCGCCCCAGGCTCCACCCAGAAGTGTGGTTGCCTTTGTCATTGTAATCTGGCCCTGTTTGCTAAACGCTTCCACTGTTTACTCTCTGCTATAGGGGCTTGTATGAACAGGAGTCAGCAGGACGCAGGGTGACATCACTTTGGCTGGGGGGGTGTTTGAAAAGCTGCATTTGTGATTTCTCGGGGCCCCCTTTCTTCTTTTATTCTTCCCCGTCTCTATCCAGGCCTGTCGAACGCATGAGCTAACTCAGGAGGCTAACATGGCCTACAGGGAGGAATTACACCTAATTACTTGAATAACTGCTAGGCAGCAGCCTTCCGTAGTCACCAAAAATCATTTCCAGGTCTCTGCCTTTTACTGATAGGCAGACTTCTGGTGACGGGGAAAAAAAAAAAAAACCTCGGACAAAGCTTTTACATTCAAATGGTCCAGGAGAAATGAAACAGACTGACAGGTACAAACATTAAAAAGGGGGGAAATCAAATTAACAGACAAGGATTTCATATCATCTATTTTTGTTGTTGCCGTAGCGATAAAGTCGCAGACATTGAAACTGGTCTGTTGAGCCATTGTTATCATCCCTGGCCATCTGCTGCTGAGGAGTGACATTCCCTCTCATTTGCATGATGAGTGATGTATGAGGAGCTTGGGAGGGCATATGCCCCGGTCTTATGACAAAGCAAGTGAAAGTTAAAAAAAAAAAAAAAAAATAGAATAAGGATCGATATTTGAAAAAGGCTTGATGGGGGAGGGGGGGTTAAAAAAAAAAAAGAAAAGAGGAATAAATCACCTGTGAGTGCATATGCGTGCACACGTGTGTGTTTGCTCGCATATATGTTGCATTTTCACCCGGCGCACACAAATCTGTGGTGTCTGTGCGTGTGTCTGTGCGAGTGTACGCGCGCATGAGTAGAGGCTAGTGCGCGCATCTGCCTTCTTGTGTGCCTGTTTGTGTGTTTTGCGGATGTGGGAGTAGAGCGAGGAGGGGGGTTGGTGGCTGTTGATGTGCAAATGTGCATCATGTTGAAGGGCTGTGAATGGGGAGGTGTGACGTAAAAAGGGACCCGAACGCAGGTGCTTATCTCGAGGCTGTCAAAGGCACAGTATGTCATATTCCTGGGGACTACCTTTCAAAGCCACAGCACCAGCTCAGCTATCAAGAGACTGGGAGAAAATCAAACTTTTTGGATCACAGCACTAGGTTGGTGTCAAAGTTCTTTTTATTTAATATACTGTCAGTTTGGTCAGCATTTATCATCAGTGATACTCTGTATCGCGTATGTGAACGACAAGCCTTTTAGCCCATGCTGTTAGATGCTGTCATGTGAGGAGCTGAAATGTACAAGTGTTAGAAACTTACTCAGATTTACAGAGATTTGCTCAGCAGCTAAACTTGTGTTCTGTGGATTTTGCGAGATTATGTGAAATAGTTATTATGCTGGCAATTGTTGTGAACTGTGTCAGGGAGCATTTGGAAAATATTGCACTGGTGCTCGAACATTGTTTCTCTGATAGAAAACCGGTGTTAAAATCGAGCGCAGCTCCTGTCCAGGTTTCAGACAGTTTGAGAGCAGATTAAATGGCTCAAACTGTTTTTTGAGAGGCATGACCTATTTTTGATCATCCAGATAGCATGAGATACTGTCTATCTAGATTAAATTCACAGCGTTTGTGTGGAGTATAAGCTTGTCTTAGGAGAGCACATGTTCGTATTGTGTGTAGAGACAAAGCATTGTCAGGTTGCCTGTGGCTTTGACAGTGACAGCTGTACATACAAGACCACAGAGCCTAATGCACTTAAACATTGACTCTGTGTTCCAATAACATATTTGAACAGCCAGTGAAGTATTTTATTGCATCCTGTTCTGGCTTTCTATAATTCGCAATCTAAGTCTGCTAAAGTTTGAAAACTATATGCTCTATGTTGAATATAATATAACAAAAATGTCTACAAATCAGCTTTTGTGTTATACTTTGTGGACAAGTTTGAGACTTAAAGAAATTCAGCAGGGCCAAAGAATTACATTCTGTGCTGAATTTTTTGCAATCATTTGCACTGTAACGGTGGCAAAGTTTAAAAACTATATGCTAATGCTGAATGTAGTGCGATAGTAACGCGGTCTACAAGTGAACTTCTGTGTTATACGTGGGCAAGTCTTGAGCTTTGAACAAATTCAGAGGGGGCAAAGCACTCGACAGTCTCCAGAGCAACTATTGATTTAGGAGGACGGATGCTGGTTGGAAAAGTTCATCATTTACTAGTAACTTGCGGCACACTAATGGCTCAGAATCTGCCTGATGATCCAACTTTAAGTTGATCACTGTTCAACAAAAGTAGGATTGTTTTTACACGTTTAGGAGTTTAGTGGATGAACTTATTGTCCTAGTGAACTTTAATGTCTTTTTAGATTTTGTTCTTTATCCTAAAGAACAGCAGGGAATAAAGATTTCAGCCTAGAGTCCAAATTATTTGCGTAAACTAACATCTGCCAGTCATATCTATCGACGTTGTCTTTCAGAGACATTATACTCTGTGTGAATGTGGCATTAAATCATTTTTAGTTTGGAGAATTTCAGTGGAAATTTTTTTAATTTTTTAGTAGTGAAATAAATTGAAACGCCGGTTGTCATTCTGCCTGCGTGTTTGCCTCAATTTAATCAGAACTCCATCAGCTTATTAAAGTCGGCTCGCGTCTCTCGACAAACAAGGAAAGAGCAACAAAAGACATTAGACGACACATCATCGCGTAACAGTGCCACGTCTCGTTAATCCTCTGAAAAGTTTGCCAAGTCATCTAAATCAAGACAGGATCTGTAAGCGAGGTTGTAAAGTTGCACCTCTACTCTTTGTTTTAATTACAAAAGCAGCACAGGCTAAAGCAGGCGTGTGTGGTAAAGCAGTGATAAGTAAGAGCCATTATTCCTGCCTGCTCCCCACCCTCCGCTTCAAAGCAGGATGTTAGTTGCTACACGACACATTAATGTAACCTCTGATCGCCTCCAGGAACTGTCCATGGTACCTGCTGTCCAACAAAAACTGGATTTGCAAACTTATTCTCGATCGTGCGACACACACTGAACTTCTGCGGTGGAAATAATGGTTTTCCTCCATTTCCATCACAAAGAAATAAAAATATAAAGTTACTCAGTCTGTGTGATAGTTTGATTTCTGATTGCTTGTCTTTAATTATAAGTCAACAGCCGTCGGGTACAAACAATATAAACAATAAAACCACTCAGCATACACGTCAGTCTGATACATAACGTGTTACCTGTTTGCTTTTTTTTTTTTTTTTTTTACCCTACTCAAACTTCAGTTAGTTAATCCAGGAAAATGAATTATGTGGATTTAATTCAACAAGGTCTCAGAAATGATCCATCTGCTGTTGAGCAGCTGGTGAAAGGATAAATGTAATTAATTACTTAACTTTTGAACAGTATTACAGAAAAGGAAAAAAATGTGGTGTTTGTGTGTCCTTCTGGAAAAAAAAATGTAAAGCAACAGTGTGATATATACTTTTCAAATTATTATTTCATGTCACATATATAACACGCATAGAAATATATGTCATGTTTCCATTGAGCCTCTAATATTATTTTTTTTGAATGGGTCTTGTGTAAATGTATAATCCATCTGTCTTCATGAATTTGTCACAATGGCAATACATCACCTTGAAATATTATTAGTGATATTGCATAAATTAGAGATCTGCCTGCAGTGAATTAAATATTATAATATATAATTAAGTGTGTAGAATAAAAGTAATCATTATTATATAAATGGGTTTAGACTGTAGTTTGATTTTTTTTCTGCTTGTTCTTTTAGAAGTGGACTGATCCTAACCAGACAGTCTAAAACTAACTAAGACATTTAATGATTATTGGAACGTTTTGAAAATGTTGCTAAATGTTAGTTGTGTGTAAAAGCAGACTTTTTTTTCTTTTCTTTTTTTTAGCTTGGTGGTAGTTTACAGTGAAATCATCTAAAAATGTTAACAAGGTTGAATCAAGTGGGGATTTTTGTAAAAGACATAATAAAACAACAGAAAAAGCCCTTTAATGAATAGTTATATTTGCTTGACAGGGCAAGACTATGAAATGTTTCCAATTAATATTACATGGGATTTTTTTTTCTGCCTCTCTTTTTTTAAAAAAAAAAAAAATACATTTCAGAATTTACCTTGATTGTAACGTACCTCATTGGCTGTGGTTTTGTTTGTTGGCCTAACTATAAAGGATCTGCTTATACCCTTGTGGGTTGGGAAGAATTAGGATTTATGAATTTATTTCCTCTGTTGTATTGTTTAAACAGCTTTGGTTTAGTTCTGATCCCTTCCTCTTGCCTTTGAGGCTGTTCCACGGTGTCAGCTGTTGACTGATAGTAAGAGAACTGCCTCACAGTGTGAATGAAAGAAAACTAGCGGTTGGTAAACACTGATAAGGGATAAATAGAAAGCGGTCAGGCAGAGATAGTTCTGTGGGAGCCCAGATTGTGTGCGGTCTGTTAAAATGAGATTCTGAGCCTGTCCTTTTTATTCTTCCTCCCCTCCCCTCCCCTGTGCAGCGTTTGTCTGGAAAATCTCCAGTGACCCGGCTCGGCAGTCCCAGGCTGCAGTATTCTCTTTTTGTATTTGTTTTGTTTTCTAACAAGGGTCAAGTTGGCCAATAGACATGTCCCTGATGCTTATAGACAGCTGTCATGACTTCAAGTACTTACAATAGTTACATTTTACATGTATTCATGGTTTTGCACCAACAAGCACTGCAGCGAGAGATTTGCTTAAAAAAAACACACAATTTTGAAACAAACATTGTTTTGTTTTTTTTATTTCTGTTTCTTACTTACCGTCATATAATTTACCTCTAGATTTTTTAAAAGCTGAGTAGCAGCACATCCATTCATGCTTTCTTTCCTATTTTACCCTAAGTGTAATTATGAAGAATTAAAATAATTACTGTCACATAATTATACATGTACATTCTCTTCACTATAGACCCTTAGGAATATAAATTTCCCAATTGAAATCACTCTAAATGACTGTCTTATTCAGTTCTTTTTAGTAGCAGGCTGTTCTTTACAGTAATCATTGATTTCTTTTTCTGGGGTGAATCTATCTTTTATGTGATTAAAAAGACCTTCAGAGGTCTTACCTTGAGGATCACCATGTGGTGTATTTGCACAGAAAATAATTCACCCCATTGTAGCCCAGCAGCTAATGAGATTGGTTGTTAAGTGAATGACACAAAGGCTACAAGAAGAAGAAGGGAGAAAAAAAAAGAGAAAAGCTTAGCGTTTCGGGTGAATATCACAGTGTCCCTGAACACACGCACACACACACACGCACACACACATACAGCGACCAAACACACTCTCTCAGCAGCGAGACTCTGGACTACCCTGTACCCCACCTCGATATCCTTCTGCTCGGTCTCCTCCCCGACGTCACTATGAGATGCAAAACAAAGGCTAAAGGGGGCATGGTAAGTCGAGCTCGCGATTCTGCCCTGTCGGACATGTTAACATGAGTGCATTAAGATGTAGGAGACAAGTGATTCTGTTTGTCTGTGTGAGGATGTGCTGTGCTGTGTAAGCCTCAGGCTCAGATAAGTAGCTTCATGGAAGGGTCAATAACAGTGATGCTGTTTTATGTGACTCAGAATAAGATCTCCAGATTTTTTTTTTGACTTGACCATTCTTAACTTCTGAATCACTGCTAAAACTTTTCTCTCCATTTCTCTCCGTAAGCCACTCTCTTGCCTTGCACTTGATGTTGTGTGCACTTTGTGCTAGATTCTATCGGAGCTGTGCCTTGGTTTTTATTCACAAAAGTATAAAGGTTCTTTTTTTTTGTCTGTGCCTATGTGTGTTACTCAGAGGTGGTTCTTTTCTGTTGATCTTTCAGTAAAGCTTGACCCAGTGTTGTGCAAGGATTTATTTAAAAATCACTGAAATGTATAATAGAGCATGACAGCACAAGAGAGGATCTTGTTAAGCACCCAGACTCGGTTTGTATCGATTGCTGAACTGTTAAAATACTCTCTCAAAAGTGAATAGCTGCTGTTTCGACACATTTTGAGCACTGTGCAGATTTCTTGTACCTCCCCTCGGACTCCTCTCTTTTTGATCTCTGAATAGTGGCACTGGAGCATCATTAGTGATTGCTGTAATACAAAAATGTAAGTGCATTAGCTTATCATGCTCTACTGTCAGGCTGGAAAGTGGGTTAAAGTCCATCGCGTATATTAAACCCTGGACTTAAGTCAAATTTACATTTTGTTAAAGATTACTCCTTTTATTGATGCACATAATCATATTCATGGACCATCTGCTGATTTGGCAAGCATGGATCAAACTCACAAAACAGCCCTGCTAACCTTTTAAGTACAAAATAGTCTGGCTTAACTCTGCTCGCCCAGAAGTGTGTGTGCGTATGTACGTGTGAGAGATTGTATGGATATTGGATAATACTTAATTTAGATCCTCCAGGCTGCTCATGCCATATTTTATTTTATCATGATCGCTTTGGTAGCAGACCAGGGCTTGTGTTTGAACAACTGAGCAAATAATGTTCGTCTGACAATAAGCAAAGCAGAATCTTGGTATAAGGAATCTGATTAAACTCTTGACCACGGTGTACAGCTCTGAGTTTATGTCCGTCGCCATGGTGACGTGGATTTCGCAGCGCAGCATCGCACGCTTCCACCTGGCTGTGATCGGACACACGGGTCTCACCTCTTGAGTGTAATAAAACACTGCTGAAGGCTTTTTTTTCTAGTTAGTCTTATGACTAATTTAGTCCCGAACTATCTCCTCGTGTGCGTTTCACAGAAATAGGAATTCACCATCGGGCATCCTTACTGCACAAAATACTTATGTTCGACTCATTCCAAACAAAGCTTACGCAGATTGAGAATTCATATGCCAGAGGTAAATCCGAGTTAACACGGATTTATACTGGCATGAGTTAAAGGACTAGAGTTTGTAATCCAGGTGGCCAAGGGATTTTACCATACAGTGGCAAAAATCACTTAAAACTCCCCCAACATCCTAAGCCACTGAGCTCAGTAAGCAGACAGATTGTTCAGAATTGATGACAGCACAACTATATCAGAGCTGGACTCTGTGTTTGTGTGTGTGTCCGTGTGTTTTTGTGCGTACGCCTGTGTTTGTGTGTGCACATATGTGAACATGTTTGCCTCCTATATATACTCAATTAGTACGAAAGGGGCTGTTTAGAATGAGACCTTGACAGATTGGTATTATTTTGCTTCAACAGGGTAGGGGAGGTGTATTGGGAATACTGCCGTCTATCTGCATAAACATCACTAGCATAAATAAAAAGACAGCAACCTCTATTTCAGTGGTCTGCGACCGATTAGCAGAGTGATCAAAGTCGCTATAATGTTCACGTTTTAATAGTCTTTTGCACAATCGCCTCATCCGATGATTTAAGAAATACTGGACGAAAGACAAAGGTGGGTTTCTATATGTGTGTGGCTTAGTGCGTGTGTGTGTGAACGTGCACACCCGCGTGCACGTGTGCACATGTGTGTGGAGGACAGAGGAGCAGAGATAGAGTGGAGTTGTTTAATGACAGGAACAGCTGACTCATTTAGAGAGAGCAGTGAAAGGTAATTAACCCTGGGAAAACTACAGCTGCCATGCGAGCTGTTCACTTCAGCGCAATCTGATTAGGAATCACTGCTCGAGTCCCTGACTCCTTTCAGACACTGTGTGTTCGAGGTAAACTTTTCCCTTTGCCCCCGAGAGCCCCGGAGCACTGGAGACCTGCCTTTTGTGACGGGGGGATTAGCTGGAACGGTTACTACGTTTCTCCAAATTGCAGACCACCTGGTAGCATTCATGCAACCTCCTCCATGAAAGGGCCTCCTTGGGCAGGAACAATGAGCAGGATTACTCTGCTCATTGTTACACCAGGGCTGGAACTTCTTTTTCCCCAAACACCTGTCCCCAAATTAGACAGGTTTGAAAAATCGTGTTCATGACAGAATTCAAAGATTCAAACTAACATGAGAGTGGTTTGACAGACTGGAGACTCGCCAATGGATGAATTGTCTGCCGCTCTGTTTATTATGCTATTGATTCATAGTGTGGTGTAAGAAGATACTAATTTTATTTGTCTCAATATTTTGGTGCTCTTAATTGGATTGAAATTCACAAATAAAATAGCATATCATCTAGCCCCCTTTCATACGATAAGGGAACTAAAAGCACCAGAAATTTGGTCAAAAACAGAAATTGGCTCTTTGATGTCAGAAGAAACAATCTGGACTTGGTGCCTCTGTGTGGTCCGGCTCCAGATGAACTCAATTTAGAGGGAAGGCTTTGGGATGACTTTGGAAAGCGATTACAAGATTCATAAATCACCTCGGCAAAGGTGTCACCATCTGACTCTTTTATGGGACTCTTGCTAACTCCGTCCAATAACAAGTTTCCCCTGTAGTTATGCCATCATAACAAATCATTGAAGCGATAGTGGCTAGCCAGGCTCCTAATTGTCTGTTAAGAATTCTGTGAGCTGTGTTCTTTTATTGAAGCATCTCTGTCTTGGAGAAGTGATAAGATGCCAATACGCTCCTCTATAAAAGTACTCTTTGGCAAAAGGCACAAACACTTTGCTTGGCCGTCAGGGTAGCTGTGAGGCTGTTATATCTGAAATCGCAGTTGACTTCAAGATTTTTTACTGTGTCTACATGAATCCAGAAACCTCTATCAGGCGGAGGAATGCTCATAAAGTGCCCGCAGAATAATTTTCTTTCGCATACAGTATTATTTATTTATTTATTTTTGTTATTCATAAAGGTCATATACATACGCGGCGCATATAAAAACCTGATATTTAGCTCTCACTGAAATTTAGATTATAATAAATAAACAAATCTTAATATTTAAAGCACGCATCTAAAACACAGTTTAGTATCTTATGCCTCAATAATCATTTTCTTATAAACAATCCAGTCCAGCTAGATGTCGATTAACGATCAGTGTTATTACGAAGGTAACCAATGATTAAACATTGTGAAATTCCAAAAAAACAAGCTCCGGTTTTAGACCTCGTTTTAGACCTCGTAGACCTCGTCTGTCCCCCTCCCCCCACCTAAATATATCTCAGCTATTATTCTAATGTCCAGCTGGTATTTTAGGGACAGGGCGTCTGATGGCTCCCTGGCCACCTCACAAAAAAAAGAAAGAAAAAAAAGAAAAGTTGTTTATCTAAATACTCTCTGAACAGAAGTTGATGTTAATCTCTGAGCGGAGCTTAATTTACTCGCCACCATCCCATTTGCATCTCAATGAAAAATGGCAAAAGCAATCGTCTGATTTCTGTATACAATTTCACCTGCTTTCCAAAGAAGAGGTGTGAGCACTTTTCACGCAGGTATATTCCTGCCAGCTCACCTTTTCCTCCATCCTGACTGGCCTTATGTTTATCTGGTTCTCTGCACACCTCAACCCTCCTATAGGGGAAATATAAATTGCGATCAGTTCACTATATCCTCATTACAAGGAAATATGAAAGTAAAAGGTGCTATCTCCCGCCGTTTGCTCTTTATTATACATAAACAGAAAACACTTAGCATGTAAAATTAATGTGAAAATTATTCCCGGGGTAAACTATAAACACAGAAGTTACCCCGCACATTTACCCTTTTTTTCTCCTTCCCCTAGATCAGAGTGTAATTGCCAGTAATCAGGTCTGTTTGCTGCTGATAAAACCACTCTGAATGCGAGGAACCCTCTTTGTGTGATGACTCAATTATGCCAGAAGTGGCTCATCAAACCTGGCCCATCAGCTGCTTTAATAAATAAGGAGGAAAACTTGCTGCAGGCGCATTATAATTCCATTCATTCCATAATTAAATCCATTCCAGTTTTAACCCTTCACTCAGTGTGCTTCTGGAAGAGGAAACAAAAACAAGGAGCGAGAGAGGGAGAGGAGGAGAGAGGGGGGGTGGTGAATACACACCAGACAGTGACCTTGCACAGAGCACCCATCCGTTCCCTATAATTCAAAATGATACTGTTGAAGAAAGGTTAAGAGAAAAAGGCTCGTGGAGAAAAGGATGGGAATCAGTTAAGACGCGGCTTCTGTTTTTTATATATGCATTGTTTCCACACACAGCCTAAGACAGTAATTATATTAAAAGAGTAATCTAATCATAACAGTTGGTTGGTCGAGTGTGCAGCACTGACATTTTGAAATCTTATTTTGTGTAATCTCATTTGCCTCTATCATCTCGCCTGTACCCCCTATCTAAAGGAAATGTAAATAATGTAATTAATTTTATGGTCTCCAGAATCTTACTTTGCTACTCTGGCCTGCTTTATTGGTTCCAAGATGAGGTATCAGCACAGTACCAGTGAGTTTTTTACTCCATCACAATAATGTCTGTGTTAATTACATGAGAGCGTCCCAAGTGCATGGATAAGCTGGGAACAAGGGGACACAAAGACTCAAGGTCAGTGATGAATATCCACAGCAGCTGCACGGTATTAATAAGGCATTATATGAAAATAATCATAATAGCATCACTTACAACAAAATAGCGAGAGTGCTGTTAGAGTAATGTCTGAAGCGTCGGGGTGTTCTACAGATATTTCCTCTCCACCATCTCAGCTTGGATCCAGCCTTTCTGATAATGGTGCGAGGCAATGGTTATTCATGATTGCTGGATTGGGAAGGTCTCTCTCTCTCTCTTTTTCTACCCCCAGTCGCAGCCCATTCTCTCCTCTGTGGTGGGAATGCTAGCAGATGGGGTTAGGGGGGAATGGGCTGGGCTCAAGGACAGCTAGCAGCCAGATTAACACATAGAAAATCTCATAGACCCTAAGCATCAGGCTGCCTCCTTTCCCCCTGAGAAATCTGCCCTAGACGCAGGGAAATAGTCCTCAGAGAAACATTATTTGTGTTGGACTTGGGGTGTGTGCACGGGGGTGAAGGGGGGCGGAGGGGGGGTGCATAAATATGATTCAGCAGATGACGAACCAGCTCAAATAGTAGTGAGTCTTTTTTCATATGCTAATGAAACTGAGTGAATAACCCTCCCTCACCTCCCCGCGCCCTCCCTTCTTTTTTTTCCCCGAGTTTTGTTTTTCTGGGGAAGCGCTCTGTGAGCTATAATTAAGAAGATGTTGTTTTTTTTTCTCTCTCTCTTTCTCTCTCTCTCTCTCTCTCTCTCTCTCTCTCTCTCTCTCTCTCTCTCTCTCTCAAAGCTAACAGAAATAAATAATTCCATAATAAGATCTGTGAAGTGAAGAGGCTTAATGTACTCATTGTGTTCATCCTTGTTTTCCCTCTTGGATGTTTTGTATTAATTAGAAGCAAGCAATTTGATCTCTGTCAAGCAATCAATTTGCATCGTGTTCCTTATTCCATGTGAGGCATTAATATGCTCTTTCCACCTCTTTCTGACTGCACGTTCACATCCTTGTCTCTAGATTATGAACATGTACCAGTAAAAACCTTCAGAAAAATGGTTTAGAGACCTATAATAGATTTCACTTACTGATTTTTTACATACTGTACATGTGTCTGTTTTTTCCTGTCCTAGATAATGAACTACATGATCACGTCCTGAAAGATAACACGTGTGGAAGCATCAAACAGAGTGGACAGTGTGGATCTGGCATCTTATCCTACACAGGGCTCAGAAAACTACAATCAAAGGTAAACAATCTGACGGGGTACAGACAGGGCTTAAATCATACACAAAGCGGGAATAACTTTTGTTAGGGACAAAAAGTCTCTGGGGATAAATGATTGTGTAACAGTGTTTTGGATAAGTAGCATGCTAAGTGGTGGAGTGTCATCGCTCCTTTGACCACAGTGATCACAAACTCAGATTGGTTTTTACTTATGCAGAGCTGTGGGAGGCTGGCAGATATTATACTCTTTAAAAGGCACTCCTGAGTCAGCTTTCTCTAAAGTAGCGGTTGCCTTTAGTTGTCAGGTTGTCTCAGCTGGATTTGCACCTGATAAAACCTCCTTTGAAACCGTAACAGAGAGTTTAGAGAGATCTGTTACGAGGTTTGAAAGACCTCGGTTTTAAGTTTAGATTAATAAAAGCAGGCATGATGTGAGCTGTGATGGATGAAACACATTAAAATATAAGACTCTCTGCTGCACTAAGTGGCCTCATTTCTGTGTGTTGACTTTTGGAAAAGTGATCCTACAACAATCCCAACTGCTCCTTTACAACATTTTACATGAAGAGTTGGCAGCCGTGCAACATTTAATGTCAGCGAACAGGCTGAGATAGCCGAGGAAAAGGAATTTAGATGGAAACAGGTGTTGTTTTAAGACACAACATGACATTATTTTTAAGTAAGGGACTGAAAAACAGAATAAAATCAGTATCAAGTATGTCACTGTAGTATTGCTATATATTTATACTATTATTACTATATATACAATTAGTTATTATAGTTTAAGATGTCATATTTTGCTTTTCTAAGTATGTAAATATTAAATAAAACTTTTATATATCTATAAAGACGTATTTTTAATTACAACTCATTATATTGTCATTTATTGTCTGTTTTTGAACTAGCCTCCACTCTCAGATATCCTTTCATTAATCTACACCTGATAACACTCTGTATAAAAAGAAATTATACATCACATGTGCTCCATAATAATGAAATGGTAAATTATATAAAGTTCTCGACCAGATTGGATAGGGAATCTCAAATAAAAGCTCCCATTTGACCCTGAATGAATCTATTTGTTCTGCTTTTGTAAACACGCGGCGTCACATGTTTGTCCATGTTGTTGCCACGCCAGGACTACCTGTTAGTGCACCAGAGCATCTACGGAGGCCTTCCTTGTTGCTCCTTGTTGCTTGTCACTCCTCGTTATGTGAATTAGACGTACAGTAGCTTCGGCTTTGTCAAAATCTGTTTTGTCATAATTATGTCAGAAAAAAACACGTGACGCACTGTACAGAGCGGTGCTGACGAGGTGTCTGCCCGTCAGGCTCAAACTTATATAATATGTGAAACTGGATACGCAAGCTCCGGTAATTATGTTCAGGTAAAGTCAGACTTACACTACAGTGCAGTAGTGTTTCACAGATTTAAGTTTCACTCATTATGGGGTGATTCCTGTACGATTAAGTGTAATTTTAGGGTTGATAATAATAATAATTTATCCATAAAAATAAAAAAAGTTAAATATCTTTTTAAAGCACAGCCTAAAATAAAAAAACATTTACATACGAGGGGCACTACTAAAATGTCAAAAGTAAAAAAAAAAAAAGAAAGAAAGAAAGAAAGAAAAACACTGTGGCAATAAATGTGTGTGAGTCATTGGTGATATTTTAGTACACTGATAACATCATTTGAACTTTGATTAATGTCCGTGTTACAATCTCAGGCTGCAGGATGTGAGAGCATTTTGCCTTCAAAACAACAAATTCATACAAAAATGTTGAAGCATGTCTGTGTGGAAAAGTGTTACAAACTAATGAGGTACATTCATTTTTACAGAATGTAATCTATAGTGTTTGGGAGTTGTTTGTCTCAATAGGCTGTAGTAATCAAAAGTAATGAACCTATTATGAGCAGGACCTCTGAGGGCCCGGCGTGGCATTAAGAGTGTGGCACATAAAAGGTTTATTAAAGGAAATTAAGGTCCATCACTGCCACACCTGCTCCCCTATTATAAATGTATGACAGGTCAGTGCCTTCAATCACAACAGCAAACGAGAGAGAGGAGTCATGTTTCCCATTACCAGGGAAAAGTAACAGCATATCCTATGACTCACAGATTTCACTGGCCTGTGACCACTATACGCCACCATCAGCCTGGAATAATTATGTTTAATAGGTTTTATTTGGGGCCCACAAGCAACACCAGCGAGAGTGGATGGATTTTAGCAACTATTTTTGTCTAAACACACACAGCGAGGTGCTGTCCGTACTTTAATGTCATTATTTAGTGTCATTACATTTTTACTCACCTTTGAAACTTTTTTTTTCACACACACCCCCCCTCACGTCATACTCTATGTGTTTGCATATTACCGATGTTTTAGGAGCTCTTTGTGATGTTGTTGTGCACACAAATTGTTTTTAAGGCTCGCTGGCTCCGGTTGGCAAATACTCTCTGAAGTGTCGGAGCCCCTTTTTTTTTTTCTGTTTCACATCATAGAAATGAATAAAAAGCGATAAATTAAAATGCAGTCTGTCCGTTTAGATGCTCATTCGTGTATTTGTATGTTTTATTTACAGATGGATTCTGAAGGCGAGGAGCAAACCCTGAATATATGTACGAGTAGCACAGGTGAGTACGGCGTTCGGTTTTAGTTTAGCTTTTTTAACTAGGCACGCATGCACACACACACACACATATTCCACTTACCGCCATGGGTTAGGGGTATCAGTTCAACAATCCAACTTTATAACTGTCAATTTTATGTATTATCTTACCGGTCTGAAGAGCACTGCACTGCCATTTCATTATTCAGAGGGGAATAACTTCATTAAATTGGAACACTGGCTAAAATTAGTTAAGGAGTGTGTATATATTGTGTGATTGAAAACCTCTAGACTGGATATGTCATTATGCAAGTGTTCAGGGCCTCTGAGGCCTGCCTGTGCATGCTGGAGCTATTACTACATCTGGGGAAATTCATGAAAAGTGTTATTATTGGTTGTGCTTCATGGGAGTAGGGGCAGAACTTGTGAATGAGATTTACGCAGGCCTCTGGGAAAATTGATTTAGCCTTTTAGATCATGTTGTCAGTGCTGTCAAAGGATGAGCTACCGTTGGTGTCCCAGAGAATGAGCAGACTGAATGAAAAGCTTTTCAGATCAATGAAGAGACCACTTCTCTATCCTTATGCTGATTATACCCAATGGCATTGTAAAAGAGTATCAAATCTATGGTAAAAGGCTGCGTAAAGCAGTTTCAGCCCGGACGGTGCTATTCTCAAAACATTATCTACAAAACAAACATTTACAGAACACTGTAAAAATTTCATTAGCCGAAAAAGAACCTTTGAAGATGAATATGTTGACAGATGTTGCGCTACTGTAGTGGAAATGTAAACACGACTTTTTATGTTCTCTTTTTGGCCTTTTATTTCACAGGGCTGGCCGACTGCGTCTCTGAGACTCACAGGTGAAAAACACTTTTTTTTTTTTTACAACAAATTTTTTTTCATCCTCAAGAAAATGTCGTCTTTCCAGATTATATTTGTGATTCATTACAAATGTTTTTTAAAAGAAAGTCTAAAATTTTAAAAAAGCTGGACCTTTAAAATGAACCAAACGGAGTCCTTTGTTGACCCTGCTGTGCTTTTTGTCCGTTCCCCTCTTCCCTCCAGCACATATGGGTCCATGGCGAGGAAGAGGAGTGCTCAGGAAGGGGTGCAGGGCGCCCCCGTCAACAAGAGAAAGTCCCTGCTGATGAAGCCCCGCCACTACAGCCCCAGCGAGGCATGTGAAGAGGAGAGCGAGGACCTGGCACCGCCACAGGACAAAGAAGAGCTGAGGAACATTGACACTCCAGCAGGTAAACAGATGTCCTGTTGTTTTGTCTGTTTTGATGAACAATTGACGCTGAATTTTAAAATCCCATCTGTTGCATTCATATTTCCCTCCCTCTGCCATCAGCCAGCAGCCGCAGTCATTGTGCAGTGGAAGTGAAAGACTACACTGCTGGGTCCACATTAGTTGTGTCTCACGTCCACAAATTGAAGTTTTGACAGCTGATCTGCCATGATATTTCTGGCGTGGCTTTACCCTCTTTTGATGAGGCCAGATTTCAGACCCCTCATCTGTCCTTTTTCAATAGCCAGTCCAAACCCATTGAATCCATAGAATGAAAAAACTGAATGGGGGAGTGCACCAGTTCACTTTGATTTAAATTAAACTTCTTCCATTCTTTTAAACTGATTTTTTCTTTTTGTTGAAGTTGCCTATTGTGAAAAACAAACGAGGCGTCGACTCTGCTTGGCTGATGTTCTCGCGTTTTCCTGTTTTATTACCGCAAAAGAAAAAAAAGAAAAAAAGAGAGAAACCACTGTTAGAAATTGTTTATTCTCACTTATGCCACTGTCCTTTTCAGGATCGAAAATGTTTTCTTTTTTCCTAATGAATTGAATTTTGTGCATTTTGGCAACAATGCTCGTGGTGTACATGTGCATTCTCGCCCACTATAATCTGCACTGATTTGGTATATTTTTAACGATGTAACTAAGCAACAAACGTAATTGTCCCTTTCAAAAGCTTTTGTTAGGCCCTCTAACACAGTCTAATACATAATTAGGCATAATGTCTACAGCTCATTATAGTACACATGTGTGTAGTTAAATGGACCAGGAGAGTAGCTCACTGAATTGTGTGGATTCATTGGAAATGGAATTTATTTGTTTCCTGGGTTCATATTACATTACAATTATCTAAGTAATTCACTGTGCATCATCAGTTTTCCTTTTGTTGCTGTATATTCTATTTACTTTTTATTTTTTATCACCCAACATTGTTCGACTGCTCTATATTTCTCATATTTGAGCCCGATATTCGGCGGACTGTCTTTAAAATAAAACAAAACACCACCAGAATTTAAAAAAGGGAAGAGAGGACGTGGATATCGATAAACAATTTCAGAGCATATTTCACTGTTGTTGTCAGATTTTGGGGGGTTTCGGGGGCTATTTTCTGTGGAAAAAAAACAAAAATCGGAAAAGTAGAACCGGAGGCAGTAAGAATTTTTGCAGCGGAAAGCTGGTCATATCTGCATTTTAACAAAAAGGGAGAAAAATAAGCCTCTCGTTTGGTCGAGCCACACTGCGTTCAACTCCAGCCAACTGCAGCCCTGCTGCAGAGTGCTGGTAATGGCTATTCTGGAGTACAAACTGTTCACCTGTTCCAACACACAAACCACCGGAGGGATCCAAGTTTTTTTCCTCCATCTCTTTCCTTTTTTTTTTTTTTTTTTTTTTTTTGACTGCACTTCTGTGTCTCTGTGTTTGTATGTGTGCGCGCTCGTCTAACTGTATGCGGCTGTGTCAGGCCGGGGAGTCCATCTGGATGAAAAACAAAACCCTTGTTGCTTGCCTCATAAATGTAAATACGTGTAACTGGCTTTTATTTTTCATTCAACAGGGTTTGTCTTTAGACACCTCTTTTCAAATATATTCCACAGCAGGGAACAGAAAGTAACACATTGTAGCGTTGCTTCGGTGTGCAATGCACATGAAACCAGGCGTGCCACATTTAATAATGATACAAAATCATATATTTACTTGTCTTTTTATTAGTGCTGCATAATTCCTGTTAAAGCTCTTTTGGTGAGGATTAAGTTTTTGTGCCGCTCCCATTAATAAGTCGTAGCTATCTGATAATGCCTGTATCTGTATCATCCTCGACACTGTGTGATCTGATTCTCACAATCCGTCTCTATCTCAACTTATCGAATCCTACTTTTGGGTCTGATGTCTAGCCACTTAAGAGGATATGGGCCCACAGTCCAGCCTGCTGAAAGTAAAAACCCCACACCCACAGTTTAAAGAGCCTTAATCGAGCATAAGTTTGAACGGTTTTGTGGGATCAAGAGAGATTTCGTTGAATCAATCCAGATGATAGCTTTCCATTGTTAATCACTGACCATGACTTAATGTAATCAGCGGTGTTAATAAAGTGTAGCTTCAAATGCATTTTGTGAGATAACCCTCTTTGTCTGTTCCACTGATCAGACTCGGTCGTACATGAGGCTTCGCCTTCAACACATGTAACCAGCATTTCTGGATTTATGCTAAAAGGTAGATGGCAAAAGGTCAAGGCCAATTAAATTATTGAAAGCACTCAGCAAATAAAGCTGGAGAAAAGGTATTATATGAAAAGAGCGTGAACATTTAAGATGACATGTATTTATATATATATAGTCCATTCAGCTGCAAGAACAGTACTTCTCTTATCTTATGGCGTCTTATCGCACTCGCAAGGATTTTAAAACTCAAAAGACAGAATATTTGTGAGTCATCTTCAAAAATGATGACATTACTTTATCAGAAAAGCTTCTCTAAGACTCTAATTTGATAAAAGATTCAGTAAAATGACCCGAGTTGTTTATATTTTTACACAAAAATGTGATTATCCAGGACATTTAAACACATTCAGTGAGCAAGATGCACATCCTGTAGCGACTTCACGACTTTTTAAAAACACAGAACAGAAAGTAGAAAGAAAAAAGAAGCATCTAAACTATTGTTCTGTATTCATGGACACTGATAGACAAGTTACTTTTTAAATCAAATGTAAATCTTAAGAGACTGCGGGTGAATTTAAAAATCCGAATTATTAGCTAAATGAATCAAATTCTTTGTATTTTTCAGCAGTTTTGGTTCATGTTCACCAAGCGAGTCGCCCATTTCTGTGGGCACCGCTAGCTGTTGTGCTGTTAAAATTTATTGTCAGTTTTTTTTTTTTTTTTCTTTTTTTGACTGAGGTGCATGGTTGGCTTCTCCTAAGCTACGTCCTGCCACGCCGACAGCAGCGGTCTTTCATCTTCATGTTTGTGGTTTCCTCCATCTGTGTTTTCAGGAATCCTCTTCACTTTCCCTGTTCTCCTCCCTAAAAACAACAATTATGTGTTTCTAAATCAGTTTTTTGTGCAGATGACAACATGTTGCTGCTTAGCCTGCACTTAAAAATACACATAACTAATTAAAAAACTGATGTTTACTGTCCACCACGCAGTAAATCCCTCCATAATCTTGTCCTCCATATTGGGTTGTTGCTCCAATCGGAGACACAGAAGAAGAAGAGAACAATTGTGTTTCTCATCTCCAGGTTTCATGTTCAACTAGCAGAAAGAAGGGCCATAGATGTCATCTAAGATGTACTTGAATTACATGGGAATCTTGCATTATCATTTCTGTTTCAACATGTGTCCTTATTAATCCTCTAGAAGGTTATAAAAACATGTTTGTCTCAAGATATTATTTGTAAAAAAAAGTAACACACAATCTAAAACCTTTAAAGGATTTGGAGATTATCAAGGACACACAATTCTTGTCCTGCATGTGACTGAGGGGTTGCAAAAGAACGTGTTTGGTTAAAACATAATAAGTGTTTTCTTGTTGTTTTAGATGGAAACTTGAGCGCAGTCAATGGAGTTGCCAACAAAAATGGCTCCTATGACGCAGCAGCAAAGTCCAGTGATTCTCTCGGGTGGTCAGAAGTTACATCTAATGGCTCTCCAGAGTGCGAGCCAGACACATCTGAACGTCTGATGGATGAAGACGATGAGGAGCTCCTTAATAATGAAGAAGAAGACCAAAGCCAAGACAGGTTGAGCGGCACATCATCACCACAGACTCCATACGAAGACATGAGGGAGGCCGAGTGGGAGCCCCTGTCACTGTCTGCCAAGGTGAACGGCTCAGGCTGCAGTCCCTCCAGAGCCTCCGAAGACCTTTCAGGCAGGAACGGCCACATGAAAGAAGAGCCTCACTCTGAATTAGCTGGTCTGATGGGTAGTAGGGCGAGTATTTTTCAGGCTGAGGCTCTAAGATACAGGCCGCTCCCCACAGAGGAGGACAGTGAGGGGGAGGCAGAGGCGGAGAGGCCACCCCGGCTGGACGGCTGGGCTCTGGGCCTCCACGAGAGAGGCCTGGAAATGAGCCGAGGGCGGTTGAACTTCAGCCTGTTGGAGCAGGCTATAGCTCTGCAGACAGAGCAAAGACAGGTCCTACACCATGCCTACAGGGAGATGGACCGGTTCCTCATGGAGCAGATGACCAATGATAGAAGGCACCATAGGATGATGGACATGGACAGTAGACTCAACTATCATGGGGGAAAAGGTACAGATATAAAATGAAGTCTCAAGAATCAGAAATGTACAGGATGAGAACGCAGAGCGTAAATTTAGATAGACCACTTTGATTTGGATGATTGGACGCTCAAAAGGAATAAAAGAAGCGTACGCAGGGGGGGAAATCAGAGGGAGGAAATCCTCTTAAGTACTAAAACATTTTGGCAACAAGTGAAGTAATAAATAAACAGACTAAAATAAAGAAGAACAAAATTTTCTGATGGAATTGCTACTACTCAGAATATTGGATTTTGATAGGAATCAACTGGATATTTAACCATGACCATAAGTCTTAAATCCTCCTAAAGTACCTCTCATGTTTCCCTCTGATTCTTCAAATGACTGCAGCTAAATGTGTAATCCTAGATGTAATCTTTCGATGGATGGGCATTAAGAAGTGAATGCTCTGTGTTGAACTGCAGCCTTAACTAAAATGACAGATTAATAGATGCATTTTGTGAAAAAAAGTCTCTAGCTTTGCATGATATTTCAATCCGGTCCTGACTTACAGGAAAGCACAAGTGAATTATCTCTATATTTCACTCATTTCCACATTTCTTCTAAGAACACAGAAGAGATTTGGTAGCTTCAGGCAGCGGTCCTGACGTTGTATCATATTTATTTATGGTGAAATCTTGTCTTTCTGTGTCCACAGATTCTCCACGTACAGATAAAAAGGATATAAAATGCCCAACCCCTGGCTGCGATGGCACCGGTCATGTAACCGGCCTGTACCCACACCACAGGAGTCTGTCTGGGTGTCCCCATAAAGTCCGAGTTCCTCCGGAGAGTGAGTCACACATGCTGGATAATGGATGATTTATATGAGAGAAAGTTTCGGGATTTACAATCGGCCACAGTCAAAAAGAACAGTAGAAATCCTCTCAGCTTCTTCCAAGAAAGAGAATAGCTTATACATTTAGTTCAATTCAAAGATGGGCGTAAAACTTTTCAAATACATTTAAAGGATTTTCTGCCTCTCTCTTTCTCGTAGTTTTGTAATGTGTGAATATTGAATTCTTCTTCTTTTTTTTTTCCCCCCCTCACATTGGCGATTGTTAAGTCATTTCAATATAACTCAACAAACATTCGACATTAAACAGTAATGTTACAAAAGGAACAGAAAAAGTAATTAACTTTTTCAAAAAAGCGCGTGCTCTTAGACTGGAGGCAGTATTTGCAAATCAAAGGGCTAGCTAGCGCAGCATTCAAAAATAAATAGACAACTCCAACAAACTAATTGGAGAATATGTACAGAGAAGAAGTTTCTAAGGATACAGAGCGGACCTTTAACGACGCGTTTGTTTTGAAGAATATAATCAGCTGTCTTGGTACGCTCCTCTTTGCACTAAGCTATTTACATTTCAGCCACATTACAGCATTCCTCACAATGAGAAAGCCTTTTTGCTTTTTTCCTCTGTTTTCTGTCTCTGTAGGATCTTTGCTCTATAGGCACTAATGTACCAACCGGTTACATAAATCATCGTTTAATGTGCGAAAAATGTATTTGTTTTATTTCCACATCAGTCACCATATATGTGTGTATTTACCATCTTATAATCTTTAAGCTTGATTGTGTCTTACATGTTGAATTATGTTTCTCTTTCCGAGCTTATCTCCTCTCTCTCTCTCTCTCTCTCTGTCCTCGTCCCCTCAGTCCTCGCCATGCATGAGAACGTCCTCAAGTGCCCTACACCCGGGTGCACAGGAAGAGGCCATGTCAACAGCAACCGTAGCACCCACCGGAGGTACATCCACGAGAGAAAGCCATTAGAAAATCTGCACCCTGTTCATAGATGAGTTGCAGTATTAAGCTAATGTGTTTGATTTCCCCCCCCCCGACCAGTCTCTCAGGCTGCCCCATCGCTGCTGCAGTCAAGGTCTCCAAACCTCAGGACGAGAGCCTGAAATGCAGACAAACACCTGACCGCTCACCAAGGTACACCGCCAGATAACGCTGTTGATTTTCACCGCCATCCATGTGGTGACACACGCAGCAGGATAATTACAATAGGCATCCAGAAAATCATGTCGAGCTCTGTAGTGGACTGAAGTTGTAAAAGCGTAACGGAGGTTATGCAAAAAAGTGATAAACACTATTATTGTTGAGGGGGGGTGTCGGATATTTTTATTCACTGATCCCAGCAGAATGAACGGTCTATTTCGAGCTTTCCAAGCCGACATAAGCAACGGTTGCTGGTCCTGTGAGTTCCTCTCTATTAGAGATGATAAAAGAGCAGAACTCTTTGTTCCCTGTGGATATATCATGGGCAGGATGCCCACTCCTACTATATTAATTAGTCTGGCAACCTGGCTGTGGATCTACAACACACATCAGATCCCAGACTCGATGTGTACAAAAGCACTGGCATCCCTGAACGGTTTAAAACAATGTCTATGCTTAACTGCTTAATATGAGCTTGTTAGGCACTTGTTATTTCACAACGTTTTTTTTATAATAAAATATACACATATATATCTATATATCTATATATATATTTTTATTTTTTTTTTTAATTTTTATGATTTGTCTCCTCGCAGAGCTATCGGCTTGATAAAGAAGTTCGAGATGAACCAGATGAACTACAGGCTCTCTCATCCAGTAGCAGCCTTGCAAACAAGCCTCACAAAAGACATGGACAAGTACAGCAGAATCCGCTTTGATTACGCCAGCTTTGATGCACAGGTCTTCGGCAAACAGCCTCTGATGGGGAACAGCCAGGACCAGGAAATGTCACATTTCCCTGATTGTGAGTCTCATACGTTTTATTTGATGCAAAAATGTGATTTGTAAGATTACGTGATATTGAGGGTCAATAAACTGCCACATCTTAAGTATGAAGATTAGTCCACAGCAACCATAAATCTGCACAAATTACATCTTTCCTTCTCTATCAGTGGTTCCTCCTAAATCCACAACATCCTCTGTCCTGCTTTGTATGTATTATTAAGTTTGGATAGAACACCTGCTGTCTTAGTAACTAAATTATTCGCTAATTATTTGTCTTTTAGCACCTCAGCAGTATCCTGGCTTCCTCGGTGCTCCAGGTGGCCGCATGCCCACCTCTGGTCAGCACAGCCCTCCGAGTCAATTCAAAAAAGAAGACGGCCTCCAAGCCACAGCGGCGACCGCCGCCATCCTTAACCTCTCCACCCGCTACCGGAAGAACATGGAGGCTGTCGCCGGTCGGCCCTTGGCAACCTCCACAAAGGTAATCAAATTAGACCACTTGGAAAGGTATTTAATGTGGTCATTTTAAAGGAACTCTGATTTGTGTATAAAAAGGGAAGACATCAAAAGACAGAATTTGGCAAAGGCTGCCTGGCACACTGGTGGCAGAAAAACAAGGAGGTTTCCACTCCATAAAGCTTTAATGTACACAAATGAAAATTTGTGTAATCACATCAAAAGAAGAAATACAATCAGCCTTCTTTCCCAATTACAACTACCCGCATATTTTTTTAATAAAACATGTGGTAGTGTATTTTGTTTCGACATCAGCTGGCATGTAAAAACCCTGAACTGTTGTCTGAAACTGCATCTTGCCCACTGCAGATGGCAGAGGATATTTTGCTTAGTTATATGATCCAGCATAGGCTGTGTGTCTACACCAGATAGTCTTTAAAAGCGTTTTAACGGATTAAGCCAATCAGCTAAAGGAGTTAACATCTGAAAAGTTTAATTCGCACAAAATCCAAACTCTTCTTGGAAACGTGCGCAGATCCAAAATCTCTTCTGCTGTCATTATCTCCGAGGCGGCATTGTGTTCGGCTTTTTCCAAACTCACTTCATGATTAATATTGATCACATTCTGTGGGTTACATACGTGCACACTGTACTGTAGATGATTCAAGGTTTCCACACCTACACAGCACAGATCCTTGTCTCCCAGCTTGTTGAGCTGAGAATGTGGCCTTGTACCAGGTACCAGCCCACTGAATGAATAAAACAGTGTTAGCAAGTTAATCATCTGTTCTCATTTACAGCTTAGTTGTCTTGGAGAGACGTACAAAATAAAGAACAGCTTTCAGGTCTGAAAAAAAAAGGGGGGCCATATTTAGAGTGTTATATGCTTTAACTTATCTGCATATGTATGTTACACGTTGGAATATCACACGCAAAAAGCACCAAAGAACTGGCCTTTAAAGCGCGAATGCAACCTGATTCTTGCTTGTTTCACAATGTGAGACGCTCAGCGTGCATCATTAATTAATAAATAATAGCAAAATAAAGGACAAACGGCAGAGTTTTTTTTTTTAGTTTTTAAAAACAACATTAAAACAAAATAAATCACAAAAAGTCCCAACACTAGTGTTGTTTTGATTAGGTACACACATCATCAAATGGCTGGATAATTAAAGTGGACAGCCACATCCGATGTTCATGTAAATTATCCCCTTTAATTAATTTGAAAAGCTCCCCTTTTGTTACGAAAAAAAAAAATAAATAATGATGTATAGGGTTTAATGAAACATATGCGTTGAATAATTGGTTTCATTTATGGAAAAAGGGATTTCAGCATTTAATGAGGTAAAACTTTTAATACCATAAAACAGCCATAAGTCATCATGCTATTGCGTTTCAGCGCAGAAACGACAAACACATCTGTCAGCGGGGAAACTTATGCCACATTAAGCTTTTTAATTTTTTGCTATAATAATGATGACCTAAAACCAGCAACCCCCCCCCCTCCCCAGCTGCCATCTTGGTTGTGTGTCCTAGAAAACAGATGACACAGCTGTCACTGAAAAACTACACACCAGTGATTATTTTTTTTTTTGTATTCAGCAGAATTAACACTGGCTTAGTTTTGGTACTTTGTCTGGTGTGAGATAACCACTGTATGTATTATTTAAATACACTGTTTGTTTGCTCTGCGTTTTAAGTCATCGCTCATGTTTACAGAGAAATGTTGCTGCTGGGTTCGAGTTTATCATATCACCGCTGTCATATTAACGAGACACTTTATTTGCATTCTTGTTAGTGTAATTAGAAAAACAGCTCTTGTTTTTATCCCTTGATTCGTTTGTTTTCGTATATTCGCACAAAATGTGATCATATATGAGGTATGTTTAATTTATCGTACCCTTCTACATGTTGTAATATTTATTAATTTATTAAATATTTAACTTCTTTGCCTTTAGGACATGCTCATAGAGGTGGATGAAAATGGCACCCTGGATTTGAGTATGAAAAAGTGCAAGGAAAATGTAAAAACCCAGACAAAAACACCTTTGGACGACCCGCTAACCCCTTCTGAGTCCACTATGGCCAAGGGCGGGAGCGTGCTCATCAGCCCCGCCTTCTACCAGCCGCTGTGTGAGAGAGACAGCTGGGAGAGCCCCATCCCCGTCAACTTCAGCAAACAACACGTTTTACAGGACGCAGAGGTAAAAAAAAAAAAAAAAAAGAAAAGAAAATACTGACAACCGACACTTCAGATGAAATCTAAAAACGTGAGATGTAAATGGTGATGGCTGGTTATGTTACGGCGTACAGTCTGTGGTGCGTTATCGTGTCTGCAAACAAGTCGTTTCAGTTATACAAAGTGCAAATGAAACGATGGCATTCAGCATCATAGTGATAGAGTAAAGGTCAGCCAAGACCCCCTTTTCTAAATTCATCTAAAATCTTTCAATCAAGTGGATTTTTACGGATTCATTCATTCAGTTTCGCTCTGCAAACACATTTTCACCAACTTCCTTCTGAAATAACTAATTATAGTTCTGTATTATTTCTGTTATTCCTATGATTGTTACCAGGTTGTTTAGTTCTTTTCAGGAAACTTTATTTATTTCATTTCCCAGCATGAAGGTTGAAATGTCAAAGCCCGCTGACGGGAATGAAAGAAACACTGAGTATCTGTATTTATTTTCTTCGTTAGCCTATTTTTTGTCTGAAAATCGTTACAGTAATCTAATTTGGTTCAGAGATACGTCAGTGAGCCTAAAATGTTTTGTAACTTTTGAATAGAAAATCCCTCCAGTTGCTAAAATCCAGAACTAAAAAAAAAACACAGATACAGACAGGAACGTTTAACAGCAGCTCCTCCAGGACCTGAGTGAACGTTAGCGGGGTTGTTTCTTTTCTGTGTTTGACAGGTGGTGTTCGTTTGTAGCTGATATCAGGACTTTTCTCGTTTGACCTGCTTTTAAATCAAACACAACATCTGCTGACTGTCTGTGGAAAAAAAAAGAAAAAAAAAGGAAATCCATACGTCATGTCTATACATCATAAATACTGTGAGGATTAGGGGTGACTTTAAATGGATGTATGGTTTACTACAGTTTAAGTATCCTTGAGGATAATCTCTTTGCCTTGCACTCTCTAACCTACAGGGCTTGTGTTTTAAGAGTATTATACAGAGCTTTTCATTAATTATTCACTTTTAGGTCATTGCAGAACACGGTCAGGTTTGATACTTTGGACAGTTAAGCATGTTTTTTTTTTTTTTTATACTTCTTTCTTTCTTTTCGCAGGAGGATTACGATCATGCCTCCTTGGAGGATCAACACTATCAAGGAGACGGCAGCATGTTAAGTCCCAAAGCCAAGCTGCTATTACGAGATTCCAAGAAAGAGCTTTTGAGGTACGTTGCGTTAAAGAATGAAACGTCTTGAGGCATTCATTCAGTCAAGTGTGAATAATGTGAGCTTCCCTTTTGGCTGGCAGACGGTCAGCATTAACAATAAAAACTGTGACACCAAGCCATACCTTTGTTTAAGTAGGACAGTCTGATAGAAGTGAGTCAAAACACACTGGAACTCGCCGTGTTACCCATCATTGTAACTGGTATGTCTGCAGGTTCATGCGGAGCAGAAATGTATCTATTTGAAAGTGAGTTTTCTCCCTGTACGTCCTGTACAAGCTTACAACTCTTGACTCTTGTAGTTAGAGTGCATGCTCTGCTGGGTCTCCTCTTGAGAATCACACCATGTGAACAGTAGGATCCTCTAGTTTCCGCAGCACAGCACCCCTTCAGTCACGTTCAGAGACATTATCGAACTGAATGTTCAACAATATAATAATTATTTCTCTACTAAACTTCCCGCAGTACTAACTCTTTTTTTTTGTAAAAGACCATGTAAAAGGTTTTATTTTTTTTTAGTGTACACTAAAGATTCAGTTCAAGCTTGGCAAAGTCTGTGGGAAGTAGAATAATCTGTGCATTAAGTGCTTTGTGCTCTCCTGCAGCTGTCCGACCCCAGGCTGTGACGGCAGCGGCCACGTGACGGGGAATTATGCATCACATCGGAGGTACTGCGATTAATTATGCCCTCATTAGCGCCAGCTAGCAGATATATAGACGAGGGAAACAGTGTTGATTGTTAAATTATGTCGATTATTACAGTTGAAAACTTGTCACATTGTTGTATATCGTATGTCATTTAAAAAAAAAAAACACACACACACACACACACACACAAACAGGTTGACACGCTTTCACGTGAAGAGGAAGTGGAATTGTGTTTTCAAATCATTTCGTATAAATATGCATTGAGACATTGCATTAAGATTATTCAATTCAGCTGTGATCAAAGAGTGCATTAAAATGACTGTTAGCTCTTTATCCTCTCTAGTGTGTCTGGATGTCCCCTGGCTGACAAAACACTCAAATCACTGATGGCAGCCAACTCTCAGGAACTAAAGTATGTGTTTGTGTTTTGTCATTGTTGCTAAAGGATTTTTCACATGGAACTAGGCAGCTTGTTTTCTGCCTTTAGCTTGGGTCAATGCTCTCCTTTCCCTTTCCTCTCCCTTCTGCTGCACATTAGGCGTGATTTCTGTGTACTCTACTTGAAGTCGTTTGGGATTTGTACTGCCTTTTTTCTGCATATTAGCATGAATCTGCTGCTCTGCTCGCAGTCTTTTGCTGTAAAAAGCACCTGGTCTCTGTGTCTCTCAACCTGCAGGTGCCCAACACCTGGTTGTGATGGATCTGGACATGTGACTGGGAACTATGCTTCGCACAGAAGGTAGCAGAGAAAAATCATCGCAACTGAGCATCAAATACATTTGTCAGATGCATGACATTCAAACAGATGGTGAAAGTCTCACTTTATGCTGCAAACAAGCTGCACTTTTTGAATTTTTGTGTTTATTGATTTATTTGGCTGCCTCTTCGTCTATCTATGCATTTATGTATCGTTATAATATTCATGTTATGTGCAGATGCAGCGTGCCGCTTTTTACAATGATTTTGATTTATAGATCCGGATTTGCTTGAACTCGAGTAAATAGATTTCCTTCATGTTAACCCCGTACTCGTCTCCAATCATTTGTAGCTTGTCGGGATGTCCACGTGCCAGAAAGGGAGGTTTGAAGCTCACACCAAACAAGGATGACAAAGATGAGCAAGAGCTTAAGTAAGAGATTTTTGTTTATTTCTCATCCAGTGCTGTCATGTTTTTTGTTTCAGAAATAAAACAAGAAAACATTATGAAAATGCGTCATGCTTTTGTGCCTGGGGCATTATACCTGGAGGCCATTAAGTTAAACAAAGAAAATAATACTTTTCATGTCGTAACATTAGTGAATTATTTTCTAAGGATTAACAGCGTGTTTTTGTGGGATTTTTTTTTGTCCGGGTTTTTGTATTTTTCCTATTTTCTGAATGGAATATCTGGCTTGTTACTCTTCACTGAGTGCTTTCTTTATAATTATAGTATATTAAGAAAACGTTGAATTGCCCACTCTGATGGCAGGGCACTCATTTGCAGCTTAATCATTGTCTGTGAAAGTGTTATTGGAAAAAAAAATAATGTAATTGATTTGCAGTTTAAATCCGAAGTCAGATATATGAGCCCTTGTTTGCTTATACATCTGGACACAGATTTTTTCTTTTTAATTACTAATGCAAGGGCATGAGCTTAGGAATTACACTGGAATATATCTCATACACATTAAGAGGGAAAGGGAGAGAAAGGGGGGAGGGTAGCAAATGTCCCTAGATTATTGTAAATAGTGGGCCATATGGCATGCCTCCATTGTCCTGGTGCCTTGCATCAAGCCACCTACCTGTGGTAGTTGTAAGTAATGGGAGTGGTGTTGTTTTGTCCTCTAAGTGCTGCCGTGCTGCCGAGTAACAAAATGCTGAAACAGGCTTTTTGCAGCAGCAGCAGCAGCAGCACTCTGCAGCATGTGTGCCATTTGTATCATATCAGGTGACCTTTCACCTTTATCAATAAGGGAAAGGGTTAGCAACCTCCAAATTACATTCTTTCGGATGAGGGGATACGCGACAATTATCCGTAATTCATGTCACTCCATTACTGACCTGCAGACAAACAGTCGTGAATCCCAGCTGACAAACTCTTAATGACGCTCACTGTCGAGTTGTGCCCGTGTTTTCCAGCACAAATATCAGCAACCTCAGAACGTATGCGTCCAACAGAGTGCTCGTCCCGCCTCAAGTTTTAGTGGATTAGTAACTTATAGTTAATGCGATTATTTCTAGTTTTGGCGACTCGATTTTTTAATCAGCATTTGGCTGGATTAATCAACTTAATGGTTAACAAATCTTCCGGTCTAGTTATTGAAAGAGATTTTTTTTTTTTTTTAATGATGCGGTTGTTATTTCATGAGCAGTTAAATGTCTCTCTCTTTGTTTTTGTTTTTTTTTTGTCTGTAGCACAGACGAAAATGTTCAAACGAAATGCGAGTCAGTCAGATTTTCCCCGTGTGAATCAGCAGCGTTTGCAGGTTTACAACATGTACGACTCACTGTTTGTTTCCCTGGTAGGTGTCCAGTAATTGGATGTGACGGACAGGGCCATATATCGGGAAAATACACATCCCATCGCAGTGCAGGCAGTTGTCCACTCGCTGCCAAAAGACAGAAGGAGTCGTCTATCAATGGGCTGCCCTTTGCCTGGAAGGCCAATAAACAGGAACTGCCCCATTGTCCCTTGCCTGGCTGCAATGGCCTTGGACATGCCAATAATGTGTTTGCCACTCACAGAAGGTGAGGTCGCCTGTCCTCCATTTTATCTCTAAACAATGCTGCTGGTCGACATGTTGCATACTTACAATGGCTTCGCTCTGGTTCACGATCAATCTGTCTGATGAAGTTTGTCTGTTTTGTGATGTTCTCCCACCTAAAATGTGTCATTCGTCACCTGCTGAACTAGCTTGTCGGGTTGCCCACTGAACGCACAGAGCATCAAGAAGAAGCACACAGAAGAAGAGATGATGACTATCAAACTGAAAGCCAGCAGCGGTAAGCTACTCTGACACGCCGTGTGGTATGGAAATCCTCACATGTATGTTGGAAACGTCGAGGTTTTCAGTGCGAGCGTGATAAATTAGATGATTTGCTTCAACTCAGGTGTTGAAAACAAAGAAGACATTCAACATTTGGATCATGAAATTGAGGAACTGAATGAATCTAACATGAAAATAGAAGCAGATATGATGCAACTTCAAACCCAGGTAAATATCCACTCTGACGCGTTCATTTCGAGGACAAAGAGCTGCGCGATCTCCGCTCGCTCAATTTGACGACTTTCCGTTGTTTGTGCTTTTGTACTCGAAAGCAGATCTCGTCTATGGAATGTAACCTGAAGACAATTGAAGAGGAGAACAAGATGATCGAACAGCACAACGACAGCCTTCTGAAGGAGCTCGCCCGCCTTAGCCAAGCTCTCATTAACAGTCTAACAGACATTCAGCTGCCTCAAATGGTACAGTAAGCCTTGACCACAGACTCCAACACAACTCATTATGTCTAACCTATCCTGGAAGAAATCTCATTTTCTATGAATTGTCATTTTCTGCTGTGCTGTTTTCACTAATAGTCAAACATGTTTTTGTTGCAGGGACCCATCAGTGAGCATAATTTTGAAGCCTATGTGAACACATTAACTGATATGTACAACAACTCGGAGCATGAATACTCTCCAGAGTGCAAGGCCCTCTTGGATAATATCAAACAGGCTATTAAGGGCATCCATGTTTAAGCTGTAGAGCTACCAAGAGGTTTCTTTGACTTGGGATAATGGCACTAGATAGCTCTATTTTACTGAAGAGTGCTGGCTTGGCTGCATGTATAAGACGAGGCTTTTGGAAATGTGTTTGGCATTTCCCGGTAAATACACTGCACTGAGAAAATTACCAGCCAGATTTGTAATGCTTTTACTGTTTCTGCATTCACTTGATATGTTTATCCTGGTGAGATTTTTACCCCTCTTGCACTTAATTATTTTGTATGGTTTGCTTGATTTTAATCTGTATGTGTTCATGTCATTCTTATATTATCGCTATTTATTATTATATTTGCTCATCAGTGTATTTATTTCCTCGATTTTTATTTATTTCTAGAATTGTAAATGCTTAATATTGGAGAAATCTGTTTGACTTTCTGCACATTGTAAATTACATAGAAGCACATTCCAATTTCATGGCATACTTTCGCCATCTAGTGTTGAAAAGCGTATATTATTATTAGACCATAAGTTGGATCTCCCTTCAAAGTAAAAAACCTACCAAAACGACTAAGCATCAATATTTTTAAGCATTGCTTTTGCTTTGTTTATTGGAAACTGAATGTATGGAAAAGACAAAGTGAACACTGAGATCAAAAAGAAATGCAATGCATCAGTACTGTACCTTTCTTCTTCTTAACCAATAACAGCTGAATGCAACCAGGAAGTGACACTGAGCAAAAATGCAACATCATTCGGTGAACTGAATGTCAGATTCTGCTTTGCATAGCGTGCCGCAAGAGAGGAGTGCAACAAAAATCAGAAATCCACTTTGTCAAGATGTCTTTTTTTTAAATATAGATATTAAACTGCCTTCTGTGCACACACTTTGAAGTGTGCATATAGTATGTGCCTAAATGTATATGAATCCATAAAAATATACGAGTACTATGTTTTGTGGTAGGACAGTATTACGTGGATGGTGTCTAATTTATGATACAGTACAATTATTTTCATAGGAGGAACTGTTCCTGATGACTGTTTAAATACCGTTGTCTCAGTAGCTGTAATCTCAGAGTCAGGTTTTGAAATATCAACGACTGAGATTGAGAAGTCTGGTGTTTATTTTAACTTTTGCTAGCACGGGAGAGGGGAAGAAGGAATGAAGGAGTGAAGTGGAAAAAGAAAAGAAAAAAAAAGAAACATCTGCTCCTGTTTTAACTGCTTACAAGCCTTAACATTTCAACCAGTCTTACAGTTTGAATATTCTTGTAACGCTTGGGGCAGATTTGAATAGTAGCTATTTGAAAACCGAGCTGACTACCACTTACAACTCATGTTTCAGTTTCAATCGTTAAACACACACAAAAAAAAATAGAAAAAAAAAAAGAAATGAAAACATAGACAAATGATAGTTGTTGGCTAATCAGTTGTTTGTTTGCATCAATTGCACTTTTGTATTTTTAATTATTTTGTATTATTAGTTCACCACACTGCCCTTGACTTCAATAAAAAAAAAAAAAGAAAAGACAGACTGTAGTCGCATCACTATACTAACAGGTCTCAATTTTACATGAAGTTAATCCCAAGAGAAGAGAAAAAAAATGACACAGTAATTCGTTTGAGCAATACATTTTTCATTTCTGAAAAAAACAAACAAAAAAAGAAGTCAAAGACATGTAGCCGAGGACATTTTGAAGAAACAAAAAAATGTAACAGCAAAAGAGCCAAATTACAGAAAAATAAGACCCTATTTTATCCAAATACTCGATATGTTTTAAAGAATTTTAATCTTTTAAAAAAAAATTGAATCACATTCTTTAAACCTAACAATCCTTTATTTATGATTTCTTATATTTAATTCCTATACCACACATTGTTTGCTCAGGAAGTTTTGTGAATAATATTTATTTTTCCCTGTTAGTATTTGATGTTTTGTATTGTGAAATGCTTTTTTGTGGAACGATATTAGTATGATATGAAATTGTATTGTATTTTCTTTTCTTTTACATTAAAATGTAATGCTTTTTTTTCAGTTGAAGTAGTTTGTAAATTGAAACTTCCTATTACTTTTACTATTTCATAATAAACAGATATGCGCTGTGTTGTACAGTTTGTGTATGGTAGAAATAAACTTTTCAAATGGTTGTGTGGTTTCTCAGAGCTTCAGTAAACTCAGTTACCTCGCCAGGATCAAGTCAGCTATCAGGTTTCATGAGGCATTAGCACCACCTTGTGGTCATTTCTAGGTATTACACGCAGAGTAACAGGGAGCGGCCAATGTAGTCAAGATACTATACTGATAGTTAAAGCTGCACACCACCAGCTGTTGGCGTGAGATATCAAAATAAAAGAGTGTCATGGTGACCGACATAGAGATTACATCACCCCACATCTCTCTCCAATAATAAATCTTCTTCAGTGTATTCAGTTCAGGACTCCAACTAATTAATCATTTTCTGGATTAACCATTTAACCTGAAAATGAAAAGTCTTGATTACAAAGCCCGATGTGAATTGTAAATTTATAGGTCCAAGAACTGATCCAAAGGTATTTGGTTTACTACGACTTGACCCAAAGACTTAACATTGGGTTATTTGTACTGACATAACAAACTTTCACTCAATTATCAAAATAGCTGCTGCTAGAATTTTTGTTAATCGACTAATCGATTATTTGGTCCATTTCTTACTTAGATCATTTAATTAATTTATAGGCAGACAGGGCACAAATTCATAGACAGCATTAGTGTAACTCAGGTCCATGCTTAGGCACTAAAGTGAAACTAAATAAGACCAAATTTGGTACAACAGAGACAGGACTAATGAAAAATGTCAATGAAAATGAAATAAAACCTTTAAAAAAATCATTAAAACATCAACAATATAATAAAAACAGCCATATCTCAATTATTCAAGTATAATTTTACAGCAGTGAGCACAAAAGTTCTTCTTGACATCCTAAACCGATCACTCAACACACATACAAAACAAATGAAACCACCAAAAAGTGGAATGACCTTCAAACGTCTCCCACCAAGACATCTTCTGAAGAATCAGGAGCCTCTTTAATAAACTTTATAATCACGTTTCTCTCACCGGCGTTAACCCTGTTATGATAATGGCCTCTGTGTTCATGTATTCACTGACTTTCATTCGAGTGAGAAATAAGCCATCACATGCGAGCCGCCGCTGAAACAAAGGCAACGTGTTGCCCAAATAATAAACCAAAGTTTAATTTGTGGTGCGGCAACAACACAGCATTCAAAACATGAGGCTGCTGCCTCGTCGCTACCACAAACACAATTTCCGTCATGCCTCACAGGGCCCTGGCTTCCTGTAATGCATATGCTGTGTGTGCAGACTGTGGTGGGGTGCAGATATATAAATTAGCTTGACAGCCACATACACGGTCTTTGGGGAGGGGGGACCTCGCCCAACCCCGCTGTAGTAAACTCTGTCTGTTTACATTTAAATATTAAAACAGATGGCTGCAAAATATTGGGTTTCATGGAAGAAGCATATGGTTTTACTTTATGCATTACAGTAGTGTTTTAAGGTAAGGTATATATATATATATATGTATGTTAGGCCTTAGCTACCTTTGAGGACACCGAGGTCACGTCCTCATTCAGTACTATGTTGACCTGAGGAGGAGTTTAGACAAACTGCTGTACACAATATGTTTTCTTAGCTTACTGTGACTTTAAAGTCACCATCTTTACATTTCTAGATGTAAAAAGCATTGCATGCGATGATTGAAATAAACTAAAAGAGCTTAGTATTTATTAATTCGCATTGTATTCTTGGCGGCGTGAATGAGGTACAGGATTAAAATATGACAATGCAAAATCAGAAATGTTACGACCTTCTTTTGGTGGTTAGTCAAAACTTTCTTCAAGCTGGGTGAGACTCCTGGCCTCAGTGTTTCGAAAAAACCTGCCTACAACCCTGGTTTCATGTGTCACATACTAATTATGACACTAAAAACAGGCCATACTTGGAGGGGAGATGCTGACGTGCTGTTTGATCTGTTTGTCTGTCCTGTTATGGTGATGCATGACATGACCTGGGCGAGCAAGGTGTAGTATCAAATGACTAAAAACGTAAATGAGCCCACGTTCGACAATCTGAAACGTCGTGTACCTTTTGTGGTCATGTAAGAAGGCCGCAATATCTTTGTGTTACGCAACGAAACCACAGGCTGAGGAAGTAAACAAAGACTTCACCTCAGAGGGCGACCTGCAGGAGAACAGCCCGCTCACACCTGCAGAGAGTGCTCACATAGATAGGCACAAAAACATTGACAGTAGATTAAAGTGAAATCAAGACATTTCACTATGAATGTTGACGAATTTGGTGAGCTCTCATTCTCTGGAAAACTGTCCTTTTAGCCTGAGCAGAGAAAATAGGATGCATGGAGCTCTGGTTTGAAAGTTTTCTTGCACTGACAGCACACTTTGCACACACAAAAAGTTCCTCCTAAAAATAAGTAAGTATCATCAAAAGATGAGGTGAAGCGAGGTCTCTGAAACTTCAGCCCAGACCTGCGTGTGCCTGCTGACCATGACTGCTTCCTTATTAAACCTGGTGATCATCCATTCTCACACTTCCAGAACAGGCTAGAAACCAGCTGCAGGCTAAATTTAGGCCTTTCCTTTAGGGAACTGTGTGAGGTTACAAGGTGGGTGAAGCTTTCCACGAACTTTCCAATTTTATACTAGTTAAAGGAAATGATAATGAGCAGGGCTGTCACACTGGGCCAGCCGAATTATTCCTTAACTATTTCTTTCCTTGTATGTCATCACACTTTATCTGCAGATCAATACATCGATCGATAGATAGATAGATAGATAGATAGATAGATAGATAGATAGATAGATAGATAGATAGATAGATGGATGGATGGATGAAGGGAGTCAAACGTGATTGTTTTGAGTGGAAAATTGCTAAATAAACTGCACAAAGTAAAGCCACTTTTCATCTTTCATTGTCTCATTTCCATACTAATTTCCAATCTGACAACAACAACATTTGTTCTCTGTAATGGATGTCATTTTCTCTGTAGTGCAGTAACACCACTTAATTAAAAATCTAATTGACTACACCTGAGTCGAAAGTGGATCACATGTACTCAAGTAAAAGAGGCTTTGATACTGTCGAAATCAAGATGTTAACAATAAACGCCTTCGTGGATGCGCAGATTGATTGAAAGAAGTCAAAGTATGAGTATTTGACTCGTTAAAGGTGCACTGGCACTGTAACAGCCTGGGTATTTCTTTGTGCAACACCTGGCACTTTACAATACAATGTTCATATCTATGTATACAGTAATACTTAACTGACAACATGTGTTCTCGCTGATGGATGTCATTTTACTCAAGTAAAAGAGTCTTTGATATTAGTATTTGATCCTGATTAGTATAATAAATAATAAATGTCTTCATGGATGTAAAGATTGATCGGAAGAAGTCAGACTACTTCAAAAAGTATTTGACTGATTAAGTCCAAAAGAGTGCATATAGATAGATAGATAGATAGATAGATAGATAGATAGATAGATAGATAGATAGATAGATAGATAGATAGATAGATAGATAGATAGATAGATGTGAGCAACAGTGCTTCCCTCTATCGACAACATTTCTAAACCACGTGACCTGTGTTTACATCCTCTTCTCAGCTGTTTCTTTCTTCCTCCACTTCGGCACATCGGCTCTCCGTCACTACTTTACCTTTTCACCCAACTAGCCGCTCGTCTCCGGGTCAAAGTAGCCCGTCAGTCAAGCCTGCGAGAGAGGAGGCTCAAAGTCAGTGAACGTCGCATTGCACGTCCAGTTAACAAGGAGTGAGTTAATGCGACACGGCATTGTGAGTATTTTTTTTTTTTTGTAAGTTTATTTTTAACCTTTTGTCTGAGAGTCAGCTCAGTTTGTGTCGTCTGCAGCCCGCTTCGCGCGATTAATTAGCGTTTTTTTTTTAAAAAACGCGGACACGATGCGTTGTTTGTGTTTTGCTGGCTGTGTAACGGAAGGATAAAGAGGCGAGCTTACCTAACCTGCTTTGTCTCTGTGTGTGTGTGTTTTGATGATGGCGCACTCAGGCCCACTAAAAAAAAAAAAAAGAAAAGAAAAAAAAAAGAAAGATGAAGCTAACGTTAGCTCGGCTCAACTCAAGTAACGACATCCGACACTGAGTGTTAGCTTATGCATCAGACGTTAGATTTATAGCCGTTATTTAACTTGTCGGCGCCGGACGACGACGGTTGGAAATTTCACACATTTCTGCGCACGTCGTCTGTGCATGAGACTTTTCTGTCACAGCCGTTGGCGTCCTCAGACGGAGGAAGCTCCGTCAAATCGTTTATATTTGTTCGTGTTTTTGTCTGGGGCTAGCTACTGAACCCCACGGGGTTGATATTCCTGCGCCCCCCCCCAACGAACCGGTTGAGCTAGTCGTTGCTAAAGATTGAGGTTAATCGCACTGCAGAGAGCTGGCAAAGAACTGCGTGTTGGTCGACAAGTGGGGACAAAAAGCTGCATGGAAAGCACACAACCCCCCGCACACACAGCCTCTGTTAGTGTTTGTGGATTTTTACGTTCAGCCGTGTGTCTTGTACACATGTACACAGGCAGGGTTTTGATACAAGACGTGATTAATGCCGCTCGAGAAACATTTCGTGAAGACGCTGTTGTTGTTTTGCTCCATCGTCACACGCAGTGCGAAGAAACTGTTCCGGCAGCTGATTGGCTGACAGGCCGCCTTCTGTGTGGCAACTGCAACACGTGACCAGGAAGAGAGCCGATTGGCTCCTTCAGGTGTCAGTTGCGGGGATTTAAAGCACATCTGCGTGAAACACCAGGAAAACACACACCATGTTAAATCAGTACCTTCATTTAGGCTGGCTGCAGGGGTGGAAGAAGTACTCTGAAGTAAAAGTACTATACCACAGAGCAAGAAGTAAAAGTAAAAGTACTATACCACAGTGTAGAGGTACTAGGAAGTAAAAGTACAGTACCACAGTGTAGAGAAAGAAGTACTCTGAAGTAAATGTACAACACCCCAGGGTAGACTAAGAATACTACAATATTTGTACAATGCCACAAAGTACTCAGAAGAACTTTTGCATCAAAGTATACTCAAAGTTCCCAAAGTACTCATGATGCAGAATCTGTCATTTCAGAGTTATTTATATTCAAGGTCTAGTGTGTGAGATTTAAGGTCTCTATTTGAAAATGTTGCAAATTGAATATAGCGTGCATAACTGTGTTTTCATCAGCGTGTAATCACCTGAAAATAACAATTATCATGTTTTTGACAGGGCTGAATAAACTCTGCTGGGAATCAGGTGCAAGAACAGTTAAGAAGACTCGGGGTACAACTAATGATTATTGTCAGCATAAATTTCATCTGCAGATTAATTTCCCCTCTGGTCTTTAAATTGTATGAAAATAGTAAAAATATCAAGGTCTTTGGCATCATATTGCAGGTTTTGTCCTATCAGCAGTTCAAAAGCTGAAGAAATTGACTTAATCGCCACACAAGACAAAGAAATGTCATAGATCCCCACAACTGAAAAGCTGAAATCCTTATTTCTGAACCATCTACATAATAGAAAATCCTAATGACTAGGCCTGCAACTAAGAATTATCAAACAATGCACTGTTTATTATCCACAGTAATAGTTTTGTCTATAAAAGGTCAGAAAATTGTAAATAAATACCCATTCCAATTTCCCAAGGCTCATAGGGACATCTTCAGATGTCATGTTATGTCCTTCCATCATTTCAAAACTCAATTAGTCTCATATATGACGAAGAAAGGAGCAAATACTCATATTTCATTAGAACCCATGGATGTTCACTTCAAAAGCTTCAGCTCTGATTGAATGCACACCAACATGACAACAATTAACAATACTTAAGGTCTGTTACCTTGCTGGCTGCTCTGTGATGGTATCATTCTCAGCACACATAAGAAAGAATATGATGTGAATATGCAGACACAAAGGCATGTGAGGATCCAGAGCAGAATAAGTTCGCACATTTCACATGAAGTAACTTCCTGTTGTTAGCATCTACTGTCACGTCCCTCGGCTGTTGTGTGGTCAAAGTTGCATTAATAAAATGGGATGTGAATACACTTCATTCTGAATGCTCCATAAGATCTCTAACACTAGCCTGGGAGTCAGAAGAGTGGGAAGAAAAGCCATATTGTTGCTTAAATGGAAAGGTTCTCATCTTCACTGCTGAGCATGAATATGTTCAGACGTTTACTGAGGGTGAGACTAAATGTAGGTTCATTATGGTGAGTAGCTGTGGAAATTAATAGATAATTATTTATACTTAAAAGTCTTTAAGTATTGTACAAATGTGTATAACCAGAGAGGAAGACAGCAGTGTAAGGATGAAGTAGAAACTGGTTTTAAGTAGTGCTTTTAAAAGAATAATAGACAATTGAATTGTATCTGTGCGTTTCAAAAATACATGTATTTGGCTGTCTGAACACACAGCAACATCAAATAAACAATAAAACCATACATTTTTAATAAAAGGTCTTCAGACGGTCAACGAAATGTGCCATTGGGGGCATAAACGTCTGCCCTGTAGAATATGTAATGATGGAGATTATGTGCTAGACAGTAGAGGAGGGGTCAGTAGGTCGTCAAAATCCGATGGATGTAACATCCGAAGAGCACTAATGTATTCATCACATTCCACTGTTCAGATTTTAAGGTGTATTATGTAAAATTGGGTAATAAAATTTCAATGTGGTGCTAGAAAAGAGGTCATTGGGTGACCGAAGTCAGTATGATTTATCTTCTGTGCTCCACGGATATCCACAACAGAGTTAATGGGAAAGTAGGTCATTAGCTTATGAAATAAAGTGTGACAATGTGACCTGCTTGTGGCACTAGAAGAGGCAGTCACCTAATTATTTTGGAAAAAGATGGACGACCGACGAATTAGCACAAAGCCTAATATTTATTACAATCTACAAATGTTTTCTATTTTTCATTTCACACTTCCTTTAAGTTGTGTCCTTGCATGGAGGAATACTTTATAGGTCTTCAGTAAATTATTCTTTTTTAGAAAGCCCCTTTATTAACATTTGTGCAAATATGCCTTATTGTATTATATAATACATTTGACATCACAGAGAAAATAGTCACTGAATTGATTTCCCACACAGTCAGAGCTCATTAATTACACCTTCTCAAGTCTTTTGTCTGGTATCTTATCCTTCAGTGACAACCTAACATGCTCACATATTTACCAGAGTTAACATGGGACAAATCATTCACGCACCGACTTCAGGAAATGTAAATTTACAGGCAGGGTTTGCAAGTCGTACGAAAAGATATGGTAATTCTTCATCAAAAATGTATTTTTCACGTCTGTTTTCATTTTGAAACACAAGCCATTACAAATGCAATGCTGTAATCTGTCATTACAACAGCACAACAAAAAATATGCGCAATCTACGTGGCAAACGACCTGTGACTAGATTTATTAAGAGATTTATTGATACACGTGATTATTTTCTACTTGCACAAATTATATCGCTCTGTGCTTTTTGCTACAGAGGAATGGACATAATTAAAGTTTATGCTGATATAGTTGCAAATCTGTCTGAATTTGCACTGTAAATGCTGGTAACTATGTGGATTATCAGTTTACTTCACACTGTCTGCACACGCTGCTGTGTACAACCTTGGTGTGCGCTGCCTAGGCAGGCCTTTGGTATTTAGTTACAGCACTAGACTTGAACTTGTTTTGCCAGAGGATCTGTTACATGTTTCGTCATCCTGCATGGTTCAGTGAGTTGACCCTAACCGGGTCGTAGCAGGCAGTCCTGACCTGAGATGGTGCCGATGTACTTTCCATACACACCGGGAGTCAACCCAGGACGCCCCGTGTGTGTATTTAATAGTGGATGGGTGTTTATAGAGGCTTTTTTTTTCCCGCATACAGCTTCACTATTACAATAAATGTTATTACCTAGCTGGTCCTTTTTGATTTGTCTTAAAGGAGTGTGTGAAAAACGACCCCTGTTTTAAGACTTGTCATCATTTGTTCGACTGTACAGCGCTAGCAAAAAGCAATTTGCTTGCAAAGTACCTCGCCTGACCCATTTTCCTAGATTTTCTCTCAACTGCGGACAAACTCAAAGGACTATGCATTACAGAGAGGGTAGGAAAAAAGGATGAAAAATACACTTCTGTACAATCAGTGATGGTGAGCGAATCAATGATTCTTTTTGCCTATGTGAAAGAGCCAGTGGAAAATTACCTTACCAGGCCTCCCACTACAAAGTCACCTCTGAATTTAATCTGTATTAGCTGAGTCAGATGTGGAGATGCTGAGAAGGCAGAGGGAGAATTCAAGACTTGTCTCCCTCGGCTGCTTCTCCAACGATACCCTTTCCCTCGGTGTCAGTGTGGGGTATTTTAGTTATCAAAGCATCAATAAAACATTTAAAGACCACCATGTGTCAGGAATTTCCTCTTTTACTGCTACAATGTGGTACTTAACAGTACAGCAAGGCGTAGTAAAGTCAGTGGCTCGGCACTTAGAGTGTAAGTAACTTTCAGATTACCATAGATCAGTCGTAATTGACCCCTTCTTCAGATGCTGCTCTGTACAGTAGCCGTGCTCTTTAGCTCATGTACCCTCAAGATGACGGGAATTGTCCCAAGATCACGGGTATGAGCAGCAAAATAGTGATTTTTATATGCAGTCTATATGCTAGACTGTTTAATTCTCAAGGTTAGAGCTACAATAATTGATTGATTAATCATTTTAGTCAGTCGATTAAAAGAAATTAAAAATACAACTATTTTGAGAATCAATAAATCTCTTAAATCATTAAAAGCACCAAAACTGGAACTCAAATGTAAGCATTTGTTGCTTGTTATGGTCTTCTTGGTCTGGTGAAAGGAAGGAAAGGAAGGTTGCAGCCTTATGAGGGATTTTATGAGGGAAACTAGTCAGTACTAAACTATCTGAGACCAACTTTATCACATCTACCTACCTCTGTGTACAGTACATTCATTGATTTCATCCAAAGCTTTGCCCTTGCATGAAGTTGGACTTGCATGTAAACAATGATATACTGTATATTGTGAGAAAACATTTTTGCAGTACTCTTTCTGGTATCTAATTCTTACACATTATCTTTAAGTGTGTTGGCTGTTGTGTTGGTATATTCTCTAGAAACAGTAATATGACAATAAAATATTGTAATGTAAAATAATTTGTGACATGGTGGACAGTGTTATCCTTATGTCTATTATCTATTACCTAGAAATACACAGCAGGCACCACAGACGTAAGTACGCATTATCTAAAACAGGTAGTGAATTCAATTTGTTCCTACAAATCGTACAGCTGCGAATAATGATTATTTTCATTGCTGATTTATCTGCCAATTATTTTCTCAGTTAATTGTTTTAGTAATGTCAGAAAATGGTTTAAAAATGTCCAGGTTGTCATTAAATTGCTCTCTAAAACATAAAGATATTCAGTTCACTCTGACAGGCATCTAGGAAAACCAGCAAATATTCACATTTTAGAAGCTAAAATCAGTGAATTTTCCCATATTTGTTTTTGTGTTTCATTCCCTGTCGATTTCCGAACACTCCTAAAAACATTACATATACAGCACATTACACTGTACGCGCAGGGTGTCTATCTGTGTTGGATTTACTCGAACACATTCTGAAAATAGTACTTCATTTTGTACAGGCTCTTTAACATTCAGAACAGATTTTTTTTTGTGGAAAATCATAGGTGTAACAAATTACATTCATGATGGCTCTTTTCCATTAAGTGTCCCAGTAAGCCGTGCGCATGAGCCAGCATGTATTATAGCAGGGCCCTTGAACCTAAATTGAAAGAAGGTTATTAATTAAACGCGTGCTCTTCCTGTGTCAAAACGTTGGCCGTGAAAAAGGAGCGTATAGATCGAATTAGCCTAAACAACTTGAAGTTTGTGTTTTGGGGTTATTCTCTGTGAAGTGGAGGTAATATGGCGTGGCAAAATAATAATCTTAATGCCGCCTAAATGTTGTATTATTGTTTTTTAAACATGGCATTTTGGTGAATATGATATAATACTGCTACAGTATTTCATCAAGCCTTTTAGAAAGGCGTTGCAGTGCATAAATTGTTGATGTTTTCATCCTGAAGGCAGTTAATCTGGAAAATCACTGCTATAGCCTAAAACTTTGATTTATTCCTCAGATGTTAGTTTCTCTCACAGTTGTTAATCTTTCATCAAAAAGACAATCCCAGAGTATTAATACATTTTCTCACTTTACTCGTAGATTTAACCAGACTCTGTATTGGCCTGCAGGCATATTGACATAACGCGTTTATATAATTTCTCTCAGGTCACTTGCTGCCTGGACATGACCGTTGTCTGAACCGACGTTTGAGGAGAGTCACAGCGGCAGCATCCTTCAGCCAGCCGTTCATCTCCATGCCACTCTGAGGAGGAATAACTCATCCTGAGTACGAGTTCGGCCCCTTGAGTTTCTCTTCTCTTTTTCGCCATGGGGGGAGCTGTGAGCGCTGGGGAGGACAATGATGACCTCATTGATAATCTGAAGGAGGCTCAGTACATTCGCACAGAAAAAGTTGAACATGCTTTTCGGGCCATAGACCGCGGGGACTACTATCTGGATGGTTACCGGGACAGTGCCTACAAAGACTTGGCATGGAAGCATGGCAACATACACCTGTCTGCTCCGTGTATATACTCTGAGGTGATGGAGGCTCTCAAACTACAGGCAGGACTTTCTTTCCTCAATCTGGGCAGCGGAACCGGCTATCTGAGCACAATGGTTGGCCTTATCATAGGTAAGCAGAGGGTACTCTATTTTTTAAGGCTGTGTGTTTTCATGTGTGGGAAGTGCTCAGATGTTCTGTAAAATCTAGGTAAACATACACTATGAAAGTACAGTGTGTGCCTACAAACTGATAGCAGGACTGCAATGATTAATCTGCTGTTTATTTTCCTTTGTTAAGTCTATAAAATGTCATTTAAATTGAAATGTCATATTTACACCACAGAAATATTAAAAGATGCCCTTCGCAATTTCCTAAAGCACAAGGGACTGTCTACAAATTGAAACAAGCTTCTTTTGTTTGTCCAACAGTCCAAAACCTTAAGAACATTCACTTTACAATCACATAAACATACAAAAGCAGCAGCTCTGCGTGTTAATATGACAGGTACTAGATAAAGCTATTAAAAAAATATTGTTCCTGTTGTGTTTTCTTTTTAAGGGCCATTTGGTGTGAACCATGGAGTTGAGCTCCATAAGGACGTGGTTGAATATGCCAGAGAGAAACTGGATGACTTCATAAAGAATAGTGACAGCTTTGATAAGTAAGTACAAGCTTTAAAGTAATACTTCACTCAGTAACAGATTCTCACTAAAACTGATGTTATATCTCATTTCTTTACTGTGGACAAAGAGTGTAAAAACAGTTATTATATACAAACATGACAGGTTGATTAGTGAGGTTAGAGGTGTGCTGGGAGACAGATTTTATAACCTTTGGACCGAGACAGGCTTTCACTTTTCCTAGCTTTATGCTAAGCTAAGCTAACTAGCTGCTGGCTACAGTCTTACAGAAGTGGTATCAATCTCCTTGATCTTAGCGAAGCAGCGTGTTTCCTAAGATATTAAACTATTCCTTTGACAGAAGTACTCAAAGCACAGACAGTAGTTACACAACTACCTGCCAGTTTTTCTCTTGTGTACCTCAAAGCACCTTGCAAATAAATACATTTAAATCGCTCTAATTCTCCCCATCTAATTTGCATAATTCTGTCACAGCTCACAAATGTGATGATATGCGTGAAGGGGGGGGGGGTAGTAAAAAAAAAATCATGTTTTGTAACATTGTTTCATGTATTTTATTCACTGTACTTATTATTTTTTCACAGGTTTGAGTTCTGTGAACCCGTCTTTGTGGTGGGGAATTGCCTTGAAATCTCAACAGACAGCCACCAATACGATCGTATTTATTGCGGCGCGGGAGTGCAGAAGGACCATGAAAATTACATGAAAGTGCTGCTGAAAATTGGAGGCATTCTGGTGATGCCTATAGAGGATCAGGTAAGTCCTGCAGGCCGTCAGAATGATACAGAATCAACACATCATGATTACTATTCAAAATGCTAACACATGAGGGAAAACGAGGTAAAATAGCTTTGATCTCCAAGACTGGTTACGCAACTTTCACATGCATTATTGAGCCACAACTGCCCCTGGGTTTGAGCAGCGGTGCAAGGAGCACACATAGGGCTGTATAAATAAATGTTTTATTTAAAATGTTGGACGTGTGAGTGGACAGACTGTGGGAGTATAAAAGGGCATTAAGAATATTTTGGGAAGTTGGTGGAGAAAATGGTTGGCAGGAACCTTTTTCAGCAAGGGGGGTAAAGATCTTGACAGATTCATGGTCAAGGGTGGCGGTTTAAGGTATTAAAGGGAAAAGGAGCCGAAGTGAATAAAAGTTTGACTAAAATTAGATACTGTGACCCACAATTTGAATCTTTTATGTCCTCAGTTATTTAACCAAGGTCTGGGTGTTACCAGGGCCTGAGAGAATACAATATACTTTAAAAGAATTTAATCCGATGTGTTTTAAAAATGCCCAAAGCATTAGTAAGAATGAAAAACAGCCTACACAGGTATGAATCACAGTGGAGAAAACAATTAAACATCGTTTTGATCAAACATGTTTGTAAGATCCAAACAGCCTGAGAGCCACATCCACTCAGGCCATGTCCACACATGAATATGAATAATGTTCAAAACGTCTTTTCTCTTTCTCTTCTTTGTTGTGGCCTTTCATCAGCACAAAGCCAGTGCTCTCCACCTCCAAAAAAAGAAACAAACAAACAAAGAAAATCTTTTTAAAGGGCGGACACGCATGCAAAAAACATGAGGAGAACAGAGCTTTTTGAAATTGCTGACATGCTCTATGAGCATCTTCATGGCTGCAACATTAAAAAACAAGCTCTGTCATCTGCGGCTCATCAATGATATAACATGCCATCTTTATGTTTACCTGTATTGTGGCCCTATTGAAAGAAGAAATAAGTAATCCCATAGTGACCTTGTGATATGACAGTGAGTATTATCCTGCTGAATGAAGTATATTAAAGATGGCGTCCACAATATCTGCTGGTATTAATGGACCTGTTGTGCGCCACTTGAATGCCCCCAAACAATTACACCTCCCTCTACACTCACATTATCACCCTGCGTGGTGCATACAAAGCCTTGTTTAATGTGTTCATAGCTGTCATACTGTGGACTGATAATTACTTGTTGCATTTTGAGTCACACCAGCAGACATTTTGATCACATGTCTTGGTATAGGGTGAGTGATAGGGTGATGTGCCATGTACTATAACAAAAGTAATTAGCTACTTTTGATAATTTAATAATCGTTCAAGGCTCCAACTTCTCAGATGTCAGAATTTTCTGCTTTACTTGTTTTAATAAAAAGCCATTTGAAGAGAACACCATTTTTTAAAGTATTTTATAGACCAAACATCATGAGTAGCACTGATTGATGGCAATATTATAATTTAACAAAGGACTTTAAGTTTGCTATAGAGACCAAACCTGATGTAAACATGTTTTAATTTATACATGGGGGGCTTATGGAGATTGTTCTGCCTCAAGTGGCTGTTGGAGGAACTGCAGGTTTTGGCACTTCTGTATTAGCTTCACTTCACAGTCACGGAAGTTGCCGCTTCGTTAAAACATGGTAAACTGCCTCCCTTTAAAAAATTAAGCGCTCACTCTAAGGTAACGAAAACACAGTTATGAATATTATTTTCGGCCATATTGTGCCACTATTACACACTGGACCATGTAATAATATCCAAATTGTTTGCATACAGAGTAAGTATGGAAATGGAGTTAATGTTTCATGTGGCAGCGTGTATGCAAATGTGAAGGAGGGCCTATTTCTTCTCCACGGGCGCGGTTCATATTTCTCTGGGTACACAGTGTATGCACATCTGCCAGCCATAATGAACATGTGGATTTGGAGTAAGCTCATTAGTGTGTGAATGTTATTTAATAAGTAAATACTGTGTGCGTGCGTGTGTCTATACAGATAATTGCAACAGTCTATAGCTTGTGTCTGGAGAGAAGATGCATCCCCGTGAAAATTGAAATGAACTGTTCAGGTGCAATTTCACACAAACGCACAATAAGCAATGTGTGTAAAAACACTCACCGACATAAAAAATAGATATATATTTTGTAGAAACTGTGCTGACCCTCAGCCCTCGCTCCGTAATGCTACACCGTATTTCTTATTTTATAAATGTTCAAGTGTTGAGTTCAGGTTTTGTCTCTTTATACAGCTGACCCAGATAACCAGGACTGGCCAGTGCACATGGGAGAGCAAAAACATCTTGGCAGTGTCCTTTGCCCCCTTGGTCCAGCAGAACAGAGCTGATGGAGAGAAGCCTGACACTGTCCAGCTGCGTGAGTTCTCCAGCCTCCGCCTTCAACGAAAACAAAACCAAAAAAATCACAGTCTTTGTCTTTTATTGTGCCTAACTGGTCTTGATGTGCAAAGCAGGCGATATTTTAAAGTCAGACAGTGCATCCTACGTGATTTGATGAGACGGCAATTTTTGCTTTGACATATGAAGCTCGCCTTGCAGCTGCTCCATAGAGTCAGTTGTTTTTTTTTTCCTTGAAACACTGAGGCACAGTTTTCTCTTTGACTGCCTCTCTTGTTTATGCTGACCTAGTTGAAGGACTGGTGCAGTTGTATGGATTATTCTTATTTTTTTTGTGTCGCATTGCCCTAAAGGACTGTGTCATCTCACTTTGTCCTCAGCTCCGGTGACCGTCCGCAGCCTTCAGGATCTGTCTCGGATCTACATACGCCGCACCCTCAGAAATCTCACCAACGAAGACAGTCAGGGGAAGGGGATGGTGCAAAGAGTTCCCCAGAAGCGCAAACGCAGACGCTGCAGACGGCGACGCATCAACACCTACGTTTTTGTAGGCAACCAGCTGATCCCGCAAATGGGGGAGAGCGAGGAGGAGGAGCACCCAGAGGAAGCGCACACAGAAGTGGTGGTGGAGGAAGAGGAAAGAGACATTGGCGACATTGAAATCCTCAAGCAAGTGAACATGTTGAGAGACCAAATAATGGCTTTACCGCTGCCTGAGTCACTGAAAGCATATTTGCTGTATTACAGAGAGAAATGACTGATTCACACAATATCCACTCTTCACGGGTGCAGCGCCTGCTGAAATGCTTTTCTTCACCTTTCTCAGTGCAAATGTAGCATTATTTCCATTAAATCTTGATGGCAAAACTGTAACAGGAAAAAGACGTCATAGATATTATTGGATAATAATGTTATGATTGTCATGAATTGTTAGTTTTTGTTGACATTTTCTTTTGATTTGTATATCGAAAAAAAACAACAAACCAATGTAAAAAGTATACTAAATGGACATAGTTTCACAAACCCGTTTTGAGATTCAGATTTTATCGCAATGTGAGGATTTCTGCAGTGTGCAGATTAAAAATTGTATAAAAAAAAAACAAAGTTCTTACTATATTTGTTAAAATATGATCATGCTAAGATGAAGTCTTTTATTGCAGCTTTTTTAGAAGCTTTAACGTACTATCAGTGTTGGGGCAATTTAATGATGCCGAAAGGAGCAAAAGACACTGAAAGGCAAATAAGGCCACATCCCATTTTGAGTTCAAGAGTAAGACAATTCTTAATCACGAATGGGACACTTATGTCGTTACTCTTCTTGATATTTTATTTTCAGTCAACATGTTTTGTACCTTCCTATTACAAGAGATCATTGAGAGACTAGATCGGTTCATGATTTTTTCTACAGGGCACCTTTTAACGAAACTTTTTCTACAGGGTGCTTACATACTTGTGTTTTCTCACTTTGCGTATGAGTAGCTGACATCCTACTTGATATGATAAGGTGTCGTAGGCCCTCTCCTCTCCATGGTATTCCTTACATTGTTGATGCAAATATAATAGTATATAAAAAAAAAAATCATATCAGAGGTTTAAAATAATGGTGAAGCTGATGACAGGTGTTCAGTGGTGATTCACATTTTCAGCTGTTTTTTTAAGAGGGGACTGTTAAAGGGGAGATGTTAGTCATTAATGAGTTACATGCATGAATATACTGTATACGTGTTGGGTGTTCCTGACTTTGCTTCACATCTTATGATTGGTCACTGGAGGTGATGTCCCAGGTGATCGAGTCCAGAAATGTTTTGACACAAAAAAAAAAATAATAAAGATTTTAAAGGATGTTAATCAATTAAATGATGGCCTTGAGACAAATCTCAAATTCTGTATAGTGCTGCGTTTTGTTTTTTTTTATTGACGACAATGCAAATCAGAATCGCTGAGGATTTTGAAGCCTTTTGTATCCTGGACTGTAGAAGTGTCCAGCAAAGCACCTTATTCTGCAGTCCTCAAGCAAAAAAAAAAAAAAAAAAAAAAAATAGGTGCCATTTTTTTGGCTTAATTTGTATTGTGGACTGATTACTTGTAATGTAAACTCCTGTTTAATCAAAGTACAATTCGCTTGCAGAACTCCCCTGATAGTGATGGCTTTTAAGTGCCAACGTATCCCATCACATTAGGACTTCTGCGAGTTTGCTGGCACAGTAAAATTACCGAAACAAAACGGCGTATTTCTACAAAAAACATTCCATGGTGAAAAAAAAAAAAAGAAAGAAAAGAAAATGGCACATCATCACAGATAGATGTCACACTTTTTTCTTCATGCTTTTACAGTCACAGACTTGGAAATTTCCTTCGTCTTACTTTGAATGCATAATTTAGTATTCCAAAAGCTGAGTTGAATGTTGTTGTTATTAATTCTATTAAATATAAAAGTGATATATATGTATATTTATCATGATTCTGCATACAGTTTAATTTGCATTTGGTTTGTTGTAGCACCCTCTTGCTGTACTGTATCTTGACACTGGGACTCTGTAGATCAAAACTCCACTGCTGTCTGTTAAATAGATAAGATATATTAGTGCTATCAGTCTTCATTTTGTTCTGGTGTAATGAAAAATATTTTGTTTGAAAATGGGGGTGATTATTCTATTAGTAGTTTTGTGTGTGTGTGAAGAGGTAACATTTATTTTATGTAAGGTTTTTTTTTTTTTTTTTTTTTTACACATTCATCAGAAAGCTTTGCAAGTAAGCAATAATGGAATAATTTCTCAGCTTATAATTACCAATAACAACATAGTCCCATTTGATTTACGTAGTATCCATTAATTCACATGACCAATTACAGGCACGCAACAGTTCATATACCATTATCTAAAATGTAATTGCTAATTAGAGAGCACATTAAGTATTGAAAGCAGGGGACCTACAACCTCGACTCTCAGGTCACGCCTTGCACCAAAGTTAATGGGACAGCTGTGATTACGTCTAATGTGGACGAGAGTCGGCTACAAAAATGGCACCCGGTAAAGACCAAGTCATAACCAGTTCTGTGCTTTTATATTAAGTTAATTTGTCAAGAGCCAAAAAACAGTTCTGTTACTGTTTATCAGGCCTAGGTTGATTTCTGGTGTGCAGTTCATTTTGAAAATGTGTTGTTTCTCCGTAAATGTTTGGCACAAAAATAAAGGTCACAATCACATTAAGCCTCTTCTAATCATTGTAACTGCTCCTTTTAGTGTCTTATTTGATTCCCGTAGTATGTCCGACATGGTCAAGTAGTCAAATGAACCGTCACTGCATGAGGATGTGAGGTACAAACAGTAGTAAAAGTGCCACTCTGGCATCCTTGGCACGCTCGAGATGACCTTTCTTTGTTTTTGTCACTGTTTAAACTGATGAACACAGAGGAAGAGTTTTCTTCTTCCATCTCATGTCGGGCTTTTTGTTTTAAATGTATTTTGGGCATTTTCTGTTTTATTAGATAGTGACAAGCAGAGTAATGGTCGGGACATGACGTGCAGCAAAGGGCCCAGGCCGTAATCAAACCTGCTCAAAGACTCGACCAGGCGAGCTCCTCTGCATCCTGTTTTTGTCTTCTCTGGCACATTTATGGACGATGCATTTGCTGTTTTAAAGTTTGTGATGATCAATGAAAATATTTAATGACGGGCTGTGTGAGGACAGCGTTAACTTGCTCATCAAACAACAACAACAAATTACAAATTTATAGATAATATACTTGATGTTTGTCTGGCCGTAGACTGCAGGAGACGTAACATGGGTGCAAGATGTTGGTAGAAACAGAAGCCGCTGTTTAAAATCCTATTTTTTGTTTCTTGAATTTAATGGAAAATATTTTATTTTTTGAAATATGAAACGTGTACAAGTTACCGTGTCAGACAAGGAATTCCCTAAAGTCACTCCAGCAGATTTTGATTGCACTCCAGTGAAGTTGGAGGTGTCACAAAGAGATTGTGTGGGTCAAACAAAAAACAAGCTACTTCTTAATGGAAGAGCAGCTGTTATTAGATGCAGGTTTCATTCACCTAATGAATTAATGATATATGATTAGTACATCTTAGCATATACTTGACTAATCTAAAGTGCATTTCACTGTGCTATTCTGAAAAGCCCTTAAGTTGTATTTAATTACACCTTTTGGAGTTTTGCCATGCATACTTTGATTACATGACCAGACATTGTTTGAATATATTTAAAAGCAACATTAAATACAGTACAAGTAGTTGTTGTAGTATGATTTAAAAGTGTAAAAGTCATACCTACGGTAATAATTTGAGTATTATAGTCTAAGTATGCCTGTGCTTGGTAAATTAAAGTCTATTTAAATACAGGTGGGGTAAGTCATTGTAAGTAATGCGATTCTGGTCCAGTACAAATTTAACAATGTCTCCTCACAGTCCGGTAGCTCTGAGCTCAGTGTGTGCTGAAATCCAGTGGTTGTGCACAGACCTGAGTCTGTACATGGGAAACAAACAACACTAACTTGTAATTCCAGCCAGGATCAGGTCATGTTAAATGATTTATCCACAGACATTCAGCTTACTTTCTTGTCTGCCTTTGTATGCTTTTGTGATAGTGTTAGCTATAGTACCAGGAGAGATGAGAATATTGATGTCAGGATGTGGTATGCTCACTTTGGGAAACTGTTTCATCCTCTCTAAATGTTGTAAAGCAGCAAGTTTGGCAGCAGTTAATCCACAACAATATCTATGATGGAGCTTGTCATGGTACTGGATTTATCCAGAATAATTTAGCCCACATTTAATTATAATTGAAGGTGCATCAAAATAGCACAATCAAGGGTGGTGAAGTTCATTTTAAAAGTAAAGGAATCGTCAAAGTATGCTTTATTTACTTTCTTATGAGTTAATGTCTGCTTAGCTTAGCTTAGCTTAGCATAAAGACTGGAAAGGTGCTTGTAAATTGTCATTTGGAAGCTTCAGTTTTGGTATGGCTTAAACAGAAGTGATGTAACATGTTAATGTGTGAGCTTTAGAGGCGCTGGTAGGAAGGTTTTGTTACTGTGGGACAGAGCAAGGCTAGCTGTTTCCCCCAGTTTCCAGTCTTTGTGCTAAGCTAAGCTAAGCTAAGCTAAGCTAATCGTGGCTCTAGCTTCATAGTGTGAGTGTGAGTGGTGCCAATCTTCTCATCGAGCTCCAGATCCAGAGTAAGAAAGCACGTTTATTCTATTCCTTTAAGCGTAGTCAAGCAAGATGTGCTATTTGCTAACAGAATCAGTACGTTGGAAATAGCAGAAATCATAGCACGCTTTCCAACCAAGACATTTTCTTCACATGCAAAGAACATTTGAAAACCATCTGAAAATTCCATTTGAGTACAGACGTAAACTGAACTTTCCATGTGTTAAAATGTACCGCACATGTGTAAAACGGGGGGGAATAACCACACGTGAAAAATAAAACTGACCACAAGTGAGCCATGTTATAAAAGTTCTTATTTATTAATTTATTACACAGCATATTTGTTAATAAAACATCTGCAAAAAATAAAATAAACCTCACTCTCTAGATCCTGTGTTATAAGGGTAAGCAACCAAGATCATTTTAAAGCACAAAAGCATCACTCAGACTTTCTTTGCATAGACTGCACAACCATTAGCCTCCCTCAGACACTCATGTCAGCTTAACAAGCACCGAGCACTTTACTGACCTCATTTAATTTACTATCCTCTAGAGTTTACTTACCCATGGGTCTCTTCTGTTTGGGTACTACTTTGTAAATGGAAGGTAAGAGCATGACTAATTGCGCTAATTGACCTGAACTCTTTTTTTTTTTGAATATGATAGTTTAGTTGTCACTCTGCTGCATTTATAAACAGTTTAATACAAAGTGAAGTTTAAAGGGGCATCTCGAACCTTTACGTGTCCATGACGCTACATATTTCTAGTTTCCTCGTGGTGTGTTTTCTCATTATAAATGAAAAGTTATTATATTTACAAGCTGAATTTGAACAAACAAACACAAAAAAAAGATAGAATATTTCAAAAATACACCATAGTTGATTTTATTCTAAATTGGTCCATAGATAAATGATGAAGAGAGCACGAGGTTATGAGCTATCGACCTAGTCGTCTCTGGTGCACATCAAATTAACAAATGCCATAATCCCTACAAGTAATCCCTCAAGTAATCGCCATAATTCATAATTCTTTGAGTTCATTTGAACGTCAGTGTTTATTTACATAATCAAGTTTTGAAAATAATAATAATAATAATCATGTTTCGAGCAATGTTGTCAGATTGTTTGTGTCGATGGTGAACCTGATTATCAAAGTGCCGTTCTTCGTCCATACAATAAAAACTACACTTTCATACAGCTTCTCTATCTCAAGAAATCCCCAAAAAGTTCTATTCTGACCTCAGCCTGTGGGTATATGTCATATACAGAGAAAAGAAATGAGGTTACTCAGTATATTTGGACACAGACCGATCAAAAGCATCCATATTGTGCACCAATGCTGCCAGCGAACCTCTTTCAGCTTCACAGCAGATTGGTGTTGCCATTTAGCTTTCAGTTTGTCTCAAGTGGAAAATAAATTTTACTGCTAATTGATGTAGGTAAAAGTTTTCATCTCAAGAACACTCATAAAAATGAAATATAGCAAAGCGTCATCATATTACATCATCATACCCAGTGTCCAGACAAATCCTTGCAGAGCTTCAAGTGGTGTCTGATGTGGAAAAAAAAAAAAAAAAAAAGGCTAATCTGTGATTTGTTAGAATCCAAATCTTCAAAACTTGGATAAAATTACATAGAAAAGACGACTACATTGGGAAAAGAACTGCATTTTTTTTGTCATGATGTTGATTATAAGGATGTCTGAGAGAAGGACAAATTCACTTAAAAACATTTTTGAATGGCACGTTTCGTGTCCATTTGGAGTCTTTTTGGGGGAAGGTGAGGTTCATGTTTAGGTCCACAATTATTCCAGAAATCCCAGAAATCAAGTATATCAAGTATATCACTCCCAAAGAGGTCTTTTAATCCGCCACTGTATACAGCTGTCCTCCTCACTGTCATAATCTGAGCAGTTTTCAGTTCTCCTGTTGACCGTTTTAGGCCACAGTCGCATACTAAGTGCAGCGTCCTTTTACTTTTAGGTGTCTGTGGAGAGCAGCGCCTGTCAAGTGGCGTATTTGAGCTTAGGTGTCTGTGAATTACATGAGATACTGGAAAGAGAAGGAAACCCAGTGGTAGTCGCGTTGCCTTGGCTCTCCACGAACATCGGGTCCAGGCAAGCAACTTTGGCAGCAAAAAAAGCATGAATACAATGAAGCACGGCGAAGAGGTTTGAAAACTCCAGCTCCTGAAAGAGAGCGAGAGAAAGAGAGAGAGAGAAAAAAAATCAATACACAAGTCCTATGAAAGTAATTTCGTCTTCTATAACCTTATTGGTTTTTCCTTGACATGCAGCATTAAATACCTCTCGGAGGGATTTACCTTTGCTTCGATAGATTTGGAGTCTTGATTTTGGAACAAAAACTTGATCTTGCTTTTTCCATCATCGGATGATCCTTTCAGTTGGGAGAACTTGTACCTCCACAGGACGGCCTGAAATCACAAAGATCACGAGTCTAATTTTAAACTTTAGACAACTTAAAATACAACTACTTTATTTACCGCAATCTAGTTTGCGAATTCCTTCTTTGCGTCGCCGCTCTCATGAAAAATTCATGTTCAAACTCCACGTGGAGCCGGTGAGAAATGGGGCACGTCAGCAGATCAACCAGATATCGGTCGTTGTGAGATATAAACTTGTTATTTTTGCCACTGGGAAATTTAACAAGCCACAGCAATTTCACCTGAAATAGCAGAGCTTCCTTCAGTGATTCAATTAGTGTTGAACTGAATAAACAAAAGCTGCACAGTGAGCCAGACGACAGTCACTTTCCAGACGGACTGCTCAGGTAGACAGCTGGCCACGCTTCACATGAATATGTATCCGTTCAGGACATACTGCAATGCCGTGCTAACTCTTCCCGCCACTGTAGGAATTACTATAACACCCATCTGATTAACTACGGCATAGGAAACCATGTTTAACACATCCTACGCCAGAAATCCTAAAAAAATATGAGAATGAGTAAAGTGGAAGCGGATATTCATGAGTGTAACAGGACGAGTGTTACTCCTCCAACGTGCTCACCATGACGGAGGTGATAGTATCGCCATCTGCCCCGTGTCAATCACAGGCACCTTATATTATATCTGTTTGTGTTGTGACCCACATGGAAATACTCTGTTAAATCTGTTTCCGCGTCCTCATGAGACTCGATGTCTGCGGTGTTATTTTTGTCAGTTTGTCGTTATTGTTGTGAAATAATGCAGCGCTGGCATGTAAGTAATTAAATTAGTTTCTACTTCACTGCGTTTCAGACTGAAATATCGTGCTTTATATTTCACTCCTCTACAGTTATGACAGCTGTGGATACTAGTTACCACTGGTGGAAAGTACCTTAAGTACAAATTTCAGGTACTTTTTCTTTCTAATGATAATGCACTTTTTACTTAACTACATTTATCTGACAGCTTCAGTTATTAGTTAGTTTGTCATCATTTCAGTCATTTCTCATGCAAAAACATATGAAAAGTGTGAGCTTCTTATTTTTGAGGATTTGCTGCTGATTATTTCGTTTCAGTAATTTTGAGGTTCAGAATGTAAAAATGGGATTAAAAAGCTGTGAATGTGTCACTGTGGATAACTGTAACAACATCACCGTTCTCAGAACTTTTTCAAACCATCAAGAAAATAATAAGCAGATTAATCCATTATGAAAACAATCATTAATTTCCATCATAAATTTATTTCAAAATAGTTGTTCCACCTCAACCAAGTACCACAGTAAAATCCTGCTTTAATTAATGCATGAGTCATAATAATATAATATATAATAGTAACAGGGACGGTTTTCCTCCGCACGGAGTTCTTTTATTCTAACACTTGAAGTAAATTTTCCTGAACAATGACTTACAATACTTAAGTAGCATTTTCAGTGACTCAGAGTATTTTCAGTGTGCCATTAGTACTTTTACTATTAGTAAAGGATCTGATCATTCGCGCTCATTCATTCATTATTTAATTATTTGTGCTCTCTATCAATCTATATCAAGTCTACTTTAACGTTGACATGTTTGTTTGCCGTTTCTCTCATTCCTCCCAAAATCTAGCTTGTTAATCCAACCGCTCACCAGATGATGAATCCTAGAACACCATCATTTTTTCTGCATGTTACTTTATTTAGCACCTCAGTACAGTAAGTTTTTTATCAATGTATCCACTACATATCTGAGGTCACAGATGTCACAGGTGTCACGGGTCAGGTGAGAGTTTCTTCCTACAGTACATGCTGGACAGGTGGCCGACCTACACCTGCAGCTATTTAGAGTCTCCAGTTAACCAAACTCTGACAGTTGGCGGACACTACAGGCATGGCAAGAACATGCGCACACACACACACACACACACACACACACACACACACACACTCACACACACAGGAAACCAGCTGAGCCCTACTTTTTTATTTAATATACAGTAAGCGCAGAGAACAGGTGTGGTTGTCAAACTCGGAGCTTTCTTGCTGTGAGGCACCAGTGGTATTTGCTACACAGCTGTTCTGTGTTTAATTGTGCAAGACAATATACGTCTTGGTGCTGTCATCCTTTGTTCTATATGTCCCAATTATGATTTTGTTAATTGTGCTTTACGCGTGGACGTTACTGCTTCTGGTGGAACGTCTAACCGAGTCCCTGAACCAGCAGATTACAGCTCGACTTGTCGTTCTATTTCTGCCGCTTCCGAATGAAACAAATTCTAACATGGTTTTTGACATTTGCCAATAGCAGCTTTTAATTACAGAGTAATCCCACCCAGTGTATTGTCTGTGATTGAAGTGTACATATGGATTGTGTTTTGTGCATTTCTCTCTGTAAACAATACGCTGGCAACATTTTTTGCCTCCTTGGGGAACATTGTTGCTTCACATTGTGGGAATTGGGGCCAAAATCTTAGAGAACAATATGGCAGAGCTCGTGTCCTGCTCATCCACATAATGTGCACCAGTGGAGTAGTCTGTGCGGCTCTCTCAGACTTGGGGTGAGGCCAAAATGAATTGCAGGCAGGAGAGTGAGATGTTCGAGCTGGGAGGGGAAATCAGCCGTCAAAACAAATGTGCTCACACTCCCAAATTGCACACAGTGCAGAATATGTTAGTAGCACCAACAGAAAAAAAAAAAAAGAAAAGGGGAAGCCGAGGAATTGTGATTAGTCTCATCAAGCTTGTGTACAATACAGATGTCGAAAATCCCCCACTGAAAGCGTGTCTTCTCCTTAGTTTTTCTGATGATAAAGGACTGTCCTACACCCACCTTTGAAGCTGCATCAAAGCACACAAAGCCCATGCTGAAGTCAACTGTCAGTCCCATGAGGTGGCTCTCCATGATGCAGGCATACGTTTTACACTGCAGAAGAGGAGAAGAAGATGTTACAAGAGCTCACACAAGGGCACAAAAGATGCTTTTGCTCTGCTGAAAATGTCATCGGAGCGTTATCAATCCTTGTACTAAAACGACTGAGCTGGAACCATGTGCTAGATTAAAATCATCACAATTCCCTGCACGTTGCCTACTGTTCAGGTGCAGACCTGTATCCTCTCCACCTCCAGGAAAGTGGCCATCTGAAAAGCCTTTTCCCAGATCAGCAGCTCGCAATCCAGTTCCACGCTGAAGAACATGTCCTCCCCGCTCTCTGTCTGGACGCTGAAGCAGTGCTTCCTCTTGTCCAGAAGGTCATTATCCTAAGATAAGACAGTACGGCTGCCATGCTGATCAGGTACAGATGGGCAGAGTGACGTGGTGATAAGACAAAGCAACAGCAACACAGTTTCCTGAAGCTATGGGGAGTTTTCTTTACTCTGGCGACAGAGTAAAGACCGGAGACTGCGGCTTTAAGAGCACTTTTCTCCTCATGTCCTCAACATTTACATGAAGATAAAGCATAAGCAAGATAATGAGTTTCGAGATAATGAATTGCAGATTCAAATTGCAAATTGCAAATTCTCAATCAAACTCAAAGTGACCTCGAACCAGAATCAACAATACAATCTAAACCTTGAACCCGCTTTATATTCAGTCAGTGAAGGTTGAAATAGAAGAAAATAGATGCATTACCTTTAAAATCTTGCACATTATCTCGTACACAGTAAAGCTTTTCTCTGCTCTGGTCCAGTCCCATGTTGTCACCTGTAAAATGTCACATAGAGTTTATACAGTCTGTTGTGAAGCTCGATGCTAACACTTAAACTCCACGTAGAAGACGGCAGCACCGATCATGTAATGCAGGGTAGAGATTCAGTCCTAGTATTATAATAATATAATATCGTAAATAAAAATGTAATTAAAATATTTGTTCTCTAACTTGGAAGATTAATGCATGCTTTTTTTTTTTGCTGATTTACTTTTACAAGAGTAAAAGGACAAAGAATAACCAGTGAATTTGGCAAAAAGCAACACATCTAATGCAGTCCGCTTTGGCTGCACTTGCTGCGGAGTAAATTTCCACAAACCAAATAAAGAGCAAGAGAGAGACTCTAAAAACTGTGATATACTAGCACCCTGGCTCCCACAGAGTGAAGTTTTTTTTTTTACTCCTAACACAGCTAACCTGTAATAAGTTAAGCCAATGACATGCCCCTTTTTCTCTGGAAACAACCATTTCCAAAGAAAAGACAGGAAGCAAGTTAGCCGGGCATGCCGATGTTTACAGCTCACGTTAGAGGAGATAAATCGAGCTCCAACCAATGTGGCCGTGAAATAAAGCCAAAAACTGCAGTTCCACAAATGGCCACTTGAGGCTGGTTAAGATGCCCAACATTATAGCAGAAATAAATGTGGAAAATACACACCTTGGCAGACCTGTCAGCATCTAGCTGTGGTTGCTAAGCTATGATTGGACAATCAGTGTTTGATCATTAGTGACGAAAAGTCATTTCTTAATGATTTAAATTGCCACATAGGGAAATATTCCTTATAGGTAACGAGTCTTCGGTAATGAAGAAGCTTGTCACGCCGTCCGAAGGCTCCTATATTGCACCATCCACTCACATTAGCATATTCCATTTATATCAGCATATTCAAGTTGAGCAGGCAATTTGAGTTATCTATCAATCTTTTCCCATCTCCAGTACCATCGACAGCTTATCCCTCTTGTCATAATCACTTAAGTGGCTGGCAGAATGCAAACAGATTTAATGATCATCATCAATCAAGGGGAAGATCGATGCAGCGCAAATGTTTATGAGTGAGCTGCTTCCTTATTTTCCAACAGGAAAGCATTTTCTCCTTCGACAATACATTAACATCAAATGAAAAATCTCCCGCCGAGTTGAATGACATCAATTCAAATGCAGAAGAAGAAGTTTGATGGTTTTAAAGAAGTTGGTGGAAAACAAACGAGGAGACCCAAGCGCAAACTTACAGGAGGTGCTGAAAACTTGAAGAGTGAGGAACCCCTCAAAGCGAGGAACTTTGGTGAATACATTCGGTCCTGAACGGAGTCCTGCTCCTTCTCGTCAACCCAGCCCATGTAGATGATCTATCGAACAAGGAAAAAGAGAAAAGAGACCTATTGACGAGAGATGTGACTGGATCTATACCTAAAGTATCAATAACACTGATAATAAGTTTGTTATTAGTACTATCCTAGACAACAGGATCAATAAAAGGTGCATGATCTTATGTTAGATCAAGTCTCTTCTTAGTACACGTTGAAGAAAAAGGAATATATGTAATAAATTATTTTAATAATAGAAAATGTTGGTCGCAGTTTGACATCAGTGATTCTGGTCCTGGTTTTACTCTGCATCAGATCTTGTATCATTCACCTCCAGTTATCTCACATGAGATTTCTGTATTTGTATTTCTAGGTGATGCTCGGAGTTGAACTACTTTTGTATGAAAATTTGATGGCAGCTGTGGGCTTGTTTGCTTACTTTGCAAAGCCTCTGTCAATATAATCTAATCAAATTACACCCAGAGTGTATTAAACTATGAATAAATAATATCTAATGATGTTTTTATCCTAATTTTAATTTGGATTTTTGCTCATTTTGTCATGAAAATTTAATTTTACTGAGAAATACTCAAGATCAGAAACCAAGTTCTCGGGATCTTTAAAGATTAACCATGCAGGTATGTCAGTTTTTTTGGTTCATCAAGCAGATTAAACACCAAACAAATCAAAGCACTCCATCACATTAATACAAAAATCATAAAAATCCAATATTATCATTCAGTGCTATTGCTCATTGATTTGTAACATTGCACACAATGGTCTAATGCACACAGAGGTACTTCAGATGTAGATGAAATGGCATTAACATAAGGGAAAATCTTCTTGTGTCACAGTATTATCATATTGCCAACCAATAGATGAAGGCAAAAGGTATAAAATTAAATATTCAAAAGAAAAAAAAGAGGTTAGACCAACAGGGAGACGAAGAGAAGAAAAAGCAAAGCTTCTACTGCAAATGTTCGGAGACATGGTTTCAGACTTGAGCTGTATCCCAACATCAGTACTCATTAAAGTCAGGGTGATTGCAACCAAAGTAAAATGCATTCTTGCTTCTCTGTTTTTTTGGGGGGGAGGGTTTTTGATGGATGAGAAAACAAGCCAGTGAAAGATTCGGGACATGCAGCCGTGTCTCATGCTATTTTATTCCTTAAATGAATTGTCAAGTGAATTCACACAATTTCGCGAGACAGAACAACAACAAAAAGAAAAGGAGAGAAAAAGCACCCCGCTGTCGCATTTACTCCCCATGTTTAGACTGAAAGATGACTCTCTTGAGTTAACTGACTGAAGGCACTTAAGTTGTTTTCTGATCATTTCTCAGTGGATCGACGTTAATGATGCAAACACCCTCCTCGTGTTGCAATAGTTGGCAAGACAGGACTGTCCTCTCTCTGACTGGCTGACCTGGTTAGATTCACTTTTTGATGTTTAAGAGGAGGATGAAATTCATGTCGGTCAAAGCAAAAAGAAGATCTAAACGAGGCAGCGGGAGCAGCTCGCTCTCCTGCTGCCTGGAGGAGCGTCTTACCTGCTGGTTGACTGGAAAATTTCGGTTAATCTTCTTCACCTGTTAAATTGAACAAGAACATCAATACCTCATTAAAGCAGCTCCGGCTAACAATCATTCAGATTACAGGGAGAATTCAAAGTAGTTAGTACTCGGTGACAATAAATCCAAGAGCAAATAAACTATGAATCACAGCATCTGTGCTAACATGTTAACCACAGCACTCAAGGAAAACTGGTAGAGCTACTTCATTTATCCAATGCATGCAAATTACAAAATGAGATAGAGTCATTTCCACAAGGACCCGAGGCTCTTCCTAAAAAAAAAAAAAAAATCCATTTAAAAAAATCTATTCTCTCTGTGATAATAAAAGCGGGGGAAACTACTGAGAGAGCAGTGAGGCTTTAAATTAAAACATTCTGCTCACATCACAGGTATCACTCGCTCCTAATCCACACTACACTATCAATATAACTCTTTCTTAGCAGCACAACACCAAATTAAGTCGTCCAGACTTGAGCCGCGTCCTCCTACAGAGAGGACAGCTGCTTATTCTGAAATGTTACTGAAGTTTGGGCTGAGGGAGGAAACGTAATGTGTTTGTTTGTGTGGAGGGACTGAGAGGAAGCAGCCAAGAAAACCCTGTCAAGGTGCGAGCCGGGCTTTAGATATATGTGAGCGGTGACAGTGGGTTTGTTCAGATTCAGCTGTGGCTTGTTGTGACCAGTCAATGTGACTGCAGGTCTTAACGCAGCTCACACATACAGACTGCAAAAAAAAAAAAAAAAAAAAAAAACGGCTGTGGGGTCCGGTTCTTTCACTCTGACTTTCGGTGAAGTTTATGTGTGCCCCAGAGGTAAGAAAGCACCTAAAGTAACAGGGAGCGATTATTCTACAAGTGCTGTACTGTAGAGTTTTACGCGGGGGACTTAATATCTCTCCGAAACGCTCTGAAATAACTGTGCTTTCACACCGCTATTGTGACAATTTGTTATCAGACAGCTGCAGTTATTGTAACATAAACGCACCTCTCCGTTGCTTATACGATAATATACAACATCATACTCCCCGGCGGTTAACTCCCATTCTGTTTTTATCTTATCTGCTACTTGCAGTGCGAGGCACTCGTTATTATAACCTTTTACCTCTTAATCCTTTGAGTGACGTTATTATTAATGGTTAAGGGAAACCTGAGGACAAGGAAACTAATGCACTGACACTGAAGGACAGACCGGGCTCAAAAAATACAAATAGGACAAACAGGATAAATAAATAAACAGTTCCAACAATTAGATTTAAAAAAAAGTTCCTAAAATGTCCCACTGGTAACATACTATCTCCATACTGATTTATTTTATTTCACTATATGTGTGCGTATATCTTATTCTATGGTATACTGAGCTTTCTGATCTTTCTTACATGATCAGAGTTACTAGTTAAGTTGAAGATGAACATTTTGCATTTGTGGACCGCAGACAGCTTGAGTGATTTCCCTCCTCCATCATCGCTCAGAGAGCTGGAGGCGTTTTTTTCGTGACGAATGGTGCAATATTTGACACAAACAGCTCATTTCGGCTAAAAGACGGATATCCGCGGAGCTGCTCTGCAAGCAAACGATGACCCTTCTCTGTATTAGGTCCTTGATTATTCATATGTTTTTAGATGTTTGTGTTATTTTGTCCGCTCGAACAACTCATTTGCAAGGTTTCCTGTTTAATAGGTACGGCTCATTAATTTTAGTTTTTCAAACAGGTCTGTCTGTCTGTATGAATATTTAGTTTGGCTTTTTAAAAAAATAAATAAATAAAAAAAAAAGATGCAAATGTGATAACACAAGCCACATAAATACATTCTCTAGTTCTGTAGTTTCTAAGTTTTATTAAGTCTTTGTGGGATTGTGGGAATCCTCAGCATGATCAGTTAATCACTTTGTGTCCCAAATGAGCAACTGGTCGTGAAGAAGTGAAATAAAAACAAAGCACATAAACGCATCATACAAAGTATTACAAAAATGGTTGTAAATAAAAATAAGAGTAAAACTGTTAAATGTGTTACAATTTAGACTTTGTTTGGCGTATTTATGTGAAATATCTGTTTTCACAGCACATTAAAAGTGTGACTCTAAGTGTGACTTCAACAGTTCTTGAATGGGCTGATCATGGTCACCAGAGGATGAATCTCACCCACTTTTAATGCTCCCCTGAGGTCTGTGTCTCAATTACTATAACTATGGAAGTGTGTGAATTGAGTAGCATTGAGTGAAAAATCTTTTCGTCTAATACTTTTGTTTATGATCAAAAACATTATACTGTCTGTATTATATCTGCTAAACATCAGCATGTCATTGTTCGCATGTTGTCATGTTGCTATGAGCATTTAGCTAAAAGCAGAGCTGCTGACATCTCTGATAAATGAGGTGAAAATCATTTAGCATTTTACAAATAAACCTCTATTGTTTTAGCAGAAATCTGTGTATCCCTCATCAATCTACGAGCTCACTTACACACCTCTGTAAATGTCAAGGCCAGAGCAGGAAACACGCTCTCGACAGTTGAGGCCATTCACTTCGTCCACTCCAATTAACCAGGGCTCCATTATTCCCCGGAGACTCTCACACATGCAGCCATCACTCTCACACACACACACATACACCAATGGACATATTATAATCGCAAATCCCTGTTTTTCACTGCCGCACACTCTATGTCATATTAACATCATGTGGAGAGCCAGCACTGCTGTCTGGTTGCATCTTTCCAGAAATATTTATATATATAGTTTACTGCATGGAAAGTGGAAGAAAATACACCTTAATATGCTGATGAATCTGTCAAAATGTGACTTTTTTTTTTTGTCAGGTGTGAGACACCGCACACGATAGGTGCTTGTTAGAAGTATTCGTATCCGACCCCTGCTGCGCATCATCACCCATCCGCGGAAGCGTACGTCGTATTTTGGAGCTCACAATCAGAGAATGAATACAGCGTCACTGTTTCTTTGTTTCTTGCAGCCTCTTGCTATCATCATCCCATAATGTTTCATGGTGAATTATAGATAATAAGCACATGGGTTTGGCTCGGGGGGGACTGAGTGTAGTGCAGTGCAACTGCTGCTGTGACCCCAGGCTCTTAGAAATAAGTGTGTACTCTACTCGTAGTGTGAAAAGACATTAGTACGTGTCTACTTAATGTCGTGACATTTGCAAATAGACTGTTAGACGGTCAGCAAATTGAAACTCTGTTGCATTAACACCCAACCCAGTGTCTCAGTGGTTAACATGGGGGGGACTGGAAGAGACAGCAGAGCTAACAAGTCTTTCGGTTTCATACTCACATTGTGCTTGGTGAGGCTGGAAATGTTGCTCGCTATTGCCTGAAGCCAGTCCAAGCAGTCTTCTACTGTGGGAAACTGTATAACACCACTGCAAACTCCGTCCACAGCTATGACCTGGAAAGCATTTTTCCTGAGGAGAGAGAGAGAGAGAGAAAAAAAAAAGATTGTGACAGTTTCATATTTTTAGTCCATGCATTACGAATTATGAATTTACATTTGAGAAATGTGTTAGTTTCCACTGATATCAGTTGGTATGAGAAACAACTTGACTTGCAAAGTCAAAAGCTGGAAAAGTTTTTTTTTTTTTTTTAAATCAGATTATCAGAAGCCATTATTTCATTTTATTTGATCCCGACAGGAGCAGATTCTTTGAAAACCTTTCCTTTCCTCTGGAAAAAATCCTCTCTCACTTCTAATCTAACATCTCATCATAATTCCCCAAATTATTCCTTTAAATCTGCAATAACTGTTGGTTTTTTGGCTAGATGAGGTCAGTTTAATTTGATGTGGTGGACATGTCAGCAAATATTCGCTTGCACATCCATCAGTTAAGGAAAAACATTTAATCATCCTTCTCACATATAAGTCCGTTATTACACTTTAGTTCTGGTTCTCTACCAACTCCTAAGAGAACTATCTGTCTCTCTAGTTGTTAATCGCACCGGTATGTTCAGCAGTTAGTTGCTAACTCCTGTCCGCCTGCAGTTTGATGTTGAGCAGGTGGAGAACAGTGGAAGCAAAACAGCAAGTATAAAAAGGTGTTTAAATTTAATTCTCTGCTCCTGTTTTGCACATTGTTGTTGTTATAAAAATCGTGACCGTAGATGCTCGAAAAGAATCAACAGGTTAAGTCTGAAACAATATGTAAAGTTGATCTTCATCATCTTAAAATAAACTCCCCATTACCATGGATACCACCAATATAAAACCTATGCTATACTTATGCAATTTTCAGTTAATGGGCTACAACATGCCAAACTATAAGTGTGGTCCATTAAGAGTCAATCCACATGATTACAGCTTCTATCATCCACAGAGCAGTAAAATGGAAATGTCTTTATTGCCAGCTTAATGGCTTATTACGTCAAGCATCCACTACTCAGAAGGTCTGTCCTAAAGTAAACACACAGAACTGTTTCGCTTATTTAATTGTGTTTAAAGGGTTGGGATGCTATATAGCAGAAAAATATTTTTACAGATGGCTCCATTTTAAAACCCCCAAGCATTTCACAAGTAAGACATCTTGGCACTGCCGCCTTGCAGAGCCTTTTAGGGAGATACCAGCCCTGCAAGTGAGACTTCAAGATGAAGTCCCGCAGCTCACCTGCAGGCGTCAGAGCCTGGGATGTACTGCGACAGGCGTGAGTGTAGCAGTGGAATAAGGCGCAGGTCCACCCATCTCTTCTCCCAGCGAAGCCCCGGCGATGTGGGCCAGGACGAGCAGGACAAAGTGTCCTGCAGAAGTGTGAAACACAATTTAGGAGAGCTCGTCTTTTCCCACCTGTCACATTTCAAACAGGTGACATGTCAAGAGCTTCACTCCTGCTGCTGCTGCTGCTGCTGCTGCTGCTGCTGCTGTTGTTGCTGCAGGTGTGCAGGCAGGCTGAGTGAGCACGAGCTGCAGAGGAAAAGCTGATTCACCCTCCTCAAAAAGATAAAGATAGAGCATCCCGGTTATCAGCGAGCAGTGACAGTTGCATGGAAACAACTTTCTGGCACCGGGAATGCTGCTGCATTGGTTACAGAGGGACCGTTATAGAACCGGTCAGTCAAATAAGAGGCTAATGAAAAGAGTACCGTGTTGTTAGGATGGTAGTTTAAGTGCAGGCCGCTATCACACAGAGGAGAGGAAGTCCCACTGCTCTGGTCACTGGGGATACCTAAAGTACAAGCAGGAACACACACAAAAGGCAATAAACCCTCCAGACTCAGAGCAACACCTGCATCTATTTCCAACTGCAGTGAATCATGGCATCAACAAAAGAGTGTTACTTTATTCTCCTCCACTGTAGGCTCCTGCTTTGTGCCAATTTGTATTCAGTTGGCTGGGTTGGATGGCCAGTCAACCTGCCCTATATACGCGTATGAAAGGATTTTATAAAAGCTTTCATGTCTGATGACGGGCAGGAGGTTTCCCATGGAAGAGCAATCAATTGCAACCACAATGAGCAATGTCAATTCTTTCAGTTTAATATTTAACATCTTTTGTCAAGCTAGAGATGCGCCCTGTGCGCCCTCAAAATGTCTCCTCTGGCTCGAGTTTATAGCCAGCAGGACAACCAATCAGTAATGGTGATACTATACTTCAATTAAAGTGTGCGTAGAGGTTTCTTACATGTGCAGTCCTCACATAGGGGCAGTTTCAGAAAGGCCGGAGTCTTCTTTAGGAAAGAGACAGTAAGAGTCACTTCCTCACCAGCATTTCTCAAAACTTGGACCTGGAAAGTTAAAAAAAAAAAAAAAAAAAAAAAAACACGGCAGGAATATTTTTATTGCACGGGCTGTAAACTGTGAGGTTTTTCTGCCGATTGCTTGCTGTGATGAAACATGGTGTGCTAACTAAGAATGGAAAGCCAAGATAAGAGATTTACACAGACAAAGAAGTTATGCTCCTCGTGCACATATTTTACGCAGTTACATTTAAGAAAAGGGTGAAATAGAAACAAGTGGCTTTACATGTCGAAGAGATACAAATCAGAAAGCGAGACAAGATATTAAGCCGTTGCAGTGTAAGAAAATATGAGATATGAGCTGACAGCTTACCACTTCCTCGTGGCGATAACTTCTAACGTTTATTCCATTTATCTGGAAACAACAGTAACAGGGTTACCCTAAATAATATTGCTGGCATCGTATCACTGTAGCTCTATCTTCAGAATGATTAATGAGGCAGGCACAATAACTGTTATGGCATCTGCGCTGAAAACTGTAAACAAGAGAGTCACATTTGCAGTTGCCATGAATACAGAACGCCTTTGGCTGCCTTGTAGATGTTTCCTCTGCATCATATGAGCTGAGAGAGATGAGATGTGGGAGATATCTTTTTTTTTTTTTTTTTTTTACTGATATACGTGTAACAAATGAAAAACTTGGGATGTGACATTTACCTATAGGGATGCATCATTATTCAACACGACATTGTGGACATGTCGCACATGAATTATTTAAAGATACAGTATGTGTTATTTTGTTGCAGAGGAGGATGAGATGTGTAAACAGGCATTAATTCGAGATTTGGCATTTTACCTGAAGGATGCCATCACCGATAAAGAGCAGCCCAGAGAGTTCAGCTGGAAACAAATAAAAAAATCACTTCAGTAAACTATGCGAATAAAAATGGAAGCACTTGTAAAAGCAACAGAAGCAATATTATACCTTTTTGTTCTTTTGATATTTTTGATATCACAACAGGGATTTTATGCTCTGCTCCACCCTGAGGAGGCAAATGAAATGAAACCGAATTATACAAAAGGTATCACATATACAGAACGAGACACTCAGTGAGTCCCACAGCTAGCGCCGTTAGCAGCCGCTTGACAAGAAAATGATCAATAACACTTGTTCAGACTTCATCTAAAGAAGTTGGGAGGAGCAGCCTAATCAGTCTGGATCTCAATTACCTTGATGCTCAGGCCAAACCCTCCAATTGTCTGCCTCCTGATCGTTACAGTCCTCTCCTGGAAGACATGCAGTTAGAAGCAAGAAATGAGTTCAGACCGATGCTGAACCTCTGGGAGCTCTTACAACAGAACAAGTGGGAAAGATGTGGCTTTTGTCAGAGCTAAAATTATATCTGAATAAAGCAACAGTGGTGCAAGATAAAAGATCCTTATTTGTTTCTGTGAGGTACATTTAAAAGTATCAGTGTATAATTGTTAAATTATGCTTGTTAAAAAAAAATAGAAGTGGTGTTTAAGTGTTTTTTTTTTTTTTTAAGTTTGGATAGAGCCAGGCTAACTCTTCCCCCCTGTTTACACTCTTTATGCTAAGCTAGGCTAATTGCCTTCTGGCTCCAGATCAGCGCACAGACATGATGATACAGACCACATCTAATTTTTGGAGACTCGGCGTACTTTATAAAAGCTTTGAGTTGTTTCCTCACACAGATCGTTGTTTTAACATGCGGCAGGTTTATCAATCTTGATGTTATTTTTTATACATCTGCAGTATCATATACCTGATGATAGTTTCAGCCCCATCACGCGGATCAAACTACACAAGCACACTCGTGTTTTTTCACATTATTTATACCAATCCAAAACTATGTGAGTCAACATTTCAAACTTTTTTTCTCCCCCCCACACAGACTAGTGGTGGGTAAATGTAAAATGACACCTGACAGACAGGTGTGAAGAAAAATGAAATCATGCAAAAGCGTTGGACTGCAGAAAAGTGTCACCTATTGAAAATGCAACATTTCAGTCACACTGTGTAGACCATCGCCAGGCAGCCAATTCCCAACATAACACATCATCTTAATTTTAAAGCTTCAGGTATTAATCATGAAGACCCGCGGCAATATTATTTCAAGTTTCGATATGAAATTTGGACTGGTTGTCGTCCAAAAATCCTCACATTCTCCTCTGTTTATTCATTAAAAACACTTTCATTGCATTGTCCATTGTGTTCTGTTGTTTCTGTTGGATTCTGTGGATCTTGAGATATATTGTTTATCTGCCTGTTTTTATTGCTATTGATGCTGTGGTTGTCTCGGGTGTGATTTGACATCTTTCTCTATTGGTTGTTACAGCCTCTGCCTCGAGTTTAAAGATCTTATTTCGTATTGGGAATCTGACAGTCACCGCATTTTCAACATGACAGCGTGCAGGACAGTTAAATTGGTGACTGAGACTAAAATGTCTGCGCTCGTCCTGACATGCTACAGTTGTGTGCATGCCCGTGTCTTCGCCCTTTCCCTTAATTGGCAATCATGTTTCAGAAGACATGAGTATTTCCTCCATTTGTCTTTGACAGCTAGATGTTATGGAATGAATAATGCTTTTCAGAGAAAGGTCATAGACTCGGGCCTCGGTGGGGTGTTTTCACGAGAAACAGTGAACTTATTAAAGTGAAGAAAAAGTTGTCAGATATGACAAGCGAGGCCTAAATATTACACTCTATACACAACGATCCGGTAGGTGAGTCACTATTTAATCACCACGTTTGATTTATGAGAAATAGACTAACTGATGTAGATTTCTCATTGACATTCATGCCGTTCTCCGTATCTTTGCGCTGTAACCTTCATTTATTGTGCTCTACATGTTACTGATTTCAGTGTGAAACGCGAAGGGACCAACCGGATTACTTACGCTTGAATAAAAAGGCTCTCCGGACACACAGATGACATCTTGTTCTTGAATGGTCAGAATATCTTTGGCCAAGTGTAGTCGAATATTAAACGGCTCCTCATTACCTTCTTGCATCAAATAAATCCCAGTCTTTGTCTGCGAACAGTCGGAAAGATAAAATCATTCATCATCCCTCCCTGACTAAATTAACTGGCCATGAAATGAAATGTCATTGAGAATACTTGATGCAGGATGAACATGGAAATTAGGACTTTTGGCGACGTCTGTTACTTTCTTTTTTTAGTTTCCTTGTTAATGTTAGATTTAATATACTAGGCCCTCTGAGTAATAAACACATTCAGACACACACACAAAGAAAACATAAAACAACTTCTGATTTGTGATGAGGAGACTCTGTCAGAAGCAGAGTCGCGATAAAGTTGCGCGCCCTCTGTTTGTTTGGTATGCATCCGCTCTCAGAGGGGAGAAAAGAAAAGCTCAAATCACATCATCTCATTTACTGTCGTGAAAGGCTGATGATGACGATGATGATGATGATGATGACGATGACAAATTAAGAACCTGTGAAATTAAGTGGCTGGAAACCAAAGCTCAGCCTCTACATCTGAATCTCACTGTGTGAAGACTGTGTCTGTCTCCAATTTAAAACATGCTAATTCGCATAAATTTGCATTCTGCATATGCTTCCTCCTCCCTGGCTAATTGTGATGCCTGCCCTGTCCTTGACTTAAAAAGGTCTAAATAAAAGAAGCACCTTCACCTGACAAGACTGCTAATAGAGAAAAATAAAAAAAAAGCCCAACAATGTCAGCATCCTTGTCACCCGGGATACGTCGCTCATCAGTTAACAAGGCAGCCGGCTGCGTGTCTGCTATTCTTAGAGATCGAGTATCTCGACTGCAGGTCAAACTTGAATCAAAGTCAGGTTATGGAACATATTATATTTCACCCATAATGAGGAATGTGAAGAAATGAGCCTCCGCCTGCAGACGCTGCAGCGTGAGAAATGAAACGAGGGATGCATTAATTCACATTATTTGAGGTAATGTGTGTGCCAGAGTCATTAGCCGAGCAAAATGAGGGCAGTAGTGCCATAACTGTACATAGCTGGTTCACACGGCATCAGCACGTGGCTGTTGACCTGCTGTAGCGCTTGAATTGTGCCTAATTAGCCTCATCTCTGATCCTGTTTTATGTTTCGCTATAATTCCTCCGTTATCATCTACATCACGATCAAACCAGATGTGCAAGGACATCTCGTTCTGGTGAGGGGAGTGGAACTAAGGGTCCCAACAGAGAGAGGGCCCTCAAAAAGTCAGGTAGTACACATTTTTATCTGCAATTTCAGTGCTTTTCTTTATTGACATTTTTTGTAAAGTGTTGGCTTCAATTTAAAAAAAAAATAAAGTAGTTAATTAAATCAGTCAACCAGAAGAAAAAAGAAAGCCAAGAGAAAAAAAAAACAGAGGTAGGGCTTGGCAATCGTTTCTATTTTCACATCCTCCAATCGTGGTTTCTCAAGATTGCGATTCGATCACCAGGGGGCAGTGGGAGTAGGACAGGGTAGGGGGAGTGACATCAGCGAAATGCCAGGATGGACAGCTTACTCTTAGTGTCAAAGAAGAACATGTCTTGTGTTTGTCTACTCTAATGCAGAAAGAGACGACTAATTTTGCTTGTAATTAAATATATAAAACGCCGCTTCAACAGAAACATTTGTAAATGCACAGTGAGGTGCTAACATCTTAGTTCTAGTAGTGACTTAGTTAAAATCACCTTAACATCAGCGTGCATCGATCATCCTCTCAGTCATCGGTATACAATCCAATCGCCCATCTTGTCTAGTGTCTAGTGGGTCTCATAACTGTTAGCTTGCTGACTTAAGTTTGAGAAAGAGCCACAAAGAACATTAAAAAATTAACTGCAGATCCATCATCACCATCAAACTAGGGATGCAAGTTAATAAAGTTTACTGCGGTTTAATCAAGAAGTGTTTTCTTGTTCTTGTTTAGTTGTTGATTGAAGTATGTGTGAGAATGGATGTATAGAAAGTGGGCAGAAGAAAAGGGCAGAAGCTGCATACTGTATGTACAGATTTGTGTGCTATGCTGCTGTTCAAGCCACATGCTTTCACTTGAAAACGCCAAGGCTGTTTCTACAATCACAGTCAATTCACTGTCAAAATGTTGCACTGATTGAATCTCACCAACCTCTTCATTTGAAGTCTTGAAATCCATGTGCTACTACGCAGTGAGGGATACTGCAATGGAGGAAAAACAAGATTGAGTTAGACTGTGGAGGCAAATGGCAAATGCTTAATGACGTGACCGACTCGCTGCAGCAAAAAAAAAAAAAAAAAACGTACTGCTGATTTAAACTAGCATTGTTAGCGGGATAGCTTTCTAGCTTTCATTACGGCTCTCCCTTAAACATCGGAGAGAAATAGATTTTTCATTGAAATGTGCCTCTTTTAAACTCAACTCAACTGGGCACAAAATAAAATCCCCATTGAGCGATCTGGGAGGAAACCAGAGACCATTAAGCAGTAATGAATAATTCATTAGCAAAGGTAAGAACCCAGGTATCCTAATAAATCCTTCAATATCGAATGCAAGTGCGCCCAGAAATGAACTGTTCACATATTTGATGACTTGTCGGAGAGACCATAAAGCTGTCCCACATTAAGAGAAAATGCCACAATAAAAGTACCACAACCTGAGTGGTATTATGGTTTTAAAAAGGAAAAGGAGTGACACTAACTACCACATAGTTTTCAGAAATCAGGTGACGTGCTCTGTATAAATACACAAGCAGTCTTGAGGAATGTTTTCGCGAGTCTCATTTGCATAAACCAGTTCCACTCAGTTTTAATCAGACATGACTGCCACTTGACTCGACAAAACGAGTACAGGAGACAAATGGCTCGCACTTGAATTATAGAACATGCGCCGCAGAGAGAGAGAGAGTTAGAGTTTTACCTCAGTAGAAAGGCCCCCAGCTCTTTGTACGGTAAGATCTAGCCATCGAGCAGCGAGCTGATCCCTGATCTGAGCCGTAGCAGAGGGCCTTCCCGAATCATGGCTGTCAGACTTGGGTGGTGGGGAAGCGGTGCTGTCACCTCTCCTGGCTGGCTGTAGGTGTTGCAGGATTATTCCCAGCAGAGCTGATGCTGAAGAGCAGAATGAGGCTATCGCATAGTGAGGCTTCACTCCTGATCGGTGCTGCAGTAACAGGAGGGAGGATGTGGTTAAGGTATCATTCTGATACTCAACCCAGATGCAGGTAAGGAGCTGCTGTTCGACACAAGAGCTGGAACAAACAACGACGACAACAAAAATACATTTAAGTATCCAAATTCAGAAAAAAAGAGCTGGATATTGTTGATGAAATGCTTCTGACTATGATTGAAAATGTAATCTACAAATGTCAGCAACGCAGAGAATTGAATATATCTGCTGCATGTATGTGGGATGCTGAATTAGATGCAAATCTCCCAAATAAGCAACCTCGTACAAAGAAAGAGATTCAAAAGAAACATCAAAACTATGAATCCGATTCCTCAGTCTGTGATGAAGAAGCCTTTCAAGTCTCGCTCGTAAAAACCTGTGGATTCATGTGCACGAATGCCAAAATGCAATTAACTCATATTCTTCCGTCTTCTTGGATCTTTATATGCCGAGCACAAATGACTCTTTCAAAGTGTTTATTAAGTTCTGATAGCACACCCTTGAGAAATCCTCCTTGTTAGCGTGCATTGTTGGCTCAATGGCACCTGTTTGTTGAGCAGCTCTGATCATTGTCCTACCAAATAAAAAAAAAAAAGAAAAAACAACGTACAGAATATACATTTCAAGCTACGTTTCATACATAAAGCATTAACTCCCAATTATACGGTAAGAGAAGCCTCAGTTAAAACTTGCAGATGCATTAGTTAAAGCACGGAGAGGGAACAGAGCAATTCATTAATATTATGTTACAGTCTATGCAGAAACTCAAGAAATCTTCTCGATGATCAGATCGTGACTTTACGTAGAAGAAAAATGTTCGTGTCAAACAAAACGAGTTGTCCCGAGGCAATCTGAGACTTAAAACTTTGCAATTACGTGCGGTACATTACAGCTTTTCAAACGCTTGCACTCTGTAAGGTATGGTTATCTGATGGCGTTATTGAATGTCATCTTGTGCACAATTAAGCTGTAAAGGTCTGCTTGTTATTAGAAAGGTATTATTAACAAGGCCCTCTGACAGTGACTCTCACCCTCCACCCCCCCCCCCCAGAACCATCATGTTTTAATAACGTAGGGTCTACTGACTCTTTGCATTACATTAATACACACCTTTTATTAACATCTTTCGGATTGCTTCATCGTGCACATTTAAATATTCTGCATACTGTCAACGTCTGCACACCCGATTTAAGCACAAACCTTTTCAGTTTAACATATCACACATGTATTTATACATGATGGATTTTTGTCTTTCTTATATTTTTTGTTTGTTTGTTTGTTACACACCAAAACGCCAACGCCAAGTATGTGAAAAAACCTACTTGGCAATGACTGACTAATGCAGTTGAGCGCGACAACGCTCACAAAGGTTATGATGTCCGGCTTGTGTTAATTCAGCTTCATGGTCATTTTGGAGGCTGTAGTTATTGAATTATACTGAGAGATATTTTTAATAGCCCTGTGATGAGCTGGCGACTTGTCCAGGGTTGTACCCCGCCTCTCGCCCAAAGACAGCTGGAACAGGCTCCATCCCCACCGTGACCCTGATGAGGATAAGCGGTTACAGATAATGGCTGGATGGATATTTTTAATATTTTGTCCACCTCGCGTTTATGTGTGAAATTAGATGCATTTTGCTTCATTTTAACTACATCTACCTATGAAATGAGGGTATATTTGTAGTGAGGCCTATAACAGTGTACAGAAAATATAATAATCCTGCTAATTTGATATGGACCTTTAACAGTTAATCGATTTGTTGATTGACAGATCACTCATCTGTAAAAATCCAGATAATCAATTCATTCTTTAAGTCATCATTGATGTCCGTCAGCTCCAGCTTCTAAAGATTTTCAGCCTTTCTTTGTATTATCTGTCTGAAAATGTATCATCATTGGGTCAGACCTGTTGAAGCTTGGCGTGCATTTTTTATAATTATCATTATCGTTTTATAGATCCAACCAAAGGCAAAGAGTTTAGCAGGCTTTTATTTTTTTTTAAATCATTAGTTGGGGCTCCAGTGTAATCCGTCCATCTATTTTCTGTAACCGCTTATCCTCATCAGGGTCGCGAGGTGCTGGAGCCTATCCCAGCTGACATTGGGAAAGAGCCCAGGTACACCCTGGACGAGTCGCCAATTTATCACAGGGCTGACACATAGAGACAAACAGACATTCACACCTTGAAACCTGCCCGATTCGGAGTCACCAATTAACCTGCACGTCTTTGGACAGTGGGAGGAACAGGGAGAACATGCAAACTCCACACATACCAGCAACCTGCAGTGAGGCGACAGTGCCGACCACTGCACTACTGTGTCACCCCACCCCAGTTAAATATAGTAAGCATATGCAGCTATAATGTTAATATCTGTACATATACACTGTGATGTATCTTAGAAATGTACTGAGAATACTGAGTGAGTTTATATACTTCTGTGTGTGCAGGACATGAAGTTTTATTGACTTTACACATTTGATTTGGCATTCAATCCCACAGTTCTTATCTTCAACCTTTGTCCACACCACACATGGAGCTGTCTGCATCAGAGACGACTCAGCTGTGTAATGGATGTGAGAGAAATCCTGACAACATTTGTGGACCTGCTTTAAAAATGAATGTCTTCACGTGGTCAGCTTAAAAACGTGTCTGCAGCTCTGAGATGAGCACTTTGTCTTCAGCGGTGCCCCCCCTCTCCAACCCGTCAGAAGCCAGCAAATCCCCCCCTTTTTTTTGTTTCAGTGAGAATACAAAGATTAAACCTTTTGTGCCTTTTAAGTCGAGTCAGCGTAACTCATTTTACAACCACGCCATCAGATATTTTCAGCCCTACCAATTTGCCGAGCAGTGTTTCCTGAATAATGCTCGTCTTTGACACAATGGCTGCAAACGCACACAGAGAGAGGAGCAGAGTTAGATTGCCTGCATGATGTGGAAATGTAACGCGACATCTCCATCTCTTAGACCTGAGGACAGCTGTGGCCCATGCAGGATGATGAATGGCCGTTTGTGCGTGCAGGTGGAGCAGCTGTGCGCAGAGTGCTCCGGCAAATGTAGTTTTACTGCGCGAAAACTGTGATGGCTTTCACTTACTGTATGTTCACTTGTTCTGCGACCTGGAACATATGGTCCCTGAGAGTGCAGCTTTTTAATATGGCGATTGATGAGTGCAGATATTATGTTGCTTAAATATTATGGCATCCCGAAAGAGTCCTGCTCAACATCGACAGCATTATGCTGACAGATTTCATTTGCCCTGCTCATATAAGGAAACATTACATCTCTGTTGCAAGCTGCCGGCAGTGCTCACCTTCCTGTACCTGTAGCCTTTAAACACACTCTTCAATGTGTGTGTAGAAACAAAGAATGAATACTAATTCTGATTATTTTATAGATGTAGGCTAGTTGGTTTGCGCTCTTCCTGTGACAACTTGATATAATGTGTTCTCTCTGTTTTCACTTGTTATTAATTGTCACTAGTTTCGTTGAGTGTTGTGGACTGTTACATGTGGAAGATTTAAATATGCTGTACTTGTACTAGCCACTTTTACACTACAAATCACATTCGTCATGAGTTTCTGAGAGCAGCCTTCGGGAGCAATTTGGGGTTCAGTATCTTGTTGCTCAAGGACACTTCGACATGCAGACTGGAGGAGCCGGGGATCGAACCACCAATCATCTGATTAGTGGACGTCCCGCTCCTGAGCCTCCTCCTGAGTACGCTTGTGGACTGCAACACCAACACCTCTCTCCCTCATAGCACAAAGGCGAAACAACTGTTTAGAGCCAGTGTTGTCCTTGCTGTGCTACTGTAGAAACATGCTGGTTCAACATGGAGAAGACCTTAATTTGGCTACGTAATTAGTCTCCTGAATGGGTATTGTGTTACACTAAATGAGAGTGGCATTGGTTAGGAGTTGGATTTTCCATCATGTAAGGAGGTAAGATTGTTCTTTTGTCATTAAATAAACTATAGATATGCTCATTCTAAATAAGAAATAACACAACAGTTCTTAAACCCAGGTGATTATACAATAACGCAAACCTAGTTATGAATATTAGATTCCATTTATGTGAATTTAAACCCACTAAATCCGACACACTGGACCTTTAAAGTCAGTGTTTGTAAGCTTCATGGTCTCTTAAATGTGAGAGCTGCAGCTGCCGTGTGTTTTTGCCTTTGTGTTTCAGGATTTTGTTTGTTTTAGGTAGGTGTATAATTGCTATGGATTAAAATAGAAGTTTTAATTGAAGGTGCAGCGATGCACATGTTTTTGTATCTCCGGAGTCTGAAATATGCCTTCGTGGAAAAATGAGTGAGGGGGGAAAAAAAAAAAGAAAATGTTTGTTTTTACTATTCCTCACTCAGGGCTCAGGCTGGCAATTGCTTTCATTATTGATTAATCTGCAGATGGTTTTCTCCATTAATTGGCTGCAGGTTTGATCTATAAGTTGTCGGAAAACAGTGAAAAATGTTGATCACATATTCCCGGAGCCCGAGGTGACAAATACAGATCACTTGTTTTGTCTGACCAATAAAATAATTCAAAGATTCAGTTTACTTTCATAGAAGACTAAAAAAACAGCGAATATTTACATTTTAGAAGCTGCAACCAGCATTCGTTTGTTTGGGGGGGGGGGGTTTGCATTTTGCTTATTACCTTTTCAATAAATTATAGAGACTATTTCATTTAAAAGTTGCGAATGCGGTGCCTGTTCTGTGTGCCGCTAGAGGTGCTACTTCTCCATCTTTTCTTTCAGATTATGTTCAAGACATATCGTCAGGCAAGATAGAAAAAGCATCTCATCGTGTTTTTAATTCTTTCAGAGCATTTGTCAAAAAAAATAAATAAAATAAAGTCTTTCATCACCTCGTAAGTCAATATCCGAGCTCCGTTAGCAGCCAGCGGCACTCTCTATGCCAGATGCTCGTGAATGATAGGTAGAGGAGTAAATTAGTGATGGACACATTTATAGACTGAGCTCTTGACCTTCCTGACTATGATGTATGTTTTTTGGCAACAGGGAGCCACCAGATATCAGGTGGGTGCCAAGTTAAATCAGCGAGAATCATTTCACAAACTGGTTCCCCGTTATATCACTGGATATCAGGGAGCAAAAATAGACATACGCGGGATAATGAACTATAGCTAGAAGAAACTGGTCCTGCAGCATGTTTCCTACTGACAGATTCCTTAATGGGATTGTAATCTTTTTTTTTCCTTTAACATGAGACATTATGCTGCATCGCCCGTGGATAAATGGATTGGGAAAGTCAAGCATGTTATCTTACATGAGGGTCTTAATTAGGCTCTACACAGAGTCTTTATACTACATTGAATTACCAATGAGCAGGCATTCACTCTCCTAATTATATCATATATGTATAAATATATATGCAGTTGGTTATTTTTGTGTTTCAACCAATGAGGCCTTGGAGGGAAAAACTTGGGGGCCTGGAAAAGGCGCCGTGCTGTGTGTGTAGAGTACATGAAAGGATTAAAAAGCTCAGCATATTGCTGAAGGCTAGGCTACGATGAAATGAAGCTACACAGTCGAGGGACACATCTGCTCACTTACTAAATATAAAGCAGGGAAATATAGCACTGTCTCTCAATTGCTCTGGCAAATTATTTATGAATTCAAACGGCGTGACAAAGAAACAAATTACCGTCTTAGGTTTAGAAATTAAGTTCTGCAGATCTTCATATGTAGACTTCATTTCCTGAAAGAAATAATTCCCTTAAAGAGGTCCAGCTTTAAAATGTGACCTATGCACCTGACAACGGCCTACAAACTGTGACTACATCTGCAACTAATGAAGATTCTTATTAGCGACCATTCTTGTTGATTACTTTCTTGATTGGTAGTTAAACCATTTCAATCAGGCAGCGAAAAACATGGATCACAAGCATTTGATCAAGAACAAGTGGAAATATATCAACTTCCTCTGACATATAACAGAGTTAAACCTTGCAGTGGCAGCTTGAATAAAGTAAACTCAATGATTCATCCATTATCATAGTAGTTGACATTTAAGTTTCTGTCTCTCGGCTGATAGTTTCTGCCCTACATAAACGCCTGTGTGCTTGTGACAATGTTACACTTGTCAGAGTAAACAGAAACTGTATGACATCCATACAGTGCGTTCTGCTATCATAAGCAAAAACTGTAAAGCGGGTTAATTGCTGCTCGGGGCTATTTTACTATTCACAGGTTGGATGGATTGCAAATGTTCCAAGGAAACGCAATAATGCAATTCACAGTACAAGACTGCCTTCCATCAAGGTTGAGCTGCTACTGTGGCGAGCTGTCAAGGCAGCAGTGCTTAACGAATAAGCAGACTCTCCACATTAATCAAATGTGACCTAAAATTGTCCTGCCTGGGCTACATACACGTTGTAAAACATAAAGGAAACGCTGCTTGCCCTCGACAGGACTCCACTATCGGATGTATGGATGTAATCTCAGCGTGTTAGTATTATGAATCATTACGGATAATCTAACCCCTCGTTGCTTTTCTTGGGGTAGTTATCATCTACGCGTAGCTTTCAGTGCCTTGATCTGTGTTGCAGTCCTGAACCTCTAAATCAGATGGGCTGGTATATGAGGCGCATATAAATGAGAGTTGTGTCTTCTGTCTTCCCCCACCATGAGAGTTTGGTGCGCATTCGCTTCATTAGCCATCAGTCTCCACTAAGCCAGACTAATGGTTTTCTTGTTACATGACAGTGACTCCGTGACACAGACCAGTAATATGTTTTCCCCCCACTCTCTGAAAAAGATATCTACAGTTTCTTTTATTTGCGCTGCTCATACATCACACCACAATAAAAGCATATGGCTTGTCCTCCTGTGAATTTAACATCTGGAGCGGTTTGTATGGATGGTCGACCAAACAGTTGCTATAAAAGCCCCACAGAAACAGCAGGAGTGATACATTTTTCCTCTCTGCTGCCGGGCTCTGGGGCTAGATCGTAATGAAGATGTCCAGCCTTACGGTGACATACTGTGGACTCTCCCAGCTGCCCTTTAGATAGAACAATCTCGGGAAACGTTAAAGGATCGCTCTGTTTCAGGGAAACAAACTGTTTTCTCCAGATATGCAAAAATATGCAAAACCCTGCTTCAGTTTTTATCATTTACTTTCCATAAAGTCACTCCTACTTTCTTTTATTTTCCTCTGGAATCTTGTCAAGTTTTTTTTCTTATGCATCAGTTTCAGCACAGCACTCCTTTTTTATGGTCAAAATAGGTCACTGAATAAAAGCCACGCGGCATTAAAAAAAATGAAATGCTGCAGCACTGGGTGCTGAAAGAGTATCCCTTGAATATTCAGAACAACTGCGTTACATATCGAGCTACCCGGTGATGCTGCAGGAGTGAAACTGCATTTCGAATGTGTTAACATGCATAATTAATGTCAAAGTGTACCTCCATTGCTTATAGTAAAACGCCTCAGGACAACCTATCCCGCTTGTACATTTCAAGACGTTTAACCAGTTCGGATTTTTAAATGACCCACTGGGATCCAGATGCAGGAGAAACAGCAAGTTATTGATTACTTAAGGAGGGAGGGTGGAGCGTGGGGAAACTCTTTCATGTGGACATTGTTTCTAGATGGTGATTGATGCCGGTTGCCAGCTTATGATTGTGTCGGGTTCAACTTTGTGACAGTCTCCTTTTGATTCGGGCTGTCATGCAGTATGGAGGATTCAAACAAGTTGTTTCTTCCTCCCTCTCCTGGTTGACATATTGACCAGATGTGACTGACAGCATTTCACTCAGGCCACATTTGCCGCCAGTGTAGCTCTGTCACTTGGCCAAACTGCTTTTTGATTTAGGACACAGGCAGAAATAGGAAGGAGAGGAAGATGATGGGGGGACACGTGGGCATAAAAATCATCAATGACATGTCAACATCTTTCCTCCTGTAGGAAGTGAGACCTCCAGTACATCACACAGATTGCTCCTGACCTATGACCAGCGAATGGACCAGCTCGGCTCACGCTGCATCCTATGCAGAAGTCTGATTTCTACATCTCGGCGGGCTTTTTTAGATACAGACTGCGCTGACCGTCTGTCGCCTCGCAGCCCATAACGAGGACAAACAAACCACACAAGTTTATTAGTTAAAGAAGCAACATAAATTTTACGAAACACTGAAGGCTTCAGGATCTTTCTGCCAGGCTAATAAAACACACTGGAGCAGCAGCACCAGCAGCAGCAGCAGCAGGAGGCTGTGCTGAAATACTCCTCAGGTTTATCACAGATGGATTGTTGCCTTAATGCTTTCCCCCCCCCCCCCCCCAAGAAGAAGCTGCGGATGAGCGATTTGTGAATAGTTCAGTGACGTTTACGACATAAAAACGAGCTATTTAAAGAAGAAAAGTAGGTATGGTGACGATTGTTGGCATCCAGTGCAGAGGGAGCACTTGAAGGCTGCTGAATAGCAGCGCTATGGACGAAAAGAGGTCTGCTTGCCACTGCACTGGCTGGAGCAAACTGCGGGTGCTGCTTGTGTACCTGCACTGAGGCGATGTTAAGGTTCCTGCAAGCCCACAGATCCACTGTAAATTACACAATAATGAAAAGAGAGCTTAATCATGAGGCCCATCACAAGTGAACTGCTCAGCTCAGTGCATGCACCCCCCCCCCCCCCTAACGTGACTATTAGAGGATGTGGTGCTTTATTATCCATCGGATCATATAGGTGATTGGTACATAAATCTCGGTGCGCAGCATTAAGGCATATTACCTCTCAAAAAAGTGCATTGTAATCGGATTAATGGTTCGTTTCATGGATGTTTGGCATGATAATTAACTACCTACGTTCGTCATGCACTGTGTTGGGAGGCACTGTAGCTGTAAAAGCGAAGGGGGAAAAAAATACACATCTCTGTGAGGCTTACCTGATTTTCTAGTAACAGGTGGTGATGTCTTATTAGAGTCCAATCCCTCATGTGACGGGTTGTTCTTATTTTAATTTATGCAAACGGTTGCTAAAACATCTCTGCGAAATCACAATGTATCCCTTGTGGCAGGCAGCATCGCCCACACGGCATCCTGGTCCACTTACTCTGTAGCGATGTGCAAACACCGACAGAAAAACAGCCCGCACTCGCACACAAAACAAGATTTGTCCATATTTCCTGGTCCAGCGGGCGGTTTGCTTTTCTGTTTTCTTTTTTTTTATTTATTTTTTTTCAGGGATTCCTCTCCGTCGACATCTCTGGCAGAGGGTCCGGTTTCACAGCTCCGTGTCCGTCTCTCCCTCGCATCGTGCTGCCAAAATGACTGAAGCTGGAAATCACATGCGGGGCTGGTTTTTAACGCGCGCGTCAATCGTTTACCCAAGGCTCCCCGCACAACTCCGGATCCATAAATATTACATGATTCTACTTTTCCACTGTTTCCAAAGACGTCTGCCCGCGCTCTCCAACTGCACACTCGCGTTGAAGACACGCAAACATCTCACAAAGCGGGGTTTTTTTTTTCTTCTTTTCTTTGCCAATTACATGTGCGTGCACTGCGGTTTCTCTGCGTGCGTGGAGAGAAAGAGAGATAGAGAGAGATAGAGAGAGAGAGAGAGAGAGAGTATTCACTCGGGATTCATACCGGGGGTTTGCCAGCTTACAGATGAGATCTGCGGCAAAAGACAAAAGAGTGTTTGATTTGTTTCAAAGTTATTCTCACACTAAAGGTGTGTGTGCGCGTGTGGGTTACAACTTCCACGAGCGAAATGGCATTTAAAAGGAGACGGGTGGATTTTCTTGTACAGTCAGACTCTCGTGACTCAGTTTGTGTTGTCAGTGAACACACACACACACACACACACACACACACACACTGTGAGCTACATATGTGTTCAGTCACTCAGTAGTATTTGGACTCCTTCCCCGAGGCCCTCGCGTGAGCAGCTGCGCGGGGCTGACCAGGTGCACCTCATTTTCCATGCTGTCATCATGCCAGCTGAAGACACCCCGCTGTTTCCCCCCACATGATGCAAGTTAATTCTTCTGACGTTTCATGTTGCCTACCAACCTGAACTGCACGTCACAGACAGCTCCTATTCATAAAAAAAAAATGAGAAGCACGTGGGTATTTTCAAGGATGGGAACGCACATCAGGTCTTTTATTCTGAAAGGGTTGCCGATTAAAGAGTCACAAACCTTAAACCCGCAGCTCTGTAGGGCCAGTGTGAGTCCTGTTGGTCCTGAAGGTTATCTGCTGACTCTCAATCACAGTTCACTTTACAACCTCTGAGTGTCTTCCACTGCGAGGCTTTCCATCCCTGTCCTCCCTAATGGCTTAACTGTGAGCCATTAGCACATCAAAGATAATTCACACCCGGATTATGGCTCTTGTATAGCCTTCAGGTCTCACCAGAGGCCTTGTAAGAGTTCTACATTTGATCTTATTGCACCTGTAACCCATCTGACCTCCCTCTACCTGTCTCAGGGATGTCTGGGTCCCACAGACTGCACCAAGCTGGATCAAGATTATGAGCTTGGATCAGGTCAGTCAAGCTAATGATGTAGCTGATGAGCAGTCACTGAAAAATCATTGCGTGAATTAAGTCATAAATGCTGAGTCAGTGTCTTGGCAATGTTTCTATTGAGTGAGGTAAACAGATCTTAAATTTGGTGAAGAGGGAGCAATATATAGATACTGATATTGATACTGCTAAACATATTTTGTCCTTCAGCTTCTCACTATGAGTGGCGGCGTCATCACCTGCTAAAGGTGGATCAGCTTTGCTTGTTTCACAAGCGACGTGTCCAAGCTTTTTTCACCGGTTTAAAGGTCCAGCATGAAGGCTTTAATGGCATCTAGCGGTGACTTTGCAGATTGCAATCATCTGAATACCCCCTCGTCTCACGTTCCCCTTCCAAGTGCAACAGAGAAACCACGGTGGCTGTGAAAGTCACAAAAACTTTAAAGGCCATCTCTAGAGTCAGTGTTCTGGGCTACTGTAGCCATAGCATTGCAATACGGCGGACTGCGTAGAAAGGATCTGCTCTCTCTGTAGATATGAAAGACTAAGGTAGTTACTAAGGTAACAAAAACATCTTATTTTCCGGTGATCACACATCAGTGACGACATACTTATGAATATCATGTTCAATTTCTGCCATATTCTGCCAATAAATCTACCTAAATCTTACACACTTGACCTTTAGCGGGCGGGGCTCAATCGTAAAAAGGTGATGTTACTGGTCAAAACATCAAATTTGAAAACAAGTTGACCTCCTGTACACACTGTACACCTGTTATACACACATTTCTTAAAAATACAGCTGTGATAAAACACATGATATGAAGACATTCCCTCAGATATAAATAGACACACTTGTACTGACATAGATTCACATATTTTATATGTGGATTATAAGTAAACAAAAGGCTGCGCAGGAGAGGTAGGAAGGGAAAACCTTACAGAGACACTCTTAAAAAGGTCAAGGCACGATCAGCAGGATTACATTAAATAAAAATAATGAGGGACGGAAAGGCAATTACAAAACAAAGACATATAAACATATAGAAACTCTGTATATTGTTCATCAGTCAACACTGGGATTGGCATGTTGTTGTTCAATTAAGATGTTTTTAAAAGAAGATGATGAATGATGGACAATGTGCAAGTCTGAATTCAGCATATAACATTGAAACCACACGTTGGAAGATGAAGATGACATTGCACACTGTGTGTTGCACTCAGAGGCTGCTGCTCTGTGCTTGAATCAAAATCATGCTCACGTTTTAACAGTTTTTACCTGTGTTACACTGTCTCCTCTGTAACACAATGCAGGGCCAAGGATACACAGCTTCCTCTCTGTTAATTAATTTGGAGTTCATGAACTACAGCCTCCGCTCTTTCACGATTAGTGATATGATGGTGAGGTGAGTCGGCGCACGGGTGCTTTCGCTGCCTCTTCACTCCTGTCGGTAGAGCAGCATCCACATGCTCTGAATGCAGAGAACAGTACTGAAGCGTGAGAGCCACAGGAAGGCATTTTACACCTGGTCGTGCATGGTCTGCTCCTCTTGGATATGGGTTAGGTTGGTGGCTAATACTTGATTTCAGAGCATTATCTTCTCGCGGTGCATGTTTTCTGCTGGATCACCACCACTCCTCACCCATCCTACAGAGCGCTGAATGTGTGGCAGTAGCTGGGAGTTATTATGCACAGATAACCTTCCCTTCCCTTTATAATCCAAGCAGGCACAAAGGGAAACTATTCATGATCTACAATTATGTTTTCTAGATAAGATAAGCAGCGCACAATTAACTTAAGGCTTGCCCCAGACATAAGGAGCTTTTCATATCTGCTGACCTAGCCAATCAAACTGCTCCTGGAGCTGCTTTACAATGCCGCCATAGCTAAAGCTTTTGTCTTCGTGTGTTTCTTTTCTCTTGCCTTGTTTTACTTGGAGATGTTCGGCTCACACCCCTTCACAGGAGAACTGAGTTGAACACAAGGGGGCGTAGACTGCTAAGTTTGCCTCTCCTTGTCCAATTCAGGGGCAGCAACAGCAGCAGGAGGGATAAATTTGATTATGTTGTCACGTCTGACCTTGAGAGGGAACTCTACTTAAATTTACATTTCAAGGAGGAATGCCTTATTGCATTATTGGCAAGGAAACGTGTTGGGTTTCTCCACGCACAACTGCATTAGGAATCTGCCACCCTTTGGCAAAGCCGCAGAGTGGACATGTGGATGGCAGTGCAGGCAGGTTATTGGTCCAGTTGACCACGATTTCAGAGATTTGGATAGAAAATGTGTGTACATACAGACGATAAACCATCAGTCAAGTCATTATCATCGTCATTAGCAGTGCCGGTGTTTGGTGGGAGTATTCTCCAATTCAAATATGCCTCCCATACAGGATAATCAAGTCCCCGGAGGTTTGTAACGCAACAATCAGCAGCAGCAGCAGCACAGTGCATAGTCTGTGCAGTGATTGCATTAGCAATTGCATTTTAAATAATCCTGTCTGACTCAGCCTGTAGCTCTTGTTCTTCTTCTTGTCCTTGCTCTTCACTCTTTTATCGTCTCTCTATAGTTGAAAGAATAAAAAGTTAGTTTTTCCTGTCACCCTGGACCTGCCAACTGTATGATGCCATGTACACTTGCATCCTTGAACACACACAAGGCACCTGTCTGAGTGGAGTAAAAGGCAGTGGCCCGGCCCCTCGAGGGTTTACGCGCTCCTATAGGCTAAAAGCGCATTTTTAAAGCACCGTGGTAAAAGCGAGATTTAATTGGTTTGAGCTCCCAGTATATGTAGATGGCAGCGGATGGCTCCTCCCATGCACCTGATAGGGAGTATTTACAGCTCTTTACAGCTACCCACTGCAGTTTCCAAGAGCGCAGCGCTGCACCATGACTCTCCACTGGACTTAAGCAATAAGGATTTCCGTCTTCACACAGTAAACTAACGCTCCACCGCTATATTTTCAAAGAGCGAGAGAGAGAGAGAGACAGATTCAAAAAAAAGTTTGCCAAAAGTGTGTCCACTTGTTTTCCAAGATGCCACGCTCTTTTCTGGTCAAGAAACACATAAACTCCGCAAAGAAGCCAAATTATAGTGAGCTGGAGAGCCCAACAGGTAAAGTTTTAAAAACTTACAGGACATGTTCGACTTTACAAACTTTTGCAAAGTTGTGTGCTTCTTTCGCGCAGTCGCGTTTTTTGACTTTGCAGGAGTTTCTGTTTGCTTCTCGATAATCTTGCGCTCCTCACCCAAAGCGATGACAGCCACCATGTGATCCCTCATTTCATCTTTACTTTCTTTATTTTCAGTGTTCTTCACGCCGCACATCTACAGGGGCCTCCCTCTGCCCGTCATCCCCCAGCCGGAGATCCTGAGCCCGGCAGCGTACAGCCCCATCACAGTGTGGACTACCAGCAACTTGCCGCTGTCTCCGCTCCCCAGTGACCTCTCCCCCATCTCTGGATACCCTTCATCGCTCTCCGACACCTCCTCTAAAGACCACAGCGGCTCTGAAAGCCCGAGGAGTGATGAAGATGAGCAGATGCTACCCAAGCTGACAGACCCTCACGGGGTGGAGGCAGAGAAATTCCAATGTAGTTTGTGTAGCAAGTCCTACTCCACGTACTCTGGACTGCTCAAGCATAAACAGCTGCACTGCGACGCCCAAACGAGGAAATCATTCAGTTGTAAATACTGCGAGAAGGAGTATGTGAGCCTGGGAGCTCTCAAAATGCACATCAGGACTCACACTTTGCCTTGTGTTTGCAAAATATGCGGGAAAGCTTTCTCCAGACCGTGGCTGCTCCAAGGACACATCAGGACGCACACCGGTGAGTGAATGGGGCCCTCTGATTAAGGAGGCTGAATGGTTGTTGTGGGGTGTTTTTGCAGGCACAGGCTAATTATGTCTAACTTGTTACATGATTTAATATCTTTTACAGTAACAGTAGACTCTGTAAACACAGCTTTGCTGACAGGCTGATACTGTGGTGGAAAGATATGAACACCCCTGAATGCTCTTCTGGTTTCTATTAGTGGTGTGTTGAAAAGAAAGAATATCACTTTTTTCTTGACAAAAGTCACGTTACAATGAACCAGCAACATAGTCTGCTCGGCGGAGCGCTTTTCGTTTGTTGCAGCCTGCCAAAAATAACAGGCCGAGATGCCTCTGTAACTTCATTTCTATTCAAATATGTCCGTTCCGTCTCTGACAGTGTCTTCTTTCTCATTTCTCTTTCCTCCCCTTAACAGGAGAGAAGCCGTTCTCCTGCCCTCACTGCAACAGGGCTTTTGCAGACAGGTCCAATCTCAGGGCTCACCTACAGACCCATTCGGATGTGAAAAAATACCAATGCAAGAACTGCTCCAAAACCTTCTCCAGGATGTCTCTTCTGCACAAGCATGAGGAATCTGGTTGTTGTGTAGCACACTGAACTGGGATACTTTTCCACCAACAGAAAAAAAGAGAGAGAGAGAGAGAGAGAGAGAGAAAAAAAAAAACTCTGGTGCTTCTTTATTTTTCCGAGCCCAGGAGAACTGTCAGGGAATCACATCGAGGGGGGTTTGTTCCCAAAGACTTTTTTTTTTCTTCTTCTTCTTCTACGAGCGGTCAATTTCATTTCAGAGTGAGAAATAGCTCCGTGCTCACGTGCTTCTCGTCTCAAGCAGTGTTTTCTGTGATTGCAATCAGTGTCGAGCTTTGTCATACCATGTACTCACCTACCTGTGCTATTCATGCACTTTTCTGCATGTCTAGAATGTTTTATATGCCTTCACAATGTTATCTGCAGTGTTTGTACCAATGTCTCTCCATGGCTGTTAACGCCAGTCCTCTACTCTTTTAAAATGAACCACACAAACGATACCAAAGGGCGCATCATGAATGACAGTATAAATACAGCCAGAGGAATGCTGAAGCCATTGTTACTTAGGGAACAAGTGCAAACTTAGCTTGTAGGGTGAAATTATTTTAATTTTTGCACAGTCATTAGAAACAGTTTGCCAGCACTCAAACAGCAAAACAAAAATTCTCAAGTGCCTCAGTTTTACTTGGCAATAATATGTATGTTTCCTTTTTATATTTTTATATATTGAATGTAAGCGTGACTGAGATGATTGTATATTAACAGTGCAAACTGTGATGCTGAATGATTTTGATATTTTCATATTCTCATGACACTTTTAAAAATAAAGTTTCATGACATTTTGTATAATTCCTGGCATCCTTCAAGTTGCTTTTCATCTGTGAAGCCTTCTGTTCTGCTTTCTTTGGGTGTACAAGCAGCTCCTTCAGCAGGGACTCACTGATCGTCACACGCTTCAAACTAGCACCAAAAAAAACGTAAATGATATTTAATCCGGCTTGCACCATCTCATGTTATGGAGAGAGGTGACTCAGCTCTGGATCAGGCCTGAACCTGTTCCCTGTGAACCTGTCCAGACATCAAACAATCTTGAAATTTAACACATACTAGCTATATTGATCTGCACTCACTTGTTATACCCTTTGAGGGCCCATGACGCTCTCTTTGCCCAAGTGTGTGTAAAGTTTAAATACAAGGGTGTTGTTCTTTTTCGAAAGTAGTCCTAATTTTGAAACTCATCATAACCCAAACTTGAGGAAAGTGTATCTTCTTGCTCAATCACTGCAAGGTCACAGGGCACTCGGATATCTAGATTTTAAGATCTTTTCACAAAAAGCTCAAATTTGCATTTGGTTTGACATCCTCTTTGAATTTCTGGGATGCTTGCCATCAAGGATTAAATAGACTTCCTCAGGGCTACATTTTTTTGTCTTTTACCATATGCTGTCTACTTGCAGCAGATAGAGATTAGAGTACAAAAAAGTGCAAAGCCTCAAGGGATACAGTCAAAGTTGAACTCTTTCTAACAAACCCCACACTGTGTTCCCGTTTGCCCTAATGCCCAAAAGCTGCTGACCTGAAAGATGTGATCTGACAAATAGACACTTGTTTTTCTCGCTGTGAGGGGCTGAACTCCCCTGTAGGTAGATTCTCCTCGTTGTGAGTCATCATCAAGCTATTCCAGGTGCTCGCCGCCAAACACTTTGGATTGGACCAGGTGGCTCGGGGGGCTCTCCAAGCAAGCCTCGCTGAAAAGCAGGTGCAACCAGGGGAGGGTTCAAAAACCACAACGGCAACAGGTCCGCTGGTAGTGTAGAAAGTTCAGCTATGACCTGATGTGGAAACCTTACAAGCAGCAGGTCCTATTATTCAGATCATTTGCCTCATAAAAGGAAAGTACCATCGAGAGGGCCCTCTAAACTCTACGACTGAGACACTGAAGCCGCTTGTGCTGTTCTTTGAGGAATCTAATATCTTTCCATAGGCAACGTTTTATCATACTGGTGTCAGAGAGGGAAAAAAACAATGAATTCATGATGCCAATTAGCTTCATAATCTTGCAAGATTTCTCTTTTTACAACAACAATTAACCGCATGACTGATTTCTCAGATAACAACAACGTGTTAAACGCTTTCCCCCTCCAACATGAATATTTGATTTAGCCGCTGTGATGATAGTAGGAGGAGAAGGGGGAGGAGAAGGAGCAGGAACTCATTTGTTTTGAGGCATATGGCTATTAGAGGATGTGTTAAAGAATGTGAGATCAAATATTTGTTAGGTGTGGAGACTGTTACTAGTCACACTGTCGCATTTAAGTTGCGAATCCGGTAGACGCCAAATGCAGGTAGATACCCCGTGGGTGTTTTTTTGCAATTAGATTTTTAAAAAAAAGAAGAAGAAGAATCTCTGCGCTGAAATAGTGTGCAGATAAATTTCATTGTTTATTCCTAAGAGTCAATTAGAGTGAAAATATCTGAGGCCTGAATTAAGTCATTAATCACTTTCAGTGCAGATAAAATATGATTTTGCACACAGCCTACTTTACTTTAGCCACGCATTTCATTTCATGAGATTTGTTCTCTCCCAAAAGTCAACAGGAATGAACATTTTCAGACCTTTATTAAGTAATTTATCATATTCAGTAGAAATTAGTTTTCATTTTAGACTATATATTAAAAAAACAGAACTGAATTAAAATAGGGAAGTGACTTTACAAACCTAGAGCGCTACCTATAGGAAAGTGTGTCAAAGCGCTACATTAGGGCTGGAACTATATTTCATTATTGATTAACCGGCTGTTCATTTTCTAAATGAATCGATTATTTTTTTGTCCATAAAAGACAAAGATAACTGGAAAAAAACACCAGTTATCATATTCCTTAACCCTAAAGTGATGTTTTCAAATAGCTTATTTTATTCGACCATCAGTCCCAAACCCAAATAATCAGTTTACTTTGATGTACAACAAGAAAAGCATGATATCTTTACATCCAACAAGCTGGATCCAGAGACTGTTTGGTCTCTTTGCTTGAAAAATGATTACCAATTATAAAAATAGTTGCAGATCTGATTTATTGACTATTTGTTGCAGCTTTAGTGGAAAACTATAGGATTCCGACACTATTATCAACACCTGAAACTCATAAAACTCTTTTTCTTATCATCATGCATGTAAAATAAATGTTCTCACTCTGCACATACAGTCGCGCAGGGTGACATAAAAACTCAGAGAGGCCTCAGAGAGCTCTGTGTTCGATGTAAAGCAGAGCACAGCTCTCCAAAACCTGCTGACTTTATGGTGAATCAACGAGTATGATTCCTTTATGACCATCAAGTGGAACAAACAACGTTAAAGGTATCCTCTGAGGGCTGATTGTCCTCGCCGGGAAGTGATCCCCAGCCCTCCTCTAACCCCCGCCACATCAGAAAGGAGATGATTGTGTATTCCCCGTTACTCCATGCGCCTGGAGGAATGTTTGTCTGTTTATTGAGCTCCCGCTTCTTGTTAAAAACTATTCTCTTTAATTTCAGTTGTCTCCACAAGTGACTGGGTAGCTGCTTAGAATGGCACTGCTTTTCAGCTGGAGGTGCATGTTCTCCAGATAATACTGTTTGCCTCTAATTGTATAGCGTCCTTTGCATCTGCGCTTTATTTGTTGATAAATTGGATTCATGCAGATCGAGCGAGCATAATTTAATCACCAGGGAAGATGAATTCTTTTGAAGTTTTGCTGTGTCTTACAGTCTTATGTATTTATCTCATTAAAGTTAAATGGTTAAACGTAAAGGGGCAAAAGCTCATATTGGAAGAAAAAAAAAAGCATTTTAATTAGTAAAAATACAGAGCTGACCAGCTGTTTGATGTGCAGCAGGCTGCAGACATGTGACCCTCGATATAGGTCGCAAATGATTTTTTTCCTGTGTCCTTATGAGCGCTGAAGTGGAAGCGTCCAGCAGAGACAGACGAGGCTGTGTTGTCTTAATTAATAGCTCTGTGGTCTCTTTTTGTTGCCTTCTTATTGAGCCGAGGTCAGCAGTCAAAAGATCCTGTGATCGTATTTACTTGATTGTATTTCCTCCTAATCTTCAACCTACTAAACCCCATGATCACAGCTGTAAAAGATCATCTCTGTAAACAACACGCTCCTTTGTGACCACAGATGATTTGACAGATTGGAGGTTGACCTTTTTCAGTTTTCACTCTCTATAACAGCTTAAAAGGTATAATAGTGACAATTTATTTTATATTTTTATAATTAGTAACTAAATGTAGCTTTAGCTAAGGTTAGCTGTAGTTTTCCCAGCAGTTAGCTTTTAGCTTCGCTAAAATTTTATATCATAAAAAACTTTTCAGAAGCCAAATACAGAGAGAATGTTTGGGACTTTGACAAAATTATCACACAAAATATGTCTGTTCTCGTGATAACTGAGCTAACTCCAGCCACCTGTGAAGGCCATGAGGCGTGGCCAAGCGAGTGCCAAAAACTGCAGTTCCTCAAACCGCCACTTAAGGCTGGCTGCAGAACATGTCAGTCTCTTTAAGCCCCATATTGAAATGTCTAACTTCACAGCAGAAGTTAGTTAGTTAGTTATCTGCTTATAACTACATTCTAGTCTTTTATAAGCAATTTACTTGTAAGCATGGGACATTTTTGAAGCATTTCCTAAAGTGACTTTTATTATTTCTTGTGCCATTGTGATCAGTTATATTTAACTTGGATAGTTCGGTCTTGGTTATGCCTTTCCGAGTTTAAATTCAAAAGAACCCCTTGAACCTTCAGAGAATATTTCCAAAACTAAATATTCAGTACAGTCTCAAAGTATGCAAGATGAGTTGTGTGATGCATATGGATATTTTAAGATGATGATCAGCGTATAGGCACATGATTTGCAGCCAATAACACAGATGGCAATTCCTTTGGATTTTTATCTCCTTGAGCACGCAGCTCTCCAGAGTCGAGTCTTGAGTCCCTTTCCTCCGAGGGAATAGAGTCCATTCAGGCGAGTAATGTTTTCACAGAGTCCTCTCCTCCACTGCATTTTCAGGACAAGCTGATGCCAGACAGACATCAGACTTATCAAATAATATACTGACAAGGACCTCTGAATGGTTGTCAGTTCCACAAAGTGATGCAGGAGACTCAGTTGTTTGATGTGAAGTGGCTGTCACACTAAGTGAGGAGAACCTGCTTTTAATTTGAATAATGATGATGTCATGCTTTGAAAAGTACATGCAGCAAATTGCTCAGTTTTTAATCCTTTTAGACCTCACAGCTGCCTTTGACACCGTTGATCATCCAATTTAAATTTGAACGCCGTAAGCGCTGGGTGGTATTACCTGCCCCCTGCTTGACTGATTCATCTCCAGCCACTCAAACAGAAACTTTTATTTCACCGGTGGAGACTCATCTTTCTCTTGAGTGAACATCATATTTGGAGTTCCTCAGGGCACGATTTCTGGACCAACCATTTTCTCATACATATCTACTGCTGGGCCGTATAATTTGTAAACACGTTTAATATTGTTGCTACGCCGATGATTTGTTGCTGTACTTTCTATTAAATCCGAATTATCCTAACGGCCTTGTTACATATCTGAAGTCTTCAGGTGGTGGACGTAGGGTTTTTTTTAGCTTTTAATACATGGCGATGCTGATCTGTTTGTTGTGCCACATACTGTATCTCAGATATGGATAATGACAATGGAGATAATGGACACAGGATGAGTCCTAGTGACTTTATTGATCATTTTTCTCACTTTCACTTATCCAGTGAAATAACATCAACTTTAGTACAAGGACTCTTGTCCCTGATAGGATGAAAAGTGAGAACTTAAGTGATCCCCTGACTTTAAATCTAGCACAATCCTCAGGCCAAATACCTGCAAAGCCAGTAACCTTCCCTGGAACCTCAGTTGCTCTCTGTGTTAAGTACTAATTCAAAAAACCAGGTATGCTAACATGCTAAACGAAGATAATTAACTAGTATAACTATACGTCAGCATGTTAGCATTGTCACTGTCAGCGTGTTAGCATGGAGATGCTAACATTTAGCACACAGCACTGCTATACTATAGTACAGCCTCACACAGCCATTAGCATTGTCGTAGACTCTTAATTTTTAGTGTGTGTTACGGTGCTTTCAATAGTAGTTTCACTACAGGGTTCATTTAGCAGGTGTCCTGGAGCTTTTGAGTGGCTCGTGATCTTCAGCAGATAGTGCCTCATTGTTTAATTTAAATTGCAGAAAGAAAATCAGGATAAAAGCAAGGTCACATCCACACTTGAACAGATTAAGAGTCTTCTAACGTTGGCGTTTACAACCACAAAAAATGTATTTTTTCAAAAAGCTCTTCAAAGTGGATAAACTTGAAAAGACGTTTGCATTGTCGTGTCAATGGGGAGAAGTCAGCTTTCCCAAACATCAGAAGTTATATGATGCTCAGTGAAGGAAACTTTCAGAAAAAAAACATCAAGGTTAAATAAAGTTGAATAAGATTTTTTTTTACCATCATATCATCATTACTTGTGTGGCACCTGTTCCCCTTTATTAACTTTAAATAGATCATGTGGAGGTATTTCATTTCATTTCACATTCACGACACGAAGGATGTTTTGATCGTTATTTTCAGCAGCAGCGTTTTCAGAAACATTAAATATTAATATCTTCCTCATTTAGTAAAACAACACAAATCTCAGTATGTGTCTTTGAGAAGATGTTTTGACAGCCGTCAGAAGTTACAAGTAAATTGATCCCACTGGAGCTTCCAATATACCGTCTGAGTTCACACAGGATGGTATCTTGTCAGTAATTGGTTATCATAATGAATTTTAGGCACCGATAGTTCCTTTGTCTTTTACCAAATTAGAAAAAAAGCACACACTATCAGCTAATGGCAGAGATATAAGAGGATAAAAGACAGTAATGAGAATTTAGTGACATAATAAGCTTCAGACAAACTAAACAAACAGAGCTGGTAAATGTTTACTTTAATTATGGCACACATGGTTGTTTGTCCTCCGGGATCTTTAAGGTAACTCTATCCAGCTCATGTTGCTACAGGCTGGGCAGAAACAGCACATCCTCACACCGGATCACCACTTTTGGAGGTGATTATGCCATATCGCAATCAATTCTGCTCTGAGCAACGAATTAACAGTGGGGTAGTTCTCGGTCAATTGCATATTTACCAGCTGTTTGGGTCCAATCGCAACTGTGGCTGCGTTCATTCTCATCCTGATAAGGAGGAGGAATTACAAACCAGAGTGCACCGGACTTTTAAAGACAAATAATCATCATGGAAATGAGATTCACTTTCTAATCGTGCTATGTCCCAAGTCATTTATTTAAATTAATAACCTCACTGTGTTTACTTGTTGTGGGAAGCGCTGTGCATCTTAATGTACTTTCTATCCATCACATACTCTGAATATAGACAATATTACGTGGCATTTTTCATGACGTCCACTGATGAGGTGACGTGAGGTAAAAACCATTATCCTTAATTGATTTCACTCCCCGGCTCGACAGACAAAGAGCAGCAGAGTGGGAGAAGGAGGCACAAGACAATAAGCAGACGTGGATTATGCTAAAAGAAGATTGCAGGGTAAATACGAGGGAGACTACTGTACTTTCACGGCATATTATTTTGATCACTGATTATCTCTGAGCAGCGTCGACTGTGGTGTGTGTGAAGAGTGTGAGTGTGAGATGATCCCTGAGAGGCCAGCAGACCGAGTCAGTGACCTAATTATGATGAATCAGGGCTGGGAAAAAGCTGTCTGGCCACCAGCCTTTTCTAAGTGCTTTCACACTACAAAGCAACAACACGAACAGCCTCAACAAAGCAACAAAACGCAGCAGCAGCAGAGTGCGGCATGTATGTTACTTCACACATGCTCGTATTGTATGAGCTGAAAATGGAAGGAGAGGAACTCCTGTATATTTCTGAATGTCTGCCACTGCTATCGTGAATGGACTGGGGGGGGGGTCATGTCCGGGACTATCTCTTGGTCAGGTGCAGTGACTTCCTGTAGTCTCCTCACTGGTTGCCGATGGTGACGAACTCCAGGAAGTCACTGCTAACGCCCTGCAAAACCAAAACCTGATCTTTTTATTCTGCGGTTTTTGCACAGATTAAAGAAACAAGATACAACATGTTGATTACTGAGATTTAAACACCGATAAGCAGATTTTTTTTTAATACTTTGTAATCAGTTTCCCCTTTTCTATTTAATTGACAGATCCAGAAGGTCTTATCATCCAACTTGATATCAAATGTTAAACCATTAAGGCGAAAAAAACTGGATCCAAATTGGGTGACCTTGTCATAGAAATATGCGTATCCCCGTAGAGTCCCAGGTACCAACATCAAAGAGCAGCTGTTCGGGGACGCACACATTACTGCATGACCTCTCTTAACTTATGGGTAAATAGTGAAACAAAATACTCTGGGGGCTTGAGAAAGGCTCGCCCTGTAGTTTGGCATGACATCGGGCCTCTGAGTGGTTTTAGATGCCATCCACAACACACATTTAAGACTTGAATATGTAGCTTTGAGGATTTTTTTTTATTTCTTAGATGGATGTGTTAGCCCCAAACCATGACGCAGTATGAAATCAGTCCATAATATCCACTGAGACACATTCTACAAAGAGCCAGTGGCAGTCAAGGCACCTCTGGAGATAGTTTGGATTTTTTCCTTTTCTGTCTAGTGGTTATCTGATCATCAGTCAAGGGAAAAGGTGAGTGTGGAGCGCAAACAAAAGGTGCTTGAATAAACTAGCTCCCGGCCACATTATTCAGACTCTGGGTATTGTACTCTGCTGACAAGCCTCAACAGGACGTGAACCTCCAGAGAAGCTACTCTGGGAATGGGTTGGACTCCTTTGCTCAACAAAGATCTCAGTGGATTAAAGAAAAAAAAAGAAAAAAAGAAAAATGTATGTAGATAATCTGTTTCTTTACTGCTACAAGTAACAAGTCAAAACTGTTGTACGACATAGAATTAGAAATCCAGAAACACCTGTAAGACGTTGTACAACGCAATACAGTAGCCCTGCAGGGAATGCTACTTTTTACCCAGACTGCATTAGTTGTTTCTGTGTTGACTTAGTGCTGCGATACATTTAGAGGCTGTACTTTTTTTATATATATATTTAAAGGTGTTTCCAATATTCGGTCAACTTTATTGTAAGAACAAACACCCAACAATACAATGCAATCAATCCAGCAATCAATACAGCGGAAAAAACTACTACTCCGGACACCACGTAAACAGCAATTAAAATTCAGTTTCACAAGAGCAGTACTCAATATATATTATAATACGACATGCAGGCATTTGTATTTGACTTATTATTCTAGTATTTTGTAACAAGTTTACTTTAAAGATGTGTTCACTTGGGACGCCACGTCGGATGTTAAATATCCCTCTAAGACTGGTTTATTTGAATAGTTTCTAAGGGCCCAAAGAAAAATCATCCAGTAATTCACCTGTAAAGACATGTTCCTTTACGGTTTCTATCATGCTAATCACTTCTTGACCTCTTTGCAACCCCTCTGTGTGGTCCAAGTATAGGAACCATTGGTTTAGATATCTAAGCATATTATCTTCTAATATTATGGAACTTATTACAATCTCTAAACGGCTGAAACTGGAAAACAACAGATATTTCTGAATTATTTTTTTGCCTTGCATTATTGGAGATCACACAGTCAGTCAGTTTGTCTGACACTTTTGATCAGACAAAAATCCCTTCATAGCTCTGAGCCGTGAAATGTGATTATCACAGTTTGAAGAGGGTAATTCTATCAAAGCCATCAGGTCAAAATGTATTTTTTAACAACCCTTTCCTTTGTGACAAAATACCAAAGAAGCCAAAGGCTACATTTTCATGATGCTAGCTGTTCATTCTTCCCAAAGTATGAAGCCATGAATTTTGGACCCTCTGTGAGCACCAAGAATGTCAACTTTATACATGTGATGTCTGACAGCGGGAAGTTACTAAAGGATGAATCCCTTATTGTAGCGACCTGTCCTCTTGCCAAAATGTCCACGTCAAGATGTAAACTTAACAGGCATATCATCAGGGGATTTACTGAACACTTTCAGTTTCAGTTTGCAGTTAAGTTACTCATTTAGTCTTTGTGCTTTATGGTCCCCGTTATCAGTTTGATGAGCTAAGAAGCCGAGGCTTTGAGCAGTGAGCCATGGCACAAAGTTACAAAAGTTTATCACACGATAAATTATTCTGTGGATTGATATCGTTTATAGTTGCTTCGCAGTGTGAAGTCTGTTCTTGTTCTAATTGCCTGAGAAAGATCAAACTGATTTGTAAATGAGAACTTTTACTCTTGTGCAAGTAACTGTAGTGTTAGATTTTGGTGCTATCTCCTACAAACTAATGAATCCGGAGTGGCGAAACATCTTGATGTGCATCATGAAATACCAGCTGCGTATGCATATACAACAACAACAAAAAAATGTCAGAACATCAGTCATTTAAAAAAACAGTTTCGGTATGACTAGTGTTTCACATTTCTCTGTGATCACTGGAACAGAATAGATACAATAATGTTTATAAGAGTATCAAAACAAAATTGTCCACAGTGAGCTGGAAACTCCTGCGGGACTGCCATTTTTTATTTATGTTGAACAGAACTCGCTATTGCTGTTTTCCTGTTTTTCAAGAGGACTCGGAAATATTTCAGCGCTATTAAGATTTCAAACATAACCCACCAGGCAGCTGAATACTTATACGGAGTGATATTTTGCAATTATGTGTCTTATAAACACTGCATCAATATTACAATCCCCCTCCGAGAAAATGGATTGTTTGTCTTTCCAAGCTAGTAGTCACAGTCTTCTCTGCCATAAATATTTTCTGTCACTGGTGCATTCCTCTGCCTTCACCGCAGCCTTTGAGTATTTTTGGAGATTGCCTGGTCTGCACCGATGCTTTCATTCCAGTGGACTGATCACAGGAGACCTGATCCAGCTGTGTCATGAGTCGCAAAGAAAACCACGGCTGATAAGAAACCAAGACACTGAGTGATGTGGGATAAGGCGTGACTTTAAAGGCAACAAGCAGCATTTGGATTGTATTAGGAGATAATGCTAATGACATTGGGATTAGTGCTAATTTAGGCTTCTGTGATTGAAGTAACACTGAAAAAAAAACTTCTGGCTTGAGATCACTGGTGATTGCGTTAATATGAGACATGCCACCGAGCGCAGGGATGGATGTGAATCAAGGGCCTGTAGGGGCAGACACGTCATCATCCCACAACAGCAGTGTTAGTTGCCACAGACAGCTGGAATGTTCCACTGGGATGACAGAAGGTGTGTCCGATCATCCCCCCGCCTCTCTCAACACAACGTTTCCCCTCATCAACATGCCTTCCACCAGCTCTAATCCCCCGGTCCGAGCTAACCGGTCAGTTGAGACAAATGGCGGGGAGCTTCTCGGTGGTGAAGACGCAGCAGGTGCTGCGCTGTCAAAGGCCACTTCACACCTCCTCTCTCCCTCTCTCACACCACAGCCACTATCAGTCCTGCCCCCCCACCCCCCGTGAGGTCTGGCCATCCTCTCAATGGGAGGGGAGAAGGGGACTCTCCGGGGTCTGCTTTGTTATCAGCATGCTCCAGCTTTGAAGTGAGCTGGGCCAGAATCTGGACTGTGTTTACTTGAAGGCATCTCCCTTGTTGTGTGTGTCAGCCTGAGGTAATTATGGCTCAGCGAGTAGCCCTGACCGTGATGACACGGTGGGGTAGGTGTGGAGAAGTAGGCAGGGCCGGGAGTACATCAGCGTCTGAGGCTGCTCTTACTCACTGGGATGTGGTGTAGACAAGGGAGCTCCCAAGTGGGGTCTGCTTGCATGGACACGATTTGTTAAAATAAGCAATGACCATGGCCAATAATGTCCTATAATTGTATTGTTATCATAAAGTGCAGGCCTGTTGTGCTTTTTTCTCAGTGGGGTGTCACATCAAAGACTTCTTGAGCAATGCAATACATTTGGAAGTACATTTTTTGTAGCATAATTCAAAATGAAAGTATGCTGAAGTTGTTATTTTACCATAGTAATGTATGGTAATGCATTTTCTATTCATTCTGGTTCAAGAGTTTGATAAAGAACCAGTGATTTAAGACTTGAAAGCAGTGGTTTTACTTTTGTTTCTTGAAGTTTGGAGGTAAAGTTTGCAAATGTCATTGCGAGTTAAATAGTTCAATCTTTTGCTTTGTGTGTGTGTGTCTTTTTTTTTTTAATGAAATGTGTTTATCTGCTTTCTGGCCAAAAGTCTGATGAGAGGATTGATATCACTCTCATTTCTGTGAAAATAAATATGAAGCTACAGTAGCTTAGCTTAGCTTAACACAAAGACTGGAAACTGATGGAGACAGCTAGCCTGGCTCTATCCAAAGAAAATAATCCAACTACCAGCATCTGAAAATCTTCATAATCAATATGAATAATCAAAGTGTGAAAATGATATGTATGCGGTTTTACAGGAGGTTATGTGACAAGTATTTCTTGGCTGGATGTTAAATCTTCTCGGCAAGAAAATGAATGAGGTCCAACATGTCAAAGTATTCTTTTAAAGGAAAAGGCGGGCGATATTCAACAGCAATTTCACGACACAATGAAATCCAGCAATGTGTTTAAATGTCTTGCACTACTTTCTATTCAGAGGATGCAGAAGATGTAAATCTTTGAACACTAGTCATAAATATCTATCTAAAAGGCTAAATGAGTTCCTAAAACATCTGGGCACTGTAGTTTTTAAGCACCCAATACTAAAATAGGAGTAAATATTTGTTGGGGACTCTTTTCAGCTGCTGATAAAACACAAATTTGATGCTCTAGTGAGTATTTGTGGCAGCAGAACAGTGTATGTGGGGCTGAAAATAAACGACAGTGCCCATCTTCATGGTAACATGTCTCATTTTTGTGTTTTTGGACAACAACGGAGGTCTATGGCACAGAGGAATAATCTACAGTGTCAGACTTTGACTACACACACAACACTAATACTGGGATCAATTCATTGTTGGTTTTGGTCTTTTCATGGGATTTGTTGACAATGAAAAAATATAGAATATCACCAGATATATCCTTTAATCCTTTATGCAGAATAGTTTCATAACATGTCTGTCATTTTTGGATATAGCCCTGTAACGCCGGGTTCCAGCTGTCCATCAGAAATGTGCTCAATATGGAAACGAACAGAGAATTAGTTGCTGATCTTGGATTGCCAATTACATTCAGCAGTTGTACTTTTATTAGAGGACTCGAAAAACACGCCAAATCTATCAGCGTCATTCCAAAAGCACAACTCACACATTGCACAAGCTCGCTTGGTGAGAGTTTGATAATGAGATTTTCCCTCCCTTCAGCTTGCTCAGTAGCTAAAGCATGATTTCTGCAGATACCAATTAAACCGCGGAAGCCTTGGGACCATATGAAAACCAGTATTAGTCAGATCTAAATGTCAAAACACATGACACTGGTGTTGTAAACAGATTACGTCTTAACAATCCTGTTCCTGCGGCTCCAAACATGTTGATGATGTCCGTCTTAGCATAAAAGTCAAAGGTCAGATTCCACATAATGTTGCTGAAGCCAGCCTCGCACATGTTGGCACACAGGCTGGATGTAATCTGGAACTATATGACGGTGCATTTCAAAAGGCCAGACACCCCTGAATAGGTCGGTTGTCAAGGAAGATGTGTAAGCACTCTGTCAGAGCATTACCATGGAAAATAAGTCTTGCATCATCTGTAATATCCTGTGAGGTGAATAATTGTACGCCTCATTTGAACGCATTACAGTGACATATTATGAAATCCTGGGCTCTTTGTGCTGACTACAAACTCTCTTCTTTTTTTTTCTCCCGTTATTTTACAGGGGCACATCTTAAAAACAAATCTAAGCACAATTAGGATATTTATCATGTCACTCTTTCTTTTAACTTGCTACAATTAATTTTGACTGTTATCCAGATTTAATAGATGTTCTCACTTGTGAAAGAATAATTGCCTGTCTGCTTTGTACAGCGCTGCAGCATGAAGCTAATTTGAAAAAATGTAAATCAATTTCTCTTTAATGAATAAAAGCTTTCATTTAAAAAAAAACAGCATAAATTCCTACACAGACCAAGGTGACGAATCACATATGGCAGAGAGTTAATGTGACAGTGAAAGCTTTTTACAGAGCAAGTACACACAGATTAGGGAGGATCTACAAAGTCTATCGCAATCTGATAAGACTTCTGGTGTTTTCATTGGTGAGTGTCTCTGCTTTTATCTTCTACAACTGCTGAGCTTCTCTTATCATGTGCAGCACAGTCTGGAATGCCAGCCTCTGATAATTGTCTCGTAATCTTTGGTTACCCAAGCAAAGAGTTAACACAGACTATAACATATTTCACAAAATTTACCTGTAAGTCGCTAAGATTGCCACGATTTCAGCTGAGCAATATCTATCTGGTAAGCGGCTGGAAATTGAGTTTGGCTATACCGGAGGAGCTATGAAGGGAGTGCATACAGCCTCAATTTTGTAGCAGGCACAGGCTGATGCCGCTCACAGTGCTTCATTGACTGAATTGCTCTAAAGTTAAAGGAATGGTTCAACATTTTTGGGAAATATGCTTATTTGCTTTCTTGTGGAGTGATGAGGAAATTGATTTCACTCTGAAGTCTGTACAGCAAACATGAAGCTACAGCCAGCAGCTGGTTAGCTTAGCTAAGATTAAAAACTGGCAGCAGGGGGAAATAGCTATAGTGGCTCTGTTTTAAGTCGGGCTACCACAATATCAGCCATGAATTACTGCATATGAATTCATACATATGAAAAAATAATCTAGAATCATTTATATGATATATAAATATATAAAATTTAAAGAAAATTGTAGCAGTGGGAGGCGGAGAGTCTGTAACCATGACTGTACAAAAGCATACAAATGGAGAACATATAGAAATGGAAAGGCACAATGTCACACACCGTCCACTAGTTGACTGATTTTGCATTCGAAATTTTCCTGATGGACAGTAAACTCCTGCAAACTATAGCTGCTGTTAGCTAATGTTAGCTCAGTTTGTTAGCCCAGCTGCAAGCACTGTGAGCTCAGAGCTCCAGGGGAGCGTTAGTGTTTGCATCACAGGTGTTTTGACCCCCGGGAAGAGGAGGCTTTCAAGCCCAAGGAGAGCAGAGCCGAGTCTGTTGTGCCAGAACAGGAGCTAGGCAAACGGGCGGTGTCACCGAGCCCAGCAGAGGACACTGAGAGAAGAAGATAAAAAGAAAAAAGGAGAATGTGAACGAGCAATAATAAATTAAAATGAAAATACTGAGAAATAACTGTTATTCATTTCCATATAATAAAAGCCTCAGGGAGCTGCTGGAGATGTGCTAAAGAGCCTCATGTGGCTCCGGATCCACAGGTTGCCTACGCCTACGATGAAGCTCTGACAGTTAAAATAGACACTGTGATGAACGGCTTTATTATTATCTCTAAATACATCACATTGTAACCCCACTGTTGATGTTTGAAGCAGCTGCCCCTCTCCCACTCACCCCCGGCTTTTTCATTTCTGTTGCGCCGTCCTCCGTCTCAACTTTTAATGTTATGTTTTCATTTGATAAGAAAACCAATCAGCGGAGTTTTAAAAATTGCCATAATAACTGAGAAGCGCTGCTGTAAAAAAAAGTGTTTTAAAGTTTTTATTTTTCATCTCTAACAGCAAAATAAACTGACCAACGTGAAGCCTGGAGGAATACAAGTTGAGGGTGAGGTAAAGCTCCTCTGCCTTGATGCCAAGAGAAAGCAGAGGCAATGGTTGACCTTGTCCTTCTTTGCTGTTGGTCTGTGGGTTTGGGCCAGGGACAGGAACTCCCTGTACAGACACTGTGTCTGCGATTGCTGAAACTACTCCACAGTAGAACGCTTTGTTCACTGCCACCAAGGAAAACCTAGACAACAAAAACACACACATTCTGGAAAAATGAACACTTGAGAGGGGTCGTTTTCTCCTCAAAACGTCTTGCTTGGGTTTCAGCGGTAAATAATATTCCCTTCAGAAGGGGAAAATCATGCAGCTTTACAAAAAATGCCCCGAGATAATACATACATGACCTGTTGTTATCAAACCATTAATCTAAATTTACAAGTAGTGAAGGGCTATGGGGTGTTGTGCAGCACAAAAAAAAGAGCGTATAACCACATTGTGACCCAAGACTTAAGTTGTTTAACTGTGTGGGAGGGGGTTTAGGGGGTGTGACTGGGGTGGAAGCTCATAACTCTGAAAATTAAACAGTTTAGCGGTTCTGTGGTTATTTGTATTACTTAGAAAAATCTCAGCATGAGCCACCCAATAAAAATAATGATGTTATTTTTAGTTGGAAATCAAATGGATGATTTGATTTGAGCAGCTTAATCCAATACACATCTAACGCTCGATGACTCTTGTGACAGTACATTTGAAGACAAGATGTTTCGCGACCGCACGCTAATAAAAGATTAATTCAACAGCGACTCTCGGTGCTTCGCAGAGGCGAAGAGCTACTTGGCATTTTTTCATTCACTTCCAATTCAGCTGACCAAATATCACTGGCAAATAGTGTCACTTCAATCACGGTGCCCCCAAAACTGATAGGTTATCCAATTATGTGCGTTGATGCATTTCCTGTGAAGCTAGAACATTGCTCATGACCTTTTCTTGATAGAAATGAAATTTTCTTCCCCTCAGGCTAAACAAAATCTCACAGCACTCCACCCTTTGAGTGAGTCATGCTGGGATAGTCAAACAAGCCTGCATGATGAATCTACAGATGTTACTCGTGGAGAAGAGCTGTTTAGAAACCAGCCACCGTGCCTGCCGCTTTGTCACTCCCTTGTATTTGCACGTCTCGGGCTTTTAGGGAGGTGTCGACGAGGGGTGGAAAGTCCTCCGCCGCTCTTTGCTCTGTCTCTCAGAGCAGGTTATCTCTCCCTGCAGCAAGCCGCCACGCGCCTATTGCACCTGATTGTCTCATCGGCACATTCCAGGTGAGAGGGCTCGACAAGCCAGGACAGAGCGCCCAGACAGTGATACACTTGTTCGGCAGCCGCAGGTGTAGCTGCCCTCTTTTTCTGCGCTCTCCCAGAGGTATTAGTGGAGGAGTAATCTGAAGGCGAGGCAAGGAAAAATCAATGACAAATGACTTGGCTTTTTTTTTTTTTTTCCCACAGAGCACAGCAAGAAAAGAACTGCCATTTTTATGTGGTCATCTTATTGACCTACATCCCCGTCCATCATTCAAAGTAGACTCAGGAGTGAAAATACAATAAAGTAATATACTGAGTGGTGAAAACAGCCGGCACAAGTCATTATAAAAAGGAATTTTTCAATATATACATTGATTCAACCCCCAGTCCTTCAACTGGGCCAAACATTGTGAGTGTATTTAGTCTAGAAATTGGCTCAGTCGACTATAAGGACAGGAATATACAGGGGGGTAAACAAAATAGCAGAAATAAGACAGTTAAATCTATTTCAGTGCGACAAAGTTCAGCCTCTGTGCTACTTGGAAGTTGCTCGTCATCTTCTTTAATCCCATTCTTTATGTGCGTTGGCACTATAAATACATTTTAATTACTTTTTTTAATCGTCTCGGGCGTACGAGACAAACGTACACATTTTCAAACACTACAACAAAGGAAAGAAGAACATTCATTTAAATATGTTACAGCTAATTTTCAAACATTCACGTCTGTGGCAATTTAAAAGTCACTGACGAAGCATGTACTGTGTAATTACTTGAGGTAATACTGGAGAAAGCAACATAAATACAATCAGCCAGCCTTGTATATACTGTGCATTGTCTCCTATTCTAATGGGATATAGACCGTAGACCACTCCCCTGTTGCTCTTCCTGAGGTTTCTTCTTTTTTGTTAAGTTTTTGTTTTATCCTACGTACTGAATCAAGAGTTAAGGAGTAATGTGTGATTGAGGATGAGATTTTGGATTTAATTTCATTTTCAATCCATCTACAGGTTGTTTTCATGATTTATAAAACAGCCGTCTGGTGTATAAAATGTAAAATATCTCAATCCGAAGTTGACAGTCGTTACTTTGTCCACCATCTGTACATTTTAAGTACGCTGCGACACAGAGTCAGCTCTAAACGGTTCCTGATTGTGAATTTCATTCCACCCTTCAGAGCAGAATAATGCTCTTATGCTCTAACACATACTGTATCTCTCAGACATTAATAACTCCCCTTCATCCATTCAGACGTACACTAGTATGTGCGGCATCTAAATTTATGCCTTTGTGGTACTGTTCGACTACCACTGAGGGGTGATCAGCCATTCAAGGCAGGGAGGAAACAGGAACTGAAGCATTTTGATGATGTAATTGGCAGCAGATGCGGAGGAAGATGGTGATAAAGGAGAAGGAATTCAAAATAATATCTGTTTGGGCATGCATCGGGGGGTTATCATGAGCACAGAGGGATCGTGTTTTGACTTTTGTCTCACTGATTCACTGTTGCTAAAGTGCTTTCATTTTACAGTGGTCTGAGCTATGGAAATCTGACATTTCAGTGCAACAGCAGTGGCGATATTGCGCAGGAATATTGTGGCAACTGTGTGAATGGCTCTAATAAAACTAAAGCTATCCCCACCTGATCAGAGGGCTCACGGGGCCAGTACAGAAGACAAATTGGATATGCTAATATAGAAGGCACATTGTGAGCTGCTTGTAAACAGTATTATCAACCCCTACTGTGAGCCACAACATCAGCTGGGAGGATTTTAGCTTCTCCAGCAAAGCTTCCTAATGCTGGAAACAATCCAACAGCTCTTCCAGAATAAAAAGTTATTCTCTCATGTGAAAGTCGTGGCAAAAGAAAGCGGACCAAAAATGGTCAAGTGCTCACTTTTTCCTGCCTTCCTTGCGGTCTGACAATAAGGTGCTGAGAACAACCAGGCAGGGCTGAGTAAGAGGATGCAGGGGATGGGGTGTGGGGTGGGTGCAGGCTGGGACCTGCTTCAGCATTAAGTTATGCCTTTGTAAGGCAGAAGCACTTGCCTGTGGCAGGTGCAGGTAGCAGACATGACGCTGCCGAGGTGTTTCTATTGAGAAGTACCCAACCTGCCGAGTTGTCGGGACAAGTTGGAGGACTCAGTCACCACCCTGCTCTGAAAAGCTAACCAGATCCGCATACTATGACTTGCACTTCTAAAGATGTGATGGAGGAACTGGAAAATCCCATGGCTCGAACATAAAATTATAGGATTGTTGTGATGCTTGTCATGGAGGCTAATGTGGAAGATAATACATGAAAACAGCAATTACAATCCCAGGGATTGTCTCTTTTATGTTCCACCCCTAAAAAGACACTAAAAGCATTTACGGACTTTACAGTAAAGTCATATATCATTCAAAGAGCGCTTCAGCAGTTATATTTAAAATTCAAAATGTTAGTTTTTATGGGAGTGGACTAATCCTGAAGCTAGCATTTAAAAGGGTACATAATAACTGGGGCCTTACATCAGATGATTCTCATTTTCCACTGAGGAGTTCCTCAGAAATGTGTCTGTATTTATTCATAAAACCATCCTTTCTGTTCATTAAGCCCTCCCATGAATTCAGCCTTCTGCTGCTCAAGGACGAACTGGTTAAAACTCCTCCCTCCCTCGCGTCCTCCTGTGTTTACGCCACAGAGGCACCTGTAGCTACAGTGCAGCGAATCACCAGCTTGCAAGTCCGGCCATGTCACGGGATTCCTGTCATCACAGTGCAACAGTAATCATCCACGCTGTGAAGAGCCTGAGCGAGGTAGAGAAGCGAATGAAAAGGCTCAGTGTGAAAAATGCGAAGAAGAATCTTCTGAAGGAGACGTGACTCTCCATGTGATACACGCTCAAAACATTTTCTTGTCGGAGGAGTGGCGTTGGATGGCCCAAGGCAATCATTTTTCAGGTTCAAAGATGTTCGATGCAAACTTATTTCTGACATACTGCAGAGAGAGGGGAGCTTCCTTATGGTGGTGTTGAGCCAGAACCTATCAATCCAGAGCCTGTTTCAGCCTGTGCTGTAAAAAAAAAGAAAGAAAAAAAAACCCTGACTGAGATGATATGAAAGATATTTAGCCCTCATGCTGGTTTGAAAAATCAAAGACTACGTCAATGCCCACCAACATGGAGTCAGAGGAATTTAAATACACCTATTTAAACCCTCTTTAAGCCTCCTAGACTGGAGCGTTTTATCAGCAGGTAGTTTGAGAGTGGATCTAAAATACATGCTGCTATTACGATTTCTGATGCTATTCACAGCGGCATGTTGAGAAAATGTAATGATATGGATCTATGGATCTATGGATGGATGGATGGATGGATGGATGGATCTAAAAACACAGAGTTTAGCTGCACTTATTACCTCGGACACCTGAAGGAGTGGAGTTTTTTTTTTTTTTTTAACAATGAGGACAGAGCAAAATGATCTGTCTTCCCTTCCTCTGTTTGCTTTGCCTGAATGAACAGCAGATCCACCAGCATGGCAGTGTCAGAATAGATTAGCACCACGGTCCATCTCCCTGGCTTCACAAAATAAAATCCTCTTAAAAGCAGGGGATGTCACTCAATCTCCTGAGACGTGTACTTGCACGGTGTGCTTAGGAGCCCTCACTATTGGGAAATATACCTGCACAAATAGAGGAAGTTTAAAACGAAAGTGAGCTGCAAAATAGGTGTTTGCCAAGGTATATAAAATCTCCCATATTCCTCTTAGACAGAAATGCACGACTTATTAAACGCAGTTTTAAATGCAGTCAAAGAATAAAGCATTATACAGCTACAGATGTTGATTATCTTTAACGTCTGACGTCCACTTTGTCATTTATTAAGACGTACTGGATGTTAAGTCTCAAAGAGGACAGGTTCAAGTAGCTCTTATCTTAAAAGTATCTTCATGTGGCCCTCAGCAAGCTGCTATTTTCTAATCACAGCCCAGGGCTGAGAGTAAAAGAGGGCTTTTTCAAACCCATTCAGAGTTTTCAATCCGTGTAACTAAGAAAACAACAGGAAGTTCCTCTGTGAAGAGCCCAAAGGCAGAGGTTAAGAGTTCATCGCTCACGAAATCAGTCCGCGACTCGACTCTCCCTCCAAAGGAAAAGCATTGCAGAATGAGGAACGTGCTTTATTTATCAAACACATAATATTATATGCTGGAAAACATGGTATGATACTATAATTATGAACGTTTTTTTCCTAAATGCAAATTGATTGATTTTATTAGTTCATTAATTATCAGATAAATGAAGTTGAGCCAGAGGTAGCACAGCAGGCGACTTTTCATCTGCTGCCCCGTTAAACGTTCAAACAGCACCCTAAAACAGAAAAGGCATCAGTCATGAAGTCATGAATAATTAGACGGTTGTCATTGAGCGTGATTATGATAATGTTAAATTTGTGTTTTGTGCTGATTTGCATGCATTTTTTATACAAACCACTTTCATATATCAAAATCCTGATCTTTCTATCTATCTATGCAAAGGACTTATCTTACCCTGTGTTTGACATGTGCTGAAGCTGTCTTGCTCACTTGTTCAGTATGTGATGGGGATTGCAAACTATAGGCTATAAATGCTGTGGTATGTGGATCTGGTCCATCCTCTATACTTGTCTCTATGGCGCTACATTTTATCACTAAATAATGCAAATTACCTGCGGCAGTCACTTTCTCTCCTTTTTTTGTTCTCCACAAAAAGTAGTCCAGGTGACGCTCTTTTTCTACTGTTGTTTCCTGCAGCAAGAGAAAGCAACCAACCCACGCGCCGCTCTTTCTTTAGGTGGTATGAACAGCAGCGGCAGCATCAATTACGTTCTGAAATCTATATAATATACTTTTCGATATCTTATGCATAATTCAACTGTGTCTCCTTAAAGCACCGATCTGCTACTCTCACTTCGTGATGATAATGCACAGAGAAAAGAGACGATGCAGCTTGCCCTCTGAGATATCCGGGGACGGTGACCTGTAAGGTGAGTTACCTGTGCGGGAAGGAGACACAGTGTTGGCCTGTCAGCTTAATGCCCACAGCAACTTCAAATTCTGTCAGAACGATCATGTCAGTGCAAACGCTCACACATTATGTAGATGTGGCTTATATAAGTGCATGTGCACTCTCTCAATGCAAACATTTCTTTGCTGCTGTCACAGGAGCTGCAGAGAAGTCAATGTTTTCTGTTTTTTTTTTTTCTTTTACCAGAGTTTCTATGACGGATCAGCTGTCATTTGAGGTGAGGATGTAATAGTCTACATTTTCAGCAGAGCAGCATGTATCTCTCCTCAAATTGATTGGAATCACTTTCTGTACCGCAACAAGAACCCTCTCCCCTCTCCTTTTCATCTCGTAGTCTCATTGATCATTGGCGCTTCTGAGATACAGAGAAAAGGTGTGATCATCATCCTAATGCATCTTCTGTGAGAATGTGTGTGTATGTAGGTGTGTTTTGCTGTTTGTGTGTGTGTGTGGAGCACAGCTAACATTTCAACGAATACACTCTGGTGTGGTCTGAATGAATGTTGGCACAACATCGTAGATTTATTTCAGCTCAAAACACTTTCCAGTGATGATTTTCATCATTCCATAATATCATGTTGTGAAGGTTTTTCTGGCTAAATCTAGCGGGGCCAAAGTGTACAATGCAATACCTTACACCATTTGTGTACACATGTTTATGTGTGCATGTGCGTGCATGCACGTATATGTGTGTTTGTGTCAACTCTGGCATAATGATAGACTGACAGTGGGAGCGACAGCACCACCCCAAGCAAGCAGAAAAGCCCTGCATTCCTGGGCTGCGAGCTGTGAATCTGAGCACTGAGATTACAAGTTAAAACATGCAGCCAGGAGCCACCACTGTTTTAGTAAATACTTTCAGAGCTAGTGTTTAGAGATCATAGCTTTAGGACAAGGGTGGGATTGATTTCCCAAACAAGGATTGGGTGTTGTGGTCATCCGGTTTTATTGAAGGGTGAAAATGGAAAATCGGCTTCACCTGCTGAGGAAAGAGTCCCGTGTATCCTTCAGGGTTTATAGATGCTTTCAGGCAACAGTTCAGCTTTTGGGGAAATGTCCTTATTTAGGGTTCTTGACAGGAGTTAAATAATACCCATCTCATACCTATGCCGAAGCTATAGCTTCTAGCTAGCTTAGCTTAGCACAAATAGTAGGAAACAGGTTGTCCATCACTGTCTAAAGGTAACAGAAATCCAGCAACCAGCACCTCTAAAACTCGCTAATTAACATGTTGCATATCTTTTGTTTAATCACACAAAAAAGCCCGGTCATGAAAATGTCTTTACGCTTTTGTCGCTACCACCAGCTGGTTAGCTTAGCTTAGCACAAAGACTGGCAACAGGTGGAAACATTTTTGTACGGATTAAAAACAAACAAAATATAACGTGTACAATATAACATGCTAATTTTTGTATCTTTAGACAGAGCCAGGCTAGCTATTCCCTCCTACTTCAAGTCTGTGCTAGGAGAAGCTAACTAGCTGCTTGTTGTAGCTTAATATTTAATACACAAGTTTGACAGCAATACCAATCTTCTTACGTAGCTTTTAGCAACAAAGAAAGTAAGTGTATATTTCCCAAAATGTGGAACTATTTGTAAAACGCGCCCAGTGTAGAAGGTTTAGGGAACTCTATTTACAGAAATTAAATATAATATGCAGAACTATGTTCTCATTAGTGTATAATCTAAAAATAAGGATTGTTTTTGCTATCTTAGAATGAGACTTTTTTATCTATAGATCCTATTTTTGACTGAGTCCTCCTTGTTGAGCCTCCATGTTTCACACACTGGCTCTAAATGCGACCTTTCACGGTTTTCACACTCTTCACAGCCACTGTAGTTTCTCCTTCATGGTAGGAAGGACAGGATGAGGCGAGAGATACGCAACCAGCACACTGCTAGATGCCACTGTATTCAACGCACGTGTGCTTTAAAGCACAGGGTCATGAAATGGCCCTAACCACCCAGTAAAACAACTACCTCTTGTTTTTGTATGGATTCATTAGCAAGACAAAAATTTTGTTACTATCAGACAAACCAGGTCAGCTGCACGTGTCCCGTTATTTCCAGTCCCAAAATGTAAAGCTCTTTCTTATTTGTAACATAAACGCGTTAGTTTCGTCTCATTAGTGCTGTTAAATAAAACCTACAATCCCGAAGTGTCTTCCTTTCTATTCTTGCATGCTGTAGTAAAAAGAAATTATGGATTTATCCAGTGGTTCACTGTGGCTGCATAGATCTGCATAGATCACCACCTGCCACTCAAATCTGAAACACCTGCTTCCTCCACAGTGTCCACCGCCAGCTGGCTCGCTGCAGAAAACACTAAAATAGCCATAAAAAAAAAAAAAAAACCCTAACTCAGCCCAGAATCGAAACGCTACCTTTCCCACATCAGAGCTTAAACATTTAATCCCATACACATTCATAAGAACATTTCACAGCTCCTGTATATCCCCCACTCTTCTAATATTTATTGCCCTCTCTCTTAACCATGCTCTTTTTTTCCACTCTCATTCCAGCTGTCCAGGGGTTGATTGAGCTATGAGAGGAACTTTCCTGAATTCCCATCCAACATAATCAAACAGAAAATGTTCCTAATAATAATACCCACTCTACTCTAAGCATCTACTCAATAATCTTTCCCCTCTTTCCTTTCTTCAATTAAAACATTCAGCAAACAGGCTTTTTGCTGGTGTGACCATGCAGGGCTCGATATTCCCAGGCAATAAAGAGAAGGACTGGTGCTTACAGGCGGACGGATCAGTGTGATTTACATGGCGGACGGATGATCATGCTTGGTGGGAACATACAGGAAGGAGGATCCACTCCACCTACAGGATTCCACGGGACATAACAGAGTGCATCACCACACGGCTGTATTAGCCCTGCCCAGCATGCTCCGCTGAATCCCTTCAACTTGACTTGATAACAAGCGTATTTGGCTGCTCGTGCCTGTCTCCCTCCGCCTCACCGCCTCTCTCTCATTGTAATTCACTGCCGTTGTTCAACATTTCTGACCTGCTCTGTTGCATACAGCTCCGTCTGATGCGTGTGGCTCATTTGTCCACTTTTCACATCTTCACATGAGGTGCATACAGATTCTCGCGCTGTTTTTCTCGTTCCAGACAGCAGCTTTTAGTTTGATTGTTTCCGTGGAAGAATTATTGAGATCTTTTCAGGAAGTAAAAGTAGCAATATCTCATTAAGTATTTACATTTGTTGCCACTTTATAACTCTGCTTAACCACATTTCTGGGGGAGATATTGTGTACTCCAATGCATTTATCTGACAGACAGAGTTATAGTTACTTTAAATTCATTCGATTTTATATTCAAAATATGGCAAGCTTATAAAATATGATGCATTGTTGTAGATTAGGCAAGCGTGTCAAGTTAGAGCTCAAACAATCAGTCAGTCAACAGAAAATGAATCCACAGCCGTATTTTGATAACTGATTAAGTCATTTTTATGCATCCAGCTTCTGTAATTTAACCACTTCCTGCTTTTCTTTATGATACGTGACAGTAAATAAATATGTTTACTCATTGTTTTTTTTAAGTTCCAGGAAATTAAACTTAATTAGATTACTGGTGTAAACATACTTGCCAACACATGTTTATATAGCATATTAAGACCAGCATCAAAAGGATGCCCTGTATGCCGCGTTGCAGCTGAATGTACCTTTTAGTTAAACTGGTATTTAATGGATGAACTGGAAGAATAAATCCTTTCAGCCTGAACAGTCAAAATCCTGGATGCTGCATGTCAAACAAAGCTGCTGCAGCTTGTCCAATTCGAATGACGCAAACCCACCGAGTGGAGGATTTCCAGGAGAATGTCAGACCTGCTTCAAACTTGAACTGACTGGACGAATTTCAACAATTGTTTACAGACGGATGTCAATTAAGTCCAAGCCCGATGGTGATGCACTGACTGCCTAAAGTTTTTGTTTGTTTTTTTTTTTGGAAAAAGAAAAGAAAGTTTAACAGTGCCAGCACGAAACCATCTTTGATCAGACAGTACATGCAGAATTGCTGTAATGAGGCTCTTTTAACTCACTGAACGGTGGTTAAATAAATGAAGTGAAGTGATTACAGTAACTTTATTTTGTGACTATTTTCAGAGCTAAATGAGAAACAGTTAGAGTCTAATAAAATGCCTAATGCTTATGCACAAAGGGGCATTTAACAGTTTAATTTCTAATGGTAGACTGTTGGGGCATAGATGTTTATCATATTGCCTGTAGCTAACTAAATAGCATCCCATTATGACTCAGACAGACCTGCATGGTGCAGGAGAGTGGTTGTTACACCTGATGAAATAAGGGTCTGTTGCCACCAGCTGGAGCAGAGCTGCAGTGCATCATCACCTGCAGGGAACACCTGGACCCAAACAGACAGGTGTGTTCATTCACTCTAATGAGGTTGTGCAGTTTACACACACACACAGGCACACATACGCACACACATATACACACATTGGTTGGTCAGAGTGGCCCGTTGGATGGAAAAGGTGAAATTAATGTGAGAAACTCGTCTGAATTCTGCAGAGGTTGCTCATTAGAGACAAAAACAAGCTTTTTAATTAAGAGCAATCACCCCACAACCACGGCTGTGATGTGTTTAGTGACTCTGTGTGATACTGATGAGCATGGCAGCTAGCTGATAACGTTTCATGTGAAACCTGAGTGGTTTTTGCCTCGTGTTACAGCATGGGGCTGGAAAATGGTTTGAAACGTAGGATACGAGGCACGCTGAGTGCCACAAGCAATCATTCACGGGGTTGTTAGTGATTATCTGAAGGAGGATTAGTCAGAACTAGTGAAAGAAGTACACAAACCCTTTGTCTGAGTAAAAGTATCTGTGCCACAATGCAAGTGAAATGATGAAATGATTATTTAGGTAAACATATGCAAAATGCAAGTATAAGTATTTTGGGTATGTCATCTTTGAGTAGAGGCCTAAAAACGGAGCTGGGGCTTAAGAGGTTAATGACCTATCCACATATTACATGCTTGAATTTATTATTTCTATTTATTCCGTAGAAGTTAATGAGAGACAGAGCGAGTGTTCTTAGACCAGAAGTGTAATAAGGCTAAGCCCAGATAAGACAACCACATAGGTGTTTTCCTGATGCTTAATTAAACTTTTTCTCATGACAGTGTGGACACGTACCGACAGAGCTTTGATTGACATTTTTGCTCTCCCAATTTAGCAACGCACTCCTCGTGCATTGTCTCACTCCAAAACTGGATCAAAATTGATGCAGCCGAGCGGGGGATTTTATTCCAGGCATTTTTCTTCCTTCTCAAAGCGCAATGTCTACGTTACCTACAGCGCATCTTGACTGCAGACAATTCGGCTGGAGATTCTGGTGGTTCGAGTAGCAGCTTATGTAGTTTCAAGCCGCTAGCCTCAAGCAGGGATGAGCAGCGTGCTACAGAGATCTGGTAAGCTCCACTCCCCGGGATTGTTTTCACCTTCAAACCCAACCGACGCTCACTTCACACGGCTGCCTCTGGAGCCACAAAAGTCTTTATACAACTTTTTTTTCCTCAGATGTTGTAGTATTTCCCAAGACCTGTAAACAGACTTTTATGTGGGAAAACATAGTGGAGTTCCCCCCCTTTAAGGATCAAAACTGACCTTGTTATCACCCTGATCTGTTCATCACACCATTCAAACCATAGCTCCATCGAAGTTACACTTGATTTGCGGTCTAATCAGTCAGAGTTATTAAAATACTTGTTTAAGTAGACTTGTTTGGGTTTGAAGTGGAAGTGTTCAAGCAAAGTACAAGCATCTCAAAATATATTTAAGTAAAGTACTTAGTTACATTCCACCATTATTCAACAGGGTTGGCCTGTCAGCGGAAGCAAATCTCCAAAGATCAATGGTCAGTGAAACAATGGCATTGGGAGTAAATGTAACAAGTGGCTCTGAATCAAATTCCAGTTTGTGCAGGAAGCCGTAGAAAACCAGGAAGGACACTGCCCTCGCTCTTCCTCTGCTACGTCAAAAATACACCAGCTCCAGGCAACAGACGCTGCCCGCTCAGGATCCTGTTTTCACTCTTTTTTTTTTCTGTTCCACATTCAAAGTTAACGAAAAGGAGAAGGGTCGATGTGTAATACAAACACGAGCTGGTTGTCGTACATGTGACCGAACACGGCGGCGGCTATTGAATGTCAAGGAGGCTATAATTTCCTAACTGTCTAATTTTAGAGGAAGCATATGACCCAGAGGAAATAACCGATGGATAATCTTATATAGACGCTGTAGATATGCAGAGGTTTGCCTTATGAGGAAGTGATTATTGCAGCACTCTGATGATTCACTGAACTTCTGAATCCATGTCACAATATCAAAGTGACAGTGATTCATAGGTCACTTGACATTACTTAAACAGTTCTGGAAAACTCAAGCTTTTGTTTCTGACATATGTCCTGTATATTTCAGAAACAAACAGTGTGTAAATGATCTAGGCTTGTGCTGTAGTGATATATCATAATAGTATATATAGCATATTTGTTTTCCTGTATACTTATGTACGACCACATTTCATCTCCTCACTGCGAGCAAACGTCAATCGTTGCTATTTGAGAAGACTGACGCATGCCGGTGCTGCTTGATTTAATTTAGCTTTTATTTCCTCCATGGTTTGAAACACTGGGAGTTATTAACGTCACTGAGTAATGTGGATGTTATTATTCTTAGCAGCGCCGGGTTTGCTAACAGCTAACAACACGAAGCACGCAATAAAGCACGATAACAATTGTTTTGCAGTGGCAATACAGCTGAAATTTCTAATCAGGTCACAGACACACCTGTTTCCAGCTCTTGAGAGTGAGTCATGATTACAAAAGAAGGACTTTACATGAAAATCATTTCACATTAAAAAAGTGATTGCTAAATATTAAACCAGCGTTTCCAGACGGTCTTGTTTAGTTGGGGGCCTCTTATGAAGTTTCAGGTGTTTGAGTCAGGAGAGGAAAGTGAACGAAGTAAAGATGTTTATGAGAACATATGATATGTGATGATTAAGTCCTGACAAAAGACTTAATCATCAGACAAGATAAACCCCTCCATGGGGTCCAGACACTAGTAATGGTGGTGGGTGATGACTCTGCTGAGACTGATGGCGGGTGCAATGATGAATCTGCACGGAGAGGGAGGAGTTGGGGGGTGAACATACAGAAGGCTGAGAGAGAGGGAGAGTCATGTTTAAAGAGACGAGCGAACACGATAGGCTGACAATGCATGCGTGTCACATCCATAGGATAGATGTGACCACTTGATGGGAACAAGCTGATATCTCGATTGACGGCCCAGATAAAGACGGCAAGGAAATTAGTGTGAGCATGCCTGAGAGGAGTGAATGGTAAGACGGATAGAGAAATTTACTGCAGGCTTACATGCGAGAGAATATTCTCGTCCAGTGAACTTTCTCTGGAGCTTCATTTGTTAGTAGTTCCCCCAAAGTGACATTTCAACCTTTAAACTTCTCAAAGGGTTTCATTCAAATAAGTGCTCAAGGCTCAAAGAAGTAAAAATATCTAGAATTTCATTTTTTTTTTAAAAAACCAAAGATCACAGAGACGCCGTTAATTTGCAGAAGCAGAACTTTGTTGTTTTTTCTTAGGCTCCGTTCCATGAATCATCTTACGACCGTTCAGACTTATTTTTTGACCCTTTGGAGGGGTCGTATCCTTTTAGGTTAGGAACAAGCGGCAGCCTCTCTGGCTGTGAGGTGAAGCCAATGCCAAAAAGTGCCAAAAACTGCAGTTCCTCAAACGTCCACTTGAGGCTGGCTACAGAACAAATCAGTCTCCATAAGCCCCTATGTTAAAAAGTCCAACTTCACAGCAGAAATAAACATGTTTACAGCCTGGTACAAATCTGAACTTCTATATAACTCACCTGTTCAAATTATATTAAGGTTTAAAGTACTGTTACAAATGGATTTTGCTGATTTTTAGATCAGCTGAGAGGCGTCAGAGGCGGACTGCCAACATGGTGGCAGCCAGAGACACTGAGCATCAAAACGGCACTTCAGAGACCTGTGTGTGTTGACATCTATTCTTTATACTGTCATTAGTTGGGAGCCACTGGACAAAGCTACATGTATGTGAAGTACACCTCAACAAGCTGTAAAAAGCCACTGATCCATCCGTATTAAAAGTAATGATGTAATATATAACACATGGTTACTGACTGCATACTTTTACGTGTAATGGAGTATACTGTTGCTTACACAGAGAATCTGAATGCTTCTTCCACCGCTGGGAACACAGGAGCAGCTTGGCCAACAACATAAGTAATGAAACAGAAATGGGAAAGTACCATGTAATGTAGTATCTGTATTCAATCTCCATCTCCCTCCTTGTTAAACTATAGCTGCTGAGCTGCACTCCTGCTAAGCACAGAGGCTGGACTTCCAGCTGGAAATGTTCTATTGGGCTTTGGGCCCATTTCCTATAATCTTTGCTAATTAAAAGCAGCCCCTCCTGCTTTATTCACATGCTCTGTGCAACAGAATACCATAAATCCTTGTAAAAGACCGAATGTGCGAGAGAGGGAGGGAGGGAGAGAGAGCGAGAGACGATAGGAGGGAGACCGAGCAATTATTCAGCATCATTATTATTCTTAGATGAGATTTGTTTTTTTTCGCAAAGATTTATTGTGTAGATTCTTATTCTCATGTTTATTGGGAGAATTTGCATAACTTAATTAATTGAAACTACATATACAGCACATATCGTATTATATTCCGTGTTGTATAGATGGAGAACATGGTGCACCTTGCCTGTGATGTTAGTCATGGTTCAAAGAGGCTAGTTAGCCACATTAATTCATTAACTATCAGCTTTAAAGTAACACTGAGAGTGTTAGTTAGTGTTAGCAAGAGTGGGACAATACTCCACATACCAGATTCTCCATTTGTGGGAGTTTTATATATATATATATATATATATATATATATATATATATATATATATTGGAAACCACTGGTGATCAGTGAGATAAAGAAAAAAAGAACTGCAAACACCATCAACAAAATGTGAATCATGTAAGTTTTCATTACTTGATGTATGGCTTTGATATTTGCCAGTGATGAATTGGTGCTGGGATTTTCTTTTTTAGAATCAGATGTGTGCACAATCAAGCTTTTGGGGCTTTTCTGTTGGTCCGTCTGAGAAATGAATAAGACCTTTCAAACAGGAAAAACATGCGCCGTTAATTAATCTTTTGAGGTATTTTATTAATATTGACACTAGACCACTGCACGGAAATCCATTTACAACATCACAATGGGGAAATCTGACTTTTTTAATTTGCTGTGATATGCATAAATTGCATGGCAAATGAACGCCAATAAATGAAATGCATTTAATTAATTGAATCGCATGTTTGTGTAAACCCAAACGCTTGTTTGTCCATTATGAGTTGCTGCTGCGACAGTCGTCGCACTGATTTAGCGAAGGCTGAGAGGAACCAAGCGATGTGGACAAGCGATCAATAACGTCATGATCTGAAGTGACCTCCGGGTCACTCTCTGTTCTTTAGCAAGGGAAACCCCTTTTCTGGGCTGTCACTGAGCTGAATCAGACGCTCAGCAGCATTTTGGTGTCACATAGGCACAGTTAGGGAATTTATAAAAGTTATTTATGGTAACAAAATAAAAAGAAGAGGTTAAACGTCCAAAAAAAATATTATCTAACTACTTTTCCCCCCTTTTCCTTTTATTGTTTTTCTTTTTCAAAGGCGTTTTCTAAATTTAGCTTTTTTTTTTACGTTGGCAGATTTCACGAGCGTGAGTCAACATGCGGACGGAGGTTATGGGAGCCGGTTTCCTTAAATAAAAAGCGAGGTGCAAGTCATGCCATGGACAATGCAAAAAAAAAAAAAGAGATCAATAAATTTTGTTTGTTTGTTGGCGTGGGTGGCTGCGCGTGTCCGAACTGTCTGTGAGAACAAAAAAAAACGGACAGAAAAAAGTCATAAAACACAAAAATAGAGACTCCGGATGAAAAAGGCTACATGATCCTGAAAGTGTAAGTGTCTGTGTGATAATAGTGCAAAGGTTTTTTTTTGTGTGTGTGTGTAGCACTGAGTTCGCATTTTCTCTAACAAGGGTCTGGCGTCCCCACAGCCGTCAGTGGGATCCACGCTGGGCCCTTTCGCAGTAATCAGCCAGACTGTCTTGCTCTAATTGTTTCCAGATTTGTGTGGGAGGTCAGAGCCCCGGAGTGCTGATCCTTGCCAAGTTTATAAACAGAGCAGTGTTTCCAGATGGCCACTGGCTCCAGACTGGCTAGCAGGTTGATTGGGACCAGAATAATAACAGGTGGAGAACAGACAATGAATTCCTTGACACTTCTTACCTCGCACACACTCGCAGACGCACCGACACTCTCTCAAAACACACAGTAACACACTTTCAATATGGTGAGCAGGAGAGACTCCTGACGCCGTCTCTGCGGTTTGAGCTCCAGCAACAACCAGATCTGAGAGTAATACCGGCAGGATGTAGAGCACATTATTGGAGCTGAACATAGCCTGTTTTTAAGGTTTTACACGTGAGAATATAATATAACAATCTAGAAAATGTGGGTTATGAATTTAGAGATTTAAAAGAATTTTAACTTCATGCTTTGACACAAAAAAAGTTAAATTAGTGATCTTACTGAGTCAAAGAAGACAGTTGCAGACTCAACTTCTCCTTTGTGCTGAGTGACATTTTGACATTTTACAGTGTCTTTTTTTTTCCTGACTTGGCCTGGTCCCAGCTTCATGAAACCTTTTTCCTTTTTGTGAGGAACAATGTCAGCTGTGAATTGCAAAAGAGCAGATTACAAAATATGAAGCTCCAACAGGAAGCCAGCCGCTCTCTCATGTTGCTTTTGGATGCCACGCGAGTTTGTGAAATCACTCTGAAATCTCCAAGGCCGTCTAATTATTAATGTTTTCACATTGTGTAAGTTTGTATTTTTAGTCACGTCTGAAAGACAATAAAAAACGAATTCCCAGGAAATGTAAAGAAAATAAATGTGTCACATAAAATTTATGTATTATTCAAATCTGTCCTTCGTTTTTCTTGTTTTTTTTCCCCCTTCAAAGTTGTCAGTTTTGGAAGTGTTCCTGTTGCAAACTTTGTCAAAAGGTTCTGACGGTTCAATGTTTTTCCAAGAATGTGTTCGCTGCAACACACACACACACACACACACAGACACACACATAAAGTTACACTTTCAAAGTGAGACTTCAGCAGCTCCGGTGAAGACATTCCCACCACAATCACATCATTAGCTCCACCATGTCTCTTAATGCCTCTCTCAAGTTTTTGTTTACAGAATCCAGCCCTTCCAAGGTCTTTGTAATAGCTTGAGAGATCTGGGCTCTGGAGCTGGAGGTGGAGCGGGGGTGGGGGGGGGTGGGGGGGGGCGTTGAGGATGTGTGTGTGTGTGTGTGTGTGTGTGTGTGTGTGTAGGGGAGGAGGAGGAGGAGGAAGAGGGGGGCTGCCTTTCATCGGTTTTGCTCTGCTACACTTGTTTGGGCCAAGGTTGGCCCCTGTTTTTCAGTAAGCGTACTCCACTCCAGATGTGCGGCGGCTCCAGAGTGGCTGCCATGTACAGTAAATCGGCATCTGAGGGCTCGTCAATCTGTGGGGTAGAGCGCTGCGGTGTCGTCAGCCCCAGCCACTGGTATAAACGGAAATTTGTACTGCTGAGCTCCCATGAGGCCTTGGGGGGAGGTGGTGTTGTAGAGAAGAGAAAAAAGTGTGGTGGTGGCGCTGGGGGGGGGGGGATATTTGGAAGTGAGAACTCAAAACTGATGAGTAGCAGGGGACAGAGACTGTTAACGCGCACAAAAGGTGCAACAAATGTCTGAATATTCTCGTCCAAGGGGATAATGAGCTCAGTTGGCTCGGCGGCGGGGACGGCAAATGAGCAGAGGAGAATGACGTCGACGCGAGAATAAATGATGACTTTCGCAGAGAAATTCATCCACTGCTGAAAACGGAGACATGAGTGTGGAAGCAGGTCACAGTCGGGGTATTTCAGCATGCTTTAAATCAAATCATCCGGCTACAAGTAGATAAAATAATACAAGTTCATAAAACAAGAGACGATTGAACAAGCTTTGAAATAAAGCAGGCCGACGCAGGGAGACGTTACAGATCTGCTACTGTTTAGAAGTAGTTAGTACTGGTGATCAGGAGGAGACAGAAGAGCCCAGGGCACAATATGAATACAGAAAAAGTGGGTTAAAAATATAACAATGCTCACAGTTAACGTAAATACACGAGGCCTGAGTCATATTAAAGACAAAGCTCTCTTCGTAGAGAGGACACAGAGCAGACTCTGGAGTGCCATCAGGGCAGACAGCGTTTCCCCCGCACATTCCTCCCTTTTACATTTTCCCATGCTCGGAGCTCAGGCTCTGACTCAGCGCCATTATCACTGGGACCAAGTCATAGGAAAGCTGCTGATGACTTACAGAGTGAAGCCCTCATGTCCAGACTAATGTTTTAGCTCCGTCCTCGATGCGGTTTCCTCCCATCTGATGTTATTAAAGGCCAGCCGTGTTTTTGTGACCCTGAACAGTCTGAGGCATGAGAAAGCGACAAAAAACGAAAGAATTAAGAGATAACCGATCATTTTTTTTGTCTTAACTGTCACCTGCTTAAAAGCTTTATTGTGTGTTTACACTTTAAATCACTGGATTATGGCCTTTTTGCACTCTGGGAGACACATGGTGAGATCCACATCTCTGATCATACTGTGTCATTTAGCATCAAAGTCGTGACAGTGCACATAAAACATATGAAGTCTAACTCACTTATATGAACATATGTGTATTATATGACTTCTTAAACGTCACGGGTCACCCGGCATCCATAACCAGGGTGGATTACCCCATTTCCCCAGCAAGAGCATCGATTTCTTGATCATGCAACTCCAATCAGCTAATGTATGCATGTCCATGACAAAGACTTGAGACAGCAGGATGAAAGGAGGGATCACTACACATAGATACTTTCTGATATTCAGATTAATTCCATCCAAAGTCCAACAAAAACTGAACCTAAAACCAGATTGGATGTATATCTTGTGAGTGTTGTTATCCTTGTGTTGGCATGCCCATATCGTGACCTTTTCCTCTGCGAAGCACAGACCCACTGCGCGACCCCTGTCCCTAGTTTCCTTTGGGATCCCCCACACTCAACTTTGGGTTTCCCCCCCCCCTTTGCCCAGTAACGAGGCAAGGCGTCAGAGGCCTGATTATTTGCACTGACCCAGGTCTGTCTCCTCAGGGCGGCTGCCTCGGCACAGTCGCACTGGATCCCATTGACACGGTGAGAGGGAGAAGAAGGGGGGAAGAAAACAGACCCTGGCTCCAGTCAGTCGGCCCTCCTCGGCAGGTTGATGAATGTCCAGGACTTCACGATCTTTGCCACCCAAGCCAGTGGAGTCAGGCTACAATGAGTTACAGTCTCTCAGTTAGAAAACCCTCCTGCCCGCCACCACCACCGCCACCACCCCCCCCACACACACACACACACGCTCCCTCCCAGCCAGCCAGCCCACGAGCCCCACAGTCCCCCCAGAACCCGAGCTGGCCGGCCTCCCTCCCTGCACAAACACTGGAGGTCTATCCTTGACTGCTCCGCGCCGCACTCCTGCCACCACCTCCCTCGCCCTTTCAACCCTGACTGCGTCGATTCTAAGCGGCATCACACACTCACGGGTCCAACCGCAAGCTGGCACGGGTCACCTCGGCATGCCTTTTCATTCCACGCCGAGCCGCTTATGTCAGGTTGCTGCAGCATTGACCTGTCACCTGGCTGTCTGAAGATATACGATGATGTTCATGATATAGTTTCCCCAGCAATGCAAACTACAAATAGAATATTTTTCCCTCCCGAAGGCTGAACGCTGCCACTAAAACAACACTAAATAATAAATGCGATAAATATTTTAGCGTCTTTGTCTTTCTTTACTCCTTACATCACGTCTCCACCAGCTATGTACCTAGTAAATGCAAAACAGAGGCGAAAACGTGTGCTTGGGATGGCCGTAAAACTGAACCGCAATGGCAGGAGGAAAACAACAGCATTGTTAAGGCCGACCCCCTGCTGCTGCAGCTAATTGTGCTCCAGTCATGGGCTATTCGCTGTCACAGCTAGCTGGAGGCAACTATCAACTGACTGAGAAACTCTTGTTCAAGTGTTTCTCTCATCATTTGTGCTTGAATAATGGAGAGCGGGCTGATGATAGTGGTTCTGCAGAAGGATGTGTTGTGTGTCGTGACACTTACTGTCTCATGTGAATACGATTGTCTCAAGAAGCTGAAAGGTTACTGATAAGACTGAATCAACAGTAAGAAGAAAAAAACAGCAGGAGGTATGATGAAACTAAACTATATAGAGCTGAAGACAAATATGCCACGCCATTAGAATTGCAATTATTCGTTATTACGGCAAAGCACACTCATTATGTTACCCTACAATTGAGACTGGCAGCACTCGTGGTAATTTGATGACGCACAAGTCGTGGTGCTTTTGGCTGCAGAGAGCGAGTCTGAGTGTTTCACGCCATTTTTCCATCTTCAGCCAGAAATCCAGACTGACCTCTTTAATCACCTCAGACTTTTCTTCTTCTTCTTCTTCTTCTCCTGTAGCCCTGTGAGCATTTGTTTATTGTGAAACCACAATAATCCCTCAAATAGTAAGGAGGTGTCGTCATAAATATGAGCATGATAAGACAACTTTATTAGACATAATCCCATAAAACCTAATCTAGACTACTGGCTGATCTAAGGACAGGTACTGTACACATGTAAATACAGACACTGTGTATGTTGTGTATACTTGTAGACGTGTAAAGATGTATCATTGAAGATAAAATGATAAATATTTCCCATCACTCTTCTGTTTTGTGCTCACTCATGGTGGGCATTGTTATAGAGAGTAAGAGTACTGTGTGGACCTGCTCTATATGAAAGTGTCATGAGATAACTTGTGTTGTGATTCGGCGCTATACAACTAGTACTTATGTAATTTTGGGGGTCCATCATAATCGTTGTTTGGTCCACATGGAAAATAAACTAGCTTGTATAAAAAGTGAAAACAAATCTTTTTATCTATAATGTTGTCTATTTCAATTTCATATTTTTTGTTTTGGGGCTTTATTTGACAGAGACAGCTTGAAGAGTGACAGGAAATGTGGAAAGAGAGAGAGATGGGGAATGACATGCAGGAAAGAGCTCACTCACCTGTCAATCAAAGCAGCCACACTGTTTATTGTGCATAACTTTACACCTTAATATAATACGAACAGGTGAAATTAAAAAAAAAAAAAAAAAACACCCTCAGTACAGTTGTCATGCCAAATTAGCTACAGAGACCAAAAGTGTTTAGTGAAGCTGGACATTTTAACATGGGAGCTTATGGAGACTGACTCCTTCTGTAGCCAGCCTCAAGTGGACGTTTGAGGAACTGCAGTTTTTAGGCTTCGTTTCGAAGCCATTGAGGTTGCTGCTTAAGCTAAGCTAACTGGCTGCAGGCTTCTGTTTCATATAAAAAAACAATCAAACAAACACGAGAGTGGTATCAATCATTCTTATAAATACAAATAAACACATTTCCCAAATGTTTATTTATTCTTTTAAAGGATCACTGTGTTGGATTCAGTGGCTTTTAGTGAATGTAAACCTAAATAAAAATGAATGATTTAGGTTGAAATGAAGAACTCATTATATTCAATAGAATAATATATTACTGAATTATTATTACTAACACATAAGCACCATGTTAATGTTATAGCTGATAGTATGCTAATGCTGATAGTTATATCATGTATTGTTCATATTTTGTATGTATAATCTGAATAGTGTGAGTTATTAAAGTACCTCAAGTTCTACTTAAGCATAATACTATTGAGTATTTTACTGTGGTGTCAGTGGTTGGAAGGCTTCAGCACATTATACACCAGAGCAAAGAGTCAAAGGACTTGTTATCAGCTGACGCGGCCGCTGTCAAAGGATTCTTTGAATGGCTTTTCAAAGGAAACACTGTCCGCACACGGTTCATCCGTCTGTTCCCTTTAAACCACATCTAACTTCCGTTCAACCCCCCCAGTGGTGCAGGAGACATTCCTCACAAGATGGTTGAATGGCAGCCCTGTTGCAGGTCAGCCTAGGCGGCAGCAACAGGCGATTTACAGGGTCCCTGCTGTGCGGAGCTGTGACCTGGCCTCAGAGCAGTGCTCCCAGGTGACAAATAAAACACTAGCCCTCACAGGAACGCGACTTCAGGCTCCACAATGCTAATTCAATACAATGCATCTAATTGTAGCCTATTTCAGAGAGGCTAGCTAGATGCTCTGCCAGCCATTCAGAGGATTACTGCTAATTGGGAAATAAACGTGTGGTAAAACACTGTGGGATGAGGTAGTTAATGTAGAACCCTCTTAATGGACACTTAGAGCTTATTAGCTTCATTCTCACAAAGCATTGTTTGATCAGAAAGGCCCTTTTATTTTCTCTTTATGGTGTTCCATTAGGTTTGGTGTTTTTCTTGAAATACAATGATTGTTTTGTGAGGCGCCACCAAAAGACATTATGCAGTGTTGCTGATAAATATCAGCTCAATTATCTTGGTAATTTTCACATCACACATTAAAGCATAATTCATGCAAAAGCATATTTTAGTAATGGTCATGGGTAACTGTAGATATGGACCACTCGCTACCAAACCCAGATACCAGACGGCTACAGTGCTTATCAGTGATGGCTTCGTTTGATATTTTGTAGAGCTGCTCCACTGAGAGCAGACGCCATGGACTCAAAGAGCTTATTAGAGCTTGTGTACCTAAATACACCTGGCTTTATGGTCCTACCAATGCTTTGAACCTGAATATATACCAATATTCCTGGACAAAGTAGTCTATAAATTGCAATTAGGTGTTGTTGTGTAAAACCTTGATTTTTCGGTTGGTAATTTCCCTTTAATCAGGTATGTTTTGCCTGAAGTGCTGTCCATAGCTGTACTGTATCTTTTTATATTTGCACTCATGTTGTTTCTGCTTTAACAGACTGCATCAGGAACTGGTGGAGCTGTAAACCGTGTCTGCATCCATCCTGTTTGATGGAGATGTTTTTAAATGCAATATCTAATCTATCCATATGGTTGATTTCAGCGGAAATTGAGTTCGTATTTGAAGATATTTTCTGCGACGAATCAAGAGCTGTTGATTGCCATTACTGTCCAACTTAAGTACCAGTTACTCTGGGAAGTGTTACTTTCTTTCCAAGCAAAGATCTGTCTCTCATCGTGCTTTACAGGACAGGAGTAGCATAGCTTTGCATAAATATTAAAAATAAGGCAAGCATTTATCACCTAAGTTAATAAGAAAGCATCTTTTATAATATTCTGTTAAATTATTCAGTACATCAGTGACTAAAACATACATGTCCACCATAATATTGTCAGCTTTCAGTCCAGCACTGTGCATTAAATCATCTTGACATCAAATGATTTATAGCTTGGGCTTCATGTATTTTCAAAACGAATAGTTTCCAGCATGACCAAGATGGGATCTTGACCCAGATACAGCTGTCCCATATGTAAAAAATACATTCTATTGCCACCATTTTGGAGGAAATACCTCTCGTTGATCTGTTGTGTCCTTCAAAGTTTGCACTGCTGCATCACATTGTTTTCAGCCGGGCACAACAGCGTTTTTTTTTTTGTTTGTTTGTTTGTTTGGTTTGTCACAATTAATTGGGCGAAAAGACTTACAGACGTTAGAAGGATACCAGAACTTCTTTGGCCTATAACAAATACATTGTTGTTTCAGTAGCTGATAAGATGGACTCTCATTTACTTACTCCAAAGTTATGCCGTGTTCTTGCAGTCTCAAACAAATTCCAGATTTTAAAAAGGGGTTTTGGTTGCCAACATGACAAATGTCCTGTGTTACAAACTGGTCAGAGTCTAAATATACTGATTAGATTATTATGATTACTCTTGCCATAGGCAAAATCCGATACAAGTTACATAATCTTATTTTTTTTTTAGGTTTTAACATACCACAAACTGAACACAGCCCCTTGCTGCACTGCAGGAGATAGTTCATTTGTAACTTTTACTGACCTTTACATTTTTAATAAGCTGATGCTTAGTTTTAGTCTAAAGGTCGCACTGGTGGCTTTGCATAAAAGTCACATAAACTTTTCATTCTGCTGACCATTTCTCAAAGCAATCCAAAGCTCATGGATTTTTGAGCCTGTTGATGTTTTCAGAAATCCGCAAACTTTTCTGATGGATGTAATCCACCAAAGTGTACCAGAGTATATAAATTGTAAGCATGTGCTGATTTATTTGCCAGTATGGTGCGTTCATGTGCTGCTGGGAAGCCGTGATATCCAAGACTTTGAGTCAAATGCTAAACATGGAAAATTGTAATAAAAGGGGCTTCCAAATGGGAATTATCCTTTTTACAACATCCTTTGCCTTTTGTTTGTCTAAAGAAAGCAGACAAAGCTCATTTTGATTTGAGACGTCTGCATTGCATTACTACACAACAGTAACACAACCCTGATCACTGTCTGCATGCATTATATAAACTGAGTTTCATATTGGAATAAGTGGAAACTAATGGCTGTCTGTAAGGTCAGTAGCAGTGCAAAGGATACATATGTAGTAAACATGCACAAACATTAGCATTAGAGTTATCGACCGGCAGTCAGTGGAAGGCTGGAGGAGGATCAAAGAGGCCATTTTCATCCAACACCAAAGACTGATCTTTGAACAGACAATCTCTGCATGACCACATGTGACCAAAGGTCTGTATTTAGGTCATACGATGACAACTGAGCCATGTCCCTGACAAAAGGGCAAACTACATCAGCTGATGAAGACCATGAGATGCAGCTGAAAATCTAGTTAGCAGGCCGTGGTTAAGACTTTCCAAAAAGACACTTTTTATATTAAATGTATCAGGAAAAGGGTTACTACTTATTAATAAGGCACTTTGTGGCAACATTTTCAACTGAGGACAGATTATTCAATAAAATGTTTGTTAGTGACTTATTACACATTTCTTGCTGTAGACCTGGTGGCATTATTGAGTGAAGAACCCATGAGCATTTAAAAATATTGGCATCAGCTGAGGGATTTTTTTCATAACTTTGTAACAGAAGAATAAAAATTAAATATAATTTATTGACCTCCAATAAAACTATTAGGTACTACTTATAGCCCCTTCATAACAGCTCATACGCGTTACTATTAGATTTCTTTATACCAGTAAATCAAGCTCTACATGCCTCTACTCGGACATAAAACTTCAGTAAAGTAACTCAACTGACTGTTTTTTCTTTCTTTCTTTATATATTTCTATATTTCTTTTGATGAATTATCTAACACAGGAAAAAAAAATCCATCCGATTACATCATATATGAAGACATTTTGATGCCTTTTTTCCACCCCTAATAATCATCCACACTATACCCACAATGGAAGTTCCCACCAGTTCACCCAGAAGGTCTTTTACGAGCACATCGCAGAGCCTGGGAGTCTGTCCTGCCTTTTGTAAAACACAGAAAGTGACTTGTCATGTTTATAAATTCTCCCTTGTCTCCCCAAGATTATACAAGAAGTGTTGTCTGTGTACCATAACTGCTAGATGACATTACCGACCACACTTAACTATAATCATGACATCTAAGGCAGACCATTAAATACGTATTTAATGTAGCTATTCTTTATGGAAAGGCTGGTGTGTCTGTACTTTCTATTTTAGGCTGGCTATCAATATGGATTTATGGAGAAGGAGAAGAAAACATGTACGTGGTTATCTACAGGATTACAAATGAACTTTTCTTTGATAATCTACTGGATGACACCAGTTGTAAAACAGTCCAGAGCGAGCTGTCTCCCGGATCAAATGGGCAGGTTCTCAGCATGCTATCAGCACTGTTAACTCCGGCTGTAAACCAAACCTCCCAGGAGGTCAGGGGTCAAAATGTTTGGGCTTCAGAGAGACGCCATACGCTGAGCATGGCCAGGATTTAATATGAAGTCTGACATAAAGTTACTGCCTGTGAATTAGTGACCTTTGCATCCACCTTAATATACTGTAGGAAGACAATACGGAGGAAGTCCAGATGTAGATCATCCAGACATTAGGTGCAGGTTATTATGAGGGTAAACTCAGACTTTATTTATGGATAATACTGTATTTTATACTTTCATATATAAACAGAGGTTTGTATGGTATGCTAAGCACTACTTCATTGTTTTCAGCTATGCTAGTTGCATGGCTTTGGTCAAGACTGAAGCAGACTAGCACCAGCATCAGGTCAAAATTCGAACTTGTCTGATACATTTGTCGATTAAATACTTGCAAAAACGCAAGTACAACTGGCCTCAGCTGTGCTTTATGTTTAGTGCTAATTAGCAAATGCTAGCATGCTGAGATGCTAAGCTAAGATGGTGACCATGGTAAATACTGCACCTGCTAAACATCAGCAGGTTAGCATGCTGACATTAGCATTTCGATCAAAGCCGTACTCACAGAGGTGAATCATCTTCACAACTTCATCCTTTTCTCATTTGAGATTTGTCATTTTATTTTTTGGTGAAGTATGGGGGCTGTTACGATGGTTCATGAGTCCATCCAAGTTTTTGTATAATCTCACAAGCAAAATCCTATTTTACTTGAACAAAGACTGCCGCTAACTGTTATAAATAAAATAGGATTATGTCAGTAAATCACAGCAATAATTAACTTGACTCATACACTTGACTAATCAGGTCTCTTCCTTTGCACATAAAAGGATGTAAAATGGTTAATTTTGTACCTCATAAAACCAGATGATACATTTGTTCTGATGCGTAAGAAGCAAGTCAGAGAGGTGACACCGGTTGAATGAGCATTATATCACATCAGTAGAGTGGAAATGTGGCTCATCTGTGAGGTGTGCGTTTGGATTAACCCTGTTCAACCAGACTGGAGCAAGTGTGTCATGCTGAGCTGCATGGAGGAGGAGGAGGAGGAGGGAGGAGGAGGAGGGAGGGCTGTGTTGCTTTCAGGCAAACTGAGGTAGAAAGCAAGAATAGTCGATGATATAACAAAGATTTCAAAGAGGTAAATCTGATTTTGGTGACAGTATATATAAGTCTATGTCTAGAAGGTTCATTGAAGCTGTCTCCATAGCGACAATAGATAAATAGCAGCACACTAATGAAGCAGACATAAACAATATGCCTGAGTTGTTTTATGGATGCCATGAAAGCAATTTGGAAAGTGAAAACAATAGATAACAAGCTTATAATTCCTTTTCATAAATTTAAAGTTAAACTGGAGCGTCACCAGACAGAGATACAGTCAGCTGAGAGGATGATGTTAAATTAAAGCACATTTTTTTTCTGTCTCAGATACTCACATGATAAGGCGGACAGGGAAAGTGTCTTAACACCGCAGTCAAAAGACAACACTTTTCTGTGGCCAGTCTAATTGAAGGCTACTTCAAATGAATTATTTCTTTAAAGAAAATTTCAATAACATGCAGATAAGAGACTTAGAGCACCCTTGCCCTGCTTCCCCTTCTTGATCTTCATTTGGCATGCATTTTGGCAGGCTCCTCAATGCATTTGCACTCCAGGGTGGTACAGATGATAAAGGGAGTGAGAGAGGCAGAGAGGGAGAAGGGTAGGGAACTCATGGCGGGCAGGGAAAAATGGTCTGTTATCAGGAGCTGGGAGCAGCAGCCTTTACCTGAGACATGCACCTGCTGGTTCAGTGTGTTCTCACGGAGGACAAACCCCCCACAATGGTACATCTGGATACACTTGGAACATGGAGGCTAATTACTGGAGTATTAAAGTGTTCTTGTCTGGTATCATAGAGATTTGTCTGCACAGCATTCTGCAGTGGCACAACGCCTAATTTTCACACATTTGGAGGTCAACCAAACTAAGCGCAAGACATCCAGCTACACGTGCAATGAGACATTAACTGTGGCACAGTAAAGTCATAAATGAGAATTACCGATTTTATATTGTTACAATAGTTCCACATTTTGGGAAATGAGCGTATTCCCATCTTTGCAGAGAGAAGATCATTAGCACTCTCATATTTGTACGGCAAATGTTTAGATGGAGCCAGCAGCTGATTAGCTTATTTTAACATAATGACTGGAAACAGGGGAAACAGCTAGCCTGGTTCTGTCTGAAGGTAACAAAATCACCCTACCGGCACCTCTAAAGCTCAGTAATTAACACATATGTTGTATATTTAATCTGTACAAAGACCAGAGTGTGACTATTTCTTGTCCAAGAGCAGAAAATCTTGCTTTTACAATTTGTATTTTATTTTTTTGACTGGATTAAACAAACCAAATATAAAAAGTTTCCTTTATGCTAAGCTATGCTAACAGGCTGCTGGCACCAAAAACAACACAAATAAAACAAACACATAACAGCTGGTGATTATACACTAATGAAAACATAGTTATGTATATCATATTCCATTTATGCCATGTTCTGCAAAAAGAGCCACCTACATAAATCTGACACACTGGACCTTTTATCTCATAGTCAGCTTTACTTAAAAGGTTGCTAATAAGTTCTTCATATGTCTCAGTATCAAATGATATTTCTGTAGGGACTGATTGCCCTCTTGTTCCTCCTGTGTGACTGAGCCCGAGATGAGAGCTATTGTAGGGAGCGTTAATACAAACCAGATGTTAAACTTGTGTCCTCAAAATGAATGGGCCTATTGGGAAACCAAGGCGAGTCTCAGGGGACATTCCACTGGAGGCTAAGCTGATTGGTTCATATTGAAACAACATGGCCAAGATAAACTGGGATTTCAAGAAAGGGGGTCTCTGGACGCTGGAGTCTAAAATAAATCGTTAGGGCTAAAGGAGGAGCTTAGCTCATCCTCTAAGGAAAACAGTGAGTTTTGCAAGTGACTGACACACATGATGACTGTGGCGCCAGGCAACCTCGGTCTACGGCCCAGTTGTGGGCTGCATGGGAAGTGGAGAGCATCAGGGGCCATGCTTCTTTTGTGCTGATGTCACAAAGCTGCAGGGTATTACTTTTTCCAAATTGTTGTATTTATTTTCCCCTCACGATTTGACTGTTTTTGGCAGGGGAAAACTAGAGCTGAAATGGTCTTGTAAAGACAAAGATTACTCTTATGATCACAAATTTAAATGCTGCTCATTTGTTTAATCTCGCATAAAGACATCAAAGGTATCATGTGTGACTCGACTGTGCAAAAAACAGCTCCATCTTGATCTATTTACTGTTTTAGCACAATTTAGTCTCATTTAGTTCATGTGGCTTAGATAATGCAATGCAAAACATATCAGCTGTAATCAATATTGTTCATGTGCTTTCTTCCCAACTGATTATCGTTTAATACAGTTTAATATCAAAGCTTTTACTTTTGTATTTTCAAGATTCAAAAGATTTCTGTGTCACATACAGGGTTGTACACAGAACAGTGTGCAGTGAAATGTTTGATTACCATCTCTGTTGACTGGGCACAGGGAAAGAAAGATTGAATGGAGAGGAAAATACACAGACGTAGAAAAACTGGAACATTTTGAACAAGCTAATGTTGGACAGAGCCAGGCAGGCAGTTTCCCATGATTCCAGCCATTGTGCTAAGCTAAGCTGAGCTACGGCACTGACAGTATAAAGAATGGACAACGTGTCCATGACATTACTCATCTGTAATGACACCCACCTGTTAATTAAAGCAGCCCCAGTGTTATTATGCATAACTAAATAAAAATTCAGACTCAGTACTCAGTAGTCGCCATGAACTGAGAAATTAGCTATAGAGACTAAAAGTATTTTTTGCACCAGACTGTAAACATGTTTATTTCTGCTGTGAAGTTGGACATTTTAACAGGGGGGCTTATGGAGACTGACTCATTCTGTAGCCAGCCTCAAGTGGCCATTTGAGGAACTGCAGTTTTTGGCACTTACACATTGGCTTCACTTCACAGACATGGAGGTTGCCACTTAAGCTAAGCTAACTAGCTGCTGGCTCCTGTTTCATATTTTTAAAAAAAACAGACATGAGCGTGGTATCAATCATTCCCATGACAAAAACACATATAAAGAGTATTTCCCCAAAAAGTCTAGTCATTCCTTTAAAGGACCAGTGTGTTGGATTTAGTGGTATCAGGTTGCAGATTGCAGCCAACTGAATACCCTTCACTTCAACCTACCCTTTCAAACATGTAGGAGAACCTATGTGAAACTCTTTCTAAGGTAACAAAAACAATAACTTATTTTCAGGTTTAATTTCTGCCATTTTCTGTCTGTCTAAATCTTACACACTGGACCTTTAAGGTGTCACAAGCCAAAACAGCTGATGTAGCCTTGAGAATTATATGAGCATAAAAACACAGTACTCCTCATCTTGTATGACAACAGACTGTTCTAACACGTTCCAGTAAGCGTAAGAGGATATTTTATTTCACTTTTATGAATCATTTGGGATGTTAATTCTCATAAAAGCCTGTCAGTATCAGCAGTGAAGAGATAATCTCGAGAGCAGCACCGCAGCCACATGGTTTTGTCAGCACAACAACAAGGCATCGAGTGGAAGTACAGTTGTTTGGACCTCCTGTGGGATAAAAAACAAAACTCTCAAGGTCACAATAGTGCCATTTTAATTACCATCAGCCAGCCACGGAGGTAATTGCTGGTGCCATGTCCTTCAGTACTGACATGTCAGGCTTTACAAAGAAAGATCTAAAAAGAGAAGCACGCTTCCACACAATAGCTGGAAAGCAGGAGTGCGGCGGTGCTTTCCTCTGTCAGTGGGCTGGTCAGCCTGTTTTGTAAGCACTTCCATCCTGTGAAAGCCCCTGGTAGACCTCCACCTGCTAGCTCACTACTAGTCTGGTGCAACTTCTCAGAGAGAAGCGAGCCAGCCTCTCCCCCTCATTTCACTGGCGCCAGCGCTCAATGGGCCCTGCACTTTGATTATTTGTGTTAACAGTTAATTTAGCACCACAGACACATGTGCCAAAGCTGGCTTCACTTCCTCATGCATCACCAACAAATGTGACTTTTATGAGTTCCTTTTCACAGGGCCACCCCCCTCTCTGCTAAGTTCTCGCCTCTCGGCTCAGTCTCCTAACCCTCTATGGACTCCCCACACACACACACGCACACACACACACTCACCCTTGCAGACATCATCTCCTCACCTCCTCTTACCTCTCCTCTTTCTCTCCTCCCCCATCTCCATTTTCCAAACCTCCCACCTCCACTCGCTTATTTCGTTGGTTAGGCCTTAATCTCTTCCACATCTTTGCCTGCGAGAGTTATTTCTGGCTCCTCTGTTCCCAATGTTTGCATTATCAGGAATACATTTCATGTCAATTTATTCGTTGGTTAAATACCACAAGAGAGTCACTCTCTGGGAGATTTGAACTGCAGTTGAAAAGAATGCTTATCCCCCCAAAAGAGGGTCCTCGCAACGCTTTCTGACAACTTTTTCCATTTGGATCCGAGCTAATACAAACAACTACTAAGAGGGAATTAAAGAAATAACTGTTTCGTACAGTAAGCTCACTTAAAAAGACATTAGAGACCGCAAAGAACGCATACCTTGCGCATTTCATCCAGACTCCTGGTCAAGGATGAACTTTACAGGGGAACGTGTTCCAGATATTGAGTCAAGCCGGAGAGCATGACCTGCACTTTTTCAGTATTAGGTGACACAAAGATATAATCTGCCTTTATGAAAACCTCTACCCTCAATACCAAGTGGAGCCACAGTCTAGTGGGTAGTGGAAAAAAGGGAGCTCAGAGGACTTTGTCAATGCCTAGTTAGCTTCGACATTGATACTTACAGACTGGGAAAGAACAGTGCTGAGGGAGCACAAACTAGCCGCACACCGATGAGCTCATGCCAGGACTATGCAAGCAGAAGGCCACAGGAGCCATGGAAATATTTGGACATCTATTTTGCTCCCCCGCTTGTCTGTAGTGCAATCCAGTGCATCATCTTTTGTGGTTGAGAGACACGTTTTCAAGTGGCCAGAGGCAGAACCTTAAAAGGTTGGTCTTGCTGTATTTTTTTTTTTTTATTGTGTGACTGCATTTCAGCCACTCAGCAGGAGCAAATTGCGACCACATCCCAACACCGCAGATTCTTCTTCATTAATTCTCCATCCGTGCCATGTAGTCTATCACTGCTAGAGCATTGATTCATGCACAGTGGTCCATAATAGCACGGCCTGTTTTCAGTCAGACAGAAATGGCCACTGCTGTTATCCCGAAGCAGCGTTATATGTGGTGAAACTGCTTGTGGAAACATGAGAAAATCTTATGTAATTGCTTTTGCTTTCACATGAGCACGCGGGGTCTGGGTCTCGACAGTCAGGCAGCTTACTGAGCTCGCAGAGGTGTCATAAAATCTTTCATTTGGATTATATTTCATCTCTTAAGAGGTTCAGGACTCAGGTTTTTAAACTAACAGCAGGTGAATTACAGCACTTTATATTAACCCGCCCCCCTTAGCATTTATAAGCAGCATATAAATGATTAATAAATGCTTTATAGCGTTATAAACTATTTAAAAGCATTATATAAATGATTAATAAATTGTTTATAACACTATAATGCCGTTGTAAACAGCCACGGGTATTTTCTAGCTATGTCGGCAGTGTGGCTGTAGGGATGGAAATGTTGGTCTAGCTGTCGGGGAAATATCTCAACAACTTCTGGATGGATTGCTGTTTTGTACAGACATTCGTCGTGCCCAGAGGATGAATCATCCTGGTGCTGGTGATCCCCTGACGTTTCCTCCGGTGTCACCATGAAGTTGACAGTTGTGGTTTTTTTGACATCTATTGGACGGCTTCCCTTAAATACCTGCAAAACTAATGACCTCCACATCAGCTGTACTTTCTGCTTAGTGCTATTTAATAACTGTTAGCATGACATGATGTGTAGGGATGTCCTTATTTCTCCTGATGACTACATTATAGTGTGTTATAAATCATTTACTAAGGGGTTTTATCTTGTAAATGTTAAATCGGGTGGTTAAAATAAGGTGCCTCTGTGAATTCGACTGACACCAACCAAATGGAGATATCGCCTCTTAAATGAAGAATGAAAAAAGCCGAAGGAAGTCGACAAAAAGCAATCTTCATTCTCATTGCCTTCACATACAAAAGGTGAGAGGATGACAAAGTCTATCCTCGGGGGAAGAGCGGGAGGGGGGGAGTCACAGGGGAATGCTCTCAGAGACACTCGGCTGACCGGGCTTCTGCACACAGCTCCGGGATTCCCTCCTCTTCCTTCCCAGTATTGTCTCACATCCTGCAGGGCCCGGCTCTCCTCTCGCAACCACCGTTGCCACAATAGCAAGCGGCGGGCAGCGGGCACTGAGGGGTGACCAGAGGGACACCAGCAGTCAGCCTGACAGGATGTGACACACTTCTCTCGACAATTAATGAGTACAAAAGGAACGGCTGACACGACATGACAGCTTAGTGTGGCACTTCAGGCCTTAATGGCTCGCTGAGTGGCATCTTCACACCCTGCCATCACACTCGGAAGCAAAAATGGCCAATGATGGCAACATGGAACTGGAATGTTGCATTTAAGAGGTCGCGCTCTTGAAAAACTGACACAGCAGGAGGATGAAAAAGTTATAAAAGAGCTCATGCTCACTCGGTGCAATGTGCAAATGTACATTTAATCTACAACTCTGATCTCAAGCTGTACTTGAGTATTTCCACTTTATGGTATTATATACTTCAGTATTGATAAGATATTGTATTTTTTCTCCACTACGTGTATTTAACAGCTTCACCTTAACACTATAACATTAAATACTGCATGTTAATCCAATATTATAATCCATACATCCATTTCCTGTAACCGCTTATCCTTATCGGGGTCGTGGGGTGTTGGAGGCAGTCCCAGATGGCACTGAGTGAGATGCGGGGTACACCCTGGACAAGTCCCAATATTATAATATATATACCACAATATAGCACTTACAGAGGAGATTCTGCTCCCGAAATAGTGCTTTTACTTTGAAACTTTAAGGGCATTATTGCTGATAATACTTCCCTATAGCTGTAGCTACAAGGAGAATTACTGCAACGTCTTCCAAATACCACAAAATAGCCACACACACAGAAAAAAAAGCACTGCTATCACTAATTTTAAATCAAAGATGGTCGTTTGTCATCATATTTGTCAGGAGGAAGTTTGAGATAAAACTCGACAAACTACTATTGATATCCTCTTTCCCCAAGTGACTTCTCTGGTCTAGCAAAAAGAGCTGAATTTCTGCCTCCTCTGGCGTTTGCTGACTGTGAACAGCAGCTTTCTCAATATTAATAATAATATTACCGATGGCACCAGTGAAAGAGAGGGATTAGTGCTCATACTGCTGAATGAGAAGTCACTGCTTGGCTGGTATACATGTGGGATTTGACTTGACTTTTCTTTAAACACAGCAAATGGGAAGCCAAAAATCTTTTTCATTTAAGAGCAATTAAGTGGATCCCAGAATCACTGGCTCCAGCACGCCGCCGAGGCTTTTTTTTTTTTCTTCTTCTTCTCCTGGTTTTATTACCCATTTCCTCTCCCTTGCGCCAGCAGAAGGAATGCTCACTTTTCTCTCACAAAGCCACATTTCCAACGCCAGAATCACACAGGGACCACCATGATTAAGTGCAAGCCAGTGCTTCCCTAAACATGTGAGACATTATAGACCCCCCCTCCTCCTCCTCCAAACACTGGAGAAGTGTTGTGTTCCAACATTTATGTGAAGTAATTAAAAACATCCACCAGTAATTTAATAGTTCTCACCAAGTAGAGACATGAAGTCTACACAGTTTTTTCACTCTGTATAAATAACCTGGAATGCAGTGAGTACACAGACAGACGATTTGGTCTTTTTTTTTTCTCTCCCTCTCTCTCTCTCTCTCTCTTCCTGCTTTTTTTTTTTTCAACATTTTGTAAGAAGCCCTGTTCTGTGTCACTTTGACCCGAGATGAGGTTGCGCAGTAACAAGCGACATGCCGACTTTTAAATTCATGTTCCAGATACAGCGATCCATACATCACACGCTGACATTCAAATCAAAGCTTTCCTATAACTTGAGTCTGTCACTCTGCGAGTCTTATAGTCTGACACACTGAGCATACAAAATGACCTCAAGTGCTCGCCGCTGCTGTTGCTGCTGCAGCGGCGTATCCGAATGTGGATGTCTCTGTGAAGTGCATGTCAATAGCCCCAGAGAAAGCCAGCAGTGCAACGGACATGTGTTTTCAATCTGTCTCTTTTCTCACAGCGAGAGACGAGGCCATTCATTTATCTCACTGTAAATACAGCACTTAAACACTCAACAGACACACGGTTTTCCAAGCCCACCCCCCCCGCCAAAAAAGTTCATGTGGTTAATTAGTTTAAACAATGTTATTGTTATGAATTTGTCATTTTAATAATACACTGATCAAACTTATTCTCTGTAACTTCAATCAGCGCACCATAAGCTACATCAGCTAAATTCAACTAGTACTGTTCTACATCTTTCTACCAAATCTTCTATTAGCTGTCCAAGATGTTTTCTTTGGCGGACAAAGTTTATTTTAATTAATAAGGGACCTTTAAGTTTGATTACTTAATCTCTTTGTGGTTTGGGGCTGAGGGATAAAACACTTCATCATTTCTATGTTAGCACTGGGTCAAAAAACTACTAGGTTATATAAATGAGATCACTCACCGTGATGAACCCACAGAGAAGTAGGTCACAGTTCCCTTCAGTTCTGCAGTGCGTTTTAGCACCTTTCAGCTCACTGTTTTGGTTTTATTGCCACACAACTTTGCTCTTTTGGTTCACTCTAACTGTTTTTAGCAAATCCACACACAGCTGTGGTTCACATAGCAGAGCATTTAGCAGATAAACAGCAGCGTTATTCTGTCTGGAGTTGGTGGAGACCAAAACAGAGCTAAAAGAGAGTGAATCTTGGCCAGAGACACCAACACCAAATGTCTGTTGGACGTGTAAACACGACTGTTTGCAAACATGTTTGCCAGATCAACTTGTACTATTTCAAATAATATATTCATGAGCTTGTTCCACGGCACCCACGAGAAGCCAAAACAATCACTATCGCTCAGAACAACTTCAGACAGGAGTACGACGGGTTTGGATCCAAGAGCACATGCTGGCAAACGGCAATACCAACAGCTCAGCTGGCTACCATTGAAGGACAGAGCCGTAAAATTACAACTCAGTGCAGTGCATAATATTCATAACACAGCCCCAGAGTAGCTCAAAGACCAGTATCTTTTATGGTTGAGAGAACTCACCAGACTAAAGAGCCAGTGTTTAATCCCAATAGGAGTACTTGTCCCTTCGGTTCTGCAGTGTCGGTATTAAGTTACCTTTGCACATTAAAAAATAAGACACCACCACATTTTTAATTTAAGAATGTCAAATTATGGCTTATGGGAACAGATTTAATGTGCGCCCTCTCATGTTAACTCAAACCTTTTGTTCTATTTGGTTTTATTTTTCATTCTGACCAAAGCCACAGATGATGTGAGCTCCTTTCTTTATAAAACTCCAGTGGTTTAGTTATGACAAGGACTTTAAGAATGGTAACAAATGGGCTTTCTCAGGAAGACTGACACATTCACCCTTCAGCGGCCATAAAGAAGACAAAGCTTTTTACAGTATCAACAGACGCAAGACGCGACCTTTTGGCCTCTCAGGGCAAAAGGTGAGCTCTCTGGGAGCAGAGGCCTGGTTCCAGCAGTCTGCCGGCAGACGAGACGTATGTCCTCCTCACCACATTCCTTCCCTTCTTAGATCACTAAGCTGCTCTCTCCGGCTTTCTGCCTTCAGTGCCTTCCCACCCTAAAGCAATATAACTCTTTAACTTTTTGTTTTTCTGTAACCTGGATGGCACCTTAGAAAGGAACCAAAATGAACGGGCCGGTGGTACAAGTGTTATAAGCTCAGCGAGTTTCCAGTGCTGCTTCAGCTGTGCAGGTGCCTGAGTTTGAAATTCAGATTAGTCTGATGGGGCTGGAGGTTAAATAGTCAAGTAAGGATTTCCTACTTCCATTCAAATGAGATTCTCAAGAGAAAAAAAAAAGTGCAGTGCAGTCATCACGAGCAATGGAGTCTGCTCTGGAAATACATGTGGAGAATATGGGAGTAAGTCTGTGTAACCTGGGGCTGTGTCTTTTATATTTTTATATTTGGGGATGACTGTGCTGCTGACTGAACCGGCTGCAACACAAGCAGCTTCTGATTTTATATTCATGATTTTGGAGAGGAGTGAGGAGGGGAGAGGGAGGGAGAAGGAAAAAAACCAACCATACAGTGAGCAAGGAGAGTATAGCTGATGGAAGCTAGGCCCCATATACTAACTGTCACATCTAGAAAGTCAAATCTCATCTTTCTCAGACTGAGGAAGAGCGAGGTCATCCTCCGCAGCAAACACTGACTCATCTCACACCCACACGCGAACACAAATTGAAATAAGAAATCTTGCTTTGTGCTGGAGATGTAATGGCTTCATAGTACAAATGCTGCTTCAGTTATCCATCAGTGTGCGCAACCTCAACAGCCCCCGCGAGGACACGCTGGGACACCAATGAGAAGCCTTCGTGACAGTGGCTTACAAACAGCCGGGGCTGTGGTTCCCTACAGCAAACTGCAAAACACGTCACTTTTCTAAAGAATAATGACAGCATGCACAAATGGAGCCTGCGAGCATCACAGAGGCGCTGCCTTTACAGACAAGTCATGTCCTCTAAAACAGAAGCCCACTTCACAGAGCCCTGCCAAGGACATACATGAGTGTAGTGCGCCCTCTAGGGGACAGAGCTCTGAGTTGAGTTGATTGGACATCAAAGCTCACCCTATGCAAATGCAGCTTTAAATTAGAAGTAAACAATGTGACTTTTGATATGCAAATGTTGCACAAATTGTTGATTAATTCCTTTTATTCGCAATCCAAGCATGTTTTTTTGGTCAGTATTATATGTTGGCCTCATGCAAATGTTTAATTTATATGCATATAAGTAAAACATACTGAGACAAGATGCCTTTGTGGTTCTTTTTATCTTTATGCAAGTCAGCTGTGTCAGGATTACAGATACAGATACAGTATGTGACCTCCACCCCCCGCCCTCTGGTAAAATCGTGTTTTTTCTTTGAGAATTTTTGAATCATCACCAACGTGGAGCTCTTGCCATGCTGCGATGACAGTGTTACTGAGTGCGGTTCAATGTGGCTGACAGACGTGCCCTCATCACGGCCCCGGGATAAGACGAGCTGCCAGGAGTGAGGCTGGGCTGCAGCAAAGGGAGGGAGGGAGGGAGGGGAGAAGATATGTGGCCGGGAGGTCACTCAGGTCGAACGTGGAAGCCACCAACAGTTTGTCATTTTTAGATGTTGCACCGCCTCGAGGACGCAGATAGTAAACGCTTACAGGGGCATGTTCAAAATTAAACATCTGTCATTGAGGTGTTTCACAATATTGAGTCAATGTCACAAGCTCTAAGGGGAAAAAATGACAATGAATCGAATAATTTGACTGATTGTTTGTAGCTAGACCATCAAATATGAGTCCTTCCAAAATAAGTTGTGTGCCAGTGTGTAATGAGAACGTAAACTGCCAGTAACCCTCCCCCCAAAATTCACTATTAACCCTCCCTCACAGACCAACTACTCATTACTGGAGAAGAAGAATGTGGTTTTGTTCAATTTTCCTGGTTTAAAAATTGAAATTCAAAGACGCTTCAGCGTCTGAATGTTTGAGCGGATAAACAAACTGATTGTACTAAAGGTAGACTATCATGCCATCTGCAGTGAATTACCTTTAAATGCCCATTTGGTTAATTAAACTTGATGAATAATCAAACAGCTGAAAAGCAACAAAAGGTCACATTCTCAGGAGGGAACCGTACCCTCGCTTCTCACTACCACACTGGATATCTACTCCCATCTACTGTGCGCAGTGTTTCACGCTCAAACAAGAATTACAGCGTGGCACAACAAGGTTCAGATGGGCTGTCAGTCATTAAGAAACGGGCTTGTCCATCTAATAAATGTGCCACTAAATGAGAAGTGCGGTGTATAATAAATGCCGTTTTGATTACATCATTCTAATGAGCGCGAGTCTCATATCAAATATCTGCAGCGTGGTGTCACCCAGCAGTTTCATTAACCTGGTTTCCATTACATGGCCCCAACAGGGACAGCGAGAGCTTACTCACAACATAATGTATGACTCGTGCTCGCTGTTGCCAACAGAAGTCAACTTTGTCAGCTAAGGCCCCCTTGTGGGAAAACGTGCAACTGTAGGTAGGTAGGTGCAGCCGAGGAGTCAAATAAAAAGAAAAACTTCAACTTTGGGATTTGGTTTGTTTTCTTCTTTTTTTTTTCGCAGACAGTGATTTTAATTTCAGAAAATCACAAGTTCATACACCTGCCATTTTCACTAGAAGTTAAATGCGAGGGTTTCGAGAACAGAACAGGCTTCAACGTCTGTTACATGTCAAAGAGCTGCAGAACAGAAACATATTGGTATCGTGTCAAATACAGATATATATATATATTTATAAAAAAAATCTTTCTTACCTTGTGACACTACTTTTAGACTACAGCCACAGTTCAATATTCAGCATATTTCAATGAACCCGCTAAATTTGACTAACAACTCCAAAAAAAAAAAGAAAAAAAAAAGATGTGGCTTCTCTTTGACTAGGTATTAGTTACAGAACATGCCTTCATACACACATCTTGCTGTTTGCTTCAGTGATCAGTCATCTGAACATAAAACTATTGGGAATCTGGTACAGCCTCTGCGTGGCGTCATGCTTCTCTCTTCAAGCCCTCTCAAGCTGGAACAAGTCAAACATAATTGTCAAAGTAACTTTATTAAAGGCGGATAACTGTGGTCTTGTAGTCTTTTAACTATCTATTCAGTGCTTAACTGCAGGGACATTTTCTTTTTCAATGAGCTATGTAATAAGAAAGTCCAATCTTGCTCTTGCAGACGATATTGTTGATGTGCGAAGTGAGCCTCTTGATGATTTTACACAATATTTCTAAGAGAGTAAGGTTTAAGACAGAGGGTCGAAACAATCCATTACAATTAAGTGCTGTAGGTTTGTCCTTCTGGTGGTTGTGGAAGCTTCATATTTTCTTTGGCCATCATTAGACGCCTTAACTCTTGAAGAACAATTTTAATGCTATAAGAATTCTGCCATTTTGCTAATATTGGTACGCTACGTGAATCCACCTGCAAGACAAGGAAAGAAAGAAAGAAAAAACACCAAATCAGTCATGGTGGCAGGAGTGCTGACAGCGAGTTATTGCACGCACTGCACAAAAACTGTGACACAGAACAGTGTCAGAGTTCAGCCAATGACACTTACCGTCCCGTTGGAACTATTTATCCCATTCATGTTAATTTTTGTTACAAATCTAACAGTCGGGGCTGCCTCTGGGTATCTGGGTCCACATTCCACTTTCAGACTGTATATCCTGTTCTCATAATTGGTCTGAAAACAAACAAACAAACAAATATGTAGAGGAATATCAAAAACACAGGATCTATGTTTTCGGACTGCGTCGGAGTTTGTTCCGCTTACTCTTGCTGGTCCAATGATCATGCCTGTCCACCGTGTGAGAGTCATGTCTTCGTCATCCTCGAGGCCCCAGCTGACTGTGCCATCGCCTTCGCCCTTCTGCCCCTCTTCAAGCTCCTCCAACAAGCGAAAATTGCGTGGGACTTTAACTCCTGAAACGACAAAGGCAGAATATGGGTGTTCTTGATGTTCCTACTGTTAAGAAATTCAATAAAACCAACATTAAATCGATTCTGCTGACAGTATTGTGTGTGTTTGTGTGTGTGGCTAAAGCCTGATATGGCTTATTCCTCCATTCTGTGGACCCCAGCTATTAAAAACACATCGATAAGCCATGGTGTTGCACAGGGTGACACGTTCCTTCATCATGATGAACATGGGCATTGTAATTTATTTTGAGTCGATCCCACGTGCACCGTCCTGCTGCAGGTTAATGCAGAGCACTAAATGTTGTATTAACCTGCTGCTGAGCAGCAAAGCTCTCTGCAAATACACCATTTAGTCTACAGTTCCTGGGTGTTTTAGAAAATGAATGAGCTTTTACTAAAAAGGAAAGTATATATTTGTGATCAGTTTAAGAAAAATGGACTTCAGGATAAAGGCGGAGCTCCACCGGGCACTTCATGGCCACATCACAGTCTTGGTCTGGTAAGATTTGGACTTTTTTCCAATTCTATGTCTATGTGCTATTTAATTTGGAAAAGGGGAAACTATTTAACGACAAAGCGCTGCTGTTTTTGCACAGGGTGTTTGATTTTGCCCTTTTTCTGTATCTGACTTTGGACAGTTCGAGCTGCTCTGTGCAGACTGACGCTAGCTGCTCAGGGCATCTGTCAAAAAAAAAACAAAAAAATAGATAATAGATAGTTAGATAAACTGATAGCTGCAAGAGCTGCTTCTGAACCGGGCTGCGGTGCTTCTGGTGGGTTATGAAACATTAGACTAGAAAGGCTGCAGCGCACAGGGAAAATGTTGCGTCTGTGCCTGCTGCTATTTGACCATAAGGAAGTCGTAAAGTACTGTAAGAGGACGAACTAACACGCTGGTAGTTTTGGTCTTTTTGTGAACAATTAAAGAAGTATACAATACAAATAAAGACATGTCAGAATGAAACTTTGTCTTTAAATATCATGGAAAAGTGTCACATTAACTTGCTCCTGCTTCTGAGAGGATTTTCTGCTTGTAAATAAATCGAGGAAAAAAGAGCCTTGATCATAAATAACTGCTACCTGCGAGCCTAAAGTAGTTTCAAATTGACAGTGTTCCTCTAAACTAGAAACTGCGACATCATTAGCAAAGCGTTTTGTCTCTGTTGGTGCTCCGACTGCGCGCGGTTTCATGGAAACTGATGCAAACGTGCGTCGGTATGTCTCTGTTCACAGAGGAGCAGTGCATGCAAAGGAGCAAGAGTGGTGAACGTGTGAGAAATGACTCGATGCATTGATTCACTGTGGGCACATGACTGCAGCACATCCTGATCTACCTACTGTGGGACTGCATTTCATTTGATACCTTGTTCACGAGACGTTTGCTGAAAGGTATCTGATGCTGCTGAGCACTGAGGGGTAATTAAAAACTGGAAACAGTCATGAGATTTGCAGCACATGGGCCTATACTGCTGATTTTTCTTCTTTTTTTTTTTTTTAACCAAATGATTCATCCACTCATCTCATGACCAGCGTTGTAACAGCTGACTTGATAATAACATCTTTCAAAACTAGTCAATCAAAGTGTTCGGCTGCGGGGGAAATGTTCCCAGACGTTGGCATTACGCGCCGGCTGACAGGCACTCAAGGAGGTGTAAATGATTAACCAATTACAGCTCATGACTGGAGGAGTGGTGGAAGCTGAGGGGACCACACTTAAGGAAAAGTGCTGCTGTTCATAATTATGATCTGAAGACGAATTCACAGGAAGTGAAAGTTGTTTTTTTTTTTTTTTTTTGACTGAGACAGGAGACACAGTGAAGACATTCAAACTCATCCCTGTCGCCTAATTCAGCTCCTCTAAACTCAGACGACATTAAATCACAGCCAGAGATCATAAATCACTTTTTTTTTTTAATTAAAAATCAATATTTCACTTCTGGTGTGCAGCGGCCACAGTGAAGGATCGACTCTTAAGTGGCACGCTCCCATTTGCTTAAAAGGCATTTGCTCAGGAGTCAAGATGTCAGGCCTTTATCAAACACCGGTACAGAGACCAACGTTACCGGCTAATTTTAGCCCACCCCAGAGTTACTGGTACGAGCATATAGCCTGCTTTACGTTAGCTGCTAAGTAACAAGAAACTGCAGCTCGGGAATACTAAAGAGGCGATTACTGACATTATCAATTCAGCTTTACGTTGAACTGTAGATCTCGAAAAAGGTAAGAAAACAGCGACAAACCTCTTTCACGTCATAAATTTCCTTTTTTTTTTTTTGTTTGTTTTTGCTGGGCCAACAAAAGCCTGAAGATAATCAGTTTACTGTCATGTTAGATAAAGGTAAACCTCCTCACTTTGACAGGATGAAACGATCAAATGTTCTGAATTTATGCTCAACAATCAAAAGATTTGCCAGTTTATTTCAGTCTAATCATTAATTAAGTTTTGACCTTTACATCTGCTCTAAGTGTTACTGCTCTATAACACATCAGCTCTGTAAACGGGCTTGGTCACATCTCTTAAAAGAGTTACTGGCCCATATATATGTATATATAGAAAGAGAGAGCGCGCGAGAGAGAGAGAGAGAGAGAGAGAGAGAGAGACTTATCTGACTTTTAAAACTTGCAATGCAAGTTGCTGCACAATGAGGAAATGGATACCTCTAAACGAGTTGCTGATCTTGTCTTAATGTCGGTGCAAATGTGCTTAGTAAAGGCCAGCGCAAGAATAAATCAGTATAGTCAGGAGCAGCCACAGTTTGTCCCTCTCGTGTACATTTATTGCTGCATAGTTTTATTCCTCTTTTTGTCTCTCTCTCTTTAGGTCCTCAGCATTGTTACTGACAGGAACGCAATTTACTTATTACTGGGCTGCAATGATAACACAAAGAGGCGTGAATATTTACTGATTAACCAAAGACAAAAAGTCAAATTAGTGACTCGCCCAACTCTAAAAATATTAATTTTAAACCTCCACCTTCATTAAATTTCAATAGGTCTAACTGTACTTGCAGTTTCCAGGCCTGTCCTTGTAAACTCATGTCATCTATGGCTCTGGTAACTTAAACCTTGCCAGTTTACGTCGCGCCAACTAGTTTCGATTATGAAGTTACTTCCCTGTTTGTCCACTTTACGGTGATACTACGCTTTTGAAATGACACCCCCGTTGTGTTTGATCAAACTGAAGGAGAGCTAAAAACAACTTTAACCGTGTGAGTGTTTTAGTCTGACCGGTATTTGTGTCGCTTTCCTGTAATTCAGACTTTATTTTGCAAGTTTGCGGACCACGCTTCCTGCTGAGCGCTAAAGCAGACACGGGCTCCGGCTACTTCCTGAAACGAAGCGTGCCAACCACAGCATAAACGATGACATTTAAGTCAGCCCGGTGCGCTTGTACACTCACCCCACCCAACAATACTAAATAGTAACCTTAACATAAAGGCACCGTTACTCCCTACAGCTATTCTTGGAGTTAAAGAGTAGAAATCTTGCTTTAATTTGACAATAACGTTAGCAAGTGAAGTGCTACCGACAGGAGCGGGACTGGTCCCTACATTAAACATTACCGTCACCTTTATGCTATTGCAGTGTGCGGCGTTTCACAGGGGTGCTCAAAATCACCTCATTATATCCGTTTCTGTTTGACTACTGCAGCTCAATACATATTTAGGCACATGAAAGACGTGTATCTGGATGTTTAATACAAATACATCTGGTTTATTCCGAGCAAGAGGCTAGCTGGCCGGACACAACAGGATCGACACCCGCCGCCGCCGCCGCGCGGTGTTGGAATATTCTAGTCGCTAAGCTAGCTAGTGCTTCCTGCGGTTGTTTATATCGTCGTATTAAAACGGGAACTTACACGTCTAGTTGGACGTTTAAATCACATCATAGTAGCTATCAGGTTTTATTTGCGACGCGTTACGACGTTACCGGCCGATACCGACGCTTATTTCTGACACCTTGTGCCATTTCAGCTAACTCACGGGGCAAGCTCCGTGTAATAGACGGCCCCCGCGGAGCTCCCTGCCTCACCGAGGGGAGATGTTAGCGATTAAACCGCGATACGGAGCAAATTTGTACAGATATTTAAAGAGAGAAAGTGGTCACGTTTGCCGGCTGAGTAAACAGCGCGAAGGCCGGCTCCGTGTACGCTTCGTGTGGCTGGATTATGTTAGTTTGAAGGCACACAAACCTGAGGAGGCCGCCATCTTCTTCAGCCGAGTCCAGAAGCACACAGAAGTGTGACATCACAGCGGTTAAAACCGACAGCAGCACACACACCACCCCGGCGGATCACTGCACTGCAAGCTGCCCTGTTCACACTCAGCTCTGCTCACTCCAACACATGCATTATACCCGGGGTAACGTTAACTCTGACTCTTTAACCCTGCCATCCTGATGTTTCACCTTTAAAGTCAACAAAACAGGCTGTGTTTGTATCCGTGGCTTTATTGGCCAGGTGTGTGCACACACTCTGCTCTCAATTGTGCATCCAGTTAGGCACAGACGTGAACATAAAGCATAAAAACATAAAGAAAATAACTATATACACGTTTAAAATATATTTGTAGACTGGGTGCTGCTGCGATGAAATGTGTTATGTACATGAGGGAGGTGGATATGACTGTACATGCATATGTATGCACACCAGACTGACATTTCCAATTCAAAATCTGCTTTTTACAACACTTCATCGCAGTCTTTTAATGTCTACACCGTTTCATCAGGTGAAAGTTCAGGTTTTCCCCTAACTATATGTGCAATGACGTAGCGCAACCATGTCCTGACTGCACAACAAACTCAATAATAGTGATTATAAATCATAAAAAGATGAGGTATCGTCATTTTTTGGTTTAACTGTTGTAGCACTAACAAGGCAGACTGGATTCACAACAAACAAGGTGTTACATAACAGACAACACTTTGATTGACCCCGAAACAAGTCAGACATTTAAAGATCATTATAAGTCCCCAGAACATAATACTAATTACTACACTGATTATTTGTTTTTATGACACTTCCTATACACAATCTGCTTTTTACATCGCTTCATTGAAGCTTGTTTGTCTTTTAATGGTACAACCGCGCCCTGCCTACACTTAAAGACTGAAGACAGGAGTCGTGATAGTGATTATAAATCCTAAAAAGATGAGGTGTCGTAACTTTTCAGTTTAACTACTGTAACACTAACAAGGTAAACGGGATTCACAACAAACCAGGTGTCACAGGTGTTATATAATAGGAAGATACACTTTGCTTGAGGCCCAAACATGTCAGACTTTTAAAGATCATTGTAAGTCTCCAGAACACAATGCTAATTATGTATTTTTTATAACATTTCCAATTCACAACCTGCTTTTTATATAATTTTATTGAAGCTATTTTGTGTTTTGATGGTACAAGATAACTTTTTGGTAGATTCACAACAAACCAGCTGATTATAAGTCTCCAGAACACAATATATATACATAATAAGAGACACAACAGTTAGCCCCATTGTTAATTAAGCCACTTATTAGCAACCTGTTAGCTTCAAATAAATAATACGGGCTTAGCTTAGCTTGTAAATTAACTGAAACTTGGAGATGGTGGCCCAAAAAGATGAGATACCATGTACAGTAATGTGAAGTTAGTGCTACAGTAGTTAGCGGATAACTAATATGGGCTATCTTAGCTTAGTTTAGTGAACTGACTATGAAAGTTCACCATGTTGAAGGGGAAAAGTCTAAAGTCTAAGTCTAAAGAGGACAAACCTCCGGCATCACCTGCAGTATAAACAACTCTATTGTCAGACCATCACACCTGGGCTTGATCAGAGGCGTTAACTTGCAGGTACACACTGGAAAGAAACTGGATGAACAACAACAAGCAAGCTGTCAAATGAGTTGCATACCAGGAAGAACGCTTCGCTTGTGGCCAACAGGCTTAAACCTGTTGGACAAGCCCAGTATTGGTCTGATAATAAAGTTGTTTTGTATGTGTAGCTGGAGTTTTGATCCCTTCACACCACAATCACAAGAGAGCTTATAACTTAGAGGGCATTCGGGGAGCAGATAAAAGTTTAAGAGTGTCACAAATTAAACAAACTGGCGGATGTGACGTTACAAAGTTGTCAGTTAAACTTGTGGAGCTGTGCCAGTACCAGTTTCTATGGCAACAGATTGTTCAAACTGAGCCGGCTGCTGGTGACAGAGCCAGAGTCTTTGGACTCTCCACTTAGGACCTAAGATCAAACTTTTGTGGGTTTAAAGACAGTTTAAAGAACGGGCCGCATAACCGTGACGTCCCCCGTAGGTTTTCAAACAGCCGTGTTAAAGCTCAGATATGTGGCTCAGCCTGCCGCAATGTTTCATCAGTGAACCTGCTCAAACCTGTAATGTTGCCCACCTGTCAGCCACAGCGTACACTCTGTTAATTATGCATAATCTTCATATAACTTCAAAAATTCACTCAGTACAGTCATCATGAGCGTGGAAAACCAAAACTGCTTTTTTGTACCAGGCTGTTAACCTGTTTTTTCTGCTGTGGACATTTCAACATGGGGACTTATGGAGACTGACTTGTCCTGTAGCCAGCCTCAAGTGGACGTGGTAGGAACTGCAGTTTTTGGCACTTTCACATCAACTTCATAGCCTCAGAGGTTTGAATAAATAGAGTCAAGATGGAGCCCACACTTGAAAAGGTTCAGACATTTGCCGTCTCCCTTCAGTGGAGGAATCTGTTATTTAATTAAAGAAAAATTAATACAATCAATACTACAATAATTTGATTAAAAATACTTAAACTGCTATTATCATCATCCTGTAATGATTTGTTTCAATACCATCCTTCTAGTCATATCATGGTCATGCAGGTAGTACATAGCGTGCATACATCCATGATTAGTGAAAGCTAAAATGTCTCTATGACTCTGAATGCAAACTCTGGATCAGAAGTACCCTTTTTCCGTCAAAGTAGCTCTGATTCTTGAACTGAGGTGGTATGTGGTGTAAAAAGTTTGAGAAACACTGCTGTAGATGACACCTTCTCCCAGAGTTTGAGGATTCGGTGTCTCACAATAACCACTCCACTGGTTTATCAGTATAAAAGCATGTTGTTATAACCCTCAGACATAATTTGAAATTCTTGTGGAGAACCCAAACTTTCCAAGTATGCGGGCTGAATTATGAGGTATTGTGCAGAAAGTGACAGATATCTAGAATAATATGAAGTCTCGGGTTTGCTTCGTAGAGCTTCAGTGAAGAGCTGGATCAGCCTGGTGTAGAAAATTACATATTGCATATATGATAGTGCCAAAGAGCACAGATTAATTTGATTTAAACAACTTTTAATGTACTCAGGGGGAAAATATGATGGCGAAACATTTAATTCAACTAAAACTCACCGCCACTGGAAAAAAAAGAAACCTGCCAAGCATTCTTCAGTGAGCAACATTTTATTTTCTTCTCTATTAACAAGTCGTCAATTCAAACTACAAGGACAATTCAACACTGGAAATAATTTGTCACTGACATGACTCAGTGATTACAATGTACAAGTCAGAAGGAAAGAGCTTTTTAACCACAACAGAGCACAAAAACAGGAAGAGCGTCGCTTCAAAACAGGTAAGCAAACAAATGAAGTACTTTAAATATTAGCTCTATTAATAAGCCTTTTGTTTTTCTCTTTTTTTTTTTTTAAAGCACTGCAGGACACCAAAGGTTTGAATGAGTCATGTGGTTATTCTGAATCATCGAAACCCAAAAAAAGGATATTCAAACATCTAATACAGCCAGAAAACATACGGTGGTTCAATTATACAAAAAATATTTTACAGCACGAGAGAAAGGAGTCGACGCGGGGCAGGGTTTAAAATTAAGGACTGTACATAATTGCTGGGTGTGCCTTAGGCGAGGAGACGGACAGTCTTTCCGGTGACTGTCAAGTAATCCTCGTCAGCCAGCGATCGGAGCGCCTCGTCAAACAGCTCCCGGGTGATCGCCTGAAAACAGAGCGACAAAGGAGGAAGTCAAAACAGGAAGTGGCCTTTGAGCTCAAATGCTGTCATAGATTTAATTCACTGATTGAACATGTTGCCATGGTAAACGTCAACTTAACTTGAGCTTCCTAAACTTGACTTTAAAACTGCTGAAAACTGACAGGCTAATATAATATAATGATTTCATAAAAAAGGTAAAATAATATATTTACAGTTTCGGACTGTCCTCTCAGGTCATCGAGCAGCTGCTGGTATTTCATGGCAGGCGTCTTTCCTTTGGCCTGGATCAGCTTCTTCAGGGCTTGGGCGACCTCTTCCTTGCGCTTGCGGGCGGTGGCGCTCATACCTGGAGTCACAAAGGAACACACTCAAACACACTGCAAAAATCCAATGACGTTCAGTTTGAGTAACATGAAATGAAGCAAAGCAGCAACGTTTCTCTGATTTTGTTGGTCACAAAACCAGGAAGGTTTTTAATCACAAATTTATATTATTCCAGCCTCATATCACCCCCCGTGTTGCATACCTGTCGTGAGAATAGCAATGTCAACAAAGCCTGTTCTGGGGTCAGTGGCCGACTGTTTGAGGGCCTCTCTGTGCAGCCGCTTGGCCTCCTCCACGTCGATGGTTTCCACCTTCTCTGAGAAGCGCACCTTGGCGTGGGCCTCCGCCAAGCGGATCAGGGACTCCAGCTGTCTGGGGTAGGCGGACACCATCCCCCGACCGCTGCCAATCTTCCTCATGTCCACGTAAGCCTGAGGACAAAGCAACGTGCACGAGATCAGTTGAGGGCCCGACGTCCTCATCTCCCTGCAGCAAACACTCGACATAAGGCGGAAGAGAAACGAACCTCGATGAGAGCCTGGCTGGCCTCCTCGCTCAGCCTTGGATTGATGTATGTTCGTGCATATGCAATGTAGTCCCTCAGCACAGCCATGTCGAGGAACTCTTCCTCCATCTGCTCCTCGCTCTGGTAGTACAGCGACACCAGGTGGTGGGCCAGCCTGCGGTCGTACGCCTCGTCTTGAGGATCCAGCATCAGGAAGATGAGGTCGAATCTGATGGAGCACGTTAACGCGATGTTAAAAACCAGCGCGGCCTGAGGGTTGTCAAGCTGCAAAGTACTAACTTTAAATGTTCATGTTGTTACTGATTCACGTGCAGAGATGATGCACCCTCTGAGGAGTTTGTGTTGCTTTAGAAACCCCATTTTCTAGCTGTTAAACGCTGCTGCCAATTTGCAAAATTACCAACCTTTTCAGCGAGATTTTAACGAATTTCTATCAGGTGTTTTCATGTGATGGTGCTGACGGATGATATTCACCTGGACAGCAGTGTGTGAGGCAGCTGAATGTTCTCAATCGTGGTCTTTTTGGGGTTCCACTGAGATTCGATGGGGTTAGCAGCAGCCAGCACAGCGGTACGGGCGTTCAGCTGGCAGATAATCCCGGCCTGCGGACAAAGAAGGAGCGAGAATCGTCAGCCGGCTCGCCGTTTGAACAGAACTTCTCCTGATATGCCTCGACGCGTTGAAGCCATGTCAAACATACCTTGGCAATGGAGAGAGTCTGCTGCTCCATGACCTCGTGCAGCACGGAGCGCGTGTTGTCGCTCATCTTGTCGAACTCGTCGATGCAGCATATGCCGTTGTCGCTGAGCACCAGAGCGCCGGTCTGCAGCACCAGCTGCCTCGTCTCCGGGTCCTTCATCACGTAGGCGGTGAGACCCACGGCGCTGGAGCCCTTCCCTGACGTGTACTGGCCGCGGGGCACCAGGTTGTAGACGTACTGCAGCAGCTGGGACTTACTGGTGCCAGGGTCTCCGCAGAGCAGGATGTTCACCTCGGCGCGGAAGTTGCCTCGGCCGGTCTGAGTGAAGTCTTTACGGGTGCCGCCAAAGAGCTGCAGCAAAATGCCCTGGAACCAGCAGAGAGGGAAATAACTCATACAATAACTCTGCACTAAATCACTATATGGATGCATAATTTAATCTCGGAGTAAGGACACTGATTAGAACAGACGTCACCTCAGATTCGCTGATGACTTTTTCTGTTTTAAAAAGGTTGCAAAACATTTGAGGGAGGAAAACGTCAGGTGGAACCGACCCAGGCGCCTCGGTTGTCTTCATTCTCATCGTTTTACTTCACTAAGTTTGATCTCTCCTTTTATTTCTCTCATTTTTCTGAATATTCTCAAAGGTGAACAGGTGCGTTTGTTTTCTTGTTGAGGTGTCCTTTGAAACACTCTCAAACACGCTCTGATGAACGCGTCGGCAGGTTTATTAGGCCATTAATTAAATTCACAAAAAAACGATGAATGAACTTCAGGAGCGCCGCCTTCCTCCAGACTGTTTCGGAGAAATGAAACTGTCCTAAATAATGCCAGACGATACACATCATAAAAGGTTTTAAACTCATGAAACATGATGTAAAGTTGCAGTTGTAGTCAGTCTTTTAAAGCCGACTAAATAAAGTCTGTTGATACGACGTGTCTTTGCTCTGCCTCGGGAAGCCGAAGAACTTTAATGTGACCGTTAAAATGACGGTATTTGATTCTGTCAAGCTCCGACTCAGCGATACATCATTGCACTTCTTAATTTGTGAACACCTCATTAACTAGATCTCTCCTTAATTTGACTCGTCACAGCAGGAAACACAGGTGGGACTAATTACGTTACATGATTGATCCAGTGATATTAAAACAGACTTTCACACGGCAGATATCGCTACTGTCCAGAGAGGGAAAACATCTTTCGTTAACGACGCCTCTGTTCCATCAAATGTCCCATTGTGATTATTGACAAACCATAACTTCAGCGTTTACTCTACTCTGTACAGAGAAACATGATCCCTTCTCTCTCACACACCTTCTTGATGTCCTCGTGCTCGTAGATGCTCGGCGCGAGGGCGGAGGAGAGGCGTTCGTAGACGTCTGGCTTGGCTGCCAGTTCCTTCAGAGTCTGCACGCGGTCTTCCGTGAAGAGCTTCTGTTCGGCTTCCTCGTCCAAACCGTGCAGGCGCTTCTCGTCCGTCTTGCGGAAGTGGATGGCGTCGATGTGGGTCTTGTACACAGACTTCACGCTGCTCTGGATGGGGCTCACGCGCATGGGGACCGCTCTGTAGATACCTGCAGGGACATTTGAGAGGCCGTCATGATGGTTGATGATGAATGACAACGTGGACTGATTCACTGAAGAGCTCGACAGTCGACAGAAAACCACCAAAATGTGAAGGATTGCTGGTTTTCTTTGTATTATATAAACAGCAAAAAGAATATATTTCATTTTCTTTTACACAAGGGGGCACTAGTGTTGTGCTGACACCCCCTAGCGTCAGTAGTGCTAACTTTTCAAATACTTATTTTAAAGCGCACCTCCTGTAAATTTGTTGCAAATCTGCCAACGTACCCGAGATAAACTGGGGCATATTTGATCTTTACACGTTAATTTAATGGAAACCAGGCTCCGTAAATATAAATGCAGTCGTCCTTCAAGCGCCACAAGCGCTGCTCATGGCTGCAAGGACGGCAGTGAGCAGACCTGAAAGCGGACGTCATCTCCTCACTGAAGGCAGACATGTCCATTATCATCAGGTCGGGGCTAAAGAATGCACTGATGACTTTAACTTCCTTATTTATTTATTTTTTTAAATTTTATTTATTTATTTTAAACACGAAAGAAATGTCGTCACATTGGGATTTGATCAATAATGATGCAAATTTATAGATTATGTTACATATACTGCAGCTAAAATGTGGTTTGTTGCCAGAAAACGAATATGCAACTTGTTTAAATGACATTTTCAAGCAACATTTGGAAATATTCTCCAGTTCCAGCTTCGCATTTGTTAAAAATCACTGAACGTGAAATGTTCCTTGGCTTTTGGGTCGAAGAAACAAAAACCTCAGTGGGCCATTTTACTGCGCACAGGATTGATAGATTATTAATACTAACAGTGGCAGCCCTGCTAGTAAAGACTTACCGGTGATGTTTATGCGGTCTCCTGGCTGCACTTTATCAACCAGGTCATTGTGACCGTACACAATGGTTGTGTGAGGCGTCTGACCAGCTGGCATGTCCTCCGGAGACTCTTGAATTTTGATCTGTTATCAAATAAGATCAATAGACGAACAGATGTCATGACCTCAACAGTAACACATCACTAATTACCACTTAACATATTCTGAGATTAGGTGTCGTTCACTGTAAGCAATCTGCCCCCCCTCCCCCCTCGCCCGCCTCCCCTGTTACCAACCCCTCACCCCCCCCATGTAACTCTCACCATCTGTTTGTCTGAAAAGACTGAGCGATTGTGAACGAGCGCCAGGCTGTGGGTGGTGTTGCAGTGGCGACACACAGCCGGCTCCGCGATGCGCCCGCGATCCACCTCCACGCGGGTGCTGTAAGCGCACACCTGGCACTGGAAGAACGCCTCCTGCATCTCGGGGATGAGCTGCGAGGTGCGGATCACCATGCCGCTGATGGTGATCAGCTGATCGATGTCTGGGGAGGCAAACGCAGCGAGCTTTAGCCCGGAGCTGATACCTCACATTTTACATCAAAGCATTCAACAATATTCACAAAACTCCCACACCAAATATGGGGTGGAATATCTCAGTATGGTCATCTTAATAAGTGTGATTTCACTTTGCGGTGACACGAGCTGGAGAAATGAATCCCCACACACCTTCTGGGTTCAGGCTCCTCATGTTTCTGGTTTTCAGGGCGTTGTAGGGGCGGACTTGGATCTGGTACTCCAGGATGGAGTCTGGGAAACGCTCAAAGAAAAGCTCGTTGACTGCCATGTCGAAGGTTGGGATGACTTCCTGCAAACGGGAACAAATTACTCATTTATTGGCATCGATACGTCAGGCAGACATTTAAGAAACAGAGTACAGCTTTAAAAACAGGCGCCAACAGTTTATTCCCACTGCATTCAGACAGTGTGGCCTGTTTATGAATTAACACGGCGGCACCATAAGCTCAGCCTACGTATGTATAATCTGAGATTCACTTCTGTTCGGTTCTTAATAGTTCATTTTAACTTCAAGAACAAAAGGCCGATTGTAGTGGAGGAAAACTGACTCTGTAAAGCACAGGAGCTAATCAAAACATAAAAAAATATATAATATGGGACGTTACCTGTGGGTAGCAGATGAGCTGCCTGTAAAGTTCTGCATCAAAGGACTGCACATGCAGACAGTTCACACTCAGCACCGGGTCGCCGACGACACTGATCTGTGAGACAAAAAAAAAAAAAAAGATTAAAGAGTTAGAGTTGAGATTTCCTGTTAATGCTTTGATTCTATGTCCAAACTGTACCACCTAACGTGAAACAAACAGATTAATAAGTACACTACCTCTTCCAGCTTCTGCATGTACAAAGGCTCGTTCAGGTCCAGGCCGGCGTTCTCGTCTTCTTTAGAGGTCGGGTCGATGAATCTCTGCAGGAACCTCTGAAGACAAAGCGACCCGAAGCATGCAAACATTTAACTCTGCAGTATTAAGGGTAGGGAAAATCTAGACGAAGAGATGAAGTGTAATATTTCATACCTGAAACTTCTCCTTGCAGGTCCCAACATTGACATCAGTCCCCCAGATCACCAGTCTCTGGCCTGCATTTGCCTCGCTGGCTACAGCACCATCAGTACTTGGCTGCAAAAAACAAAAAGGTATGATGTGTGACTTCAATATTCATCAATATTCATTTAGTCTGAGCAGTTTAATGCTAAAAGTCTGGCTCAAATAATTCTCTGAATGTTCCTGATTCTTCCACTGACCGGCTCAGACTGAAGATCGACCTGCGGCGCCTTCCTGACTGACCCCAGATCAGGACGCTGTCTGGCCGGGGTGCCCCGCACTCCACTGCGCGGGGTCCCTTCAACCCTGGAGCTGGGGGTCCCGTACATCAGAGGGGAGCTCATGTCCACTTCAATGGGTGGGACTGTTCAAAAAGAAAAGAGATGCATCGTCACTGGATAAGGCTTAGTAAACCAACATAAGCCATATCAGAGCACACTTCCTGCGGTTCGCACCTGACGGACGAGGGCTGGAGAACAGAGAAGTGTCCTGAGGTGCCGCTGGACTGAGCATGTCGGTGGCCGGGGAGGTGGGCATCGGCATCAGGTCCCCGGTGGAGGAGTCCTGGCCTTTGCGGCGCTGAGACGGGGGTGATGTGGGGCCCTCGCTGCTGGCTGAGGACACACGAGACACAGAGACAAGTCAATAACCGCAAACACACACAAACCATCTCAGTGACACAGCGCTGGAAATCTGTTCATTAACTTACGGGTGCCCGGGTTGGAGCTCCGTCCTCGTTTGCGGCCACCGGGAGTCGATGTTGGGGAAGACATTGTTGCAGAGATATCTAAAAGATCAAACAGATTCAGATTCAGATTCTGTTGGAGGACAGGGGTGGTTTTTAACAGAGTAGTTTTTGCATCTGTTGCAGACAGTTTGCAGAAAGCTGGATTCCAGCAAAGTGGCGATTCCCGAAGAGTCTCATTAATGTTTTCTTTACATGTTTACTCTCTCACTGTTAGATCAGTCTGCTCAGCCTCGCAGGGCGGGCGGATGAAAAGACTTTTTTTTGGAGTTTAGTTTAGTTCCACTTTCATACTTGATTAAACTCATTAAACATCAGTGTGACACTGAGAGCAGATTTAAGGTTTGATGCTTTAGTTCATTCACCTCAGGTTAGATGTGAGGCCTCTGATGTTTAGTTCAATTCTCAACTTTTACAGCTCACCAATACTGTTGTTTAATATTTGCATTATGTCACACTTTAAGTCACCATTCGTACCCAGCACACTGACCTGACTCCTGCGGATTAACACTGTACATGCAAAGCAAACTCACAGTGAACCTGATTACTGACAGCCACAGTTTAAACTGGGATAAAACTCACCCAGCATCACTGAGACAGTCAAAGTTAAAGCAGGCCTTCGCTGCGCATCAGTGAGTTCACCCTAAACTTAAAACCCCACATTGATGTTTACTTACATCTATCAAACCTCTGCTGCGAGGCTGCTTTTATGTGTTCATTTATGTTTTTACTACTTATATTAAATTGTTCTGGTCAGTTAACAATGACTGCTCCACCATCTGACATGTGGCTGCAGAGGAAACAATGAGCTGGACGTGATGAGCACCGTTTGACCTGATTAAACACTGAGAGCTGATCACGCACACACAATACAAGATCAATAACGTTGATGCACAATCAAACAAAGGTGTGTACCAACAGAGAGGTTGGTTAAATCGATACAATCGACGAATAACTGAAGGAAACGAAGTGTTTTCTTACCTCCTCTTGTGTGTACGTACGAGTTGCTGCAGATCTGGCGCGAAACTGCGAGTGACGTTATTTTCGCGCGGAACTTTGGGCCAATGGCAGGCCAGCATCGGCCAGCGTTTTTCCGGGCGATCCCATCACTGCAGAGGGGTGTTCGTGTCGAGTTTCACCGGTTATAACTTAAATTAAAGATCATGAAGTGATTTCATAAACTCAATAAACAGCCTAACATATTTAAAAAAAGTATCACACACATGTCGACCTGATACTTAATATATTATCTTTAAAATATGCGACTTTTTGTTTTTGACTGCTCAGATAATTTGTTTTGGTCCAAATATTTTTTTTCCTTTTTTTAAATCTTTATTGAAACAATTTAGAATACAATACAAAAAATGAAAAAGTAAAGTCGTTTTTAAAGTGCAAATCTTTAAAAATAACGGGAAATTAATAATTACATGTAAATATAAATAATATTTACTCCACTTACTGTGGAGACAGAGGCGCTTCAGAGTGTGCAGGACTCTATATAACACTGTGGTACAAGTGGAGAGAGACAGGAAAAGACTCAAACAACAAACTGTCGAAGAAGGCCAGCTCTGTCCTGTGATGAGTTGATGGGAGAGGAGGTGACATCCATCATGAACAACTCCTCTCACCTCCTGCAGGAGACTGTGGAGGCCTTAAACAGCTCCTTCAGCAACAGACTGCTGCTCCTACCGCAGGCCCTTCATCCCAACACCAGCATGACTTCATGAGTTTTTTCTGTGTATTTCTTATTCATGAGTAATTTCATCTCCGTGTTGTGTATGTGAGCTGCTGTGACAAGTGAATTTCCACCGTGTGGGATCATTAAAGTCTATCTTTTTAGTCTATCTTTAGTCGATTTTAGATTATTTTCTACCAGGAAACTAAATCTGGCTTGAAATTCACTAATTTCAACTGATGAGTTTAAAACTTTCCAAGAAGGCACAGTTGTTTGGTGGCACTGGAAATAATATTTAATTAAATCACATATAATAATTATTTGCTATGTGTTTTAACCAGTTTATAGAAAACAGTTAAGTTAAAAAAAAAAAAAAAAAACTCTGAAAGTGGTCAGGGACAGTTTGAAGAGTGAGTGATCCTCTCTGTTGCAAAATGGAAAAATAAATGTCCAAATTCAAATCTATTTAATAACACTAATCCTTTCTGGTGTCGCGTTTCTTTGGCCTTTAATTTTTACTGGAGGGTAACACAAAGTGTTTTTTCTCGATAAAAATATATAACTTCATCCTTGCAGGTACATTTGTTGGCCACCGTGTGGCGCGGTTTCCATTTCAGACATGGCTTTGTCAGAGGAAAAGTACTGCACACTTCCTCTATGGCAAACACAGGAGCGTTTCCGAGAAGTGTCAGCACATGCGTCCCTGAAGGGGAGGGGTCTAATCTCATTCTACAATCAAGTGGAATAATGTTAAAAACCTGTGATTATGGGGTCAATTAAAGTTTTACGTCACGCTTTACGTGCTGAATACAGACCACCACTTCATTGCCATACATTAGTGCATAAGAAAACTTTATATAATGTAGAGTGAACGTCAAATCAGCCAACTTTGTATTTAGATGAACTTACATACAATAATCTTTGTTTAGGTGTGTGTCCTGGTTTCTATGAGTAAATTTGAGAGCTAATAAGAATATTTGTCACACTCCCTGCATGTGTTCACTAGAGTTATAGATATCTTTATTATTGATTAATTTGCTGATTATTGTGTGTCAGACCCCAAAGTGACACCATTGGTGCTCCAGATCAAAACATGTTCAATTTAAAGAAGCTCACACCAACAATATTTGCCAATATTTGGCACAAAATAATCTGACTGACCTATTAGCATTAATTATGATCAAATTAGCTGTCATACAACTAATATATTATATACTAATTGCCTAATAATGGATCTAGTGCCAACATACTTGTCTAACGCAGTTAAAAATACTTTTAAATCAGTGCTAATTTGTCTTAATAAGTACATCAGTGTGGTAGCGGTTGCCATTTCAAGTTATGAATGTAACGAGAGCCTAAAAAAGGAGGTGTGCTGCTTCTGTTTTCCCTCCACAGCAACACTTTTACCGCACACTATTTTGTACATTGAACCACATATGAGACAGACGCTTATAGACCTGCTGACAGGCGACAAATTACGCCGAATCCCAAATGATGCGTAAACAACATAATGACACTCAAAACTGTAAATAAGAAGTGAAGTAGAAAACATTACTGACTGAAATAACTGAGTCTAAATCTGGACGAAAACTAAAGAGAAGGGCCTTGCTCCTAATATGTGCAATGATAGTGAAGTATTATTGGTGCCAGTCTACAAGTAGATACTTCATGTTGTCTTGTAAGTATAACATAACTTGTAGAAGTACCACACACACACACTTATGTAGCTCATAGACATGTAAATGTGGAGAGATAGTGGAGCGATGGGTAGCCACAAAGTGGCGCCCTGGGATCAGTTAGGGGTTTGTTACCTTGCTCATGAGCACTTCAGTGGTGCCCAGGAGGTGAAGTGGCACCTCTCAAGCTACCAGTAACACTCCATACTGTGGTCGATGCTGGACTTGAACCAGCCACCCACCCTTTTGGGCCTCAGGCAAGTTCCCAAAGACTGAGATAGTAGTACTTTCTGTTATAAAATAAGAACATTTGAAAGAGAAACAAGAGTCTAAAGAAAGGGGGGCTTTGTCACTTTTTTTAAAATCCAAAACTATTTTATATATTTGGCCACTTTTGAGACAAGTGGTGGAAAGTACATTTACCAAAGTACAGTTGTGTTCTGGTACTTTAACTGAGTATTTACATTTACTCCACGACATTTATCGTACAAGTGTGATATAGATAGATAGATAGATAGATAGATAGATAGATAGATAGATAGATAGATAGATAGATAGATAGATTAGTAATAAAAGTCTGATGATATAATAATAACTGTTACATAAAAAGGACTTTTAGTTTTGACACCTGGTGTGAACTCTGCTGATAAGCCCTCTGTACTTAATAATGCTGTTCCAGATACCCATGAGTCCGCCTGACGTCTGACAAATGAATCTTAATCCCAAACACCCACAGCCCGCAGTACAGTATGTAAACAACTCGGAGCCATTCATACACTCGTAGTAAAAAAGAGGGCGTCAGGGAGCAGCACGCCCCCCTCTTCCTCAAATGGGAAGTGAACGCTGCCCACGTGACCTCCGTTTTGCCTTGACTGGCTCGTGAGCGGGCGGTGCGTGTGACGTCAGCGGGGCACAACGATACAAAACACTCCGCGAAAGTAGAGATGCCTCAGAGAAGTGTTTGAGTGTTTTCATTGACAGGACCCTGACAGTCAACACCCAGGGATAAAAAAAAAAAAAAACACAACCAAAGAAGATTTTTTGAAAGCAGCAGGTAAAAAGGCGCGTGTGCAGGTGTAGTCACTGCAGGGTTACCGTGCTGTCACACCTGTGGGTCGTGTTTTTACACCTTTATTTCCTTCCTAAACCCACGTGGACAAGTCACCAGAGTTCATGTGTGACATATACAGCCTGGACTCTCATTGCGTGTCTCCACAATGCAATATGAGTTGGGCGATGGAGCCTGCTAACTTCTACGAGAGCACCAAGCTGGGGGGTCCGCAGCAGGGGGTCTGCAAGCCGGGCAGCAGGAGCGACGGCTCCTCGGGCGAGGACGGCACCATGGTGGAGCTGAGCACCGCCCCTGCCATGTACGACGACGAGAGTGCCATCGACTTCAGCCAGTACATCGAGTCCATGACAGCCGTGCCCAACCTGGAGCTGTGCAACGACGAGCTCTTCCTCGACCTGTTCAACACGGTGAAGCAGGAGAAGGTGGATTTCTACACCATGCCGAGCTCCATGCACCCCGGCGGCGCGCAGCAGCTGTCAGCCGCCTACACCGCAGAGAGGAAGGCGGACAACTTGCTGGACAAGGGGCCGTTTAGTGCGCCCATCAAGCAGGAGTCCGACTGGAGTGACAGCGACATGTCCTCATCTCTCCCTTCCCAGATCGAGACCTGCGCCCAGACCAATGTCAGCCTCACCACGGGGCAGCCGACACCACCCACCACCCCGGAGCCCGTCTCCAGCGTGAGCTCGGCCAAATCCTCCCCGCGTAAGATCGGGAGGGAAAAGGGGAAGAAGACGGTGGACAGGTACAGCGTGGAGTACCGACAGAGGCGAGAGAGGAATAACATTGCAGTGAGGAAAAGTAGGGACAAAGCCAAGATGCGCAACTTGGAGATGCAGCAGAAGATGATTGAACTGGGCGCCGAGAACGACAGGCTTCATAAAACTATCGAGCAGCTAACCAGGGAGCTCACCGGGCTCAGAGATTTCTTCAAGCATATGCCCAACTCCACCTTTGTGAGCTCCTCGAGTGCAGAGAGCCGGTGACACACTCATTACCCTATGAACTGAGTTTAAGGAGACATTACCTCAATAGACATTTCGTTTTTTTACCATCTGTACCAGATGTATTTTAAGCTTACCATAATGGCACTGGAAAATATATGATGTTGCTGCCATATTTTTTGTGGGATTTTTCTGTTATTAAATTATTTTACCACTGCATTTACATGATGTTATACCTGATATGGTACATGTTTTATAATTCCAAACTTTGTATAAGAGCCAGAGCATGATCTTTTCTATAGTTTGTATGAAACCTTGAAAACATTTTGTTTATGGAATCTCTATAATAAAAATCGCTGATAAAAGGTGCAGAAAAATATCCTGGTCTGTGAGTGCTCTTTGCATGTAGTGGTTAAGTTGTGTTGTGAGGGAGGGAAGTCAAAAAAAAAAAAAAAAGGAACAGGAAATCGAAAGTTAAGTCAGCAAAAATACTTTTATTGACAGAGGTAGATGAGTTGAGGGGGGGGGGTTTTAGGTCACTTAAAGAATATTTACAGCCTGTGCAGAAAGTCACAAACCAGGTTGATGAAACACGTGGGCCACTTTGACAGACTGCATGCCACTGATCTACCCTTGGGCTGTCAACTCCTGGCTCCACAGGATCACATATCATTAACACAAACAAGACCTTGTCTTCTTGCAGCCCTGTTTGCTCCGGCACAGCCTCAAGCTGTCAGGGAGGCCCTTCAGAGGGGGGTGGGTGGGAAGAGAGGAGGCTAAACTGGCTCAGACCAAGGCCTAGTGTGCAGATCCTTGGAGCCAGCTGAAGCCTGAGGATTGATATCATTAGCTGCTTGCCCTGACAGCCTCACAGGCAGATTTCTTCCAGGCCCATCCAGAGGGAAGGTTTCCTGGTGACGACTCGAACGTAGACGGTGAGCGGGCCCACCTCTTTTCCCAGGACATTCTCCACATCGTAACCTGGGAACTAAAGCGCACAACTTCACACTTTATTCACTCTTTGCTGATGCTATTCTAGGCTGACAGCTCATCTTGACTAAAAAAAAAAAAAAATTTCACTTCCTGCACATGGAGAAAAAAAAAAGCAACTTTAATCCGATTATGCTGCAAGAACATTGAAGTGTACACGAGGCTCTGACCTTTGCACACTGCTCAGCAGTATTTATGTTGATCTAACAATTCATTCTGCACTCATGATCTCCACTGGTAATGTCTGCAAAGCATATAACACCGTATTTGCAAGATTAATGAAAAAAAAGCTCCACCACCGTGTGCAAAAACAAATCATGGGAGCCGATGGAAAGTTTTGGCAGTATTTTGGTAGCAAATTCCTTCAGCTGTATCACTGATCGGCGTGACTCATGCATTGTTCGGGCCAGGCGTTATCTCCCTGACATGAACAGATGACTGTGCTTTCAGGACATATTGACAAAAGATCAATGCACCGAGCAGCTCGGCCCACGGTTATGTAACTGTTTGTAAAACACAAACCCCACCTCGTTACCCTCCAGCGCTGACGTGTTTAGGATGGACATGATCGTCTTTCGCTGCAGCTGTCGGGGAGGTAGAAAAAGGTGGGCGGCCGTTAATGTCTTTTTAATCATCACCTTGATGCTGTAAACGAGAAACGTGAATGCTGCGCTAACATACTGTGCTGCTCGCCGGTGATAGTAGGGGTTAAAATATGAGCTGGCTGATAAGGAAACTGATAACTTTATCAGTTTGGCTCACTTCAGTTTTCAGATTACAAAGTCACAGCAGGTTCCATATTGCAGATGCACATACAGTGAAGGGTTTGGTTTCTTCAACTTTTTGAAGGGCAGTATATCAATTTTATCTTTATGAGTCTCTTTGTAGGTTCGAATCCAGCCCGCACACTCTGAGGATAAGCTCTCTGATGATTACTTTTTAGTTTAGCTTAGCAGAAAGACTGGGAACAGGGGGAAACAGCTAGCCTAGCTTTGTCCAAATGTAACTAAATCTGCTCTACTAACACCTCCAAAGCCTGGGTGAAAGGAAACCAGTGGAGACCCCCATAAATTGGTTTTAACCAATAAATAATCTGCCATATAACCCTTGCATAAAAAATAATATATATATATCATCTTTGCACTTTGGCTTTTGGGTGCATGTACCAAGGCTTGATTCTAACTTGCAGCCCTTTGCTGCATGCCATCATTCCCCCTCCCACCTCTATTTGGACATAGCCAGACTAGTTGTAACACCATGTTTCCAGCCTTTGTGTTAATCTAGGCTAGCTGGCTGCGGTTAGTCACTCTGTAAAATAATACTTAATCAGCCCTAAAATATTCAGATTTTTGATCCACCAAAACAGTCAAATCAAAAGAATGTAGTGAAATGCATACATCGAACTCACTAACAGTCCTCACCTTCACCTTCAAAGTGCAATTACTTAATGAGGAGCTCAGGAACACTTCCAGCTGAATCTTTGTGTCCGGCTTGTCAACCACTGACTTACAAGAAACGCAGTGGAAGTTTTCACTGAGGAAAGAAAACAAAAACTACAGTTATGACTTTTCGTGATGATTTACGGGAAGCTAATTTGGTAAATAACCCGAGAACTCACGGCCTTTCAGTTAAAACCTCTAAGTTATCACTTCCACAGTGGTTGCAGGCAGGCCAGGAATAAGCGGTGCTCTCATCCACACCAACTATCACTCCTGCAGACAGAAACCGAGCTGTTAAAATTGAATATTAACGCAACGAATCATCTTCTCGGCACATCAAATGTTTATTTCTCTTAAATTTTTGTAAATCCATGTTAATACTTCTCCTTTGTCAGGATAATCCATCCAGCTGTGAACCCTGACAGCTGTGGCATGTCAAGATGTTGATGAAACTGTACAATCATTGCACAGGTGTGTCTTGCATTGGTCATAATGTCACTATAAATGTGCAGTTTAAGTCATTTATTAGGACCTGAACTATTGTAGAGTTGATGAAGTTGTTGACTGTGGCTTCCAACACTAAAATGCTCTTGTGTTCAGTGTCTGTAGTTTGTCCGTACCATAGGCCAACCTCTGTTCACAACACTGACGTTAACACAGACGATGCCATGCACCCTGTCTTCCATACTACTGCGAGGCACCAGAGGAGGTGAGCCTTTGCTCACTCAAATCGATTATGACAGTCAGGTCAAAACACTGGTGCAGGCGACGGGCACTCAGATGAGCTCTGCAGAAATTCCTTGGTTCAGGTCCTGGCTTGGCCACATTCAGTTTACATGCAGCTCTGGTGGACATTCCTGCAGTCAGCATGGCAGTTGCACACTCCCTAAAAACCTGTGACGTTTTTGCAGTGCCGTTTTCTTGTGACCAGTCCAAGGAATGCACCTGTGCAATAATCACGCTGATCTTTGCAAAGAAAATGCTAACGCAGATTTTAAAATATCTTGAACATTTGACAGAATAAAAACTTCTGTGCGCACCGAACAAATCTTAGATCTTTTACTTCAATTCATGGAAAATGGGAGGCTAATTCAAAAGTGTTTATATTTTTGTCACGAGCACATGACGAGCTTATTTTTAACATCCGTTCACATCACGAGTTATTCTCATGTGAATACTCATGCGAAAATACTGACACCTAACTAGAAGATACACTGATAAATGATCTATGCATAGGTTTCAAAGTGTGTGTATGTTTGTGACAGGGTGTGAGAGATAAACACATCCCTTTTCATTTTTATCTCAGATTAGACTGATAAACGCAGCAGGGTTCTCCCTGCTCACTTAACAACCAGTGCTTGCTGCCCCGCAAACACATACACAGGACCTTAAATAAGATACTGCATTTGACGTTGATAATTCGCTCTGGTATGTGCTGATCTGAGCCTGTTTTTTCCACTGGTAATTTCTAGAAGATAGTATCCAAGCATGAGTGCAGAAGATAATAAGTTTGTTTGATTTTTTTTTCCACCACCTGACCAAACATGTACGACGAGAGGGGCCTGAAACAAGGGGGTTCACAGTGTGATCTTTGCCCTCGACTGTGACACAGAGTCAACAGATGCAGATTATTATCTGATTTAAGCTGCTCTTTTCTGCACCGCATTCACCTAACAGAAAATAATCGAAAAGAAGCAAAGCGGAGCTGTTAGCTGATACGTTAAGCCAATGAGGGCGAAAAGCAGCAGAGCAGGCTCTCCATTTTAGAGTTTCAGCATATAAACACTGCAGCAATCCCATCTGATGATACCAAACAGTTAAAAGTTTCAAAATGTAAATAACTGCAAAGTATGCAAGAGAGATTTGTAGTAAACAATACAATGTTCCTCCAGGCTTATTTTTAAAACATTATTGCACCCTCATTTGAAATCTAAAGCCTTACGGGGACTACAAAATGACATGGGAATTGATGGAAATCCAACAAAATTTCATGTGTTTGTCTTCCATAAAGACCCAAACAATGACAGCCCGAGGACAGTGGATAACAAATAACAGAAAGTGATGCCTTAAAGCCACATCAAGGCCTCTTGCTGAGCTGTAAACTTGTATACGAAAAAAAAAACAAAACACAAGTGGTTTTCTTCCCCTGAGACGACAACATACTGGGCATGTTCTGCAGGAATCACTTCAGATGAAACGACTCACAGGGAAACCACAGGACTCGGTGAAAGGGAGGGGGGGTGGCGAAACTGACCTGTGAGAGAGCAGAGGCAGTTGGGCGTGATCTCAGGACTCAGGGGATCCAGTCTCACAGGTTGGGACAGGGTCTTTGCCTGGGGCTCACACAGAGACTGTGAAAGTGACTCTGACCCTGCAGTGGAGGACTCAAGTCTCCCTGCAGGATCCGCAGAGCACATCTCAACGACCGACTGCTCCACACAAAGGAGAACACCTAGATTTGGAATAAAATGTTATCATCACAAAGGAAATATGCGCAAACAATCGAGAGTACCGATTCAGTCATTCACAAAACTAACAGACTAGTTAGGGTGCAGCGGAGGAAGTAAAAGTACAACAATATTTAAATATTTAGTTATTACCACTACTTAAAAGGAGTACACCGCTCATTTAGCATTGCACACTGTCGGACTCGGGTTAGGGTTCTTCTTCCTGGTCAAAACCTGGTGCCTACATTACCCACAATGCAACACAACTGACAAAAGTTAGTTGATCAGTGTGTAAACACCATTTTACAGTCGCAGCTGATTGAGATGGAGGTATCAATATTTCAGTCCAGGGGGTCCAAACATAAAGGTCGGGCCCCTCCAAAGGGTCACATGACCAATCTTTGTGCTCATGGGATGATTAATGGGGCTGGAAAGAAGAAAAAGCAAAGTGCTGCTACTTCTTCTTTTCTGAACGGCTTCTTTTGTCCGCTTGGCCAAACAAGTTGTAAACAAAACATTGACAGTGACATATTATCGCCTTCTAAGTTGACATGGCTAACTTGTATGCAAACATTCGCTTATTTACACGTCCAGTAATGTCCAATATTAACTCTCTTTTAACTCTATTTTTGGTCTCCACCGACTCCAGAGGGAAATATTTGTCTGTTTAGCTGCTAAATATGTTACTCTGTTTCTCTAAACTGTGTTTATCTGCTGTTTGGTGCTGAGCAAGTAGTCTACGGTGAGCTTTTAGCGCTTGTGAATCACAAGAATAAGGTTACAGTCGGACAGTTTCACCTCAAACAGCGAGCCGAATCTCACTATAAAGCTCTGTAAAGTCGAGGAGGGCTGCAGATTCAGGTGAGGATTCTCTGTAGTTTCATCACTACAAGCAACCCTGTTCATATTGTCATTTCACAGATAATCATTATAAAAAAATATGAATTATAGCCAATCTAACAATCTAACAATGTACTACTTGAACTTTTACTGCACTAACTATAGCTGAAGCCAGTAAAATGTAAAATATTTCCTCTTAAATGTAGTGAAATCGAGGTAGAGTGGCAGAAAATAGAAATGCCCAAGTACCTCAGAATTGCACTTGAGTAAATGCACTGATGTTAGCATGTGTGCACACTCCTATAAAGATAAAACACCTTATGAGATAATGACTGAATGGCATGTCGGGTTCATAATAAAACTCTACCATGTTCTTTGATGGCATCTCTGAATGACATGCGACAGACAGCCGGGGAGTTTAGTGCTTCGAGGACAGAGGAAGTGAGCACACAGGAAGTGTTCACACACAGGGCCACTGTTCGTCTGCACGGCCTCTCAGGCTGCTCCTCCTGAAGACTGGGGTCTGTGAGCACCAACCACACCTCACCCTGGCCTACATCACTGCTCTAAAAAACAGAAGCAGAAAGGTAGACAACGGCACAAAAGAGCAGACTTACTTGGAAACAGATTGACCTAGAAACGGCTTAAAGGAAATATTACATAACAAAAGCGTACAAAGCTTAAATTAGATCTGAATTGTCATTCCTGATGGCTTTGGTGAGATTATTCATTTATGGCAATGGTGGCGACTAGTATGACTTGAAAAAGTGTAGCAGTGGCGTGAGCATGTGGCAAAGTCCACCACTTTGTTCTGAGCTGCTATCTCATCTTGGTCAAAGTTTAAAGGTTTTGCCAATCAATGGTTAAAGAGGGCCTGGACCTCACACAGATTGTCATACCCATAGCGATATGAGCACTCCTCTCTACGTCAGAGCTCAATCTTATCAGCTTGTAGGTTCTAATGATCACAAAAGGATGACCGAGGAGCTCTATGAGACACAATCTTTATTATGTTCTTTTGACTGAAGTCAAATTCAATCAGTTTTTTTCAGCTAACAATAAAAGACAGACGTACCTGCATTATTCTCTTGTGTATAACTGTGGCAACAAAACTGCAGCGGCAGGTTTTAAGGTCACTCTAAAAAAGAAAGAAAGGAAAAAAAAACGTGCTCGAGATCGACCCACTGAAGATAGGTTATCTCAACGTGCAGCAAATTCTTTTAATTTTTTTTCTGTTTGCGTGTGTGAGAGACCGTTCACCTGCAGTATGTCTCGTAAGGTTAGCTTTGTTGGGGGAAGGTAAAGTGAGGACAAAACCTGCCCATCTGCACGTTGAACGGAGCCCTCCTGACCAGACAACAGGTAGCAGAAACTCGGAGCTGGACCTGCAGGTCTACACTCCTATAAAAATTAAAAAAAAGACGTGTGAATGCCATCTTCATTTTTAGGAGTAATTCTGCACAAAATGAGCTTTTATTCTTACACAGATATACTGTGTTATGTTTGCGCCGAGAGCTCCACGTGCTGCAACTAAAGAAAACACATAGATGTTTTTCTGGATTTGTTTGTTGTCGGTATTTGCAGCACGTGTTGTTGTGCTTAATATGTGTTGTCGAATTTGTCAGTTTGCCCATGTTTTATTCCTTTGCAGCATTTTTCGTGGTTAAATGGGTGAAAATGTTTTTGTCTGTTTTCATGTGCTGTATAAGTTACAGTGTGCTGTGCTCTCAGTGCTACCATACTTTAACTCTTTAATCGCTTTCAGTCTCTGAATGTGTGCACAGTAACAAAAAAAAACACAATTAAAGGTGCCCTGTGGATTTTCTTAGTGTTAAACACCAAAACATATTGTGTGTCTCCTTTACATCTAACAAAAAAAAATTAAAACTTAAAAGTTTCTTAAAACTGTGATTCCTTTACATTGACGTTTACTTGCTAGCAGTCTTCTTCTTTGGTGCATTCCTGTGTATTTTGGTGCATTACTGCCACCTGTCGATCAGTATAAAAACACTGGCTGGACTGTTTATTGCATCACGTCTGTACGCATGTCCATGCACGAGACAATAAAAACAGGAAACAGCTCATAAATTGAAACAATGTTAGCCTGTTTGAATCGCTGCCCATATATCATCTTTGTTTAGCGAGTTATGGAGGTGTGGTGTTTTTTCTGCGATTACAGAAACAGTCGACCAACCGGAGCTTTGTAGGCGTCAATAAGAGCGAGGATGTCATCTTTCTACAAAGCTAGCTAGTTGAAAACTGGATACATGGAAATAGCAACAATCACTGATCAGTGATACAACACTTGCTCCAGCTGGTTAGGGACAGAATAAAACAAAACACCGTCCTGCTCCCAACGAGAGATCAGCTAACATGAACGTGACGTCAGGCCGAATGAATAAAGCAAAACACGTGGAAAGTAATTCAGCCTGATTGTCAGGATAAAATAAAATTCTATTTTTAATTGAACTGAGATACATTCATATTGGAGGTGAAAAGACAGCCAAACAACTGATTAGTTGATTGAGAGAAGAATAATCGGAAACTACTGTAATAATTTGGGAGTGGGGGTGCTAAATCAATCAATCATTCAATCATTACCTTGTGCTTCAGTAAAATCTGATGTGCATTTATCACAAATTAATCTTTCACAGAAGCAGTCGCTATATCACTTGTCTTTTTGTGCTGGAGATAAGACAGGAAACTGAGGAAAGAGAGGGGATGACATGCAGCAAAGCATGTTTGCGGGTTGGAATCGAGTAGCTGTAATTCATTTTATAAAGATGAAAATATATTCCCAATGGTGAAGATGCACGATCGCTGCTGTGGTAAGAACTTACACTGGACACGCTGGGTGTGTTTCCATGATCTTTAAGAGGCATCACTGGGGGCCACAGACTGTCTATCAAGCTGAAAAGCCTGGTGCGCCTGAGAGTGAAACACACACACACAAAAAAGGAGGGTGAAGTAAGGAGGTGGGGGTACTGAAAAGGGGGCGGGGGGGGGGGGGGGGGGGGGGGGGGGGGGGGGACTTGTGAATACGGGGCTTTAATCGGAAGATACCGAGCTTTGACAGCCAGTTTCACTTCCACTGAAACACAAATCTGTTAAGACAGAGCTCGTTTTTTTTTTTTGTGATCAATTTTTTATTGACATCATATCTTGCACAACATTCAGTACTTACAGATCTTTGCTTGTGTCACACTTGCATTTACAGGTGGAGTATGATGTCTTGTGTTCACTTTTCCTTGCTCACATTCATTGAACACAACAAAATGGAAACCCAAAAAACCCACCCTCTCATCCCTCCCGCCCGCCACCCCACCCCACCCCACACCACCCACCCCCTGCGGTCTGTGGAGAGGAAAAAAAAAACACACACAAACAAAAAACAAAAAGAAAAACCTTACATTCTACAAATAGAATACAAAGTAAAACACACCTTATGAAATACACAACACAAAAGAAAGTGTCTAGTCATCCTCAGAAGTATTGTCCAGTTCTTTTCCATTGGTGTTCATCCTAGTAGAGATCTCTTCAGCTGCATCTTTCCATAGATTGATAGTTCTCTTCTTTGCTTTGTTTATCCTTGCTGTAGACAGTTCAAGTAAGACAATGTCCAAGAAATAAGCCATCCATTGTTGAATTGACAGAGAGTGTGGTGGTAACCACCTCTGCACTATCATTTTCTTGGCTGCAGTTGACCCGGCCAGCCAGATTTTCCTCTGCTTTTCATACAATTGCAAATTGGAGTCATCATTCAATAACCACACAATGGGATCAACAGGCATTGGGCATCCTATTAGTTCACCTATAATGGCTGATATTTTCTGCCAGAATTCCTGTACTTCTTCACATTCCCAAGCCATGTGTAGAAAAGTGCCTGTTTGATCTGGTTTACAGAAAGTGCAGTATGGGTTTGCAATGGCTTTTGTCTGATATCTTTTCTGAGGAGTCCAGTACGTTCTGTGGCAAATGTTAAAGTGAATATGTTGGTGATTTGGATTTTTGGAGCAGTGAAAAATATTATCCCACACTGCCTCCCAGTCAATCACCTCCTCTGTAACATTCAAATCTTGTTCCCATATTCGAATTATGGAAAGTTTCCCTGTAATCGCCTCCATTATTTTCTGATAAACCATAGATGCCACCCTTCTCACTGGAAAGTAAAAGAACCATTTCCAAATGGGATGCATCTCAAGTGCATTTCCCCATGATATATCCTGGCTTTTCAGTGCTGAGCGTAGGCATAAGTACATGTAGAAGGAGTTCTTAGGGATATCAAATCTGGTTTTTAGTTCTTCAAAGCTCAATAAACCTTTTTCATTCATAATATGTTTCAATGTATATATCCCCCTTTCACTCCATTGTTTGCAAGTAAATGGTTTGTTGCCAGACATTAAGTGGGGGTTGTGCCATAAAGGTGTGTGTGTATGCCATTTATTCGTGTACCCAAGAAGCCCTTCTGTGTGCCTAAAGTTGGATATTGTGTTCGAAATGATGGGTCCATATTTTAAGGAACATTTTTTCAAGCTGGTACCTGCAAATGCAAGGTCCTCTATTCGTGCAGGATGTATAAGTTGCTGTTCTATATTTTTCCATGGGGTAGTAGCTGTGGGATCCATCCATATCTTAGTAGCACGTAACTGAAAGGCCATGTGATATACTTTAAAATTAGGAAGCGCTAAACCTCCATTATTTGTTGTGCGTTGCAAAGTTAGAAATTTTAGTCTGGGTTGTTTGTTATTCCATATGTATTGTCTGACAAGTGAGTCAAGTCTTTTCCAGTATTTTAATGGTGGCGCCACAGGGATCATTGCACTCAAAAAATTTACACGGGGCAGAATGTTCATCTTAACCACCGCCATTCTGGACCTGAATGACGCTGGTAGTGCAGCCCAATTCTTTAAATCTCTCTGCACGTTAGAAAACACAGATTCATAGTTGTCTTGCACAATTTGCTTCATAGATGTATGAATTGTGATACCCAAGTAAGTAATTTTATTTTGCAATGGTATATTATAATTAAATGGCCCGTTAAATGGTATATTATTTAGTTTGAGCATATTAGATTTATCCCAATTGATTTTATAACCTGATATTGATCCAAATGTTTTAAAGATATTAAAAATTTTAGGTATGGAGTATTCAAGGTCAGATATATATAGTAAAATGTCATCAGCAAATAAAGATATTGAATTGTCGCATGTTTTGAGTGGGAAGTTGCATATTTTATTTTGCCTTATGGCTTGGGCCAGTGGTTCCAAGGAGAGTGCGAATAGGAGGGGTGACAGTGGGCAGCCCTGCCGGGAGCCACGTTCAATAGAGAAAGGTAATGAGTGTAAACCATTGGTGGAGACAATCGCTGCTGGGTTTGCATATAAGGTGCGTACCATGCCAATAAACTTTGATCCCATGCCAAGTTTCTCTAATACTTGCCATAGATAGCTCCAGGATAAACGATCAAACGCTTTCTCCGCGTCTAGAGATAGGACAGCTGAGGGGGTCTTGATGTTTTTAGCTTCATGGATAATGTGCAGAAGTCTGCGTATATTGTCTGCTGCATGACGTTTGGGTATGAAGCCAGTTTGGTCAGGGTGAACCAATTTGTCAATGAAACGTTCTAAGCGCAGGGCCAGCACTTTGGCAAATAATTTAATATCTGTTCCCAGTAGACTTATAGGTCTGTAATTGGCACAGTGTGCCAGATCTTTGCCTTTTTTGGGTAATACTGATATTAGTGCAGTATTAGTTTGCTGTAAGAAGGTACCTGTCTCCATAGCTGATGTTAGAGCTTGCAGCATTGTGGGCCCCAGTAGATCAAAGTACTGCAATAATAGTTCTGATGGGATTCCATCTAAACCTGGTGTTTTACCTTTTTTGGTACCCTTTAAGGCGATTTTAAGTTCCTCTAGTGAAATTGGCTGGCCTAGTTCCTCTGCTTCCTTTGGGTTTAGACATGGCAGTTTCAATTTTGCAAGAAACTCTTGACTTTGCGCAGCATTAAGAATAGCTGGGGACCTGTACAATTCTGAATAGAATGATTTAAAGGTGGTGTTGATATCTTGGTGGTTTGTGGAGATGCCATGTGCAGTGAATATGCTATTGATTGTGGCTCTTGATTCATTTTGTTTTAGCTTAAGAGCAAGTAATTTGCTTGGTTTACTGCCATTAGAATAATAGTTTTGTTTGACCCTATGCATTAAAAATTCCGCTCGTCTTCTCAGTAGGTCATTCAGTTCAGCTCGGCCTGTTACCAGACGATTATGAGTTATTCTACAGAATTTATTTTTTAGTTTGCGCTCCATTGATTCACACTGTTGTTCCAACTCTTTAATCTTTTCTTGTCTTTTCCGCTTTAAATGAGCTGCGAAGGAGGATGTAAAATCCCTAATAAACCCCTTTGTGGCTTGCCATATGAATCTTGGGTCGGTAGTTGAGTCTGTATTAATTGTTATAAATTCTGACAGTTTTGCTTTAAATTCGTTGTCAAATTCTGAATTATGAAGAAGAGAAGTGTTAAATTGCCATCTTCTAGATTTCCCCCCTGAATTATCACAGTTAAAAGTTGATATTATTGGATTGTGATCAGATAAAACAGCTGGTTCCATAACTATAGATGGAAACATTGATTTTAATTCGCTTGAGCACAGCATGTAATCAATGCGGGAATAGGTTAGGTGACGAGTGGAAAAAAATGTGTAGTCTTTACTTGTTGGGTTATGGAGTCTCCAAATGTCTATTAAATGCAGACTTTCCAAAGTTGTTGTAAACATTTCTGACACCTGTTGCTGTACTTTGGTGTAGTTGACACTTGATCTATCTTGATGTAGGTCCAGCACTGCATTCATATCCCCCCCAACAATTAAGGAATAGTCACTGACCGAGAGAGCAAGTAGCTCATTAGTTAACCTTGGGAAAAAAGTGTCATCAAACATGGCTGGTGCGTACACAGACACAAAGGCTATTTTCTTATCCCCTATAGTGGTGCAAATGTAAGCTATTCTCCCAGTTGTATCTTTGTTGCATTTCTCTATAATGAGACCACATTTTCGTGACATCAGAATAATGGAGCCCTTTGTCTTAGTATTGTCACTTGATGAAGCTACTACTTTGTAATGTTTATTTTGTAATCGATTTACGTCTTTCTGGCGTAGATGTGACTCTTGTATTAGTGCTATGGATATGCGCTTTCTTTTTAGCAAATCCAAGAATTTGTGTCGTTTCACTGGGCTATTGAGACCTCTAATATTTATTGAAATAACAGAGAGTTCAGCCATTTTCCCAAATTTTTTGTAAATTTAACCAATGTCTTACTGACTTCTCTCCTAGGAGAATGTCCATGCTAAACCAGACAGCCATACAAATAAACAAGGTGTGATAAAAACTTAAAGTACAAAATTCCCCTCTCCCCCCAAGACCGCAAAACCCCTTACCCCTATATAAGATACGTGGCCATAACAAACGCATTTTGCGCCCAACACCTTTACACCCCCCTCCACTATAGTAAGGGGGAAAAAAAAACACAGGTCTTATAATTTAACAGTTAACCACACAGTCCCGTTAAGTAACATTTTTGGTAAATTACAAAAATACTCATTTTAACAGTGAGAACATTGTTAAACCATGTACAAGTAATAGTTAAGATGAACACAGTTTGATCGCCGTTTGCTCGCGGCTGCCCATTCACTATTCCAACTATTCAAAGCTGCGTCTGTACTTACATAGTCTCATCCAATCAAGTCACCGCAAAAGTTCAGCTGTTACTCCACGCTCGGTGAGCTTAGTAGAGATTCTTCTGCGCCCGAATCTTGTTGCAGCATTTCGTGCATTTCTTCCTCTTGTTCTCCGACTGCACTCGACTGCTCATCATCCAGCTGAAGCTGTTCTTGCCCTCGCGTCGTGTCATCCTCCTCATCGCCCAGCTCGTTATAGAAATCTTCCGCCTCTTGTGCCGTGTCAAATAATAGCTGTTTCCCTCGGTGCGTCACTTTTAATGTAGCAGGGTAAATGAGGAAGTTTGGGATCCCTTTGGCGTGTAGTTTGTTCTGCACCCCCACGAACTGTAGACGCCTTTGCATAGTGTACGCGCTGTAGTCTGCCTTGAAGCGGATCGTCACATTCATGTCTTTTATAGGCCCGCTGCTCTGTGCCTTTCTCGCGCCATTGAGAATGGCTTGGCGGTCTTGGTACCTCAGACATTTGAAGATCATTGTGCGGGGCCCCGGGGTTTTCCTCTCTTTCTTCGAATAAATCCGATGTGCTCTCTCCACTTCAGGCGTGCTCTGTAGGCTGGGTATCCACAAGGGCAACTGCCGTTGCAAGAAATCTATTGGGTCGCCTTTCTCACGTCCTTCCATCAGCCCAGTTATGCGCACGTTCTGTCGGCGCGAACGGTCTTCGAGTTCGGCTAGCTTCTGCTCCAACTCTTTCTGGTCGTTAACGCAGGCTTTAACAGTTGTGCTAATCTCCCGGTTCTTTCTCTTGGTGTCATTTATCTTTTGTTTAAGCTCTTCCACAGTGGAGCCCTGGGTCTCAAGTTCAGTTCTGATTTGTTGCAGGGATGTATTTATTTCTTGTAACGCTCCCCTCACCGCATTTTGGACAACAGATTCAAGCATGCCCTGTTGCTGTTGTAGGACTTGAGCAATGATGGCTTCCATGTTTAGCTCGGTGTCGTCGTTAGCTCCGTTAGCTGATTTCTTTTTCTCTGCCGCGAGCTTGGCTGATAAAGACGTCGCATTTCTGGTTGGTCTCTGCATTGTTCTTGACTGTGATGGTTCTTAAATCACTTTATCTCCGATATTTAACGTAAAGACCTGATAAACTTGAAATTAAGTGGAGGTTTGTGAGGAGCTCTAGTCTTCAGCGTCCATCGCGGTTGCCGGTCACGTGACCTCGACAGAGCTCGTTTTAACGTCACCGAGAATTAACAGAGGACATGCTCAGGCTGGCAGAGCAGACGCACAAAAACTGTTTTTACAAGCAGGTTTTGAGATACTAAAGGGTGGGAAAACAGTTCACACCCTATGTAAATCACAATGTCATTGTAGCGCAAAATAAACAAGGTTTAGAGGACCAATTACAGGCAATTCTAACCGCCGTATCTCTAATGCCGTCTGTCTTTCACCGCACTCTTAATCTCAGTAATGACAGATCAAAATCAGATCATACTCGATGTGCACTAATGATGTTTCATTTGCGTCAGACTCCTTAAAAGTATTGATGGTTAAATAATTGAAGTACCGAGCAGAAACTCCGTCAGGGCACGTCAGTCTCTTGATTCATTGTTACTTTTCAAAGAAGTACGTGTTTAGTTCAGGGTAGCCAGGTCAATGTTACTTATTCTTCCATGTGTGCGCTGTCATATCAGCCCGTGGTTAAAACCTGTTAGTCAGCCTGTAATCACAGGGTTTCTTTGTGTGGAACTGGTTCTGCAGCCCATTCAAGCCCAGTGAGGCCTACTCAAGGATGAGTAACAACATAACTAACAGGACTCATTCAGCTCATTGTGATTTTGATACTGAGCACGTATACTTGTGTAGTAAACACTTATGGACCTTTTCTTGGAATGCTTTAAAAGGTCACAGTTTGTAGTTAGGTCTCCTAAGAGCTGAGGTGCTGATCAGTATTTATTAAATAAATATATACGTGGGTATGTACATTTTCTTTTTAGTCGATTCAAGAAGAGAAAAACCTGACAGTACTGACGGGACTCGCTATTCACACAGGTGCAAAGGTGGCCTCTGAGTGTTTGTTTAGAACCAACACACCCCTCAAAGACTAATGACAATAAAGAAATAGTTTAACGTCTGGAAATTCGCTTATTCATTACCTTGCTGAAGGTTAGAAGACAAGATGGATAACATTTATGTCAGTCTTTATGGGGAGCTACAGTTAGCTTAGCTTAGCATAAAGACTTGAAACAGAGGGCAGAGGACAGCTAGCCTGGATCGGTCCAAAGGTAATAATATCCAGCAGCTCTAAAGTTCACTAATTAACGTGTTACATCTTCGTTTAATCTGAGTTAACGTCACACCATTACTTGGCCAGCCACTGTGACTTCGCTGAGCCTTCATGAGCTTCATAAGAGCGGGCCGTCCACTAATCAGATGATCGGCGGTTCGATCCCCGGCTCCTCCAGTTTGAGTGGTCGGAAGACTAGAAAGGTGCTATAGAAGTTCAGTCCATTTCATATTCGGTTGCTTCACAGTTACCACACAGACATGGGAGCGGAGCAATCCAATATATGCATTCTAACCCTATCCTCAAAATGTCAATCTGTTCCTTGAAACCGCAGATTATTATGATGTGCTTACAAATTCAATATTTACTGCTTCTGAGAAACAAGGGAGAAAAAACATAAATGCCTAATTTATCCCAAGCAGGCCCTCGTGTTTTTCCACTTGAGCTAATGAGATAGGCCATGTGCGAGCCCTGGAGATAGCCCATCCATCATAGGCTGACCACAGACAACCTCCAGAGACATTATAGGCTGTGGTGGCATTGAAAATACCAAAGATGTAAACATACCCCCAGCCAGTCTCTAAATGTTCCCATGTCAGTTCTTCTAACTGCTTCTAATCTGGGATCCTGACTATGGAAACTCACAGGGGACACAGAGCGTGCACCTCGGTATCACTTTACATGTAAACACAGTTGCAGTGCTGGCAGCGCGGTGTAATCAGGTTCATATGAGCTACAATCATTATATTCTCATTGTACTGTAAATGTTGGTGTTGATGTTTGAGAAGGGCATTCAAGGATAAAATTTGCTGCGGTTTGTAATCCTGCGCATTCACACATAAAGCGCTAAACCCAACCATGTGTGGCGGTTTAACTCGAGGCTCAGTGCCTTTACAGCGCACGGTCCCGAAGCTACTTCACTAGCATTTCATATCAGGTCCTGTCTCTCACAGACATTTACTCAGGGCTGTTGTTCCAGATGGCTAAGGAGCGAGATAAGATAACCTCTTGTATAGCAGAGGTCCGTATCACAAACTGGTATTGGTCACAGGTTGAAGTTTACCCATGGCTGCGATCTGAAATTTAGGTGAAAAGCTACACAGGCTTAGGAGGTGCAGCGTGTGGGTCTCACCTTTCTCTAGTGACCCTCTGCACCACTTTCATGTCCCTCAGCACGCAGGTCCTCCCCTGCCACATGCGGCAGTACTCGTGGAGGTCATCCTTGCAGGGCAGGAGGTGGAGCTGGACGGCACTGAACATCCCGTAGCTGTCCTGGACGAGCACACAAAGCCTGGGGAGGGGGGGGGGTGGACAAAAACAGCAAAACACCACATGCATAAACAAAATTAGACTTGACATTTAATCATGCGATCAAAATGGTTATTTCTCATGACTCATCTTTAACTGATGGGCAGTTACATAAATGCATCTAAACAATTGTGATGTGGGACTCGAGATCACTTCCCCTTTAACATGTGAGTCACAACGGCCGTGATGACAGTGTCGGAAAAGCAATACCGCAGTAGAGTGTGTGCGTGTGTTTGGGTATTAAAAAAAGAATATGGCTTAAGTCTTATCTATTAATCCCTGTGCTATCCTCCTCCTCCTCATGATCCAAACACATGGGTTAAGGTCCCGTACGGCTCTGTATCACCCTGTATTTGCTGAGCCACACCCTGTTTGAGCAATGTAGATCCCTCTCTTAACCAAAGCCTGCACGTATATTCTGTTAAACAACGTTTCACTGAAAAACACTTGGATTTTTCCAAAGAAGCAGATAAAAGTGGCGGTTATTTTCATTGTGCAAAGCAAAAAAAAAAAGCGGCGCCGAGTATGGAAACGAGTATGGAAAGCTACTCAAAAATGTAATGAGGCAGCGCTCTGACCTTTCAAGAACTGAATGTCAAAAAAGTTAACTTTTAAGCCAACGTGGACGAGAGGTCCTCAACATCTACAGTTTTATGGCAAATGAGTAAACACACGTAGAACAAACAAGTGGTCGTTGACTCGAGCCGTTTTGGGGGTCGTTTTGCACTGCTTGATGTGCAGGGTTCATCTCTTTTTCCTTTGTCCTGCCTGCATGCGTATCCTACTGCAGCTCGACATGCATGTAACTCTAAATGAATGAATCAAGCATGAATAAATGGCCGAACTGCACACATTCCTCTTGAAAATGCAACTACAATAATCAGACAACCACCCAAATTGTTGCATTTAAACATGAAAGGCTCAGAAATAATGAGGCATTTATACAATTAATCACTTATAAGACTGAAATGCTACTGCTCCCCGTGACGCACCAGTGATACACAGTTAAGCCTGACATTTGTTTGGTTTTAATGCCGGTGGCTGGTCTGACAGGCTGCCGCTGACAGTAAAGCCCTTTGGCCTAAAAAGTTGTGAGGAGGTGAACTGCTGTGTATTCCTGCACTCTGCTGCTCCCAGTGAGCGAGGCGCTGGAACTGCTATAGGCTCCAGTATCGCTGTTAGTCAAGCCCAGACACAGCCCTGTACCAACCCTGAGAGTAAACAGTAGAGTTCACATCCCCTGGTTAGACAAGCAACAGCCAGGGAAGGGAAGGAAAGGAGGAGGAGGAGGAGGAGGAGGAGGAGGAGGAGGAGGAGGAGGAGGAGGAGGAGGAGGAGGACTGTCAGCGTGCCCATCATGCATGTGCATGCATGCGCATATCCCAGACATTGGGAAAGTTTTGAGACTGTTTTCAACCACCTGATGGGGTCTATAAATGTCTTCTGTTGGTAAATACGGGGTCTGTCTGTGTTTGTTTTCAGAGACCTGGAAATAGATATCTAAATAACATTCCTGACATGACTCTTGGTGGTTGACGGCCAACATTTTAACCAAGATTATTCTCAGTTGTTTGCTTTATTCACAATCCAAAATCAGACCTATGCTACATCTTGTTAGAACAACAAGAAGAAATGTCGAATGTGCAAAAGTGAGACAAATGATGTTTTCTGTTGGTTTATGAGGCTCTAAAGTAACAAAGTCAGACGCCATCCCAAAGCATTCATCAAAGCAAGGACACGTCAAGTGAGACAAATTCTAGAAAACGCCTCGAGTCAAACGTAATTCCTGAAAAAGGCAAACTGTTTAACATTCTTTCAAAACATGAAAATAACAGTCAGGTGCTACTGTCCTTCGATGAACCCTGTCACCAAAAAAAAAAGTAGAAATCAATAAGCCAAAATTATCAGTTATTTCCATTATTGACTGATCCATCACTTTGCTTTTTTAAACATTTAAAAATCAAGCATTTATCTGTGTCGAAAAACCTGAAGACGTCAAAGTGAGGTCAAACAGAGGAAGCAGGAAATCGTCACAGTTGAAGAGCCTGAATCGGCAAAAAATGAATGGCTTACAAATAGTTGTCAAAATGTTGGAAACTTCTGAAGATTGACAAAATATTTCATTGACTAATCATTTCAGCGCTCGTCAATGAGGAGATGTTGACTAATGCTGAACTTTTGCTGGAAGTTACAGTATGTCAACATCAGTCACATTCCAAACAGCCGAGGGGGAAAAGCACGTCTCTGATAGTATGTCACAAATATATATGTTTGATTTTAAAGAAAAGCTTGAATAGCTCCTTAAAATCATCTGGACACCACGTCGTTTACCGCAAACACACAAACAGGAAGAAAACAGCACATTTGTTTGGGGCTATTTTCAGCTGCGGATTAATACAAATGCGGTGTGAGCAGAATTGTGTTTGTGGCGCAACAATGTCTCACTGATCAGTTTGTAATGATTTTTGGATAACAATGGAAGAATGTTGAGGATGATTAGAGGACGAAGGTGTATCAGCATTTAGCTACACGGGAAATATTTGTTGAAGGATCAATTCACTGTTGTGTTGTTTTTTCATGGGATTCATTGACAACAAAAATAAAGAACAACACCAGACTTATCATTTAACTATTACTCCAGGCAAAATATCACATATAAATAAGAGTTTACAACTTATAAAAGTACAGCAGCTTCAATCAATATTTGACTTTGCCTGGAATATGAATAGAGGCTGCAAGAGCCACATTTGGTGGGGATATATAAACACTTTCACTTTAGTGGAACTTGTCTGAGCGTGCAAAAACGTAGTATGAAATCTGATATGACACTTGACAGATAGAAAAGGGTGATGAGACACTTGGTGGTACAAGTTTTCACATAAACAACCACCTCCTCACTCACTCGCTCAGTCCCCTCCTTTTAGCCATTCACAGCCACACTTCCTCCAACAGCAACCCCTCACTCCCTTAAAAAAAAAAAAAAAAACCTCTCTGCCATTGGCCGCCCTGAGTCGCAGGGCCGTTTTCAGGAATTTGTTATTGTGAGTGATCACAGAATTCTCAGCAACTCAGGTTTTCTTCCAGGAACTACGATCCACTGAGCCTGTGCAAACACACACATGCTCCTTCACACACACATACACACACACACAGTCACACTGTGTGCGCATGCTAGCCCACGCACATGCACATTACTTGGCAACAGGCTAAGTAAGTGACCCACACATTAAGAATACAGCAGAGAGGCCTCATTGGTAGGGGGGTGGACAGGCGGGATTCCTTCCTATGTGTTGTCCACCAATCAGTGCAGGCAGAGTGATAAACACGGTTGTAACAGGATCCTTGCAGCACATTGTGTTCCCTCTCCACCAGAGGGGAAAAAAAAAAACAAAAAAAAAAACTAGCCTCTCCTCACTTCCTGCAAACAGTTAATCTTCTTGTTTATTCTATTCTGAATTTACGGGAACTTAACATCTTCTTCAGGCATAAATATCATACTGGCGTCTCTCCCGTGTGTGTGTTAACAGAGAGGCCAAACAACAAAAGGATCAAATAAGCAAGGCTGACCAGGGGAGTGAGTCATAGAGGCTGGGGACACAACATGAGAGGTACAAACTGTCCTTGTCTTTATACAGAATGGGGCCAGTGGGCTGCCAAGTAAACTACCCTCCTCTCCACAGAGCAGGCATGCATCCTGGAAAAGTACTATGAGCAACACATTGTACCAAAAGTTGTTATTTCTGTGTAGCAACCCAAAACCTCCCATAAAAAGGCATAAAATGATAGGTGTGTTGTTAAGACACCTAGTTACTCAGCGCCGTCTTATATTTTAGATGCTAAAAAGTGAAAGGATTAAAAAGGCAACGTGTAAATCTGGCAGGGTCACGCAAATGTTCTGAACTCAAGTGCTCGTGATAACCTCCTAACCTCCGCCCCACCTCCATCCGCTCACTACCAACCGAGCCTGTTGAATCTGGTTGAGCTGGGAAGAAACTGAGGGTAGGGCAGGAGCGTTTCCGGTCAGGGGGCGGCGTTTGTTTACCAGCCGCAGAAGCAGCATGGCAGGAAAGAAGTGTCATATTACAAACCGAGGCTCATTTAGTCAGTTAGCTAGTCAGCTGACCAGGGCCTCTCCTCCCCTCACCACGTAGTGGCCCTCAGGCCGCTTCACTCAGTGAAACCAATAGTTTTCTTTTATTACTCAGCAAAGGACAAAAACAACAAGCCCGGGGAGGGCCAGGCATTTAAAGGTCACGCTTGCTGGATCTGCTTCAAATGGAACACTCACTGATTCATTAACTATAACGAGACCACTCGAGCAAACCTGTAAGTCATTTCAATAACACAGCTTTGAACAGCCGGCGACGTCAAGAGTTTTAACAACAGTTAAATATTTTTGTAGTTTCTGCAGAAAAATGACTCAGACTCAACGTCACTGGAGAAAAACATGCACCTTTTAAGTCATTTTCAGCAAAATAAAACAGATAATTTACATGGAAAAACAAATGAACAAACCCACAAAACTCCAGCTCCACCTCTGCGCTATGGAGCATTTTAGTGTCTTTCACCTCAGTGTTTTGGTTTTACAGTCCACAAAACACATCTTTACTGTTTGTTAAACTCATTGCTTCCAAATGAAATATATCCAGTAAACCCAGAAAAGTTAGGAAGAAAAGTTTGTAACTAGCTGGTGAACACGGGGGAGCATTTAGCTGATTGGTATTGAGATGGTGGAGACCAAAACAGAACTAAAAGGAGAGTGGATATCGTATTTGCATTCATCAGGTGGCCACAAACATGACACCAAATCAGTGAAATGCTGCTTCGTGCCTGCAGGATGTGTAGACAAGCAGCTGTCACCATAATAACTTATATAAAGAATAATGTGAATATTCTTAACATTGTCATCAGATAGACCTTTCCAACAGGAAGCTGAAGCCTTTATATTGATCTACGCTCTCTTCAAAGCAACCAGACTTTATGGGCAAATAATGCAATTTTACCTTGCCTACCACTGGTGGATTTGTAGACAGCAATATTTAGCCTCCTATTGTAAAGAGCTGTCTGACAGCCAGGTAAAGCAGTGAAAATATTAAATATAAGGGCTAAAATATGTTCTGTTGCTGTCCACATAAGTGCATAACTTAGCTTCAAACTAGGTGGTGTTGTCCACCATGTACTGTTGGTAATACACCGACTATCAGTAAATACCTCATAAAACACCACTTCAAATAACATGAACTAATCCTTTAATAGACGCACTCCACCACGAGATAAAGTAACCAAAGCTTAAGAAAATACGGACCTATTACACACAACTGTACATTGTTTGCAATGCTGAGAATGTGAGACATTACATCTTTACACCCATATAAAATATACTTGTGATTTTCTTTAGGGCATTAAGGTAATAAAAGCTGTTGAAAACCTGTTCCACCCAGTGGAGTATGAATGGGCACCAATTCAACTCTGGCTTGCTGGTGCACGATATTCTGAAAACATCATGTTGTCTTTCCTGAGAATTGGCCAGAATCGCTCACAGAGCGGCTGGATTCAATTAGAAATGTTTGTGTCCTTTGTCAAACAATGCCATATGGCTGGAGACAGTGTGAGCACTTTGTGGGGCTTGCTGTGCTGTGAACAATAGCTCGACCACTGAGACACACATTGTACCACCAAGGAGAAGCATGCAAGGACCGAGACCAAGGAGAAAAGCATGCAATTTCTGACAAAAAGAGTAATTCATATTGTGGGAGAGAGGCATGCAAAGCAGATAAAATATGATTCATTTTCCCAGTTTCTGCTGGCATCATATGACAAACTAAAATCCCCACTGGGGCCGTTCATTATCAGCTCGTCCAATAGTACCTGGTTTTGCCTTTTTCTGCAGGAGGAGCTGAGGAAGACCTGGAGGGAACTCTGGGCTTAAGGATGGTCATGGGAGAGTAGTCAGGCACAGGGATGGAATAAACTCTCTGGACCACCACCTCCACGTCCTGCCCCACACAGCCTGCCTGGCCCAGCCCCTCAATAGCTTCCAGGAGAGAAAGGCAGCGTCTTGTCAAAACTCCTGAACCTCCAAGGCTGCAGAGAGCTTCAGAGACAGTCGTCTGAAGGGGAGAAGGAGGAAAATAACAGTACTTAACGTAAATGACGTTACTTTAGAACAATTAGCCAGCAGAAAATGACTCTGAAGGTACTTTGAAATCCATAATTCTGAGTAATTTTTAAGCCAAAATGCTGGTTTCAGTTTCTCAAGAAGGACTGCAGAGTTTCTTATTCAGTTTAGTTTAATTTAAGACGATCAAGACTGGATTTCAAACTCAGACTTGGAAATTAGTGATTTTTTTGTCTATTTTCTGACATGAAATAGATGATTACTCCGGTGGTTCTAAATCTGGGGGGGTCGACAATTTGTTGTGGAGAATAAAATAAAACATAACATATATACATATACATATATAACACACATATATATATAACATATCGTAGCAAACAGGGTGGAGGAAGGAAGGAAGGAAGGAAGGAAGGAAGCAGCTCTCAGCAATATCAACCCTTTAATGAGGGGAGGCAAGATCTATATAATAGAGTATAGTGTGTTTTTATACATGTTAACCAGCCCAGTTACCTCAGTGATATGAGAATGTATTAACTCTGTTATTGTTCTTTTAGGCCTGAAGAAGACTGGATGTGAGAGTGCTCTTATTTTAAGAAATCTAAAATCACGAAACCCAACCTGATTATTCCAGGTGGTTGTGAATCGAAAAGGTTGAGGGCCTTTTTCTCTACTTAGAGAAAATAGTCAGCGTTAATAATGTAAAAAAAACAGTCCTATTCCCCTTTAAGACCACAGACAAACAATCGAGCTATATTTCTACTTGGACAGATTAGTTATGTTTCTATACAAGGTAAACATCATACTCAGGCTGTAATTAATGATTCTTTCATCATGTAATCTAATGATTATTTTCTTTTCTCAAATCTGCAAATTACTTCTTTTGCCTGACCAGCGGCCCTAAAACCAGAGGAGAGAAAAGAAAGAAAAGCAGCTGGAAGCAGGTTAGCTTTTCTTGGCACCATTATTGGACAAAATACTTATAATTTTCTGTTGATAAGCTAATCAATTAATGGATTCAGCTCTGCAGCGTAGCGTAACACAAGTTTATACTCCGTCTGTGCACATGCTAACATCACTTTGGCATGTATTTGGCATGACGCGGTAATTTGCATATAGTGTGTAGTCCGCACAGATCATGACCTGACATGAGGCGGTGTGTCCTGCATCTGCAGTAAAAAGGAGGGCGTGAGCGATGGCGCTGTATTTTTCAGATGTTATTCAATCACTGCCAGCAGTATGTGGTTCACTTCATTTCTATTTGCTCAAAGCAAACAGAGATTCAGAGGAAATCAAACTTACATGTCAAGACAACCACTTATGATTTCCCAGCAGTGGAGATTGAATCCACCTGTTTCTGATTGATGTGGGTCAAAGACTGTTTATTAGTGTTTGAACACAAATATTTTTAACTGAAGCTGATGTTCGCGCATTTGCACCTGTGGTTTAATGAATTTAAAAAGGACTAAGTTCATATTACACTTCTGAATATTAAACAACAACGAGCTTCCTGATGTGTCATAATGCAAATATGGGTTTTTTTTTTGTTGTTTTTTTTTTGCACATAAACAACTAAACCTAAGTAGAACAGCAACCTTATGGCCTGTAGCCAAACCCTGCACACAACATACTGTGGCTGTCACCACCAGCTGTGTTTATATGCTGCTTTACTGGACTGATGACATTTTTCTGTGGCTGAGTGTGCACTGAAACAAAGGTTACTTTAAGGACCTACACAAACTATAATGTGCAGCACTAACCACAGTATGCTGTACACAAAATTAAATGCTATTCATTCTGATGATACCAAGGCATACAGACCTGTTTGGCACTGTTCTCCTCTGTGGTCCTGCACACCTCCAGCAGTCCAAATGTTTTGCACAGAGAATATGGACTGCACCTCTGTGCTGAGAGCAGGCCTCTAGGAATGAACATGTTGGCTGCTTTTGAAGCGGAGTAGACTTTCTGGCTGAAGTGCGTGTTCAGAATAATATCACAGCTGAAACCCTCTATGGACAGACTTTGCCTGCAGAGAGATGAAGTTCATTGCTTTTAGATTTCTGTGCTTTCGTTGCATTCGACATCTTGACTGTGCTATTTCCTACTGCACGATGCAAAATTTGATTTTAAGACCTTAAGTTCATCATGAAATTCGACATATTTTAGGTGTTGGGCAATGATAAACAGTTTGTTTTGTGATCGTGTTGATAACAGATGCAAGAACTCAGAGTTTACGTTACATTACGTGGAATGGATTATTGCACAAACGTAGGGGGGCGAGAGCTCGAGACTGCTTGAATGTCAGGCTCAGATAAGATACCAACCACCTCCACAGGTCTGTTCACTAGGTACCACCCAGCACAGAGCACAAGTTCAAATATGTTAAACTTTTCACATATATACACGACGGATGCATTTGGTAAAAGATACATTTTCCATGTAAATGAGGCTCTTAAAAGGCTACACCTCGCAGCGCCTGCACAGCTTGATTAAGACACTTTCCAAACGTGACATCATCTGTGGAAAAATACTTCACCGCCCGTCTCAATCAAACGCGCTGAGAGCTCGCTCTGTGAAAAAAAAAAAAGAAAGAAAGGAAAAGCAGCAAATCAAATGCAAAAGACTGCATATGTGTGACCTGAAGTGCTCCTGCTGTGTCGGTGTTTTAATCTGAACCGTCACCAGCTCAGGTTTCCTGATTATCCGAGATGCTGAACATCTCTGTAAACTCTCAAGGGAAACATTTGTTGTGATGCACTTCAGCCCATTAAAATAAACACACACACGCACACACACACACACACACACACCTGAGTGGTATTGAGCCTGAGAATAAAAGCACTTGAATAAAGGCCAGATAATTATATGGCAAGATGTTTGCGGTAAGTTTGAGTTACGACCTAATTTTTTCCACGTGAGATGGATAATAGGGTGTTGATGGCTTATCATTGACTCAGAGCCAAACACACTCTGTGACTGGAACTGCCATACATGTCGCAGCTCGTCTCCGATCTGTGTTGATAGTAACACCAGAAGAAATCAAGCGCAAATTTGTTTGAATGTGCAGCGAAAACATGAGGGAATAAATTACTCAGAAATCACATTATTATATACACCGGAAAGTCTTTATGCGATGATATGGTCATTTTGGCGGCTGCGGTTTGTTGTTTTATCAAACTGCATTGCATTACGCCGGCTGGCGCTTCAGATATTTAGTCTAAAGTCGCTGATATAAATGGTTTAGTGTAAACAATGAGTCCTTTGACAGAGAGCACTATTACTCATAATTAGCTATAGATATTTACTTAGATAATTATTCAAATTTCTACCACACAGATTATAAAGAGTGTGGATATAATTATGCAAACATTTGTCCAAAGTGCCGCCTCTTAGCAGAGTTTAGTTGATACCTGAGACTGCCTAAATAAACAGATAATTATAATGTCATCCTTTCCGCAGAAGTACTCATCATGGCATGTTACTGTCCCTGTCACTTTACTGTACATACAGTTCCTGGTTCTGTATGATTTATCATTCACCTGCAGACACCTGGATGACTCATTTATTAGTCAATCAACTGCATATTAATCCAGCGGGTTTGTGACTTGATCATAATATCAGTCATTCATCAAAGAGACGCACTGTACCACACGCTGGCAGGTTCTGAATTGAAAAGCTCTAAAATATTCTGGCCTTTCTATAAATAATATAAACTGCTAATCAGACGAAATATGCATCATAATTTGAAACATTTTATAAAACAAACAGTTGAAAATGAACCGTTTTGAAACTCTGCCACCTTATTTTATTTTACAGAGGAAAGCTTTCAGTGCTGGAAAGTAACAGAATTTAACATTAAGTACAGTACTGACGTACAATTATGAGGTACTTTTACTTTATGCTACTTAATACTGCAACACGTCTGATGGAAATATTCTACTTTCTTCTGGCTTTTCTGATAACCTTAAATTCAGGAATTTATTAATGAACTAATAGTTAATAAAACATTATAATTATTGCTGAATATCCCATTTTGTCCTCTTTAATTATCTAATCTTTCTGTTTGCAACTTATTTTTCTTTGCACCAGACCAATGTCCTTGTACATGTGTAATTATGAATAAAGTGTGACTCTGACATGAATCTCCAGTAATCTGCACTTATAGTTTCAATATTTAAGAATGATTTTTGCTCATACTTTCTACATAGACCATTTAATGCTTTTACTTGAAAGGTTTTCACAGCGTTTCATTGCTACTTCCTCACTTCCTTATATAAGCAGTAGTAGTATATATGATATATGTTCTACTTTTTCCACCCGTGTTCCCTCATGTGATGCTTATCAGACCACCATCTGATGAGAGCTGAGTAATCAGTGAACCGCACACTGTAATGCTACAGGAGCAGAACGTACTGTTCATGGGAACAGGTACAGCAACCACACACAGGAAGTGTGACCCATTGTGAACAGGTGAGTGGGCAGCTGTCATCATCAGACAGGTAGCCAGGTTAAGGAGTGGCTCGGGCTGCTGGCGTCACAGCTCGGTTGTGAATAATACCTGCAGGTATTTCCGCTCGGGCTTCTGCCCGCTCACAACAAGGCGTGGGAGGTGGGAGGAGCCAACCTACGCACTGCAGGAATCATGGGGGAGTGCGAGTGTCACACCGGAAACTGAGTGCTTTGAATTCCGTGTTTTTCCACTACGGCCTGTCACATAAGCTGTGTGAGTCGGATAAATGAATAACCTCTTTAGAAAATATTAAGCTTGTTGTCAGCTTTTCTTGGTTCTGACTGTTTTGTGATGATTTAGGGGCTTCTTTATTGAGTTGAAACACTGAGGGATTTTAAATATTCACCAAACGCTGTAACTTCTGAAAGTAATTTACACAAACAAAATGATTTAAGGATGGAAAGTAATTCTTTGAAAGAGTAAATGGGTGTGTTTGGTGGGGGCTTCAGTCTATCTTGTGATTTCAGGAATAGAATACAACAGGGAAGGAGAGGTGCTAAAGCCAGAGATACTCTCAAGCCGCCATGTGTTTTCAATCTCAGCCCTTTGGCTCCCTCCACTCTCTGCTCCCAAAAGCTCCAGAAAATAATCCTACTGTGTTTTTCCCCGGCTTGCTGGAAATGACCTAACTACTGCCAGGAAGAGGAATGTGAAGCATTCCCTGGAGCTGTTCGTGACGTCACAGCGCCGAGGAGGCCCCTGCGCTTCCGCCAGCTTGGATATTCCAGAGCACACTCAACCCCAAACTCCCAACAGCTGGAGTCAACTGCTGCCTCCCTCCAACTCCAAAACAATCCAAAAAAAAAAAAAAGAAGAAGAAGAAAAAACACACGCCCCCACCTCCCACCTCCTCCTATCCTCTCTGCCCTGTAAGTGAGGGAATGATCCTCACATCTGGATCTTTGCTGCTTACTATTGTGAGCTGGTAACTGCACATTTCTACACTAAAACCCACCAAATTATTGTGTTTAATCGTGATTTAAACTAAATGTATTATCATAAGTTTTTTCTGGGTTACATGCACATATTTATGCGTGGTATTCTGTCTTACAGTTTGCCTCCTCAGCATTATTTTGTGAGATCTCGTTGTCCTGTAGGTAGTCTCGCATTGCGTAACTGTCTTTTGTGTAGTCTGATCGTCTGCCAAGTGACAACTTAGCTAAAAATTAACACGAGGGAGATGCAAAAAAACTTTCACCAATCAGTTTATATTTCACAGAAATGTGTCACCCTACCCTTTGTCAGTCAGTTTAGCAGTGGTGAAAGGTAACTAAGTGCATTTATTTATTCTTGCACAATGTCAGCTGGGATAGGCTGCAGTCCCCCGCGACCCTGATACGGATAAACGGTTACGGAGAAAGGTGGATGGATGTACTTAAAGGTCCAGTGTGTCAAATTTAGGGAGCTCTAATTACGAACGTGACAGAATTATATTTTAATATTCATAACTCAAGTGTTTCATCGCCTACAAATAGAAAGACTAGTGATACCTTCGAAATGAACCGCATGCATGAGACCGCCACGTTTTACAGTAGCTCATACAAGACAAATTAACACTGGCTCCAAATGGAGCTTCTTTACACTCACCCCGAAACCTCACCGGTACGTCACTGTCACGTCACTTTAAACCCAGAAGCATAGCGATTTGCCCACCACTGGCTCAGATTTTTTCTTGGTTTATGTGCTTCTACATGTGTAAATATGCTACGTAGTTAATCTGTTTCCCTTTTGGCTGTTTTTAACGACAGTTAAAAGTAGTTTGCTGTTTCTGTGCCTGATTTCCGGCCAGCTCTAAAATGGCTCTGGTGGCCGTGGTGCACACAGAACGCGGCGCATCCGTGCACGCTTAAATTTAAGGGTACATAGGAGAGAGTGAAATCAGCAAATACAACCTAGATGCCACTAAATCCCACGCGTTGGTCCTTTAAGTCAGATTTTGAGGTACTTCACTTGCGTACCTCCATTTTATGCCAATTTATACTTGTACTGCAATTCAGAAGCAAATTCTTTTTACGCGACCACTTTTATCTGACAGCTGCAGTCGGGGTTCCTTGTCATGTTTCAGATGTTTATACACTGTTAGATCCATCAAAGAGAAATTCACCCTCTAAACTTTTCAGATGGTTTCATTTAAATAATTGTTCAAATTATCAAGCATTTCACGAGAACAAAGACCGAAGAAAAAGTCATAAAAATAAAAACAGATTTTTATTGTGGAACTGTTTTTTCCTTCTTTCCTCGATCATTAATCATCTCAGATTGGGAACGACTGCAGTAAATAAAGAAGGCGACGCATCAAAATTAAAAACTTAATATTGTCATGTGTAATCAAATCAGTCACAGGGGGTACTTTACTCCAGAACGAGTACTTTTACTTTGATACTTCATGTAAATTTTACTCAAGTAGGATTTCGAAATGCGGGACTTTTACTTTGAATTAAGTTTATATGAAAGAACTAGTACTTTTACTTAAGTTAAGGACCCGAACACATCTTCCACTACTGTATTTTGGATATTTTTACATGTTAAAACATTAAACTTTTGATTATTATATAGTTATACATTTCTAGCTATATATTTTGACCAGTTCATTTATGGGACTTTCATCCAAAGACGTTCAGCAACCTATACATGTATATAATATATTATTAGATAAAATTTTCTGTGTTTAATGGAGTTTAATTTACATGATGTGGGGACAAACTATCGTACAACTACTGCCGAGAAGAGTTAAATCAACCCCTGAGACAACTATTATGTCGTCTTTATTGCGGGAGTATTTACCACCAAGCTTATTGTCCTTGATTGCATTCAACTGTACGTACAGTTCCTGGCACTGTACACTTTAGCATGCCACTGCAGACACCTGGATGACTGACAGTTAATCCACTGTCATTGTGACTTGGTCATGTTAGTCATTTATCACGGTGATGTAACATATCAGACATTTGCTGACAAAAGAACACAAAGGTCAGAGTTTTCTGCACTCAGTAAACGCAAGTCACTTTAAGACCTTGCTGCACCAAATATCCAAACCAAAATAATTGAATAAAGTGGAACGTGATTTTCATTTAAATATCGCCTCCAGACAGATTTTACAACATTTGAAAATACTCTGCTTTGAATAACAATGTGTGTCTGATATGGATTTACTTATTTTCCCTCACTGAAACATCCAGAAACTAAGAATATATGCGAACTCTGCTCATTTTAAAGGCTCAACTGCTGGACACCAGATGTCCTCTGAGAAGTTCATTCTCAGTGTATATCTGCATCACAATTGTGTAAGTTGCACGCTGGCCCGTGATTGGTTTTCCAGGGGAGTTGTGATGTCACAAAAAACATGCTTCTATGTTCACATGATGAGCACAGAGAAACTCTGCACGTGCATCATTCTGCACAGTGGAAGGGGGACTTTAGGGGGCTGCATCCACTCACCATGGTGGATATATGTGGATGATATCTCCGGGCGCAGGGATGAGCTGGGATGCAGTCTCTCTGTTGAATAACACCAGCATATGAGCTCTCTTCTCAGAGACAGGGTTATTGTGTCGGTGGCCCTCTCCGGGGGGCTGGTGGTGCTCGCAGTGCGCCAGTTGCATGCTGCACTCCTCCTGGACCTCCAGCACCTCCAGCACTAGTACGCCAGGCTTGTCCGCTGGAGAGCAGAGCAACAACAACACAGATGTTGAGTGTGTGTCCGTTTCAGCGCGCTGGCCTCTTGTGTGTCTGCGTACAAGAGCACACTCGCGGCGCTCTCACGGACTCTTGCTCTCTGTGGGACTCATTACACGTTATGAGAGTAATTCACTTTTAGCATCAGAACAATTCGCACTGCATAACTGTAAAAGCTGTGACTGACTCAGGCTGAGTTGGATAAGAAGCGCAGTGAATCCCAGTGGGTGAGTGTGCAAATGTTTGGAATATTACCACAGCACTGACTGTGCTTTTGGCCAGAACAATAAAGTCGACAGAGAGGAGCAAATCAAGACAATCCCTGAAGCTATAAATTAAACCGAGATAAGAGAGCAACCCGGCAGCAGGCAAATTCTTTGTGCAGAGTTGATTGCACCGAATCGTAAAAAAAAAAAAAAAAGTGCAGCATAAGAGCATGCAGTCAATGTAGCTCAGTGTCTGCACACCTTAATGATCCCTGAAAGAGGCCAGAGGGGGAATTTTAATTAAAATAAATAATATCAAAGGGATTGCTGCAGAGCTATTATGTTTAAACCTGCATTTGTTCAAATGTGAAGTGTGGAACTTGTGCATTTACGTCTTACGTTACTAAATCATCAGAATGATGACTGCCGGCAGCTGGCCAAAACTCAGATAATACTCCAGTCTTCCTCTTGGCCTCTAATGATCTGATAAGTCGGACATCAGAGCATTATGTCAGGAAATAAGTGACGGTCACGTGTGCATGTGTGAGCACACTTACTAAACAGCTACAACAAAGATAAACCGGTGTCCTACAGCAGCACGAGTGAGTCGAGTAACGGTGATGTTACTGTTAAGAATTTACCGGGCGACAAATAAAAACTAACTTCTTCGGAAAAAGTACAATCGAGTGTCTTCAGTGCAAAAAAAAACGAATATTGATTAGACACTAAAAATAGTGAACCTCCACGCTTTAACCCCAGATTTAACTCTTTATGCGTCATACTAATCAAACCCTCAACTGACCACAAAGTTAGACTTAAGTGGGTGTTTTGTTTTTCCACAATCAACTGTCACCTTTAAGCCACTTGTTTGTGTCCTATAATAAGGAGAGATTTGACAACTAAAGAGCACAAGTGCTTTGGTACACCACGGAAAGGAAAAAAGAAAAAAAAAAAAAAACAACACACAGACCTAAGTAAGCAGTTTCCTGTCACCTACATATTGAGTTCACAGTTCAGAGAAGCAGTGCATAACGTACAGCCGGCGCTCCCTCAGCGCGGCCTCTACGTTCAATCACAAAAAAAAAAAGAAAAAAAAGAATCACGCTTGCTCAGAGACTTTCTTCATCCCACCCACAAATCAACGTTCATCATTAGACGTGAACAGTGATTCGCAGGTGTAACTGCAGTAGGTTTGCGTGGATCACCTGTCGTTGCTGTCGAGGTGTCAGAGACGCGCTGGTGCCTCCAGAAGCTGACGGCTGACCTCTGTCTGCGCTGGAGTCGATTCAGCCTCTCGGCGAGACCTCCGCTGTGCAGAAGTAAATAGAGGATGTCACTTGAACATGGCTGGAACATAAAGTATGTGCAAAATCGTTTGTGTCAAAGAAGACAGATAGCCATCTGTCAGATTTGAATGGGGGGGCTCGAAGGTGGCAATGACATTTAGCACCCACATCACGGCACCAGGTGTCCCTTTCATGATCAGTTCTGCCGTGGAAACATTACCGCCAAAGTTTGACTGTCATCTGGTAGAAAGTTACATGTCTTTGTTTGCTCTTATTGTGAGGCAACACACCTGATGTTTATAATAATGTGAGGCAGAGATCTACCAGATCAGTATTGGGCTTTCGTCAGCGACACATTAAATAATGATGTCTTAATTAAATTCTGTGTTTTACGTTGTGAAAAACAAAGCTGAACATCCCCGATGTGACTTTTGGAAACATTCAAACCTTTGAAATTTCCTTCTCTTCTTAGCAGAGTCTTCAGGAGTCTTGGACTGCCTGTCGAGAGGTTTCTGAGGCGTCTGCAGCATCGCCTGAGCAGATCTGACCCAGTCACTGACCGACCTTTTGCTGCCCTCACCAGTTTGGAGAGGAAAGCTCTCAGAGTCCAGTGTGCTTGAGGTCATCATGTGGCCATCAGTCACATCGTCAGACCCAGAGCCAGAGATCTTTAGCTCACTCTCCTAAGGATAAAATAATAATAACTGATTAATTTATCTAAAGAAACATTTTAACACAAGTGCTAAATCACAAGACAGTACGTATCAGAGGCAATATTTTAGATATTTAAAATGACCTGAGCCTTCAGTAAAGTAACCCTTGAGATCAAATAAGATCAATCAATTCAATACCAAAGTGGGTGGATATGGTACACTGACACACTGTCAGGCTGATTAACTCAAAAGATATGGTAACAAAACAATCTTTTTTGCTGCATCACCACTCACTTCACCTGAGGGAATCAGTTCTCATGGAAAAATCCACAAGTAACCTGAGTTCCTGTCATGTGCAGACAAGACCAGCATACCAGGATCTGTCAGCCAACGTGCTCTCTTATTTGAATCAACTTGACCCTGCTAGGCAGCATGCCAGCAGACGTCACACTCTAACCAGCTACAGAGAATAAGGAACACTATGTTCCTGGCCCGGGCTCAAAAATGTTTTCACCCGGCACTGAAAGCATTGTAAGTACACAGCTCTGCGCAGCCTCATCCACTCGCATGTTCTCCTGAATAAATAGTAGTAAAATAGATGTTTATAGCCCTGTTCTGTTGACACGGCCCTGATCTAGCGCGGCCCTGATGCGGTGGAAGGTCGTTGACCCTTCATCGCGCCTCATCTGGGAAGAGTCCATCCTCCTTGGCCTTGAAATGCAAAGTCGCCCCTCACAGCTCCGCCTGTCCACTTTCTGCGTTAGTACAATAACACAGAAATCTGGCAGACTTTCGCCAAGTGAGTCAGAGGCACATTTATCAGGAGTAGTAAACTTGGACTGGGGTCTTCTGTTCTGTATCCTGTTAGATCCGGTTTGGGTTACAATTGGCAGTTTGTGAGCATGCTTTCCGGGCAGCACAAGAACTGAAACTGGGTTACATTTTGCTGCTCTGATGAGATCAAAATTTACTTATAATAAATGCTTTTACCATTACTTAACAGGCATTGAGTGATGAGCAATGAAACTGAAAATGACCATATTTCAATACAATCATATTTAAAACATTTAAGAGAGAGAGAGGGAGTGTGTTTTTCTCTAGGCCTCTGACCACAAGCCTCCTGCTCTGTTAGGTGATCTTAAATCTTGTTTGACCCCAGAGAGCTGATAGCAGCAAATTAAACTGTGACAAGAGGAAGTAGCTGGGTCTGCGGCAGTGATGTTAATCTGTCAGGCTTCCTCTCTGCACATAGCCTGCACACTCACAGCTTCTTCATAAGATACCAGTTACTTAAATTCAACTGGTCTCTTACAGTATAAGTGATTTTAATTAGCAGGCACAGTATTGTACCGTACTGTGCTGATTTGCATGATAACTGGCTTCCTCCTGTGCCATGCAGCTCAAGGACATTTTCATAAAACCGCTATCTACGTGTGTGAATCATCTCGGTAATTTGGCCACGTCTAGCTCATCCATGACGCGCCGTAGTCTGCGCTGCAGCGACGAAACGCCGTGTGTGGTCTTTAACCTGTGCAAAACACCTTCTTCACCACTCCTTATACATTCTCTCCATGCCAGCCCTGCCTTTGACAAACACTGCTCCTGAATGACTTCTGAGAAGGAACAGTCAATCCAAGCCTCCGTGGAAAAAGACAAATACATTCAGTGAACGAAATAGCGAGAGAAGCATGTGAAGCGTGTGCATCAGATCGCACATTTTAGTTAGCGACCGATCTGGTGATTATTTTATGGAACGATCAGGTTTGCAAATTTCTCAGAGCTCGAGCAGACGTCTTGAAAACATTCAGTTTGAAGAAATGTCACACAAAAACACTGTGACATCTCACAGCTGGAATAACCAAATATTCAATATTTCTGCATGAAAAATGACCTAACTGCCAATAGACTATGATGTTTTTGTCAGTTGATTGATAAACTTTGTTGCGGCTCCACAAAGTTTTTATTTCCACATACAACACAACTGAAAATGATTTAATTCTTTATCCATCTGTGTTTCAGAGGATCAAAGCAACTATTGTCTTCATTAAAGCAGAAAAGTTTCCTCATGCATCACTCACTGTTTTATTATCAGCTTTGGATCAGTGAATAAGTGGCACAGTTGGCGTCAGAGTTTTATTGCTACCTCAGCTTGTGAACTTTGACAGTTTGGAACATAACCTGAATCTAGAAAGGGCAAAGAGCAATGCTGGTTTGAGCCTGTAAAGGCCTTTTCAGGACATGCTGACTGCAACACTCCACCTGGTGGTGTAGCAGTTAAGCGTGCAATCAAAACACATTTAATAAAAACAACTAAAGACTTAAAATATCAAAAGTATGATTCTGCACCACTCTCAAACTTATGCACTCGTGCTTTGAAAGCCAAAACTTATCAGGTTTAACACACAGTCAACGGAAAATCTGCTGCCGTCTCACTGGACTCGAGGAAAAGTACTGACGCTCATGCTGCTACTTCTAGGAAAACTGCACACACTGGCAGTCAGCTGAACACTTTTAATTAAAAACATACACTCAAGGCAAACAGCTGTGTGCAGTTTAAGAGGTTGCGTGGCCCCATCTAGTGTTCATTCAAGCACACAACACCCTTGAGGAACTGCTGGTGTTAAACTGCCAGCAGACAGATCAGTCCATTATTACACTGGTGCTGATTTATGTGTCATATATTCAATGATTGGAACGCCGCCCTGATGCAGAAATGCGCCTGGTCTTGAATAAACCCAAAACTTTCCCCGCTGCTCATCAAGCTCCCCTGACTACCTGTGGCAGCCTGCATTAAATCCAAATCATGAATGCTTGCCAACAAAGTAGTCTCCGGTCCTGCACCCACCTACTTGAATGCCCTCATACAGGCATATGTTACCTGTGCCACCTGTACACTCAGGGCAATCCAATCTTTTCTCATCTGTTGTTCCCCGTTAGTGGATCACACCTTCTGTCCTAGCACCAACAGCAAGTGGACATTATAAATCTATGCGTGGAGTACTTGTTGCTGCACTGGCACGTCTGTGTCACACTGTACCTTGATCACTTTGGATAAAAGCATCAGCTAAATGACTAAATGCAGTGCCTAGATGTAACCATGTGGTTGTCTGGAATCAACAGAGAGCATCAGAATAAGTATGGTTCACTCACATTTGTAAGCTGCAGAGGTAAATCTTGTTTTCCATCTAAGGACTCTGACTCACAGTCAGAGATTTGTTGCCCACCGTCATTTTCAAAACCTTCCTCAGACCCGTCCAGATCACTGTCTGTGTCGATGACAGGAAGCTCTTCTACAGACAGAAACAAAAAGAAGTTGGATTGCTCACAAGTAGGGAAACTCAGGAAAAAGATAGTAAGTGGACACTGATTTTAAGAAATACGTCAACAAATACACTGATTCACATTACTGCCACAAGTTAGATGAGAAGATTGATACAATTTTTATGTCTGTACTGTAAATGTGAAGTTCTAACTTGCAGCTGGTTAACTTAGCTTAGCACAAAGACTGGAAACAGTGGGAACATGGGTAGGCTAGCTCTGTCCACAGGTCACAAGGTAAGTCTACTGACTTCTAAAACTCACAAACTAACATATCATATGTTGTGTGTAAAGTCTTAAATAACTTGTGTAGTCTGACACTTAATAACAAAGGTCAACTTTTTCTGCACATTAAATGTCGCAGCCTCGACAAGTCACAACACTCATTCACCTTTATCAGTGCTGAGCATGCACAGAGCTGTGGTGTAAGACTGAATGGGAGCCGCGGGTCTCCCTGGTCTCTGAGGACGCTGTTGTTGAGCAACAACTCTGGACGCATGCCGCTGCCGCGTCTCATCATCAGACTGTTCGCTGTCACTGGAGCTCCACGCAATGTTCACCGGGTCTTCATTACTGTGACCGGCACTCTCTGTGAAAACAAAAGAGCACATGAGAGGATAATAAATTATACAATAATGAAGAAAAGATAAGACACTTGTTGAAGAATCATGCATCTCCTGGAGCTGCCTGAACAGCGAATACAGTGATGAATAAGTTATTGAATCCCTGGGAAGTGTTTCATTTTATACCGGTGCAATATAACATGGTGCTAAAAGAAGATAGTCAGCTGGCAGGGAGCCCATTAGACGGTGGTTAGATATCAGACTGGAATTATTCAGGATGAAAAAAATGACTTATTCTCTACCAACCTGAGCACTCAGACTCAGTTTATATTCATGTGTCCACACCACTACTCTGTCCCATCCAGTGTCTGATTTAAGAATATAAGAAATTAGGGGTGAGTATTGTCTGAGGTTAAACAAATTCCCCTTTCTTATAAGATTTATTTTCTACAAAGGAGATGTGACTCAAATATTAAACAAGGTTTGGACATAAGCAGCCGTACTTTTCCTGCATTAAGGAGTATAAAACAGGCAAAGCTTTCACCACGTCACCATTTTTGATCATGTGTGGTACAGTATGGACAGATTTCGGTTGAGACCAAACACATCAGACGCAACTGTTCAGACCAAACATATAATTTCATTTAGAGTGTGAGCATGCCGTAAATATACAACTTAACCAAAACACACCATCTCCTGAAGACGTGAATGTGTTTGTTCATCCTTATGTGTCCATGGTGTGTGCTGTCTCAATCCTAATGCATGTTGGGATAGACTGTAGTCATCAGTGTAAAAAAGAGAATGGATGCATGCATATTTATTCTCCAGGATGAGACACATTATGGACATGTATACACTGCAAGGAAGGGCTCTACTTGTGACTGAGTACATTAAGTAAAGTGTTGGGCAGGTTGCCACCCTGACAACCGTTTAACAATATGATCACAGTGACGATAAAATATTAATATAATGCACAGCTCTAATTAGAATAAAGTGAATATTACCCAAAGCAGACAGTGCCAGGTTTCTTACGGTGGACAGCTTCCTTCCTGATGACTTGATGCTCTGCAACAAAGACGAGTATTGACAATGTTAGAGCAGCAGGAGAATGAAGCATGAGACTTCAGGTGATGTTTGTGTTATGTCATGTCATGCCTTTATCCCGGGACTGTCCACAAAGCTGTCTCCACACCTCTCCCAGCTCTTGGCAGAGGACACGGATGAAAGTGATGGTGGCTCTCTCTTCACTTTCTGAAACTTATTTTCGACATCATCCGGGAAGAAAACACACTTTATGTCCTTGTAGTGTCTCCTGCGCTACAAAGATAGACAAACAGCCAACGTCAACACGTTTACCATCACTGACCTGGTGTGATATTTGTGACTATTTATGTGTCTACTGTCATAACAAAGTAACTCTAACTCATGCCTGGCTGACAGGTAAACTGCACTGAGAGGTGGGCGGGCACTGCTAAAGCTAACTAGCCTGTAGCTTATGAAGTAAACTGGCTAGCGAGTTAGCTAGTCAGCTAGCTGGCTCGTTAGCAGGTCTCTTACCTTTCTGGAAGACATGGCGACAAAATAAAGTGCGTTTATGTCACTGCTGTAGTCTGTGTGTGTGTTCACAAACACGTTATCCAGTCAAATCATTTTTTAAATTAACTCATAGTTGTGTAACTGCGGTTTGCCGGCGGTTACTACCTCTCTAGTCTGCAGACGAGGCTAACTAACGTTGCTAACTAACTGTTGCTCAATATAAAGGGGTGTGTTTGATTATGGAACAGCGTGGGCCGGAGGCAGCGGCACACAGTGTGAGAACAGCATGTTCAAAACGTGGCCTGTCTGCAATGATGGAAAGTAACTAATTACATTTTATTAATTAATTACATTATCCGGTACATGTATTTTTGCTGTTTGAACTTCTCACTTTTCTGCTTATTTTATTATATGCATATATTATTATTATTTATTTGTTTATTTATTTTAATTATTATTATTTACAATTTATTTAAGTTTTTGTGAGGACACAGAACTGAGGCATGTGCAGGTCATTGACCACAAGTGGTCCAGATAGAAGAAATAAATGTACACAGTGCAATCTCAGTCAGTGCAAATGGTGTATTAATGTCCGTATCCAAGATCAATAGTGGCTGCACAGAGGGGAGTCATTATGAAGTGTAATGGCGATGGGCAGGAGTGACTTCCTTTCTTACAGTGGAGCTGCAGGAGTGTCCGACTGAATCTGCTCTGTTGTTTCATCAGCAGGTCGTGTAGAAGATGTCAGCTATTGTCCATCATGCTGAGAGGTTTACGGAGCATCCTTCTCTCTAAAACCAGCTCCTTCACTGCTACACTCACCATGCAAGAAGGAGCGCTACCACAGGTCCTTCATTCCAACACCATCATGACTTTTTTTCTATACATTTGTTATTAAGGAGTAATTTCTTACCAACCTTTATACACGCTGCTTTGAAGTGAATTTATCTTATTTTCACAGCAGCATTAGCATTTTTACCTTAAAAGTATGTCTTCAAACACTGCCCGTGTTTCTTCAAAGGACCCTTAATTTTCTGAAAACTGAAGGATGATGTGCTTCACCAAAAATCTCTATTTTAGTCTCATCTGTCCACAGGAAATTCTCCCAGGAGGGTTTCTGGCTTCTTCAGGGAAGTTTTGGCAACTCCAATCTGGCTTTCTTTATGTTTCTGTGTCAGCAGCGGGGTCCTCCTGGGTCTCCTACTATATCATCCCTCTTCATTCATATTGCAGTGAACAGTCACAACATGAATGGATCGAGGTCTGTTATCCATTATTCAAACAATCCATCACTGCAGTCTTTCGTCCACACCCACAGAGATTAGCAACAGTGTAAACTTCTTCACAGTGTTGTTCACATTGGACACAGGACCATGAAGATGAAGAAAAATCTTGGTTCTCAAATCCTCAGGACAATTCTTTGCTCTGCTTTCTTTCGTCAGTGCTCAGTGTGGTAAACGGAGACACAGCACACAAAGGTTGAGTCAACTTTTCTGCATTTTAACTGGTTCTAAGTGTGTTTTCCACGTTGGCAGCACCTGTGAATTACTACAGGAGAATTCTCTGTATGAAAGGTGTTAAATAATCATCTTTTGAAACACTAACACCACCCTACAAGACATAAATTATTGATAAGTTACTGCAGATAAACGTAATTTAGTTCTTATAACTGCGACTAAAGCTAGTTGCTCTTGTTGGGGGTGACATGACAACACTCCCGTGGACTCAAAACGTAATTTTATTACAGCAAAAAATCCATCCGAATCTCAACATCTTTCAAATAGCAGGTTAAACATACAAAAAGCTCACTTAACATACTTGTTTTTTATTAAATATGTAAAAAGCAGGTCAAGTTATTCACAAATAAAATGCAAACATGCAACACGTTTTTTGGGGAATGCATAATGAGTGGGACATGAAAAAAAACATTTACCATTCATTAATTATTGACAGTACATGTTTACATTCCTTTTTCATTTACACAATAATAATAATAATAATATATGACTAAAGCATTATGGTGCACTGCCCAGTTCATTATTAGTAAATGCAATATTAAGAAAGGGTATACAATGTACTTACTGGAATATAGGATGGCAAATTACTCAGTGAACCGACTTATCTCCCTAAGACCTGTGGCTTAAAGAAAAACAACTCTGAATCTGAACAGACCACAAGCTCCAGCTGAGGTTTAAAAACTTAAAATGCTGCATCATAATAAGACTAGTCCACAATAATGTTTCTTCCTTCCCTATTTTTATGTTATGGCATACCAAGTAAACTATATCACCAAAAACCACCTTGTATGGTGTGAATGAACACATCGTTGAGCACACTGATTATCTGAAATCTTGTAATTTGTGATGGCAAACAGTCATAAATTGGCATTATACTATTTATTCACAATTCATTGAATGTGTTGTCCTCCTTCATGAGGATGCAATGCACTATTTCTAAGGCTTAATAATAACAATAATAAATATGGTGAGGGTCTATGGACAGATTGTCCAGTACAGAGTCAAATGTCAGTGCAACATATGGAAGGAGGTTAAATAAGAGCTACTACGAGCCCTTTCAGGGCTTTGCTTATTGCATTCTTGTGATTAATATTGTTGATATGCAAAATAAAAACCAAAAAATAAAATAAAATAAAATAAGGACAGAAGCTGGGAAGTTAACACTTGCACTGACAGATAACAGTTACCTGTCTAAACTTCAGCATGTCATCACATCTACTGTAGGCTTTGAATCGACTTTCACCACCCGCGCACAGTCCTTGGAAAACTCCTGTGATGGTCTGAGCTTGTCTGTCACAGCAGTTCACCAAAAGTCACAAAAAACATCGAACAGTGAGCAGAGGGATACAAAAAAATAAAAACTGTGATGGTGCTTCTATTCAGGAGGTTTGCTTCATGTGCTCAGTCTTTGAGGACAAAAAAATGAAACCATGAGGAAAAATTAAAATCCTTTAACAGTTCTCACATATTAAAAAGAAGGGTGTAACTGCGGTGAGGGATGATGGCAGTCAGTATTCATCCTGCTCCTCCTGCTGATCATCTGGTACCTCCTCGTGGGCTTGCTGGTCAACCTCCTGTCCGTCACCCTCAGCCAGCTCCGCTCCCTCCTAAAAAAAAAAAAAGAGGCATAAACAGCTTAATATCACTGCTCCGAGACAAACACATGATTACACACAAAGACTGAATTCTTATCTGTTTTAACCGCACAATAACTTCCACATGACTTTACTACCGGGGAGAAACAGCATCTGCTTGTATTTGTTGGTGTGCACTGCTGCAAAATCTTGCCTATCTTAGTCACGATAAAAACTGTCCCGATCAGTTCCTGGGGGAGTCACAGACTGACCTGTTCGTCTGAGGCGTAAAGGACCTCCATTAGCCGATCGACAAACGGGGCATTTTCTTCACCGTGTTCCTGGCACAGCAGCTCCACCTCTCGCAGCTTGCTGAAGTAGTAGTCCCGCTCCTTCTCCACTCCTTCCAGTGCCGACTTTAATGTGTTCACCTGCAGAATTAAACACACAAAACAACGTGGGTGTTAGTTCCAGGCAGCTGATTAACTCACAGAAATCCAGAGTAAGCTGCTTAATTGATTTATTCTATAGGCTAAAAATCAATAAATCTTTATCTAATCATTGTTTCTGATACATCACAAATGTTAGGACATGTTAGATCCCATTATATGTTCAATACTTTCGGGAGCAGGGGGTTTGCTGGCGTTTGGTTACGCTACATGAGCAAGTTCCAGCTCATTTTTAATCGTAGTTTTGTCCTTGGCTCGGATCTCAAGTGTACCCAACCAACAATGTGTACAGCCAGAATGACTGACTGTATTTGAATAACATGTGGGATTGCACAATAAAACAACTACATGATGCACAGATGGTTTTTATTTCACTGTGCAGCAGCTCCACATTTTAAAACAGACTATGAAAAGTCTATGAAAAGTATTCACCTGCACCTGGATTTCTACTTATTTATATATTTTTATGTTGCAGGTCTTGCTGTGTTTTTTTATGGTGGATGTACTTCTGTTGCCATGGTGCTCTGAACACTTCTGTGGTTTTAGTATTTTTAGTACTTCTTTCCTGTTTTTTCGACACCAATCTCCATCCATGTGGGTGCAAACATGGGCTTGGATCTATGGAAATTAGTGATTTGCCTTTTTTATGTTATACAGACTCTTGTAGACTCTCTCGTTTACGCTCGAGAACAGCTGTTAGCGCTAGGCAGCACTAGCATAATGTCTGTGGAAAGACCGGTGATCCATGCTGAGGTGAGGAGAAGAAGACAGAGCTGGATCTAAGCGCCTAGAGTGGAGCAGACAGTAGGAACTATGAGCCTGTTATCATGGAAAATGTAAGATCTCTCCCCGACGGCGCTAACCAGGCTACAGAGGGAGTATAAAGAGTGTAGCATCACAGAGACGCTGCTGAATGAAATCACTTCAGACTCCGCTGATAACTTTGTCTTTCAACTTGTGAGAGTGGTTAGGAGAGCAAAGGAGAGCTGACAGCTGACAGGGAGAGAGCGGGGGATGACACACAGCAAAAGTCAGAAGCAGGTCGCTGCAGTAAGCTCTCAGCCTTTCAACTAGGTGAGCCACCGTTTAGTTATATATGCCTAGTTTTCTGATCCGCCTTGTATATTGTGAGCCACTGTAACAAGTGAATTTCCCCAATATGGGACCAATAAAGTTATATGGCATATCATAAGTAAGATTTCAACATGCATCAGAAGAAAGGAAAAGGAAAAAATGACAGTAAAAGCAAACCTACAACCAACTAATATTATCTACCCGTTTAGGTAAATATTACTCCTGCCAGCAGTTATAGTCTCTCTGCATGAACTGATCTGTATCGGACTTGATTCTACATTTCTCTTTTCCACCGCTCTTCTTCCTCAAACCTGCTCGAGCTCTGTCATCTCACAAACAAACCACGAGTGACTGCCTGGACTCTCTTCAGGAGACAAAGATGGTGCCAAGGCACCATTTCTGACAGGCGTGTGATATATTTACACTCCATTTCCTCCACCGTTTAAATTTCACAAGCAGAATAGCAGTCACAGAGAAACACCAAACAGTAAAACGGTTAGTTAAAGCTTGTTAGATGTTGTCTTGCTCTGCACCAGCTGTGCTGCTGCTTCTAATGTGGATACACAGTCTACTGCATGAAATCGAGATCATTGATCCTGCCAACAAAGCAAACTGTACCAGTAGCACCAGTTACTGTCCTATGTGGGTCAAACTAGTCGTTATGGTGAAGGGGAAGGAGAGCCAGCCTTTGGTGTCAGAGATTAATAAACTGGCTGCAGAAAAATTAATAATGATGTACTAACAAGTAGCTGCGTCTGCTGGTTTGTATTAATAATAATACTAGCTGTGCAGCTAAACTATGTGTACAAAAATGTTGATGACAAACATACCCTGGTTCCGGTTTCTTTCTCCTGTATGATGTTGAACTGAATATCTTGGTGTTTTTGGATTAAACAAGCAAGCAACTGTCACAGTGGGCAAGGACACTATAATAGGCATTTTTCCTTATTTCAGAAAATAACTGCCAGATTCACTGCTAATTAAAGTAATCGTTAGTTGCCGCTCTATTGCCATCGATGCAGTCTTGTGAGCAACATGATAAAGACAATGTGGTGGTCTAAAGTTCGTCATCGGACAGTCAGAACAGTTGTGAACAGCTTACCTCCTCGGTAAGATGCGTGACCTGGGCTTCCAGTTCTTTCTCTCCTTTGGCAGGAGTTGATGGTACAGGGATCTTTTTGGCTGACGATGGTCTGGATGTCGGCGTTGAGGACTTGGGGGTTGTAGCGCTCGACCTCGACGCTCCTACGGCAGACAAAAGGTTTATTACTCGGGGATGGATGACAGCCAATGCCATAGTGACTGAGTTTGTCTTTCACAGGGAATCACTCACACTCTCACCAGGTACACAACTACACAAGCATGCCATGGTGTCTGCAAACATGTCAACAGCTGATGCTTACCTGCAGTGGGGGAGCTGGCTGCATGGTGGGACTTCTTTGGCAGGTTGAAGATCTGCTCACCGGGGTCAGGTGGGGGAATAGCATCCTGACCCTGTCTGGCTGCGACAGGGTCATACTCTTTACCATCGTAATTGGCGTCAAAGAACTTCTTGAACCACTGGATGAAATCAAGATTGTCCTGAAATCTGCCTTTGACCAGTTTCTCCACAGGAATAATCTGAATCGAGGTGGATGAAAAGAGAATCAAGTTATAAATTCATGCAGCTCCTCAAAGCAATACAGTGCAAAAATTCAGTTACAGATACCCTGAATGAGATTAAACAAACTCACCTTGTCCACATTCATCCTTTTGAAGGATGCCTGTAACAGCTTGAAATTGTGAATGTACTCGTGCTCCAACTTAGCTTGAAACTTGACCTTTTTAAGACTGATGCAGCCAGGGAAGAGCAGATCCATGAACTGGCAATAGGCAGCTCCTAAAGACATAACAAGTGTTAGTTGAGTAAAATTAGAAGGCTGTAATAAAATTACAGGCTAGGATTTATCAAGCCTGACAAAAATCCACTGAAACAAAAGAGCCTGGGAGACTTTTCTATGTCCACATCATTGCCCCTGTTTCCTTAAAAAGAAAACTATTAATTCACATTCTCGGTAACGTGGCTAATATTAACTTAGAGCTTTATCCAATTGAAAAGGAGGGCACCAGCTCAACCTGGCAGTGGGTCAACTATCAGATAACTCACAAAGAGAGTGCATAAGAAGTAATCTACATGAAATAAGTAGCCTACATCTTAAGAGAAAGTGTGCGTGTGTTTCTGTGGACGGAGAGTGACTGAAATTGGATTACTTGGTCACAGCAGGAGAACACGGCAGGCTTATTTATAGATAACTCTGCCAGGGAGAGGTGAGCGTGTTTCCACAGGTCGGGTTTGACTGCCAGCTTCCATGGGAATTTATTGAGTGTGCCTTTACAGGTAAGGATGTAATGCTTCCCATCTCTAAAAGAGGAAGGACTCTCATTGTGTTCTCACCTGAGGAGAGCTGCTCCACTTTCGTGTAGTTTAGGCAGAGAATATCGTTAACCCAGGCAGTGATGTCATGCCTGCTCATAGTCTCCTGGGTTATTGAGGTAGAATATACGTTGACCGCCATCCCCCAACTGCAACAGAGAAACAGCAGAAACGCTTAAAAACAGAAGTACAAAGTACCGTTTCCTCATGCCACAGGTCAGTTTGTAGCACAGTTTTCCAATAATTGATTTCAAAAGGTGGTAAAAACAAAGCAGCCATTCGCTGTGGATCTTAAACCAAGCACATAAACCACAGTACAAGTCACACAGGAGTTACAACACACACTGTATCCTCCCAAAAGACCAATTAATAACGATTGGAACGCTTCGACCAATTGTACAACCAGCAAATCAGGTCATGTTGCATTCAGTAATCACACATCAGGTTTATCTGGAAGCCCCACAGCGAGATCTACATCGTGATGTGATCTTTAGCATTTACCCACATGGCTGGACTGAGCCACAGAGAAGCACAAAATGACCCCTGACAACACCCGACCCCGTGCTGCTGCATGTCGTCGGTGCTAGTGTCCACTCTGGATGAATGAACTGTGGATGAACCTCATCTTCTTCGAGTGTGCCACCCCCGAGCACAGAGGACACTGTCATGGAGTGTTAGGCAAACAATGACACAAAGTAGTCAGGCTCCAATAAAAACACAAGTTCATTAAAGAAAAGATGAGGTCGGACTTGTGAGGCCAAAATGATATCAGTATACAATATTAGCTTGACAATTACTTGACTAGTATAAAATCTGCAGGGGCAGAATATCTGATTGTTGACTGTTATGGGCTATATATCTGCCAACTATATTCTTGATAATTCAATTCATTTGTTTATCCAAATATCAGAAAATGATGACATAGTATAAAAAAGGGTCATCACGATGACCTTCAAATATCTTTTTCTCTGTCTGATAAACGCATTGAATGTGTCAGTAAGTTTGTCGTGTTGCCAACTTTGCTACAGCTCTTTCAAAGAAGCAATGTGTGGGATTAAGTGGCATATCACAATGTCGGCAATGATTGCAACTCACTCGCCTCACTCTGTTCTTCCAAGCAGGAGAAACTATGCTGGCCGTGAAACACATGAAAAGTGTGAAAAGCCCTGGGCGAGTGTGTTGTTACTGTAGAAACACTGCTTGGAGGCATGGCGGACTCCGCCACAGAGGACCTGCAGCGTTTGTAGATATAAAAGACTCAGACTTGCTTGGTGATCAATTATTATAATAGTAATTATTGAAGTTCGAAGGAAAACATAATTATGAATATTGTATTTAATTACTGACACATTCTCTAACACACTGGATCTTTAAAAGATTTTCAGCACGTTCAAATTGTCTTCTTCTTCTTTTGGAAAACAGATTTAATATCTCCACACTTCAGGTTTTGCTTTGGGAGTACTGAAAATACACAGTATGTTGGTAGCACACATTTTTTGTAATACACCTCTATACTATATTAATATCTTGGTTGAAGCAGGCCTTGTGGGCCCTCTTTGAGTGTGTGTTCCTGAGATGTTTTAATTAGATTTTTACCTGCGTGGCTAACAGAAGTTAGATTAGAAAGATGTTACAATTTCACCTGCCTGCAAAACAGGGGCGTCTGGGGCCTGAGGGCACCTGCCCCACTTGGACTAAAGGATATTCAGGCCAACAGTATGAAGCAAATCATGTGCCAAAAAAAAAGAGAAATGCATCAGAGGACTCAAACCATGAGCTACAGATTAAACAGTGATGTGACAGGCAAGTATATCAACGCCTACCCAAGCATATATTTTAAAATATTACTGCTGTATAATAATTTGATCACTGGTGCTGAGAGAATTTAACCATTTATCAGCTTGACAAATGCAACAAGACTGTCTGTCAACGTGTGTGTTATACAGTTTGTGGACGTCATTAACTGATTTGACCATACACAAACTGGCCACTTCATTAGGTACAATCTGATGTGATCCAATAAATCCTGCTGTCACCAAGCCTGAAATGTTTCAGTTTTGGACGCTGACACTGTGACATTCATTTAAACTATTGTGTTTACTACTGAAGTTGTGGCTGCTGCATTATATTAAGAGGTATTTTAGAGGATCTGAATATTAGCATGCACGTAATAAAGTCAGTAATATCTGAATGAAGGCCACTGCAGCTCACTTCACTGATGAGCACCGGGACAGCTGCATTACAAACAGCCTCTCTTTATTGGCGACTGATCTGCTATTAAAATCATGCTAAATCATCACCAACGCTATCTGCCAACAGACAACCGGGCTATGCAGGGATACTAATAACAACAACAACCCTAAAGTTGGGCTATCGCAGCACTGCAGGGGCTAGCTACAGGCTCGGTTGAGTGGACCTCTGTGAAGGGAGGGAAGGAAGGAAGGAAACTGGGCCAGCCGATCTCATGTCAACAAAGCGGATGTATGAGCTGCTAGCATGCTTTGTTAGCCGGGCAGGGGTAGCCAGCCAGCCAGCCGGCCGGCCAGCCAGCCGACAACCTGGGCTGGGCGGATGGATTCAAACACGGGGTGGCGAAACCCGGGCTGCTTATGTGAGGTGAAAACAACACAACCGAAACACACAAACATGCTGATATTGGGGATGACTACGTAGCTGCTAAGTGTCATGTCACGATGGGGATATTTTAGCAGGAGCAGTAGCGGCGGCGGCGGCAGGAGGAGCAGCAAGGAGCAGCAGGGGCGTCTCGTCCGTGTATTCCTGTCATTTGACAAGCTGCACCTTTATACATTTCTACACGCCTCTTAAATCAAAATATCACCTGACAGCATTAACACAGGTGCCAGCAATCATTTACGGGGGGGGCGGTGAGGGAGGCTAGCTTGGAGATTTGCGCCATACAGAGAGCTAACATGACAGGAGAGACAACAGGAGGGGATGGGTGCGAAGCAGAGAACCAGCACACGACGAGGAAGGAGAAGAAGGAGAGGAGGAGGAGGAGGTGGTGGTGGTGGTGGAGGAGGCCAAAATGCAGGTTTCTGTCTGCAGCAGTGTGTTGTCTTTTTAAATATATATGTAGATTTTTTGTTCTTACATTAAATCAAATGCGACGTTACACTGATTTACCTGTAGGCGCGCTCTCCCCGCACTGTATTTTTCCTGTAAGGAATGATGTTGGATCCGTTGTCCGGGACGATGTCGTTGTTATTCTCTCCATTTGGGGAAAGGGCTTGGGTGGGACCGGGCATTTGGGTCTTTAAAATGTTGAACAGATACTCTGTTCTCTCTCTCTGGCCGGGAAAAAAAAGAGGAACGATGCAAAATGCTATGAAAGTGCCGCACCTCCGGGTCTCTCCTCTGTCTGTCTGCTTATTCTTCACAAATCTCTGCCCTAATGACGTTGCTGCACCCTGTACCACGTGACTGATGGGGCTGGCTGCCTGTTCCTTATGGTGGGCTATTTCAGTCCACCAAATTACATTGATCACTTGTGCGTGTGTGTGTGTGTGTGCGCTGAATTATCATCATCATCATCATCACTGGTCAGATCAATGCTTCAATGTCTCACTTTTGAGATGCAGATCAACTTTTTTTTTTTTCATTGAGGCCACTCATCAAAGAGACAATACCCAATCATCATCAATCGAGAGTATGAATTTGATTAAATTAAATAAATAAATCAGGGAGGGGGGGATAAAAAAAAGGAAGATGCAGCCCACCCAGTTTCACCTTCAGACTGATGTAAAAGCAGGCAAGATACTACAGCTAATGGATCAGGTCAAGAGAGGTGAAAGTGATGTTAACAAATGGCATGAGGACGTTCAGTCAAATGTTTTGATTACTAACCACATGATTAAAATATCACCGGAAATCCAGCTGCTACAGCTGTACGGTAACTTAAATGTGATGAAGAGACAGAAACTTCATCGGCAACAATTTCTAATAAAATTTAAAGTCATTTTTAAGCACAGAGTCACCAGTTCGAGCCTTTAAAATGTGAATATTTAATGGTTTTCTGTTTTCACTTTAGGCACTTGGAACTTGTGATGGGCATTTTTCATTATTTTTTCAAATATTTAGTGGTTTAATCAAGAAATTAAGTGATACATTAATGTCATCATTACTTCATTATTGTATAACAAATGCTAAACTTTTTGTAAATTCTAAAATGTCATGAAATAAGTGAAAAATGAGGTGTTGTGATATGACTTTTTTCTATACATTTCTTATCCACATTGTATATACAAGCTGCTGTGACAAGTGAGTATCGTGTGAGATCATTAAAGTCTAGCTTAACTTATCTTATCCCGTGATATATAAAAAATGAAATATTAATATCACGTTAATAACACACAGATGCCTCTTAAATAATACAGCACTTCTTAAATAATTTCTGTTTCTTTCCGTTTTCACTTTGTGGGTCAGTGTAACTTCTTTTTGTACACTGAGTACACTCACACAGATTTTGAGTGTAATTCATTTACCAAAAAAAAAAAATTACAGACGACTAGACGACTTCTGCTAGACGTCTCAGTAATATCATTATCGTGAATTCCTTTGACCATGACAATATAATAATACGGTGACTGCTTAAGAACTTAAGATTACACAGTCTGTGGTTCAGATGTCTTGTTTTATCTGACTAACAGTCAAAAAACACAAATATATTACATTTTCTATCACAGAAGATGAAGAAAACCAGCAAATATTCATATTTAAGAAGTTGAATCTGGTAAATGTTTTGCTCGATAAATTACTTGAATAAATATGAAATGTGTTTGTATCTACAAACATTCAGTAGGGGTGTAACAATATGCTTTATGGGTTCATAGTAGGATCATAATTCAGTATATGGTGGGTTTAAAATCTCAACAATGCAGTCCTGAGGTTGCTAAGCTATCTCCCTTTGTTTGTGTTGCCACATCTGTTGTTTTGACATTTTAAAATCCTGCTTTTGTTTTGCGTTGTACCCACTCCCGATGAGTCAGAGAAAACTACAGCTCTCTTATAATCTCGTACTATATTTGTACTCCGTCTTCTTCTTACTATAATGAAATGAAAGTCTGCCACATTAAGAGACTGGCAAATGTCACATGAATTATATTACATTACACCCCTGATATCAAAATATCTTCATGAACTCAGTCCAACCTGATATGAACATGGTTAGTAATCAATGATAAGCGGGCCAGCAGGTCACGGTATTCAACAGGCATGATGGAAAACTGCTCTATAACAGCACAGGACAGCACCATGAGCCAATACAACACAGCTATGATGTTTAATGCAGGAATTTTATGCAGGAGGTGTGCTCGGCCGTCCATACGGCCTCCAACTCTAACACTGATGTAGCTTTATTTTGGGGCAGAGGGACAGCTTTTGTGTTTTTGTGAGTCTGTTTGACTGCCTTGATTTTTTTCATTCGTATCTAAAAGGCCAGCTTTAAAAAAGTAGGTTTTATGTAGATTTAAACAGTGGAAGAAACGCAGGTACGGATTTTAGGATCAATACAATCCATCCAGCACCATCGTCAATCCAAAGGTCGGCTCACTTTTTACAGATAACGCTTTTGTGCCTGTCAACAGTTTGGATTAAGATAAATAAGTCAATAAGTAGTCTTGTTGATGTCGGCCAGGTCACTCAGCAAAATGTCTCGTTGAACATGTTGCTCCTTCTGGTACAAGCTCATTGAAACCCCCGCCGTAACGGAGAGGAAACATCTTTTAGAGGCCTCTAAAAAATACAATCCTACAACTCTTATTCACCGCCTGTGTGCTTACTTAAAACAGATCCTCTAGTGCCACCATCAGGATGAAGGTGAGGACACTTTTGCACAGAGCCGACAGGCTTTATTAAAGTGATACTGACAAACATAAAGATAAACATTTTATCTTCGTTTTAATTTTTATCTCGTTGGGCCAGTTAATTTGATTGTTACTAAACTATGCCTGTAAGAACGGGAGCCAGAGCTTTCAGCCGTCAAGCTCCTGTTGTGTGGAAGCGGCTCCCGGTATGGCTTCAGAGGCAGACACCCGCAACACGTTAGAGAGTGGAGTTTATAGTTAGGGCTGGCTCATCCCTTAGGGATGCTGCTGTAGGCCTAGACTGCCAGGGGACTTCCCGCGATGCACCGAGCTCTTCTTGTCTTCTCTTTCTCCATCTGCGCGGGCTCGCGTCCACATCAGCGCACGTTACCGACTGAGCTTCTTCCCCAGAGCTTTCAAATCTCATGATTCACACGAATTGTGGTTACACCTACATCAGAGACTGGTCGAGCCGGCTGCTGCAGTCCTGCTTGATGTCATCATCATCATTATGACTACCGTTTAGTCACGTCACCGCTCAAGTTTATAGTTACTTTATTGCAAGACAGTCTCGATCTATCTCTCTATTTATTTATCTTTATTCCTTTCTCTCCCACTCTCTCTTTAACTCATGTCCGTCCACTCAAGTGTTTGCTCATGGTGGGAACTGTTGAGCAAGTAAATAATTTTATTAAGAGTAAGGACTAGACCTGAATGGAAAGCGTCCTAAGATAACTTTTGTTTGGCACTATGTAATTAAAAATGAATTGAATTATTGGTCATTCGACAGGATTTTCATTCTCCATTTGTAAAGCCACATCTAGATGAGGTCGCCCTGTGGTAAATCACTTCCAGTTAAGCTTCGCTTTGAAGATGTCGCAGCACATGTTACAAATCCCAACGTGGTGTTTTGATGTGAAATGTGTGGCCGTAATTTACATCATTACTCTCATCTCATTCAGCTTAAACTAATCACACTTGGTGTTTTAAAAGTCACATGTCAGCAAAGCCGATGTATGTGCCTCGGATTTCACATTCGACTACAGTAACTCGCTCTTGTATTAAAGCCCTGCTTTCATGTGATTTGAAAGTATCAGAAATAAATCAAGGCAGTGTTATAAATGCAGGATATTCATCCGTCTCTTGTGGATCCCCCTGCCTCTTCTAGGTCAAACGCACTCTTTAGTTTTCACACAAATTCCTGCAGAGCCAAGCGCAAGGTATGGACAAGTGCTAATCTCAATAAATGTGACACTCGAAATGCCTCTGCTCGCAACAAAAAGCATGCAACGCTAGTCCTACTTTTCTACTACGGTAATGCTAAAGGCCGTGTCAGACTGGAAAGTGTCAACTGCGGCAGATTGGTGTCATCGCAGTCACACAACAAGCAAGCACAAAGGTCCGCTTTGTATCTGGTGGCGAGCAGGAAAATAACGGTCAAACATGGTCAAACGTCATGAGAAGCAGGAAAACTATGTGCTCGTTCAACATGGGCCCCGTACTACAGCTATCCCAAGGCTGCCACTTCCCGGTCTGACAGGCCTTTAAAGTGTCGCCACGGAGGTGAAGCATGCATGCCCTGTGTCAAACTAATGATCAGACTATGGTGCTGAAGAATTAAAAGCAAATATTTAGGCCATGACAAGAGAGACAAGCGTCCTCTAGGCCTATTTTCTGCTTACGCCTTCACCTGTAGAGGGGTTGTCCTCCTTGGCGCTCTTAACAAAAAGGCATTTGTGTGCAAAAAAAAGGAAAATTAAAAGCATATCTGTAGTTACATTGTAATAAAAGCACAAAAGGTTTGAGTGTCTCGTCGGGTAACATGGACATGAATATAAAATTGCATATTAGATGCCAAAAACACGACATAACGGCTCTGAAAAGTGATTTACCATAAATGTGTGCTTAAATATATTAACACAGTGCATTTCCACATGCTGAATTGGGTTCAACTTGGGTTTGCCATGTCTACTTGAAAGGTATAACCCTTATCTGTCACTCTATGTTGGACCTTGAGCTGCTGTAACAAGTGAATTTCCCTGATGTAGGGTCAATAAAGCCCACCTTGTCTTAAAGGTGCAATCTGTAAAACTCCTTAATGGGTAGATTCTGTCATTTCTGATTGCATCGAACTTAAAACTCTTCGCTTAGGAGAAGTGGAAGAGGTGGCCGTCACTTCAGATGACGAAAAAAGGTTTTCATCACGACAATGAATCACTTTTCCAGAAGAAATTACGTACGTTTCCGTCTTGTTGAAATCAAACTACTAACAAACAGTTGCTGTTAGCTAGGAGCACTTTTGTCCATTCTAGGCTACTGTAACGAATCCAGCGGCGGAAGATGGTGGACGCCGCGCACGCGGTATATGTAGATTTTTAAAAAAGGCCAAATCTAAGGTAATGAAAACATAACGACTCATTTCATAAGGCGGTTACATACCACCAAAACCAGTTGTGAAGACAGTTACACACTGTACCTTTAAGAATGAATAAATGAAATGTCAGCCAAATTACACGTTAAGCCCGATGACAGTATAAAGACTGTTTATCATCACAGTCATCATCGTCAGTCATATTAAAACACGAGGCGCCTGCCGCCGCCTTGTCGGATTATGTCGTCTTCCACCTCCTAAATATCGGCAAAGACTTGGATCACGCGGATCCGGATCCGGCGAGTTAAAAGTTTATTTCTGCTGTGAAGTTGGACATTTTACAACGCGACTGACTCACTTCTGCAGCCGGTCTCAAGCGGCCGCTCGAGGAATTACAGTTTTTCTTTAACCTGTGTGACCTCAATGCGTGTTTTTGTGTTTTTTATTGTGATGTGTTTGACAGACTCGAGCAGGGTTTAAGAAGCGAACGGTGCAGGCACACAGCATGCAAACAAGACAACGTAGCCGTACCAGCTGCTTTGTTTAGCTCTTTTTTAGTGCTTGTTGCATTGGGTCAGTCAGGGTGGGGTTACATGTCGGTAATGCACAGCTTGAGGATGATGCTTTAATGCTGTATGTCAGGGCTACAGTGAATCACCGGGCTGTTGTGCATGAAGCTTATTCCATTAGAGGAAAGAGCTGTGTTCGCCGTCTCTCTCTCTCTCTCCATTCATATGTCTCCAAGCCTTTTTCTTGGACCGGGTAATCAAGTGGGTGGGTGAAAGGGGGGTGGCAGCTCCACCCAACAAATCCAGCCCTCAACATTCAAAAAATAGCACCGTTAGCTTGAACTGTGTGTTGGATGGGATTCAATTTAAAAGGGTTGCAATTGAATAAGACAAATACAAGTGAGGAGTGTGTAAAAAAAAGGGAGGTAAGGGGGACGAGATTTAGACCACAATGAAGGCAGGAGCAGAGAAGAGGCAGAGCTGGTCTCTCTTTTTAAAAAAGACACAACACAAAGTTAAGGTTTGAAAGAGGACAAACTCCCTAAAGGAGCTCCTTTAACCCGGGTCAGCTCGTCCTCTTCTTCGGCTAGTTCAAATCTGAGATTCCCGACGAGGCAGCTAGCTTTGGTAGACACAGCTCGGCGTGTTGGAAAATGACAGTTCAACGAGGAACAATGATTTGTAAGCGAGCTAGCACACATTCAAACACGAAAGAGTGTTTAACCGAGCCGCACTTGGCGCTTACAGTGACGGTAGTACGTGTCCGTTGAGCTAGCCGCCAAGTTACAGTTAGGCTAATTTTGTTGCCTGCCGACACTTTGACAGCAGACATATGCCCTGACCCCGGGTAACATCACCGCGCGAATCACCGACACACACGTCAGTACGCGCCGTTTTTTATGCACATAAACACAAACTGTACGTTTAAAAACAATAACCGACCCGTAGCTGCGCTGCAAAGCAAACGTGACTCACCAGTGAACTCCGATCCGCAGGTTACAAGGTGTTGAAATTCGCTGTTTTCCGGCTGAGTCACCCCACCCTCAAACTCTCATTCTCCCCAAGACGAGTAGCCGGGAGAGAGCGGGCTAACGCTGATTGGACGACGCCTCATCGGTGTCGTAGCTGATTGGTCCGTTAGTGACATCTGTTGTGGTTTTGACCAATCGCGTCTCGATGCGTTGATGATTCAGAACAGCAGAAGGCAGCTCTCACCGAGCTTGTCGCTCCGTGTCACATCACTTTTCCTACGAGGAAACGCAGAAACGTCCTCCCAAAGTAATACATTTTTAATTAACGCGACATTAATTCCAGCCGCTACAAGCTAAAATGACCCTTACGCCAAAATAAATTAGTAAAATATGATAATTTAGAACCAACATGGAGTAATACATAGACAAATCTAAAACATATTATGCATATTAGTGCAAGATGTTAGACTGCGTTGTGCTGTTTTGAGTTTCAATCACTAAAAAACAAACTGGCAATGTATTTTTTTTTTTTTCACAGTGCGTTGTTACAGTGGTTTAATAATGCAAAAGTGTCATAAATAAAATAATTTTGTACAAGTGGTCGAACAAAACAAGACATGACAAGAGGTCTTCTTAGGTTCTTGAGAATTTTTGATGGACATTTTTCACTATTAATTATTTATTTATTTATTATTATTATTATTGTTGGAAATTTCTAAATCATGACAAATTACATAGATCAATAGTAAATTTAATTGCTGAATGATATACTGACACTGCTACACTGAATGATGTTAGGTGCAATGATTTACTATACTAGACCAAGATCTCAAAAAAACAAACAAACAAATGAAATCAACTCATTATCAGAATGAAACGTATGAATGGTTGACTGCTTATGGCTTCCATAGAAAGGCCCTATAAATGAATATGTATATATTTCCCCAGAGGAAATGAAGAATTTAGAGATAATTTGGTCCTGTAGTGTACACACAGGGAAAAAAATAACATTTAAAAATGTATGAACGCTTAGGGCTTCTGTACATTTCTGAGAAAGCAAATTAAAAATGTATTGAGGAAGAATGATTTTTTTTACATTCTTCTTAAATTAGTTCATTAAAACCAACACTGTTTTTCACAGATTGAGATAAAAGGCACAACGCTTGCGTCTGTGATTAAGTAAATCTGGCGTTCAGCTGCATTCCTCATGTCTTAACACCAGGGTGCAGTCATGCACTTGGTACGAGGCAAAAGATTTCTGGAAGAAGCTCGGTATAAAATTCATCACCATTATAGTTGCTTTGCTAACTATGCTGATAGAGTGGACCCAGCATAGACCAGATAAAGACAGGACTTTTATGCATAAGACCTGGGGGTGGATACTCTGAGTCTATGTTATAAATACTCTCCTTAAATATTGAACGGTTTGTGTAGATGCCTTTAAAAAAAGTGGATAGCAGTAATTACAAAGACTAATTCAGCTAATTCATATGCCGATATTATTGCCTGAGCCTGAGAGCAAAACTCTCTCCTCCTAATATTCACATGACTGTGAGATTCAGTGCTGGATGGCTGCCTTTATGTTACCTCAGATGGTGGGTCTGTGTGATGAATTATAGACAATAGGTTGAGGGCAGCCAACAGTGCATTTATGACAGATAATAAATGTGCACTGCCAAACCATGCCAATTGAAGTGTGCCGTTCTGGAATGGAAAAAGAAAGAGAAAAAGGAGTTCATAGGCGAAAATTGTGATATTGTGTCAACACTTTATTATGCATCACCACCATGCAAAATCACTGCTATGAACTTGCTCAAAAATCAAACTAGATATATTTCACACATTTATGATTTTAGATTGGCTTGCCACTTTCCCCCAAAGTGACTGAGTAAAGTTTCACGCACGCTCAGAAAATACACAGAGTGTGTGTGCATGTCGGTGTGCAAGTCACACAGAAGTTTGTGTGTGAGAGCTAACAAATGAAACAATGGTAAATGATCTATGGACGAACCTTAATTCATAAACCATTGATAGTAAACACAATTTGTTCAATGCCCTTACCAGTGTAAACCTTTGAATTTGAGTGATTGGGAAGTCTCATCTCATTCACCGTGTTTTAAAACAACCTGCAACCCATCTACGTCTCATACTTAATTGACAATTTGTATGTAGACAGTGTACGTATTTGCAGAACAAATCCATCTGCAGACACAATCACTTCCCAGCATCAGATTTTAATGAGTTTAGCCTCATTTGTCCAGTGAAGACAACGAGCATCGCTGCTGTGTTTTCTTGTTAGCTACATGCTGCATTGACAGTTTGAATGAGCTCCTTTTTTTTTTAAGAGGTCATCCAATCAGCTAAGGCAGTGTGTATTATTATCATTATTATTAATAATGTATCAAATAAAACAAACGTGTCTGATCGGCCTGCTCCGAAAACAAGGCAAAAAACAATACAAAAGCCACTCGACAGCAACAGTAAGAAATCTATGGAATAGTGGTAAAATCTGTCTGAGTCATACATTTACAAAATATTGCAAATTTTTTATCGTCTATAACCTCACCTCCGACGTAATCTCAGGTTTGTATTTCAAATCAGGTGACAAACACTTAAACCTGGTTCACTGTTTTCAGAAACATGAGAATTTGAAAGGATCAGGTTTGCCGTCCTGTAACAGTGCAGTTGTACGTTTCTTGAACAACTCATATAAAAAAAAAAAAAAGGCTAAAAATTAAGAAATAACTCCCCAAAGTCGTGTGGTTTTTATGGCACCTGTGGTATAATAGACAGCTCACCAATTAATCTCTTTACATCAGCTCACAGTATTACCTTAAATATGTGGTTGGTTAAAAAATAGATCTTTACATAAATGTATTCTATGGTTGGATTCAGCCATTTATTCAACGTAAAATCTTCATATCTTCAGTGCTCTGTACCGTAGGCCCAGTGTTGTCGCATCCAGTGTCTTCTACTATTGTTGCTTTTCATATTGCTCACCTGTTAAGGACGAGAATGTTACAGCTCGGCATACAAATCAAAGAAAGGCAAGATAAGTGCGTTTACGTGGACGCATCACAGCTCAGATTGTGTTTGCGCTATAAACATAATATCATGTTTCAGTCTTTATCCTGCTTTTGAGAAATCTGCTAACTCGAGCGCTCAGAGAGAAACCTGAAGACTGTGGCATGTAAACACTCTATCCAGGTTTGTAATTACTGTCTGTCATGTGGGCAAGCGTGTCTTCCAGGTCGGGTTTTGTTGCAGGTTGTCCGTCAAACAAAAAATAAGAAAGACTGTAATTATGATATACAGGCTAGAATGAAGGTGAAAGTCAGTAACGTGAATGATTCATTTTATCGTCGCTCCTGCCTTGCACTGCTGTCGAGGTAGCTGCTCTGGTGAATGAACTCAGCAGAGTTCAATCTCAGCTTCTGAGGTTACTTTGTGGGTATAGGAATGGCAGAGAGTGGCTGAAATGTCGAGAAATCAAACCTCAAAGATTTGTTCAAAAACCAGATCCATCTACCGAGACCACAGTAGACAGAGACTTTAGAGCCGTGCTTGTGGCTTTGTGTGGCTGCTTGGTTACATGTTCACAGCGATCATCAGCCAACCATCTCCATTTTAAGATGCGCTAATTGGCACTGAGTAGTTGTGCAATGATTTTGTCATATATCAAAGCATTGGCCAGATCAAAATTGTTGCCCAATGATGATGGATAAACCATCAGAGGAAGTTTTTGCATTCCATCCAGTGTGGACTACGACTGTCTTTAGATCTTTCAGTAATAAACAAAAATGTCAACCTTGTGGTGGCACTAGAGTCCATTTAATGGCACAGTGGGGTGCTCTTTTTTTAAGCTAGGTTTAGCACTCAGCGATTCTGCAGATGTTTTCTCTTTTTTTTTTTTTTGCAAAAAAAAAGTTTGCAAAAACATTTGCAAACTTTCATGTCGATGAAAAAGGTCTTTCACAGACAGTTTTCAGGTACTTACCAGTCACCTTGGCTAACACAGTCACTGCTGCAGCGACACCTGTACCACAGCATGAACAACACCGAAACACACATAGCAGGTTAGAATAAGTACTGACGAGGATTCATTTAACAATTGAGTATATATGTACATAAATATACCATCTTCTCCTTACATTACAGTCTCACCATGCAGGTTTTGTCTGGTTCCTGCCTGTGCTTCATTAGCTCCTCCAACTTGAGCTCGTCCTCCAGCTGCTGCTCCAGATCGTTCTCAAAGCTCTCCTCCTCTGCGGCGCTGGCACTCCTGTGACAGATAACAAGTTTAAAACAAGAATCTGAAGTGAACCTGAAAACTGGAGGGACTGTAACCAAAGAACAACGGGAAAGAACTATAGTCATTTCCAAGTAACACGATTTATTTTAAGATTTAATATATGAAAAAACAGGGTCAGGTAGTCCTGCCAACCATTTGATTCAAATCAGTGGTTTATAGAGATGTAGAAGATGATCTGATCTATAAACTATTTGGCACATTCGTCTGTATGAAACAAAAACACGACTGGGAGAGCTGGCCGCAGAGCAAATAAACTGTCAGGAGGAAGCAGCAAAGTGTGCAAAAGCAGTTTCTCAGGTCAAACAGAAACAATGGATGGGTTTAGAAACTGTAGAAGCAGACGCTCATTAAAAAGAGTTTTGAATGTGGAAGGGTGACTTTGCCAAAAGTTAGCGATGAGCCGTTTGAAGGTGCTTTGGGTAAATTCCTACAGTGTGCATGATACCTTTGTTTATATGTGAAGAAGGGGTCTGAAGAGGTTGTGGCTAAGAAGTCGCCACGGCCAAAGTCTGAATCCACAGTGCTCTCAGTCTCACTTCCACCCTCTGTGGAAAAAAAGGCACTTTAAAACAGCCGCTGGATAAAAACTCAAAGCAAAATTCAAGTTTTTTTCATTCATTTTTTTACCTGAATTGAGTTCTTTAACCAGAGATGACATGGTGTTAGTGATGGAGTCAGCAGCAATGAGTAGGTCGTTTCTCAAATTTCTCCTTGGACCTTTTGAAATAGTTTTAAAATGTAAGCTTCCGACTGTACTTTAAACACCACATCCATGAGCAAATGCTCAAAATGTGCGTTACCCTGAGCGAAGGCCTCCTGAACATCCCCTCCCACGCCCATGAGTGAGTCCTGAGGTGTGTGAGTCGGGGTCGTGCCGGCAGAGTCCGAGTGGATTGGTGTGGGGATCGGCCTGCTGATGGTGTGGCTGGGGGAAGAGCGTGGAGACCCGGGACCCTGAGTCTGCAACACATACAGACCAGTTTAGGGTTAACTGGTGCCACTGTGTTGACAGAGAAACCCATGCTGTGATTGTAAGAATATGTTCCTCATCAAAGCAAACCTTCCACGAACAATGCAACGAATAACTTTTCATTTTTAAGTAAAAAAAAGCAGCTACAAACAAGTCAGTTAGATTTTTTTTAAGTCAATAAAGAATCTAATTTGTTTTAATAGTTTTATAAATAGTAAGCATGACACACATGCTAGAAATGCACGGTATGTGGCGTCATTTATTCAACATGCCGTTAAAACATGATCTCTCTCAAAGCTTTCCACAGACCAAACCACAAGTTAGTGCTGTCTGGTGAACACCGTGTATCTCTAAATTCCAGTTAACCGAAGAATTACAGTACAAAATTTTGCAGATACAAACTTTTCACCCGACAACAGCAAAGCATTTTTTTTCAAACATGCAAAAACGTCGACTCCGGGTGTCGCTTCGGACTCTTTTTGCTTCGCAGTTTTCACTCACAGCTTCTCTCCGTTCCTCCTCCAGCTGAAAAGAAAACATTTTTATAGCTCGTGAAACCACATTGCACTGAGCATTTCTGAAAACACCCAATTGTTATTTCCTCAAGGAATGCAACAAGTATGTGGCTTCCTCATGCAAGTTGAATGGATTAACATTGATCCTTTCGGGCTAATTAGATTGATATCCTCCGCACTCAAGCCACTATGGCAAGCAGTTTGTCTAGGCTTTGAAGAACTCCTCCGTTTTGTTGACTCCAGAAGATATTCTCACACCAAAGGTTATCCTTCTTAGAAAGGGATAGACAGGCTGTCTTGTACGGTGCGATGGACTATAATCCCAAACTCAATATCCTGGTCTTAACTCGTGTGTCTGGACTTCTTGTCTGGCATCATAAGTTAACATAACATGGCTAATCAGGATCATACGTTGAAGGTAGAAGATAGTCTCGGACCAAAAGTTTATCCTTCTTAGCGGGGGATTGACTTGTTGTCTTGAAAGGTGCGACGGAGCATAAAAATTCAATATCCTGTTCTTAACTCATCTGTTTGGACTAAACTGGGGGACACAGAGCCACTGGGGGGGGGGGGGGGCATGGGTGACCAGGGGAAAAATATGAATGGAAGTTGAGTTGACCTTTTTTCAGCTTCTGAGGAGAAAAAGTTTGAGAACCACTGCCTCAACACAAAAGGGCTAATTAGGTGCATACATGTATGATGTCATTTACAAGTCTTGTGTGACAGAGGAGACTTTTTTTATGATCCAACTGATCCAACCAACACAACAAAAGCGGAGACTTCACGTATAGCTCAAAATGTCCAGAGAATTACAAATTAGGCCCCAGTAGAGCTGGCAGTGCACCCTCTAATGGACATGTTGGGGAACTGCTCGCATGTTTCCTCATCTGCAAACTGCACTGTTTGCTTTACGTTAGCAGGAGTGATCACCCACAGCTGGGAGAAAATGTAACACCAAGGGAAATCTTAATCTGACCATATTGCTCACCACCTGCCTCAAAACAGGAAACAAAACAACAACAACAACAACAAAAAAAAAAACACGAGCTACGGTACACACGTCCCTGTGTGTATAGACATGCGACTGCAACAGAAGTGATCGTGGTAAAGAAGAAATCGTGAAAACCACAAAACCACAACCTCGCTGATTCCCACAGGAAACGGACGGGCGTGTTCGCCCAGTCATCAAATGGGCGACCTTAGCTGTATTTTGTATCTGAACACTGTGGAGTCAAAGAGATGAAAGTCACGTCTGTAGTACCTTGAGAAGCATCATTAGTTGCTCCAGCTGCACCATGAGTTCCCTGCGACTCTCCTGCAGAGTAGACATTCTTTGTTCAAGCTCATCTTTGCGTTGCCTAACGGAGGAAACAAGTTGTACAACGTGATGATACCATAATGTCCCGTCAACAGCAATATGGGGGAGGAAAAAAAAACTGTTTATAAGCATCTGTAGACTCTAACATATGCTGTTCATTTGTCTAGGAAAGAGGCAGAGCAATTACAACATGTACACGGGATTGCAGCGTAAGCAAAAATGTCTGTTAGGAACTCACTGCACGGTGCAGGGCCGCAGCAAGGCGCAGTTACCTGAGAAGTCGTAGCTCAGCCAGCAGCGTGGGGTTCTGCTGACCCTTGTCAGGTGGTGGCTGGGAGGCCTCCTCATGCTGAAGGCGCAGCCGCTGGATTTCCTGCAGGATTTCTCTGTAACAGGCACAAACAGATGCGTTTGTAAGACCAGGTTATAATTCAGACGTGTTTATTCGTACGATCTTTGGTCAGCAGAAAAGCTTCGACTATAGTAAAGAAACACAGTCCATATCTGACAGCGTTGAAATCTAAATTTAAACCTGCAATAACTGATTTTTTTTTTTGGCCACTTGAGGGCAGTGGAAATAAACTGTGAACACTCCATTTCATCACCTCAGTTATTTAGACATCCAGCAGGTACAGAGCCTAAAAGCCCAAAATTCAATCACTTTCAGATGTTTTTTTGGTTTTTTTAATCTCCAACAACTCCTAAAATAAAACATCTGACTCTATAGCTGCTAAATGCTCCACTACGTTCAGCAGCTAGTCACTAACTTTGTCTGCTGTTTGGTTTGTAGGATTTTAGTGCTTTATTTTGCTGAGAAAAAAGCTGTCAGCTGCAGCCAAAAACAACTCCAGGAGAGTGCACCCAAAAGACACTATAGACTTTTTTTTTATTCAGACATTTGGGTTTGTCATAGGAGGAAAATCTCAGGTGTTACTGACAACATAAAAACGATGGCTCCGCTCTATTCAAGTGTCCCCGTAAGCCATGACAGTGTGACAGTTAGCCTATAAAGCTCTGTAGACCTGAAGCTAAATGCACAGTCTGGTGATAACTCTCTGTGGGTTCCCCACCACATGTGACCCCTGTCATATACAAGTAGTCATGTGATCCATGGCTTTATATATAAATATTAATTATAGCTGCCATAAAAACCTACGTACTTGGTCACTCTAGCCTATAATTGAACTCCATTTTGGTTTCATTATTCACTATTATTTATTGATCTCATTTGAATGTTAAATTTGCTCTTACATCGAGAAAATCTTCTCTTCTCTTTTTGTCCTCATTTTACTTATTTTAACTAACATATGTATATATATGCTATATAAATAAACTGCCTCGCATGGCCTATATTTTATACAGCATATATAACATAACATAACATAACATAACATAACATAACATAACATAACATAACATAACATAACATAACATCAAAGAATTTAAGGGCACCTCTACCATAGACATTATGGCTAAATGGGCGAAAGAACTGAACATTGACACTGTCCCAAAAGAATGATACAGTATGTGTGATACACAACACTACTACAAATTCATAATGTGGAGAGAATTTGGGTGGAAAAATTTGACCCACTTCTTCATCACACCTAAAATAAAGAGTAAGCAAAGCGGCTCAAAATAGCCATGTTGGCAGATATGTGGAAGCAAAGAAGCTAACCATGCACATATCTTTTGTATATGCCCTTAACTGCATTATTTTGGGGATAATGTCAGTGCCACAATTAAATATATTCTGGGATATGAGATACCAAATGAATGCAAAGTGATGCACCTTGGAAATGTAACTGAATGTGTCACTGGAAATGACAGATCAAGTCAAGTCAAGATACGAGTAATTGCAACTAAGAAAGCAATAACAATAAACTGGTACAAGGCTGAACCCTGCTCCACAGAGCATTGGGTGGGAACTGAAAGAGAGATTTACAGCATGTAAAAAATGACCTACCAACTTTGACTGAACGAGAACGAATGGGTGATGTATGACATGATGAAAAACATGTGTATTGTTGCCCAGAAAATTAGATTTGTGGTTTCATTTTTACTGTGACATGTTTGGAAGAGATCGATCAATAAAGTTTTGAGAAGATGCAGTTTACCTATATATATATATATATATATATATATATATATATATATATATATATATATATATATTGCAGTTTAAAAAAATGTTAATATTTAGTAAGGATACATCACAAAAAGTTTATAACCAGCTTTCAGTAAAAAAAAAAAAAAGTCCTTTGAGGTCTGTTTGCTTTGTCAGATCAGACATCCCTTTATTCTCAAAGTGAGTTTCTTGTTGTGGAATTGACAAAAGAAGAAACAAACAGAACAGTATCACTAAGGCAGTCATCCCTAACCTGTTTTTGCTCTCGAGCTCAGCAATGAGCTGCCTCTGCTGTTTGTTGGCATCCAGAGAGCAGGGCAGGTCTGTGGGGACCCTCTGCTGTTGAGCCTGTCGGTGAAACCAAGCAAGAGACATCATGTGAACTGGCTTTACCTCTGGATGATGTCATTCACTACCTTATCTCATATCCCACAGGGGAGGGAACATAATGAAAAGTCACAGCCGCATCCATTAAGAGCTGATCAGAACATAAAGGCATACAAGTCGGGTTAGAAATGATCACCACCTTTATCATCTTTGCAGTAAGAAGGCCAGAAATCCCAAAGATAGGGTACGTTCTTCTCATCATTGACAGTTTTTTGACAGTGGACAACACAGATGAAAGATGCCATGATACTGTGTGCAATAAAATGTCTTTCTATATATATATTTTTATATATATATATCTCACCGCAGCATCAGCAGCCAGTCTAGCAGCATAGCGGGCGATGAGACTGTGCTCCTCATCTTGATGGTTACTGCTCTCCAGCAAACTGATCAAGAGGAAAATAGAGATGGGAGTCACGACATGAAACTGTTACTACACAGCTCCAGCAGAAAATCCAAGAAAGTTTAGTTTGTTCAAGAGACAGATTAGTTCTTTGGCAGGAAAAGCTTCATACGTTTTACAGCAGAGGCCCGCGCAGTCATGCTAAGCTACTTATGTAGAACAAAAGCGGGAAAAGTGGAGGTGAAGTAATAATTCGGGTTTTATCTAAAGGCCAGAGGGGTTACTTATACAGTCGCTGATTGAGTAGAAATATAGGGTTATATATCTGCAAGCACACGTATAGTAAAAGCACATGAATGCACCCAAACAGGAAGATAATACAGGTAGCCAAAATGGTAGCGTTAAACCAGCTTTAAACACACACGCAAGCATATTAGTGCACACACACACACACACACACAGCAAATACAGGCATCCCTACTTTCATGGGATGAGGAGAGAATATGCCCAGTGATATTAAAACCAAGTCAGTACACATTAGTTTAGAGTTACTGGACCAAACAAAACAAACTCATTTCAGAGATTACCTTTTGAGCAAGTGGTAAAGTCTGAGGAGCAGCTAGAAGTGTTTGCCCTGTCAGCCCATCTGGAGTTATGCAACTTTACCATGAAAAACTGGAACTATTTGTGCTTTTTTCTCTTAGTTGAAGGCAATCATAAGTGTATTTTGTATCAGTGGCGACTTAAATGTGAACAAAATGCAGTTTCACCCTCAATCAAATCAAATCTACGCTGCTCTCTTGGTGGAAATAAACCCTGACACCATTTTGGATACAGATCGGTCAGCAACAACCATTGCTGCTGAATAACAATAAAGTTGAAGTGACTTGTCAGTAAAACTGACAGCATGCAGCGTTAGAGCTGTAAGGTTATGTTAGGGGAAAGATTGCGGGGTGGCAGTTCAGCAGAGCAAATAGTTTCCACTGGTGTTTGGCAAACACAGCACCCAAACCAACTAACCATGTTTTGGGGTTGTTTTGAAGTAGATTCACATAGAGGCCAATGAGAGCATGTTCGTCAGCAAGTCTATCGGCAACATCGAGGTTGTAGTTCAACCTGGAACAGTGCAGGGTTTCACAACACATAAAACATTACATTACACAGGTGACAATAGAGGGACAGGGGTTGAGAGGGGAGACGAAGCAAAGAGAGAGAGAGAGAGAGGGAAGGACGGCAACAAAAGGGACGAGGAGGAGGAGGGAGGCTGAAAAGCAGCCATTCATGGGTGACTGGAGAGAAACAAGGCCATATTATGTTTGGGAGAGACACCGCTGATGAAGGCTAGGAGCATGTTTAAGGACATGCTCACTAAAAAAAGACTACAAGCTACATGCACATGTTTACATTCTATAGGCATCAATCACTCAGTGCTCTATTATTAAAACTACTGAAAGTCATTATTTTTGAGTTGAACAATCTACCAGCCCCTCTGAGATATGTCAAGCATGCACAGTCTTTTTGACGTAGCTCCTAAATTTATAGAGGCCTTTCACCTGCAACCCTTATAGGAACCTGCGGACATTATGGAGGGTCAATGCAGAATTAGCTGCGACCATAAAATGTCTCAAAACAGCGACAACAACCAAGAAACCATCGTGTTTCCAACTATAAACTGGTCTGATTATTTGCTCCCTTAATCTTAGCTCTAAAGCATTTAAAGTTGTAACCACTGAACCTGAAAAAAACTGGCATTGTGGTTTGTTAACCAGCAAGCTAAGAAACCATTTAGATAATTTAACAAACCAGCTAATTAAATGGAAAAAAAACACATTTAAAAAAACTCAGTGTGGTGGCTCTGGCTGCCATCTTGGCAGTCCTGCTTTTGAAGCCTCTTGGTTAATCTAAAAATGGGCAAAGATGTGGAGCATGGGTGGAGCTGAGGCAGGCTGAGTGAAATTCAAATAATGGGTGCTCAAATGTAACAGCACCCGCCAGTCAAAGTGGCCGCGCTGTTAATTATGCATAACTTTTAGCCTTAATCTGAATTAGTAAAACCAAAACTGTTTTTTGTACCAGGCTGTAAACATATTTATTTCTGCTGTGAAGTTGGACATTTTAACATAGGGGTGTATGTGGATTGACTCGTTCTGTAGCCAGCCTCAAGTGGACGTTCAAGTAAGTGCAGTTTTTGGCACTTCTGTATTGGCTTTATCTCTATCTTTTAGCAGCTAGTTAAATGTTCACAATAACTGTTTAGTCAACATTTTCAATAAAAATGAAAGGGTCACTCAGTCATTTGTACACTCCAAATTACTAGTTTGGGGCAAATTTTCACATCCAGCATTAGCATTTCTGTCCACTTGATGACTGCAAGTCCAGTCACTCTTCTCTTAGCTCTGTTTTGGTTCTCCACCAACTCCTGAGGGAAATATCTAGCTCTTTAGCTGCTTAATGCCCCACTATACTGACCAATGTGTCATTAGCTTTGTCTATTCCTTAGAGGTATTTAGTGCTAAATAGATAGTAGTTTATCAGTTTCAGTATATATCAGGAGTTTTTTTGAAGACTTAATCGGTAAAACAACAGGGTGTGGGCCATAAAGCCCAAACAGTGAGCTAAAAGATGCTAAAACGGGGGTGTTGATTAGCTCAGTTGGTAGAGCGTCCGCTCCATGTATGAAGGCCCTATTCCCTACAATACTAAATCCCTAAATTGAGTGTCTTTTTAACTGTATAGTCCAGCTGTTTAAAGTCAAAGATCTTATACATTTAACAAAGTAATCAGTCGTTCCAAAGCTCGACGTCCACAGGGTTCAACACCTAAAAGCCCTGTATTATACGATGTCTCGGCCTGTGCAAACAGTAACCGCAATGTCAGACCTGATATGTACATTGAGAATAACCTAAAGGAGACCACTCACTCGTCACCTCTGCATTTTCTATGAGTTATGAAAGGGAGTAGTGTTCACTAAAGAAACACTTTCTTCTGCAAGTACAGGTGCAAGCGAGGAGCTCAACTGCCTTCAAATGGACAAAGAAATCAGGCTCAACAAATATGTTTATCCTCCAAATATACAACATAAATAGCACATGAAGAAAGAAGTTAATCCCATTTCATCTAAAATTGGTCACATATATCATAAACAATGAGTCTGGGAATGTATACTGTTTAACTTCTACAGCTTTAACACAGAGGGTATCACTCACGGCGGCTCACATTAGAAACAGTATTTCCCATTTCTATGTGAATGGGAAGATTGTAATAGACACTCGAAAATAATTGCCAGTGATCTTTATGATGCATGCTTCATCTAGCGTCTTTGAAATAGCCCCTCGAGTGCAACAACGTAAACCCCCTCTATAAGGAAACTGGTTCACTAATAGTTTCCTTAGGACGATAAGCACTCTATGCCATATGATTATTATCTATATTAGATCACACATGCAACTGAGCTACAAAGGCATTCTCATATGCACACCTGTGTCACTTACCCTCTCCCTTTCAACAGATGTGGAGCAGCCACAGTCAAGGGCTTTCTTTGCTCAATATCATTACTCTTGCTGTAAGGCAAGCTATTTACATTCAGCACAAGAAACCACAAAGAAAAGAAGAAGTACGGTGATACACAAATGTTCGCACGCACGCACGCACACACTTTGGGAGATAAAAAGGAATATAAAATAAAGACAGTGTGGGTCACAGAGTGTACAGGGCATGAGGCCTTTAGGGAGCAGGGAAAACTGAAAAGACCTGCTACAAAATCCAGGACATCCTTTGTTCAGCTGTACTCACTTTTTGGTGGAGTAAGGGTTCCCTGATGTCGGCATGGAGTGGGAGAGCGAGTAGTCATTGGTGATGTTCACTGGTCTGGGTGGCCTTGACGGGAAACAAATGTTTTTTTAAATCCAAAACTGACAAGGCTGTTTTTTTTTTAATGTAACCTTGTGGATTTCCTCCAACCTTATAATCCCTGATTTTACATAGACGACCTGCTGTACATACTATATGTCAGGATGTGGCAACAAAGACAGATATGATTAGTTATGTAAAGTGTGAAAACATGCACACTTGAGTGGTGAGGATGATCAACAAACACGGCAAGGAAACAATAATAACAATAGTGACTGTCAGTACGCTGGGGTGGATGGGAATTGACAATACTGTGTAGGACAATACAAAAGGATTCAAATCTACAGCAACAAGTATGTACAAAGACACATTTTTTGACAAGTTAGATAATCAAAGAAAACTCACCACGTATCTCTGAGGGAAGCACAGAACAAGAAAAGGATTGAAAATTATTTATTACATTATCATCAGCCCAGCAAAGTCTACACTAAATGTAGAAATGTGAGTCATTTTGAGGAAAGAACCCAACTGATATTAGCTTATGGCAAATGTATTGGTGTCAACATATATTTCAGCCAATAAGTATCAATTACAGTGCAACAATTCATCTGGAATTATCTTTAATGTCCAAATCGATGTGATCTTTATTAAAAAAATGTTTGTTTTTATGTGTTTAAGTGAAAAAACTACATCCACAGATATGTATCATTACCGGATTCTCAATAATTTGAATAATTTGGGCTCCTTAAGACTTTTAAAAAAACAGAAATTTGAAGGTAAAATAAGAAAAGAGTGACTTTTGCACCTTAAATAGCCTTATCATGTCCTTACACCTGATGTAGCCTTTAATAAACAGCACTCGAGTGCTACAAAGTCTGTGCTTGTGTCGCCAAGTCAAGGAATAATGTATCAGCAGTGCTGCAGATTACAATCATTCCCCAGGCTATAATTAAGCCTCATTGATCAGCTGACCCAAGAGATTGACTGGAATCACTTCAGACTTCGAGGCAGCAACAAGATAATTATGAGCAGGGGGATGAAATCAAACATTTCAACAAAAATAACACAACTCTCTGACTGCAAGAGAAAACCGAGAAGATGAACTTACACAATGTGAGCTAGGTTGAGAGGTTTCTCTGGCATTTCGGGAAACATGGGGTGAAGAGGCTCTCTGCTGGATGCACAGCTCAGTGACTTACTGAGGGCATGGGATAACTTCTTAGCGGGGGATTTCTGCAGCGAAACACAGGAGTGAGATGCCAATTCTGAGGACACTAATTTCTTTTCAAAACGCATGGCTTCATTACAGAGACGCTACCACCAGCACCACCACCTGCATCCAACATTCGGCGTCTTTACATTGTGGTGAAGCAGAACGAAAATAGCCGCTATGACTGGCCCGGTGCAGACACACCTCCCTCAGCCCGCCCCTCTCTCTCTCTCCTTACCCATGACGTATACTCCTTCATTTGGTGCTGGTTGCTATGGGAACCACTGGCATGCCCCCTCCAGAAGCAGTCCTGACAGAGCTGGTAATTATGACATTGCTGGCAGCGGTAGCGGAAGCCCATCATACTCTCAGTATGGCAGTAGGAGCACTCGACCGGGTGAAAGACTGCAGGGAGGAGAGGAGGGGTCAGACACACACACACATGCATGCAGATGGACAAAACACACACACACAAACAGATGTGATTGTAAACCCAGATATATTTTGCACATTGCAAAGTGTCGAGGATTCATTTGCAATTAATTCAAGGACAGATGCGATTGAGTCTGCAACATTCATCTCACAAAGCAGCACGGCTCATGCATGCTGAGCGCCTGTGAGCGGGTGACAGCGTTTCTCCTGCTCGGTTGGAGGTGACTTGTGTTGATGAGTGCATCGCAAATACGCACTCATACACAGAGGTGCAAGGTCCCTATGGGTCATCTTCACTAGAAGGTGTACGTCTCCTTCCTTCTATATGTCTGTTTGACTGATCGTGTGTGTGTGTGTGGTGACTCAAGATTATGATGCAAGGCTGAACTTTACATCCTCCCAGCCCTGCTAGCTTTCCCGTTTATAAATATTCCGCATGGCGTCTTACCGTTCTCCACGTTGGCGAGCCGATGCATGAGCGGTAACCACACCAGACACTGAGGGGGCGGGTCTGACATCAACGTATCCAGGAATGTATTGAGGGAGACCTTTTTCTGTGGAAGTTTGGTGCAGAGAGGAGAGGTGAGATTGAAAATCTTCCACAGCGTCAAGGCTAAAACTATTCAATAATATTACACTCCGTGGTTAATGAATCCCGCCCACCTGCTGTGCGAAGCACGTTCTTGCTGCTTGTTCAGTGTAACCAAAAGAAGGTCCCTCAAAAACCGCCATCGGTAATTTGAGAACCTCCCTCAGAAATTGGTCAAACTGCGGGTACACCATTATTCCAGCGGAATCGGATATCTGTGAAAAAATATCTGGGAACAATGCGGGGGGAGACATTGTACAAATGAATCAAACAAATTGTCAGTTGCCACCACAGTCGGCTAATTACAGTATTACACAATACAATTATCCCACTTATTTGTGAAAACAAATCAAACTAAAGCAGTTATTCAGATCAATTGTTATAATACGGCAGAAACAAGGCAACACACAGCCCTCCTTCTTTCCCCCCTTCACAAGCCATTGCGACGGCTCCAACAGATTTTGTAGATTATGTAATAAACTCTATCTTTCGGATAATGAATAATGACTTCTCCCAGCCATGAAAAGCTGGGCCAGTAGTGCTTCTTCTTTTAGGAACAATAGGCTAAGCACAGACAGAGATATAGATAATACAGACACTAATAAGTTTGTATTATATATTCCAAAGCAAAAACATTACTTAGACTAGAAACTGCGTGAACTTTATAAAGACAATTAGGTGATTTATTGCAGGTAAATTATTTCATTTGTCACAATTAAAAGTAAAATAAGTATTTGTTGGGTTGCTTACATCTTAATTTATCCAGAATTTTCCCTCCACACATGGTTGCCACGGCAATCTTCACAACAAAGACAGATATCTTGCCGTGGCCCTCCCTGAAAAGAGCAAATACATTTTATATTATGGTCATAGATTCTTTTAGAAAGGAGCTGTCAAGGCCTAGAACATCCCACGAACTCAACTATTTTCCTCAAAAGCACAACCTTTAAAGGCAAACTTGAATAACAGTGATCATCGTCTTAAAAAATGTTTCACTTGGCTCTCAAAATACACACTCTCCTCCAACATGGTGTGACATTATGAAGGTAAATACTCTGTATTTTCACTCCACTTTGGCAGACACTTCAGAATCACATTTCACACTACATTAGCTCACGTCAAAACCTCAGACGCGAAAAACACACAGCCAGCCGCCGACTGTCACGTGACGTGTTACTCACGGGTCATACGCTGCCAGCAGGAAGTTGAGCAGCAGGCTGATAGAGTGTTCCACGTTGATCTGGTGGGTGGTGGGCATGCGCTTGTTCAGCTGGTAAAAAATGGTGGACAGCACCACTTCTAGACGAGCCACAGAAAGGTCAGCGCCGAGGTCCATGGCGTTGACGCCGTTCTCTCGGAAAGCCTCGATGACATTCCAAATGTCAACCAAATGTACTGGAAAGCAAACAGGGCAACTGGATATAAACATCTTGAGGCGGATGCTTATGAGCATGGTGATGTTGTTAAATCCGTTTTGTGTAGTTCGCATCATACTCACGATTGCATTTCTTCTGCACAAATCTGAGTTTGCAGGCAGTTCTGTATGTCGATAATCGTATGGAGTCCAAGTCCTGAGCCCCTGAGGAAGAATGACTTCTTATTAAATAACAATGGAAATGTCATAGATAATGTGGCACTAATGTGGAGGAACAGCGTATGGAGGCCCAAAGTGTTTAACAAGATAAATAAATGAAATGATGAAATACGTAAACATATGAATAAACACAGAGAAAATATATATTATAAACATTATTTATATATATATTCATGATTAGTAGTTTGTTGTTTTTTCCATAATGTCATATATGTCATATTTTAGTATGCATACTAACTTTGATGCTCACTTTTATTCATTTTTCAAGACTTACTCCAACCTGCTTCTAATGTATTCACTATGGACTGGGATTTTGCATCCATAGCCATAGCCACAGCCATAGCCTCCACACTGTGTAAATAGTGCGAAAGCATGAGGTCATACTGGTGCCTGTCACTTGATTTTCAGGATATTTGCTTCACATGAAAGTTACAGAGAATAATTTGGCATTTTTATGGTCGGTCAGTACAACAGTCCAACATAGATCACGCTGAGCTCTGGCTATGAGCACTTACTCATCTCGACAAACAGTTGCCTTCGATCTGCCATGTTGTCACCGCTCTGCCCGCAGTCTTCAATCATTCTGATCAAGAGGAGAGAAAGTAATGTCAGAGCCTGTGTGATGCTGCTTTAAACAGAAAGAAAACACGTCAAATTAAGGCATTGCTTAATCACTATGCGCTTCCTATTGCTCGATTGTGTAAAAGATAACCACCAAATTGAACTGAGGCATCACAGTGCATTTCTTAAACTACTGTATAGAAAGAATCTCTAAACAATCACCGCTTGTTTAACATAGGACACACACTGTAATAACATTATGTCCATTTGACATGATGCACAGTCACAGTAACCTCATCATCATTTCACTGTAGATAAAATCAAGGCCAACCAGGCAAAGTGGGCAGCTGCCCAGATCCCCAGGCCTGAGCCCAAAGGCTCCAGGTTCACTGTGGCTATTGGCTGACTAAGCCCCGCCGTGCTAGTAGGGTTGAAACTGTATGAGATTTTCACAATAACCACCTCAATTAGCTCTAGCATTACATGTTTAACAAACATAACATTATATCAGATAGTTACTGGAGCGTCACCTAAATCTGTCCCTAAACAGCAGGAAGGAGCCACTGATGTTAACGTCAAGACCAGCTTCCACGCAGAAATGCTGCACAGCGGATGTGCTAGTTGTGAACACTTCTTTTTAGTATAATCTATAACCAAACAAATTAACATAGCTAGTTAATTATATGCTCCTTGCCTTGGCTTTACCACTGCATGGAGTAAGAAATTAGCCGGACATGCTAATGATCGCAGCTTAAATTAGAGCAGATAAACACACAGTTTAATGCATTCCTTAATCCACTTTTGCTCTTTAACTTTTACTACGACCCTATGCTCACCACTTCAACATGCGGAGAAATCCACAGCTTGACAGGCCTGCTGTGCCTACTTATGGCTGCTAAGCTATAATTGAACAATCACTGTTTGGAGTACAAACAGTAAAGTAGTTCATGATGATTTGAGCCATTTAACTTCTGCTTGATAATAATGTATTAAGCAGTGCATTTAATGCATTAAACAAAGTGTTTATCTGCATGCCTGTATTATTAATACCTGTCTCATAAAGGGAGAAGTAATAAGGCCTTTATTATTGCTAAAAGCTAATTATTAAATACTAATGGGGAACGGGGGGGTACCCAAAGCAAAATTTGACCCTAGGGTCCCATAGCAGGTTCATCCGGCCCTGGTAAGTACACACTGAGCTTACTTTTTTTTTAGTTTTTACAAGTACATTTGCAAATTGAATGTAGCACACTGCAGTGCTTATCAGAAATGTGTGTGTGTGTGTGTGTGTGTGTGTAGGGTGTGTGTGTGTGGGGGGGGGGGGTACACAGCAAAACTTAAGTAAGACAAGAACAAGACTTTCAAAGAGGCAGAGCAGCACAGAGAATGCTCACACCATGCCTCACTGCACTCTGTCCGAGGCAATCTAATACACCTAGTCATGTGGTTTGTTGCCATGGCAGCAAAGATCCCAGCCGCTCGGTTCGTAAAAACATAGTGCTAGTCACTCCCCACACACACATACACACACACACACACACGTAACACCTCCCACTGCAGAAAAGCAGCAAAGTTTGTGGAGAAAAGTTGTTTTTTTTTCTTCCACAAGTTAATATCTTTTATGATACAACGCTTGGTGGGATGATAGCGGAGAGCACAGTGGCACTTCTTGGGCGAATGGCTCGAAAACACTTTTTCTGCAAGGCAGTCATTCAGGCATGGTATTTCAAATTACTTTGACAGTAATTGGGAGACCCAAATATTACGCTGCAGAGACCCATGGTGTGGAAATTAAAATTCACCTAGTGTTAAAAAGCAAACAGCAGAATAACCCCCCCCCCTCTTCCCTCCTCCTCCTTTTGCTATCCTTTCTCAGTCAGCACAGAAAGTCAATTATGGAGCTCTAGGAATCTTTGAAATCCAGTTTATAAGAGGGTTTTCAGATTAGGTGAATAAATTAACCTGGAATTACAGAATCAAGTGCAGAGAGCTGTGTGAGCTACAACAGAAACAATGCCAATTATGAATGGCATATTATCATGACAATACAGAACAGAGTCATCTACATTTTACAAAGTGGATTTTGTGAATGAAAACAGAAAAAAACCCCACAAATAATAAGAGAGTAGTATCATAGTATCAGTTTTTATCAGTTATAAGGCTATGACAGTAAATAGCAGATATAGATGTATACACAGCGATGTCAGGCCACTACAGGCAACCAGTGGTCCAATGTCATCCTAAAAGTAATATAAATGCAAGCCCATTCATCACTACTACGGTGGGTGAATGTCAAAGTGTACAAATATACACTATTTTATAGATTAACATTGATATCCTTTCCATATCAAGAGCAAACACATCCTGAGTGCTAGGTCTGTGACCTTCTGCGGTTTGTTTTCAGTCTCGGAAATAACTGAGATTGATACAATCTATTGCAAGAGCAAATACTAAACCAACACAGCCACTACGAATCGTACGATGGTGAAAGGAACAAGATGATCAACATACCTTTCATAAAGCACCATGGTCGTTTTCCTCCCGCCCCCTCCCTTGCCTAAGCTGAGTTATTACAAAAGCAAAAGTCCTGCTTCTTTTAGAAGCAGCTACACACAACACAAAACTCCTTTCTAACAAGGAAACATTACAAACAAAAGCAGCCCAAATGGACGGGGGCCGACTGAAGATATCTGAAATTAGAAACTGTCAGCTAGGATACACTGTGTGCCGCCTCTATCTTTAACTACAAATGAGAAGGCTCCACATTCTTGTAAAGCTTTACTGGCTCTCTAGTTGCAGACCCCAAACCTCATTCCTGGCATGTGCCCAGCAAACATTACTCTTTCTCTGTGGCACTGTCACGCTGGCAGCATTAGAAAATAACTGCCCTTAAAAGAGCAAATCATCGTATACGATTAACATTACAGAGAGACTGGTGGGGCTGAGCACTGCCAAAAGGGTCTCACAGTAATGACTCACTCTATCTTTTTCATGCTGCACAGACTACTGTTGGCCAAATATTCAACTGCATGTCAGGCCAACAATAAAAAAAAGCCTTATTAGTCAGTTATTTATATCATAAGTCTATTTATGTAGCGGCTCAAGGATGCATCGTGGACAGGGCTGCTAATTCATGCCCTCCTTGATGCATATTGTCCACGCACAAGCACTAACTTGAGTTAGAGAGCAATCTGTGTTTGGCTGGCTCAGTGTAGTACATCGCAGCTGCTACCACTGATTGGCCAGAGTTATTTTTACATCACAAGACTATACGCTGGTATCCCATCTCCTGTTGACAGGAGCATAATATGCTGCACCATTGGCTTAAGGTTAATCAGTTAAAGCTCAGCATGGCCAGAGATGTTGCTGCTTTAGTGTTTGCTGTCTAGGTAGTGAAACAGTTCTCTCTTCCTGTATGGTACCAGCCAGAGATGTGCGTGTGCTGGAGGGCCCTCTGCTCGCCGTCCCCTGCTGCTTACGATCGCCATGGTTTCAGCTGCAAAAAGGCCAAAACTTTGGGACCCCGATGTTAAAAGAGAAGTGCGAGTATGAATTTTAGTTTTTTAGCTGGTGCTGTGACTCTGTTTACAAAAGTGCTTGCGAGTTCTTTGCACAAAGGTGCATTGAAGTGTCAGGAATAGTGGAAACACTGGAAATACAGTATGTTCTGCCTGTGCAAATGTGTGATGTGATAGCCAACACAGGATTACATTTGCATTTCAATCACAAGGTTGAATAGAGATGTACTCCTGGGCATAGACAGAGTCACATTGCCTCGTAGACATTAAGAAAAATTCCAACACATCAATACTGGCCAAAGGTAAAAGGGCAGCAAGACAGGCAACAGGCACCCTCATGGTAAACACTCACAGCTTAGGCATCACCTGTCACGCCAGAGACACCTGTGTGTACGAGAGACAAAAGGTCTCATTGTTACAGACAAGCCTGCCTTGCATACACGACTCCATTTCTGCTCTTTTTATCCTCACACATCCCCGATTTTTATCGCTGTAACTTGATCAGGAAAACTCATTTCAACCCCAGAGTGACAAAGTAGGTTAAGGTCGCTCCTCCGCTGCTTTGCCAGCCTCCAGCAGCAGCAGCAGCAGCTGCTGCAGCAGGAGCAGCGCACTTTGCACAAGACTTACCAGTATTTATTTCGAGGCATGTCATGCAACATCACTTGTTTTTTCCCATCCAGGAATCCGTCGCGTGTCCCGATCAGGGTTTCTTTGGTGTAGGTCGCTGCATCACTGCACGAAGCGGCCGTTGTTGTTGCCGCTCTCCCGCAAAAGCTCTCTCGTGTAGTGGAAATTTTCTGGTCGCTGTACTGTCTGAGCGGAGCACGGGCAGCATTTGCCTCCAGTATGTGGCCTTCGCGATGACGTAATGCGGAATCTCTTCACTTGCGTCAGTGTGCTTCAGCTGCAAAATGTTTGATATGAAAACAATAAATGAAAACAACAACAAGCAAGGATGCAAACAGAACAAACAAGCAGATGAACTTCTATTCTGACAGAGGTGGTGGTGCAAAGGTGTGCCCATTCACTGGGTTTAAGCATTTTTGCAGCTTTAGGAAGATGACGTCATTAAGATAAGATAAGACTTTGTGAATTAATACAATATTAATCTAATAATTACATGTTGAAAGGTCTTTTTGTTTTTCAGTTGTACTCAAATTGCATCTTTTTTTCACGTTTTGTCAAACTGATGTAAATGTGTATACACCTTGTTGTAAATGTTTCTCATTTCTTGTCATGTGTCCTGTGGTTGAACCGTTTGGATTGTAAAATCACCAGCTTACACTATTAGTAAGTAAAATAATCATTAGACTGCAGAGGTTTTGCAGCCACAAATTAAAACGTCCAAAGGCTGTATAGTATTTGCTGACCCCCATAGATCACAATGCACACGGTGAATAAGAAAATACTCATAAATAAATAAATAAATACAAAAACATATAGATATACACTATGTACACACATTATAAATGTTACACATCATGTTACTCATTTCCCCTTGAGGATGAACCATTTGGATTGTAAATACTGAATGCATCCAAAGTAAGTACGAGGTTACACAATTAGTATTTATATGATTTCGTATGACATCTTGCACAAATACATCTACTGTATATATACACCAGTAAATATAATAAACACAGTAAAAAGGTGTGACTGCATCCTTGTATTAGTTGTAAAAATACCTGTAAAACAAATCAAGAAAAATAAACGTGACACTAGTATGTATCTATAAACCGGCAGAAGTCCTAACTATTACTGCTTAACAGAAGTCCATATCCATTAAGTGCCCCCTCTAGGACTGTGGAGTATGAAACGCCGCTCAGTGTTGCTAAACAACAGCACAAACGTTCCCTGCTGCTCTTGAACGCAACTCACCTCCTCTCCAAGCGCAGCCCCTTGTTGCTAAGCAACCTGCGCAGAAGATTGACAGCCACTTGAGTTGATTCATTTCGGAGAAAAAAAAAACTTTTAAACTTTTAACTTTTAGTATTTATGTATTTATTTATTTTACAGGAGAGCTGTTAGCTGCTATCGCACGGAACACACACACACTCTCTGAAGACGGCTAACAGATAGCTGGCTGACAAAGGTGTGTTATAATACAAGTAAGTTGATAGCCAGCCATTTTTTCGCTTTCACTTTCTTCCTTGACAACGACCCCCCCAGCTGCTCATTAATTTGTCATTAGCGAAGTTAATTAACCGTTAACTTAACGTTAGCTAAGAGAGCGAGTCGAGGTATCAGTTGCAAACTCTGTGGCTAACGTTAGGCAACTTTGTCAGAAAGTTCAGCGGCTGATATCAAAAAGGTTTGTTTTCAGGTTAAAAGTGCTGACTGGTGATATTTACCTCGGACAACATTCAGCCATGCCGGACGTTGAACCACTCAGATTCCCATCGAGGGAAGGACGACTAAGTCAGCAAGGTGAGAGGAGCATTATCAGTAACATTTACTTTATCAAAAGTATGCAGAAAAACTCACTGTTTTACTCTTATACTTATTGACTGGCCACTTTATTAAGTACACTTGTGATCCAATACAACAACTCTGCCACAATATAATGTTTCAACTTTTGTGTTGTCTTTACTGTTGAGCTTGTAGTTTGCAGTGATGTTAAACTGGACTTCTTTATTTTTAGAGGGATTTCTACAATTTTGGCCACCCCATTTATAAACATTTCAATACAATGCACTCCAGTATAACAATATCACCCAATACCCCAATAATAAACATAACGACACATTATAAGCTTCATAAAAGTAGAATTTATAGCAGAGCTGTCATCTTGGATCACATTAGATTGAGGTGTATGCAATGAAGTGTGCGTCTGTTGTGTTTTACTGCTGCAGATGGTTAAGGTTGAGCTAATTTTAACTACTTTATACTGTTAATCTACAGCAATCATACATTTTTGACTTAACAGGAGTAGAAGATCGTTCAATTCAGATAAATGCTGTGCAATAGAGTACAATATTTGCCTTTAATATGGAGTATCAGTATAACATTGGCTAAAATGGAAATACTCAAGAAAGGCCTTGAACCTTGAATTACAAGTACCTTGAATTTGTACTCGTATACAGTACTTGTGTCTAAATGTATACTCCATCACTGCTTACAGTTGTTTAATACAGTGTTACTCAAACTTTTTACACCGTGCACAATCTCAGAAAATATTTGGCTCTCCAACTAACCATTATGACAGATGTTAAAATACCATCCACCCTATTGAGCTACAGGCAGTCCACACAGGAGGCAGTGGAAAAGGTGTACTCCTGATCTGCCTTTTCCTTCTATATATTTCCTGTTTGGAGCCATGATCACAATGTTTTGAAATCATTTATTTTACCCCCACTTATTGTCTCCACGTCTAACTATCTTCTTCTTTGTGAAATAAATCAGCTTTAACATCACACTCTGATGACCGACTGGTGTGGCCACAGTCTACTTCATTCATTTTCACACTTAATATGACGACAAAGTTTCACCTGTTCACCTGCAGACCACACCTGTCCCCAAGTACAGTAGAAAGTTGGCCACACACGTTCACAAAGTCACACAGGCTACAAATATGTCCCGTAACTGCATTTCATAAATTTGTGGTGGTGAATAAATGTCAATACATTTGGTTGATAATTACTATTAAATATCTAGTATTATTAGTGAGTGTGGCAGGTGAAGGTGATTGGCCCTCAGGCTCACATGGGCCTGCTCTGAGGCTATAATACACCCTGTCAGTATGATTTAGAGCTTATTCAGCCGGCTCATGACATATTACCTCACCACCTTCCTACCCCACTTGATTCTTTCACTGTGTATTATTCATCTAAACTGCTCAGCAACAGATGGCCTTCATTTCGGGTCTCCTTTTTCCTCGACTGTTCTTGTATTGTTCTGAGTCAGCTCAGCCACAAGCCAGTCTCCTAATCAATGGAGCATCATGACAAGTATACTGTTCAATAGAGTTTGTGACCTACTTATTTCTTACCAGATGTTGACACTTGGTTGTTTCTTCACTTGTTGGTTCTGTCCCTATTGCTGCTCAGCAGACAGAAACATGTAACGAAAGGGCCTCTCGACTGTCCAAAACGTGATGCTGTCTGTAAAAAGGTGCCAGGCAACATCAGATGTCAGCGTAATGGCACTCCTGGCAAGACAGGCGTATGGCCACACCGCCACCACTTGTGACAGGATACTCCTCTTGGTCTTTCTTTCAGTCGTTCAGGTTCAGCAAAATCTGTGGATGGGCCCTTTATCCAGGGCTGGGTGTCACCCTGCAAAGTTGAGCAGACACCCATAGGTGATAGAAGCAGTATCCGCCTGAGAGAGTACATGTCAACACAGTCAGTTCATTCATTGTTCTCTATCTGTATTCTGTACATCTGGATATATCCAGAAAAAAGCTGCCCTCAAAATAAAATAATAGAAAATTGAATAAATTAAATTAAATTCATTAAAATGTATTGCCTACCATAAACAGCTCTCTCTCTTGTGGGCCTTGCAGTGATAAAAACAATATTATAGTGCAGCGTACAATATGAAGACAGAATTCATAATATAATGCACAACTCTGTACAGTTTTGTCAGAAGTACAAAACTGATACAAATTTTACTGTATGTTACATGATTTTCTATATTGTTTTTATTGAGTCATAGATACATAAGCATAAAATCTAACTTGTAAATAAACATAAACATCAACAGTCAGCATATCCAACATATAATAACACAATATATACAAAGGTCTGTGATAAATTAGCATCTGTGATGCAACCAAAATTAACATTCAACTCCAGATCTTCAAAGTGTCTCAGAGGTCTTAAATCCAAAGTTTCCCCCTTCATTAATTTAAATTAATTCCAGCCCACATTTGTTCATATGATGCAATTTCTGACATCACTTACATCCAGTTTTTAACATCTGGCTGTCCTCTTTCATAATCCGAGGATCGTTCAAGCAGCTGTGACCACCCCGACCTTTAAAACGGTTTGCTCATATTCAGATATATTTGGCACTTCTGTTTGGTCCCCTAACAGATCATACAGATACCACCACACCTGGCCATTTATTGTGTTCTCCAAAAACAGGTATACCAGTTCACGTCTCCAAATTACATGTAAAAACATTTCTATTTCACTTTATATGACTTTCTATAGTTTTCTTTTTGCTATCTAATGACTATATTTTCTACAGTTCCTGTGAGAGATCATCTCAGTGCCACAACATAAGGCACGAGGACCAAAATTAGTCTGACAGAAGCAGAAATATATTTGTTGTTCCAAATCTTCATAGTGTTTGTTTTCCAATACTAACTCTAGGCTTATTAAATGAATCATTCAGAGATGTAATTACTGTAACCGTAGTGTTTATAGTAGCGTTCACATATTCTCAGATCTTGTAGGGTTGCAATCTGCACCACTGTGTTTTTTTTTCTTCTCTCTTTGTCAGCCAGATGGCGTCCTTTCACCACTAAGAATTGTGCCCTTGGGTTTGTCTTCAGATGTTCAAATTAGTTGTCTCTGCTCTCTCACTGATGCTTCCAATATATTGCAGAGTCTGTGCAAGCAAAATCGAAGAGAAAGTACAGCATCTTTCACAGTCAAATACATTTTTGTAATTGCTTTTCAAAATAAAGTTAATGAAGACGGGTGAGTCTTTGTTCCAATAAAAGTTGTTTTCCGAGTTTCCAGTGAGGGCTAGTGTGTTATTTATGAATTATTTCAGGGATGTTGTGCTGTTATGTAAATGGAAAAGTGTAGTGTGGGGTTTGCTTTTCATTGCTTCTATTAAACTGTGTTTGTAATAAACAAATTTAAGGTGGATTTACGGATCTCAATATTTTGTGTCTCTCAAGATCAAGCAGATCTTCAAGCTGTCTGCTCTGGTAGACGTCGCACTTGTGCTTTGCTCAATAGTCCCTCGCCATGTGTCAACAGTGCTATTTACCATATCCAAGAGCTGAAGATGACTGTGGAAAATTGGTGTCAACAGGTAAACTGATGTCAGATGTGATCAGATGTGTGAAAAGATTAAAAGGCAAATATGAGATATGAGTAAAAAATCTATTTCAAAGTGCATTTTCTTGTTTCTTGTACCAGTCTGGAAAATATCAGCCACAAATTGTTCAGGACAAGCACCAATACAGCAAAGCTTTAAGGTGAGGTCTTCTGTTGTTTTCATTTATTCATTTATATTCAGGAGAACATAAAGACATGACATAAGATAAACTCCTTTTTTAACAGATTTCAGTCCAGAGACTCAGATACTGAATCAGTGACGTCGACAGAGTTGTTCGTTGAAGGCATCGCAATTAGTGCAAGAGGTGACATTCCATAACGTCATTTATGTTTTTCCTTGATTTCTGTTATAGTAAAGATGCTGGAGGTGCTCTAGGTTTAGATGTTGCTTCATTCCTTGCAGTAGTTCCTTGTCAGTGTGAGAATAATTGAGTCCCAGTTACTGGTTCACATCTCTTCTCTACATAATAATTAATTAGACACTATCCAGCGTTCAACTCTGCTAATAAAATACCATGGATCAAGTTTATGTTTATCTGCACTTTGTAGCTGGTCAGAGAATGTTAACATAGCTCTCCTAAAATTAGTTTACTTGTTTATGCTTTTGTCTATTGAGTTGAAAGTGTTGATGCAGACCAGAACAGCGTTCCAATCTTGTAAAGTTTTTCATCCTCTAGAAAGTTGTCCATTATCGCCACTATTGAAGAAAATAAATGATGTCCTTGGAGAGGTTGTGTATCTGATTGAGCGGCTGGAGGCTGATAGGCAGTATGCAGAGGAAGCTCTCTACAAAGAGAAGAAGAGAAAAAGGTTTTTGGAGAACAAAGTTGACAGTATTTCACTGTGGAAGCAACAAGAGCACTCCTTTGTAGTCCAAAAAGGTCAGCACATCCTCATACACATATTTGTGTCTCGTGAAGTGTTGTGATGTTATTGTTCTTCACGACAAATAAAATGGAATTCATGTTTGACATTTGCTTTTGTTCCTAGAGCATGAGGCTTGCATTCGAGACATCACTGAACTCAAGTGGCAGCTAAAACTGGAAAGAGAGAAACTTGACCAAACCCAGGAGAAACTGTCACATACCGAGGTGTTGAACCAGCGCTTACATGAGGACATCAGTTTTGCCAAAAAACAAGTTCCTATTGTGTTGGAAAACCTTGACCTACAGAGAGGAATCATAAATCAGATCAACGCTGCACAAGCTGAGGTAACCTCTAATTTGATTTTAGTTTTAATACATTTTCTATTTAAATTTTTAAATCCAGAAACCCTGGACTGTGATTGATAGCGGCATGGTGAATAGCTTCAGTGTATTATTTTGCAACTGCAGTTTCATACTGATGATGTGCTAAACTACATTCTGGTGCATTGTATACATGCAGCAAGCCAGCACAATAATATACGCACCCAATAAGGTGAATGTTTAAGTTTTTGATTAGTATTTCTGTCACACACAGGCTCTATCTCACTCAGCCACTCTCTCTTTTCTAACTCTGTTTTAATCCACAAGTGGCGTGGCTTTAGGGATTGCAATGTTTGTTGGTCTATTGGTCCAGTGTTCATCCAGCAATTTGGTGTACAGTAAAAATCATTCCATTTTAACAACTGACTGGATTGCTCTGAAATTTGGTACAGCCATTCATGGTCCCCAGAGGATGAATCCTAATAACTTTCATAATTCCCTGACTTTTCATTTAGCTTTTCCACTTGTTAATTTCTTCAGTTCAAGTCAGGATGCATCAAAATCTAATGACCAAACTCAGCCTCATCCTTGAAGCAGTTTAAGCAAAGTTTAGAGAGATGGGGGTCACATATAACAGATAAACTCTGACTTGAAACCATGGCAGCTTTATGGTTATTAAATGAAACACCAGAATGATTCAGTGTTAGAACGTGAAATATTTGTTTGTCTTTTTAATTAACCTCAACAAGCCATTGGCTGTGAGTGTTGTGGTGAAGATCTTAACCCTGGGCTCTGGTATTCAAGTGTGAATCTTGTGTGAATGCCCAGGATTAACAGCTAGCCTTGGGCTTTCTGGATTTACTAAGGTTTTTCAAAGCTAACAAATTATGTAAAAGTGCGTAACTTCACTGTTGGCTTGTGGCAGTGGCTCCCTGTACGTATAGGATATCAGAATATCTAGTTTTGACAGGGTATAAATTGATTACAAGATAAATATTCTCTTTAACCCTTACATACTGGTTGGATCAAAACTGACCCGCATCTATTGAGATATCGAGAGAATCAAGGAAAATGGCAACCTTGAAACATTATATTCTATGTCTGTGTGTATTTGTGTGTATGTTTTAATGGACCTTGACAGTCTGTATTCCCACCACAGGTGGCCAGGTTCCCTCAGGGACAGGCACCTGCTGCTCTTTGAGGGGTCAGGGGGGGGACCTTGAAACAGCGAAATAGTTAAACAGCATAGGAGTGGTCATACAGAAGTCAGAGGGTGCCTTGACACAGACATTTGCACCTTCACCTGTAATGTAACAACATAATCTGAAAATAGATCCACGATGAGGAAGCTGATTGTGATTTGGAGGAGGATGTGTCAGTAAGTAAGGACTAACGGGTGCAAGTGTTATATTATAACAATTCCAGAATGTTCTTCCCATTTTCACTATCAATAAAATCTATTAAATAGATCTGTAGTTCAAAAATTGGTAGACACTTTTCATTTTCTTGACCCAGACCACACTGTGAAGGCATTAAATATGAACAGTTTGTAAAGGTTAATATTGGTACCTTTATTAAATTTGTTAAAACATCACATCTGAGCATAAAAAGCCTCTCTCTCCCTCTTTATTTTTTAGGCTGATGAAGTCTGCTCAAAAACACAAAGTGATCTCAGACTGGTTCAGATGGAGTTAAAAAAGATGGAGCTGGACGCCAACAATGAAAAGACATCACTGGAACATGCACTGTCGATGATGAAGAATCATCTGGATAACAGATTGTGAGTATCTACCTGCTGTGAAAAATGTGCTAAATAACCACACGGGCATTAAACATTTCATATGTATTTCCTGTTTAAAGTGTTTTTATATTTAGGACTATGTCGCTGGTTTCTGATGTCTGTTAAAATCATATGACACCTAGTTATGGTCAACACTTTAACCAATACTTAATTATTTCACAAGGCATGTTAAAATTAATTATAATAATATAATAAACTGCATGTAACCATAGCAACAATACTTGTGCTTAATGCTGCATTACCAGATAATAAGTCTCACTGTAACGGGCCGGACTGTTTGACTACAAACCAACTTTAAAAAGGACTTGAATAAAGGTGTGCTGATATACAGCTATAATGGACCTGACTTCAATGTTTTAGATTTGTTCTTTGCTGATAAAGCCAAGACAAGAATATCTATATATCTGGGTTTGATTCCTCTTTGTAAAAAATAACTTTATATTAAAAATAAATTCAGGTACACAGTATGTATGTTGTAGATGGTTTCTTTTATTATGTTGAGAATTATGAGTCGCACAGCAACAGCACTGTGTTTTGAGTTATCCTGTGATCCTCAGTGAGCGCTGTATTTCAAAAGCGACTTTGAATCTTTGAACTTGACAAAAGACAAAAACGTTTTTTTTTTTTCTCCAGGGAAGATTTAAACGAGTTGAAGATGCTCGAGGAAAGTATATGTGGTGAAATAAAGGATACAGAAAAGACGGTTGCTCTTACAGAAGAAAAGTGTGCAGCCATAACACAACGTATCCCTGAAATAATGGAGCTCGAGAAAACTCAGAGAGACAGGGTAACTGATACTGTCCATATTTAAATGCCTTTAACTTTTAAAAAACCTTATCACAGTGTACAAAAACAGTAGCGTTTTCTTCTCCTCTCCAACAGATTTTGCAATTGAAACTTCAAATTGAGGATGAAATGCAACAAAATAAGAAATTAAAAGAGAAACTAATTGCACTGCAAGAAGACATCGAGAAAACTGTAAGTATTGCCACAGTGGTGTTAAAATGTCTTAATGTTGGTGCTGCTTTGGCTGCTTATGTGTGTCTTGATAGTTCATTGGGTAGAGCATGGCACATAACTGCCTGCCTATGATTGGAGTCTCACTGGAGCTATGCATGCTAATAATGTTTGAATTCATGGCACTGTAAGGTGTTTTGGATAAGTGCATCCACTCAGTGCCACACTGTATGTTCTGTTATCCACAGAGACTTAATGGGGAAGCAGAGGTCTCCTGCATAGAAGAGCAGCTCCGTTCAAAGCAGAATACTTTTGCAGCACTTCGGAAAGAAAACATGCAGTATGAACAGAATGTAGAAGACTACAATATAAAACTTAATGAGAGGTACAGTGTACAGTGGCACATACAACCTCCCATTATTTGGTATTACTGTATACAGTAGTAGGCCACATACATGTGTTTATTATTACTTTTCTGTGTCATTTTCCTTAGCAAGAAAGCAGTGAAGCAGATGCGTGAGGAGAGGAAGCAGATGCTCCAGAAAATCATTGACAATGACGAGCAGTGGGAAAAGGCCAAGGAGGAAGTGACCCAAGTTATAGCCCAGCACAGTGTCACCCAGACTAAACTGGATGAGCAGGAGCAGCTCACCTTCATGGAAGAACAGAGGGCCAGGGTCAGTGACAACATATGTACATGTTCTATGTATGCTGAATGGGTTGTAAGGAAAATATGAGATCCCTAATGCTGCAGCTTTCAGTGCTATTTCTATCCTCTACAGAAAGAGATCGAAAACCTGAGGAAAGATCTGTCAGGTCAGACGACGGCCCTGGAACTGCTGAAGGTGAATTCGTGAGACGGACGACATTTTACTCAGAGCGGAGGGAAAAAAATGTGATCTGAACAAAGCAGAGTTAAATTGAAATTTAGAAAAATATATCAATATATTTTGCAAACTTTTTTTTTCATTTTCTGTAGAACACAGAATAGCTATGTTGAGAGAGGCATAAAGAGGTGAAGCTTCACAAAGCACAGTCTCAATAAAAAGCTAACATTATACGTTTCATAAAGGTAGTTTTAAATGCCTAATTTTGCTGTTTTCCTATTACAGTTTTTACCCCCTGTACATGTTTTTGTAAGACTTTAGGATAATGACATTCTGCTTGCTCTTGTATTTTCTTTTGCATCAGGATGAGTGTACAAATCTAAACAAAGAATTGTATAGACAGCAGAGGAGCTCAGAGCTAACTAATCAAAAGCTTCAGAAAGAATTTGAAGATGCATCCTCAGCAACAAAAGTTCTGGAGACAAAAACTGAGGTACTGATGAAGCTTGATAATCTTAGTCCAAGTATGATTTTACATCACAAAAGTAGCCATTTATAAAGCAGTGTATTCAAGTATATTCATTCATTTGTAACTGATTTTTGGTTTGTATAGAAACTCAAGAAACTGACAGAAAATTTGGAAAAGATTCAGTGTGAACACAGGAACAGAGTAGTCAAACTTGAGGAGGAGAAAAAAGTCAAGTGTGGCCACCTGAAAGCTGCCCAGGTAACAAACATTAAGATTGGCATAAAGCAATTAAGTATTGCGAACAAAATATTTTAGCAGTAGAATAAACTCTGCTTTTTGTTTACAGGATTTATACACAGCAACTACAAAGAGACATGACGATACTCTGGACAGGATCAGGGACCTTACGAAGAAGAGCGAAGAACACAGAAATGCTTCAGATAAAATGGAAAAAATAATTGAAAGTATGCCAGAGGTCATAGCAGAACTTCAGTAAGTTAGTTATACACAGATACAAGAAAATGAAAGAATAATTCAAAAATGTTTTGTATTTCTTTTATTAATTTGATCATAATTATTCTTTATTTTGGAATATTCCTTAAATAGATGCTTTGCTTTGAGTATTTTTCACACCAGCTATGATCAGTAGGAGCACTGATGCAGTAATCATATATTCATGATACTCAAAAATGATATTGGGGAGATAATATAATTTTGTGTGTTTGATTCCTCCTTCCAGAAGTGTCTTTGATGTGGTGGAATTCAAAAACAAATCAGCTGCTCTCATAATGAGCACCTTGCAGTCTGATATTAATAACTGCCAGCAACGAACACAGCGATCCATGCAGACACACACTGCTCATGTTACAGCAAGAAAAAAAGAAATGGAAGACGCCAAGGTAACAAAATGTTGTTCAGTATAACTCTCTGTAAATACATGATTTTTTTTTTTTTGTGCGTCAAATACTGTGCAATCAAAGACAAGCTGTAAAAAACATCTCATTGTTTATTTGTTTGTGGATTAGTGTCAGCACATTGCTTGTCACAATACTTCCCTTAAGATGCAGAGAAAAGAGCTGTGTGCAATTAAAATTACAAGCCATGGTCAATCTTGTTTAAGTGCTTTTCCCACAAATGACAACTCAGTGTTGTTATAGTCTTTTGTCTGGACGAATTTGATGATGCGTGTCGCTGTGAGATGCAGTGCCCATTTTGTTACCTGTAGGCCAACATTTTCAATAGCAATTTCAGTGTAAGCATACAGCTCATGATATCAAATACGCATATAATCTGGACCTTTTTTATATTAATGTCAGAAATAAGATCATGTAAAAACATGAGCATTCTGTGCAGAGACTGGCATGTATTTGAACTCTCCTTTGTAAGAGAAAGCCCTATTTATTGTAAGGTTTTCATCTGCAGGATTATCAGCCCCAGCCAGAGCCTCTTTGCTGATGGGGGTTTCACATGGCTTATCTAATGTGAAATCGCCATGTGGTATATAGTTTCATTAAACGGTGATCAAGAATGCATTAGTTCAAAACAAGAAAAGGCAATGGAGCTTAAGCCGCCATGCATCCAAGTGCAGCAACTTTAAAGAAGTTGTTGGCGTGAGACAATTTAAGAATTAGAAGTCTTCCTCATAGACACAACTCCCATTAGCCAGATAAAAGTTAGCCATGCAAAAAAGGGTTTAGTCTTTTCACTTGACGAAATAAGATGATATAACAACAATACTCCTCACCAAATAAAAAGATCAGAGAGAATCTGAAGTTCTAAGGAAATTGGTCACTTTAATCATTGAGACCAATATAAAGCACACATAATGTCTGCATTAGCATAACATAATAAGCCGAGTGTGCATTCAGAAGTCACAGTGCATGAAGCAGAATGGTTAGGCACTTTCAAATATTTCTTATAGAGGAGATTTCTTTGAAAAATGCTGACCAAATACTATACTTTTATAACCTCCTGAAGGTTGCAGCTCCTCTTTGCTATATAAACTGAGACAGTTCAGTATAACTAATAGCCTGATGGGGATTTGTATGTGGCTGTATTAAATACAACCTGCAGATGGTTATTTTTAAAGATACAAACACGGGGTATGTCAAGGTGAGATAGGTTGACTTGTCAGTCCTGTGGGGTTCCTGGTCATCTCTATTCAGCCCATACACACTGTATCTGGAAGCGTTCCGGCTTTCATACATGCACCTATTTTTTGATTTGATCAGGGCTTGTCGTTTGGCGAGCACAAAGTAAACAATGCAAACTGCCGACGCTATCAGTTTCTTATGGGCAATGAAGTGTAATTTGTTCCATTTACACTTCACAACAGCATCAGATGGGCTTTGTCAGTGCTGCATGGAGTAATTAAACCTGAAATCAATAGCAGGCATTTGTCATGTTTACAGCCCCTCTTTCTGCTGGGTTAAACTCATCACTTTAGTGCTGTTCTGTTTTACTGCAGAGACACACTTCATTATGTCTGCAGGTAGACTTGAGATATTCACCAGGCACATCTCCAGTACTTGGGAAACATTGTTCAAATGAAAAGAGGACATGCAGAGAGACACATACTCACTGTGATTTATTTGCATGATTTCCCAGAAAAGTGTCCATTGTTGTATGCCTGCTAGTTATATATTAATTAACAGCACAAACACAGGAAGTAGCATGTATTCTATTGTACGCACACATGGCAATTCAGTGGTACAGCTAAAGTATCTTCTAAATGGTCAGCGTGGTGTTACTGTACAGTATTTACAGCACTGTGTCAACCCTGCCTTCACCATATAAAATCATTTCTTGGGTATATACATAGTAGATTGTGAGTCATGAAAACATTGATCCCTGTGATCAGTCACTATGTATTTTACATCTGTCCTGAACTTAATGCAGCCTCAGCAGTTCTTTTGCCAGTGTAACTGTGTCCTACTGCAAATATGTTGGTGAAATGGCTATCATGCTAACACAAATCCTTTTGTGTAAATGCTGGTTGCTCTAATAGTAAAATGCACATTTGTGTGTCAGAGGTCTCTGTCTCTGTATCTTAGGGATACACAAATCAGATACACCAGATCGGTGTGACAGTGACCTTATTATTGGAACTGGGTATCAGCTATGACATGAAATATGTTTTCTTTGTTAATGTCATCTTTAAATTCATTGTTTCCAAAATCAGTTTAACCTATTTAGTCGCAGAACACTAACTGAAACACTAACACTAACTGAAGTTTTTTAGCGGCCTCCTGTTACCTACATAAAAAAATAAAGATTTGTGCAGAAACATATACAGTTTATTTTTGGGGGAAAGAGACAACTGGCATTGGATCGTACAGTATTGATAGATATCAGAATCAGGACTGTGAGACTAAAAGTCAGATCAGTGCATCACAGTATAGGGTTGGTATGTCACAAGTAGACAATAGTTACAGCATACAGTACATTCTCATCCAATATGGGGCCTGTTTGTGTCTTGGTGATTATTTAATAGCTACTGTAAACATGATCTGCCTTTACTGTTTTACCTAAACCTTCTGTCTTTATCATCTGTGTGTAGGAAGCGTTAAAAATTGCACTGAAAGAGAACAAACAGCTGGCAAGCGAGTACGAAGGTCTTAAGAAGATCCTCATGGAGGCCAAACAGGAAGCAGCGACCGCATTGAGCGAGAAAAACCACGCACATAAATCTTTTCATTACTACACACAGGTACGGTTTATATAACCTTTTGTAATATTTAATATCTTGCACGCCCTCTCTTTTTAATTATGTTTTATGACTCAGTATTTTTTGCGCTGTTATCTCACGTTCTGTTCCCTCTTGTTCTGTTCCGTGGTATTCGTCTTTGAACTAGATAGCTCCTCTTTGCATGGGCAGTAATTTTAAGAAGGTTTTAGTTTGGCAACCAGTGAGGAGGTTACCGCAGCAATCTAATAATGATGAGATAACTTGAGTGGAGGAGGATGATGGATGTGACATAATGTAATGATAGCTATGTAGTTTTGCCACCAAGGGGAGTAAAGTGAGAGGTTGATGGTACATGTAAATACTTTACTTTCTCCGTTTTCTTGATTATAGTTTTTGTGAGGTGGTCAGAGGTGAAACATTTTATTATCGGGGTGTTACAAATATGCCTCTGCTCACCACAGTTCACACACACCATTAGTTAGGGATCAGCAGCGAATACAGGTTAGGATCAGACAAAGAATGTGCCTTTAGTACTGAAATAGCATCAGAGTTCTTGACTAGTTGAGGGAGACAACTCAGCAGCATTTCACTGTTTAATCTTTATAGTTTTTGACACTATTTAACTAGAATAGAATTACACATGACAACCATAACGCCAGGAAGAAGCCACACTGATTCCTGCAATGAAAAATACATATTATTTGTTCCAAAAATGACTAATACCTTTACTTGAGCAATTCCTCATCTAACTGCATGAATGTTATCAAGTGAAAAATGCATGCAAAAATAAAATCCTGTGGACAGGATTTTCCACGCTCATGATCAAAGCCTGATTTTCTTTTACTCCGGATTCAGCCTTCACCATTTTTGTTTGTTTCAACTCTACACTTCTACAACAGCAGCCTCTCGGCTAGTGTTTTATGGCTGAATTTAGTTTTTATAACAAGCTTATAATCAAATATGTTACTGAAATGTAGATGCAGGCCTATCACGTGTAATCTGATCTAAACAGGAACATTTAAGCACTCGTCTGTCTTATTTTAAATTATCCTTCTAATGTTTGCATTTGATGTCCCCGTTAGTACATGTATTACACAATGTGATTGCCCTGAATTGATTTGTTTGTAACTGCAGGCAGCAAGGTAAATGCATTTAACATTGTCAGGATCATTTGAGAGATCAGAACATTAGTGCATGTGCACGAGATGCCTCACACCAGCCATGTGTGCATTTGTACACCCATAATCTCTTTATTACATTCAGCCGAGGGACGCAATGAAAGGCATTTCTTAAGTATCCTTATATAGAAATATAATCCTGACAGCAGGCATAGTTCAAATGATAAGTTTAAAATAACCCTCACTACTGTATGCTTTCATGACAGCCACCGTACAGCACAGATTTCTTCTGTTATACTATGTTTCCTTGCACCTTGCTTTTTTTTGTACAAAACCACACAGAAGCATGTAAACATCTATGATAAGTAATTGAGACTTGGCTCATAATTTTGATTTGAACTTTTCCAAGCAGTCACAACTCAGTCCATCCGTAGTTGACATTTACGTGTTATAGCTCATGCTGAAATAATCAAATACACAAGTTGTCATGTCGAAATAAATATAGTGGAATATAGTGGTATGTTATAGCTTGAACTAGCCAACAAAGTATTTGACATTATCTCGACCTAGACCTGCTATAACAGTAATTATATCCTGCAGTATATAATACTGTGTATAGAGCAATTTTCTGCAGAATGAGTACTTTTACTTTTGATACTTTAAGTACCTTTGGCTAACAATATGTACATACTTCACTTAAGTGACATTTCAATCAATGCAGTACTTTATTTAAAATGGATTCTTTTCTGTATTGCTGTATTGCTGCTTTTACTAAAAGCTGGACTTTAACATCTAAATGAACGTCCATTAGATTTGAGTTTGCACAGCGTTGATTAGGCCTAATACTGCCAGCTAAGTGTCTCTGTATTTCACAGTAATTTTTAAAGCTGGCGTCTGTATCAACATTCTTGTGTTGTCGCAGTGGTAGTGATGCATTTTACATCAACCAGCAATGATTGGTTTGACAGAACTGATGGGGGGAGCAACCATAGCGATGGAGTAGATTACAGTAACTCAGAGTGCGGCGGAGGCGTGTGCATTTGTGTAATTACTCACATTTACATTTAGTCATTTGGCTGCCGCTTTTATCCAAGGCGACGTACAAAAAAGGGGAACAACATTCCAAAATTACTCTCACTGCCAGAAGGGGGAGACAAAAGTTCCGCACTGCCGGTTTAAATAAAGCATCTCAACACCACTGATAGTCTACTATTTATGCTATATTTGTTACCATTGTCACCAGCAGGACAGAGCAGAGCTTGGAGACCTTTAGGCACATATTTTTTTCACCATAACAGATGGAATATAAAAACATGCATCTTTGAGATTTTTGTAGATGTCAGCTTTAATATACTTACGTTTTCAGATATAGATAATTTAATTTAAATTAACAGATCCAGTCAGCTACACAACTTGTTAGTTATATAAGCATATTTTGTGGTATATGGTGGCTTTGCATGTTTGTAGTGGAAGACAGTTAATATATGTCATATATATTACTCGTCCCTTTATTTAATATTAGAGATTTTTTTTTTTCAAAGAGAGGATGTAATAATGTTAAACGTGTTTACATTAGGATATTACCTCATCAAAATTCAACAAGTATAAATACATTCAAATAATACAATTATATAATTCAAGATACTGATTTGTAAATCAAAAAAATGTTTAATTAGCATCTGATATCACTCAGCAGTATGTGCATCTCATAAAAATCCTCTTGATTCCACTGTACATGTAAGCATTGCTTTGTTTATGAGGAGGCTTTCAGCTCTTGGGTTTTAACAGGGTACACCATAAAGAGCATTCTTGTTATTGTCTTTCCTTCAGGAGCTGATGACTGAGCTAATTCGCTTTAGTTTTCAATGCACTGGGGAACACATTGCCAAGCAATGATAAGCTTTGTAGGAAGAGTAGAGAGATGGAGGGGGAAGAAAAGCAATGGCATCTATCAGAATTTAAACCTCTTTGCTTGAAACTGTGTTCAAATAATAAAGCAAGCAGCATGTCTTTCCAAGAGACTAGGAATAATTTCTGGTTTCAGTGGGGGGTTCATGACTCTGTGTGTATGTGTAAAATATGTCTTGAGGGGATTGGTATAAAGTTAAACTGGGTGAAGTAGAAATATTTTACTCATCAGCTTTGCAGTCACAGAGTTTGCCTCGGCTAGAACAAAACTGCTGAAGCATTTAGAGAAAATTAACCCCCCATCCTGGCAGCCAGATGTGACTGGATTCTGATGAGTGCACACGAGTGGGCAGAGAAACCAAGAGACTGTGAAATTCCTGTCAGGCCCGTGTACTGCAGAATGGGCTATTGACTGCTTTCTCTATTCCCCTCCATCATTCTTCTTGAACACTGCCATTAATTTCCTCTCCTGCCTTACCAATTCCTTTTCTCTGCCTTCTCTCCCCCTAGCTCTCTTTGTTGCAGAAGAGGATGCACAAAGCTTTGGTGAAATACTTCAGACAACGCAGCCTCTACAGCCAGGCTGAACTGGACCGGTGCCAGGCTCTTTCTCAAGAGACCGACCAGAAAATAAAAACAGCCCAGGTATTTGTACATATACATGTAAAGCAGGCTGGAAAAAAAAAACTTCACAAACTGTCACCATTCATTTAAATGGTAAATCCCTTTATTCAACTTTTATCCCAGTGTAGGTATTCTACCGGATGGAAGCGTATTCTTTTGCATACTACAGTAACTCCATGTTATGCTTGGCATTGTTTGAGCCTCATCCGGCTAGTCAGTTGCCTTGTGTCTTCTTTGCCAAGCGAGGGCAGCCAGGCAAACATCCACGAAGGCTTTGTGCCTCGCTGCTATGGTGGAGTTAAAGACACCACTCTTACATTACAGTCTATACATTCACTCATCAGATCACAGACCGATGTGATGGATGATGTGCTTGCTAGAGTGCCTATGCAGTGACTCCATGTCTGAGCTCTGTCTCTCCAGATATCTCTATATACACAACATATTGTGCTTAGTCACATTAACATTCGATGCCTATTTCCTGTTTAGCGGGGGCATTTGTGACTTTTACGACTATTTCGGGGCGAGTTCATCACGCCACATGGAAGATATGTTACAGCCGCTTCTTTTGTGAGTAGAATAACCTTCTGTCTGTCTCACAGAAGAGCAGCAGCATATTCTGCAAGGTTGAGAAGTAAGGATCTTCATTTAGAGGATAATCGGTGTCTAATCTGTGCTGTGATGTGAGATGAGGTCAAAGCGGACAGAGAGACAGTGATGAATCTTTATGAAATGTCCTGTCCAGCATTACCGCAGAGCCAGGTGGCATGGCAACCATACTATGAACTACTTCCATCCTTTCTACTTTTTCTTTTACCACAACTGTAGGGCATCCCAGACCTCCATGTTTGTCATTTGCAATCTGTAGTTTTTTCGTCGGTTAATTTGTTGTTCACCAAAAATAAAATTCAACTTCATCCAAAATACTGGAGGCAAATATGCGCACATTCGATTAGAGGTTTTCCAGGGGAGTACCCAATGAAAATACTATTAAGTGGTTTCCTTCTCAGTTCCTCCTCCTCTGACTGCTGACATGTTTTTTTGATGGGTCTGGTCCAGACATTACAGGGAGCAGCCATGTCTCACTGGCCCAGCCTCAAAAGGCCCCAGCAGATCACAGCTCAAGGCAGGGAGGAGTAGGGCACAGGGGGAGGAGCTATCAGAGAGCTGCAGAGTGTGAAGGACAAAAGAGCTGGTGTATTCAAGCGCACCACACCGTCACCCGTCACAGCTCAGCACAGGGTCCATCAGAGCAGGCAACACTCACTTTAAACAGGCTCCTCATGAACAGACCAGCTCGGGGTCTATCCTCCAAAATGTACACATGTAGAAAAACATTTATGAGAGGAGGAGAAAAAAAAACCTTTATTAGCTTTTGAGCAGGCATAAACACACAATCTGCATGATTGCCTAAATATTAAGGCTGTTAATGGGATCTTATGATGCACAAAGAAATGCACTGCCCGTATGCAGATAGTGGTAATGCATTTGGTTTTTCAGTAGTGAACATATTCATTCACAATTTAATGATAAACAGATTATCAGTATTATTGCCACTTTGTAGGAATTAAAGAAATCACGACTGATAACTGATACCAGTTGTAACTGGAGTTAAACCAGGCTGAATCCCGACGAGGCCTATACTAATCCATCATGTCTACTTAACCCCACAAGCAGAACATAAGAGAGGTCAGGTTAGCACTTTCACGGCTAAGGCGTGCTTGAATCAGACGCCAAATGGCAGTTTGCTCAAAAGTAGCTTGAGGGGAGGAAGGCCGGGGAACCCTAGGGTGGGCGGGTGGGAGTGGGTGGGGGATGGTGGTGGGAGTGAGGGGTGCGGCGGGCTGTCATCCTGTTACACTCCTGCCAGAACTGGCAGTTCAGCTTTGTGTTCTGCGAGTTTACACTAGGGATGGCATAATTGACAATGGCTAACAGCGGAGAGCAGTGCAGAGCCTTGTTGAATGGCCAGTAATGATTGGAGCGGACGCCCACTGCCCCAGTCCCAGGGGACAGTAATCCAAGATCCTGTTGCTGATATAATTGTTAGTCAGAGAATTTCTGCATGGCTAGGCCGGTTCAGATTCCCAAGCTGGTTGACAGTGCCAGGCAGTTTAATAGAAAAACTGGATGCTGAGGTTTTTAAAACAGAAGAGCACTGAACCTGGACGTGGTTCACCAGGAGCCTCTTGTTCTCCTTCCCCACAAAAATAAGAACAAGATGGTAACTTTACTCTCACAATTGCAGATCCACCATCAGCTGTGTGTGGGATGTACACAGAGTGAGGAGTTTGTGTTATTGCCTTTTGACAAAAAAACAGCATTTCCTTAATTATCTTGTTTCCATTTATTCTATCTGTGCCTTATTTAAACAGGAGGGCTTGTCAGAAGGAATTCAGCTCATCTCTGCATTCCTGAAATCCTTGACAGATGACTCTACTACCACCGATGATACTGGGGTGAACAAACAAGCCAGTCCAGATGCCGCTGGATCGAATGAGTAGATGCCTTCAGTTCAAATAGCAGTGTAATTGGACATTCACCTGTACCAGACAACTTACTTACCCTAGCACGCTTCACTATTCCCCCCTCTTTACTTGCAGCAAATCCATAACAATGAAACAGGTGACTTTCATGCTGCTGTCAGGACTGATCTAATTTTAGCTGGGTGAATGATTGCAATTGGCTTTGCCTCATCAGATAATTAATCTATGTCACCATTAATTGGAAAAGAGAATAATTACAGGCAGTGTTGACAGAAATTCTACGCTTCTCCAGATTCCAAGATCTAATTACAACTAGTGAAACCCCGTGACCTTAACTAGCACTTAGTACACCTCAGCCACCTTGACCACGCCAATGTGAAGACCACTGTCTCTTTGAAAGACCCTGTTTTTGTTATCGGTCTGCACTCCTTCACTCGCCCCGCTCTCGGAAAGCTGTCTCCCTCAATCACTTTTCAATATTCAATCTTAATTTTGTGGAAGTTTAGCATTTTCAATGAGCTGGAGATGAATGATTAATGAATAAATTTAAATGCTTCATTTTGTCCATGGATCATTAGTTAAGTCCTTTGTGGGAAGGACCTGAGAAAGGAGTGAAAATTATTGAGACATTAGCCTGAAGCAATCCAGGGGTAAATAGTGTGCACAAAAGGATGTTGTGTGCGCACTATCCACTGGCTTTCTAAAGAACCCTGGGGAAACACTGTTTTCAATTTGGAATCTTAACTGAATCACATTTAGTACTTGTAGAAAATTGATTTTTGTTTCATCATGTTTGAACAATGTCATACTAATGGTACACAACACTAATGCCTGTTCCATATAGACTTTAAAAGTTATGTAAAAATATCTGTATTAACAATACTTGTCAAAATGCATAGCTTTTGAATTAAGTATAGTATTTATGTAATTCTTGGAAGAGTGCACAGTTGTGGGTTTTCTGTGTAATTTTAGTGATCTCAAGGTCGACGTTTTTCTCCTTAGAAATAATATGCGTTGCTCTCTCTGTCTGTCTGTGTCTGCTTGATAGAGATGCTGTTGTTTTGTTGATATGCCGGATGCTTCTCCTACTTGTGGGGACAGAAGGGGGCAGTGTGAACACAACAACCTTAGAAAGACATAATTGACTGCAACATGGTCCAGTCTAGTGTCTTAACATGGCCACAGCATCTCATCTCAAATGAATGATTATTATCAGTCAGTCAGCTGGAATAAGAGAAATCATTTGAAGCATTCAAACTTTTATAGTCTCTTATCTGCCAAAAAGTTTTCTTCTGTAGTTTTTAAATCAAAAATAATATTGTACTCTCGCAAACACGCAATCATAATGACACTAATGCGGCGTCTCATATCAGCTACTCACAAAAGCTATGATGCCTCCAGATCTCCTAAAGAACCTTGAGGAGAAAAATGTTCGTCCGTCTCATATTCCTTACTGACTATATGGTAATATCTCAAATGAAAGTGCCTCCCCAACACATTTATCTGCTCTCTTTGCATCTAATCAATCCCCTAAATAAATGAAAGTGAGCCACAACTAGATGTCATCACATTTATCTGCAGGCGTGCTTCAAAGTGCACACACCTAAATGCTGCTACTCTAAAAGAGGCTGGACTGTGGAAATACTGATGGGGCTTTTTGACAGCTCAGATGTATTTTCTCCTATGTTGTTTCAGTGTGATGAGGATGGAAAATACAGCATAAGTGTCACTGTGTTGTTGTATTCAGTGATACAACAAAGCTGATTTAAAATATATATATATATATATATATATATATATATATATATATATATATATATATATATATATATATATATATATATATATATATATATATATATATTGTAGTTCTGTATGAAAGCATATTTTGCACGAGACATGTTGGGAAAATCTGATTTACAGGCAGCATGATTCTCAATTTCAGCCCGGCGCCACCATGCAGACGATGGGCCCGTTTCATTTGGATTCACCTCAGTGATCGCTTCTGATCGTTGACGTGAAGCCAAGTGAATCAGAGCAACGTTCTGTCTTCTCGAGCTAACCCAAATTCTGTTTTGAGATCTTTTTGAAGCCAGGAAAATGGAGGTGTCCACTCAAACCGTCCGGTCTTTGTTCATGAGCAAGTGGAGAGTTGAGCCATGGCGCTGATGGAGTCAAGGAAAGAATGTGAGTGGAGAGAGGTGCTACTGTGTCTAAAATATCAATGAGGGAGATGCTGCCAAGTTTTGGAGCACACGAGAGGAAATAGGTCCTCTGTTAACATAAAATGGACCAGGCATCTCTGTACTGCTTTATATGGGAACTGTGAATATATTTTATATAATGGAGATTTGATTTTATTTTAACTGCATAATTTTAAACATTGTCTAGTGTTCACTCTCTTCAGTATTTATACATGGAGTGGATTATTAGGGAGTGTGTTCCTTTAAAGTTTAGGTGACTACAGCATCTGTCATTCAGTCATACTGTACAGCTTACCAATGCACTGGAACAGTGTGTTTGCCCAGGTGAGTCTTTAATGTGGAACTCGGAAGAAAACATGCCAAACAAATTCATCAGTATAACAATACATGTTCCTTGTGTTTCCACACTCGTTTGATTTCAAAGATATTTATCTTAACAGGATAATAATTTGTGAAAGTCTCTGACATTTGTGGCTAGCTAGCATGATAATAAATCCATGGCTTGGAACATTTTTTAGTTAATTAGAGTCAATCAATCCAAACTTTGCTCACTTACCGGTGTGAAACCGGAGTATAATGAGCAGAAATCAGCATGGTGATTGGAAAACACAAATTACAGCTGTTAAAGAGAAACTCATCCACTTTTCTTCTGTTGATGCCAATGCCTGCTGCGAGGATTTAAAATTAGCATGGCATTCCTTTAATGGATGTTGGGGGGGTGGGGGTGTGCTCGTCTATAATTAAAAAACCTGTTAATATCCTTGTGGGCTAAAATAAGAGGGGTTAGTGTGATTATATGACAACCCCTGAAAAAGGACAAATTGGTCAGTTGACTGTTAAACCAGAAAAACGTGTCAGGGTTTATTTAATCTTATTTCATTGTGACACATGAGAAAAAATACACAGTTATATTACCAAACACTGCTTATATACGGTGTATGCTATTCATGTGATATATTAGTTTTCCTGTTTATGTGTATTATGAGCAAATGAAGTAACACTACATAATGGTGTGTGACCACACCAACGAGGTGGTCAGTAAGATCATGTGGCGTATTAATGAACTTCCCCGATACATATGGGATAGTGGTTCCTGTTAAAGGCTGTGTATATCTCTATGGTCAGGGCTACATTCATATTATTCTTGACATATTCCATGCACCTTACATTCATGGTGTAATGATGTGAGTAATAACCTGGTGATGTTAACAGCACCTTACAATAGGACTTTTATCTATGCTATGATATGACCCGGCTGCCGGTATCCACGACGTATATATGACTTCACCTCTGAATGTAATTTCCTCTCAAGAGCTCTTGGAAAGGGAGAGCTTATGTTGTTGAGCTCATGTCGTCGGGGCTGCTAACAGCAGCTTGCCATTGTATTAATTATTGTCAGGGAATCCAAGGGGTGTAGATAATACAGAATGCACTGGTTGGTCCCATTTGTTTCACTTGTCAGTGGAGTGAATAATTGGGAGTGCTGACCATATTAGACACAGAGAATTTCTAAAACATACGAGTCAAACAGTTGCAACACAAAAGTATGGCTGGGAAATTAAAAAGCTTAATGTGTGAGAATTTCAAATCAGTATGGAATAATTTGCTGGCTTCTCATTGCCAAAGGAATTTACTGAAGTTTAACTCAGACAGCAGTCATTCTGGTTCACAGTGAAACATACACTTTGCTTATTACTGGATTATACGTTTTATTTTTTTAACTGAGACTATACACAGTAGCATCAACGTTATATCTATTTTGTTAAACATATAACTTTAGGGCGTGCTGCGTTCTCTTCTGGAATAAGTGTCAGATATTTTGCACCCCAACTTCATTCTTTAAAGGCTTGAGAACATTGATACAATTTTAGTAGAAGGGGGTTGCTAATACAATGGGGCTCATCTTGCAATTCTCCCAAGGAATAACTATCAGTCCTGCTACAGCAGCTTCAGCGTCCCTAGGTGACCGCGCCACTGAGCCCGTGCTCGCTCCATCGCACCCCACTCCACGCCTGCTGCCACCCTGAAGGTAGATGCATCACGCTGGGGAGACTGCGCAACAGCAGCCCCCTCTCTCCCACCAGCCCCCAAACCTCCTCCACGGCACAGTGGCCTCCTGCGGCCCCTACACATCTCCGGGTCTCTACTACAGCCCTGGTCCCAACAGCCCAGACTCTCCCGCAGGTGAGTTTCCATACCACCTCCATGTCCCCTCCCACCTGAACTGCACAACTGGTATCCTTTTTGTCATTTGAGAAATGCCACACACACACACAACACGTACACATACACATACTGTACACACACACACACGCTCCTGTGCTCACTCTGAAGGGGACACCGCCTGTTCCTTTCTGCTCACCTCCCGGCTGCCGGCTGACTCTCTGAGCCGTGTCTGTGGTGGCTACGCCATGTGTGGGGATCTAGGGGTTTCAAACAGCAGGCCTCCCGCACTCCCTGAATGGCAAATATAAGTGCCTCCAGTTTATTACACTGTGGACATTTTCTGAATCATCTCTGACTAACTTTGATAGGAGATGACAAGCACTCGCTAATCAGTCCCAGTATCAAAATATGTCAGAAATATTTCATCAAATAAACACGAGACTGGATTTGTTCTTCACGATGAACTAAAGCTGTTATCAGAAATGTTGCTCTTTAACTGAGCCTTTAACTTCGTCCTAAATTAAACTAATGCCTTAGTGAGCTCATTTGTTCCTTTCATATTAAAGCTACTGTCACAAGGTGACAAACTAAAACAACTGCTGCCACAAATAGTTAAAGTTACAGTTTACAGGGACTAACGGGACAAACAGGAACTCCCAGTGAAAACAGCTCTCTGTTTCTATATCCAAAGCATTCATGTCACATTATAATATCATTACACACATAACCATGATATAAAATACATGGAGACAGATGTTGAATTAAAGGAACTCTGCTTGGGTTTAGACATATAGTTAACTGGAATTGGGGGGGGGGTCTTTAATTTAAATTTAACTGCTGATATAATGCTGCTTTATAATTTAGTATTTACTGTAACCTGCAGTTTGCATTAATTGTGTCTCTTTAAAGAGGATTCCTGCAGCATCTTGTGTTCCCTCTCCCCTTTAAATATTTTTTTTATTAGACAAAAACCTTTAAACTATAACAGATTCACTAACACATAAATTACAACTTTCACTTTATAGGTTGCCATACCACACCACACTTAGTTAACAAAATATTTTACAAACAAGATGATATCACCCTCTCCATGATATTAATATGATATGTTCTCTGATCTGTAAACAGCTGGTTATCTTGCTTTTCCACGATAAGAGAAAGTGCTGAGGATTTACGCTTGGTGAGCACATTTGGGCTGAATCTTTCACACGTCACAAATTGCAGATGGGAAGCAGTGATCTTGAACAGCCGATCACATTTCCGTGACCATCTGACACCTTCCATTTAGGAAAATAATACTTTCTATCTTAGCATACCCCTCTGCAGCAGCCAGCAAAAGGAATTATGCCTGGTAGACTTTGCTATTCACAACTTTGGAGCTTCTCCTTTTGTTTTGTTCCATCGCACTGATTAGATTAAACGTTCACTCTTTAATCAGTTATTCAAGGCCGCAAAAAAAATGTCTACGGTTTGTGTTGTTTGCTTTGATTTTTATGTTATAAGCAGTGAGAAATCCATGCTGTAATATAAGCATTACACAGGAAGTTGTGTAGTAGCAGGGGGTAAAATAAGGAGCTTATTAATCCAGTTCACTGTATGAAGTAGATAATCAGTGGCTGGGATCTTTGTATACCTCTTTTTAGGAGCTTGCGTCTAATGAGTGAAAAGTAATGTGTGAACTACAGCATTTAAATCGAATGTAAATGTTGTTATTTACTTCTGTATCTCCTCTTCTCTTGTGTCTCCATAATGTTGAGGACAAAAGGATTTTTTTTTTTTTTACCCATAGAGGTAGATATGGTGTCTGAGTAATATGACAGATAAATATGAGTCGGGTTAACTGGTACAGAGAGTTGTAAATCACTGTGGTGTGATTCTTTGTCTCAAAGGGTTTAATTAGTCTAGAAATTCTTCTCTTATCTGATGACCCCCCCCCCCCTCCCTCTGCACACTGCAACAACTTACAACCATAAACGCCCTGCAATCTGAAGACCAGTGGCCTCAGGAGACTGAGTTGCTACAAAGAGCTGAAAGAGTTGGAAATGGTCATTTTATTGCGTTAGAATAGCTCGCTCGAGACTTGGGTAATGTAGTGCTAACTGACTGCTAGCAGAGATAACAGTATGTGACTCCGAAGTGAAATACAGTGGAATACTGTAATGTTCTGCTGTGTCAAGTGAAAATGAGGCAACACAATAACAGTAGTAAACAGCAATACAAACTGCTTTGTTAGTGGTTTGAAACAACTAATTAATACTACAGTATTACAGTTTTCCTTCAGTGATGATTATTATTTGAGACGCAGAGCACAATCTAATCAGTCATCTCACAGAGTTCATGTAGAATGAATTTGCTCCGTATAAGTACAAGTGGGGGATATGCAGGCTGCGTGCTTGTCAAATACTCAAACATCAAACTATGTTCTGGTTCCATCCATTATAAATGCTACCTATATGTGGCCTGTTATTGCTTGACGGTAGCATGGCGTTGCTCTATTTCATAGTACATGAACAAACCCATTTATCCCTATCTGTCATTTCATAACTTGTGAGGTATCTGTCACTTCTGGTCCCACGGGAGTCCTGTATGTAAGTTGTTTTTTTTTTTTTTTTTTTTTACTCTAATTGAGCTCTTTATTTAATTGACAGTTTATTCTGTCCTAATAAGTCATTTCTAGCTGTTGTTTTTGATTGGATTTGCAGGAATGTCTTTTCTTTTTTTCCTTTCTCGTTTTGAACCCGCAACCATCCGGTGTCGACCTGCTAATGATCGGGATTACATTACCTGATTATTCATGAACAGGGGCGTAGGAAGGATGCAGTCTTAATTTAGATAATAAGATTAGACGGCTTTGTTTCCCTGATTTTTAAATGTCAGTGTAAGACGTCCAGACCTGAAGCCTCAGGTAGGAGCTGGACAGGACTGAGGGGGGGTTTGTATACTGTGGCTGAAGAACATAAAGTCTTATGACAAACTAGATTTATAAAACAGGACTGTAAGAACCTTTTCAGCTTGTTGGGTGTTGTGTTAGAGTGATAATGTATTACACCATAAGGTTAAAAGTGGACATCCACAGAAGACAACAACACTCCTGGTTGTTGTTGATGTTGTATTGGGTTTCAACCCTTTGTGTCTTCAGGCCCGCAGCTAGACCTCGGGTGATGACACACTGACCTGGTCGGACAAGATAATCATAGACGAAGACACAGTTTTATAACTTTACATCACTTTGGGCATGTGTTGTGTTTCATGGTGTGTGTGGTCTGATCGCTTTTGTCACACATACATGAAAAAAAAGGTGGTGGTGTGTGTTTGGGGGAGGGAGGGTGGATTTGGGAGGGGGGGGGGGGGATTATAAGCTTTAATACCACATAATAAACAACGTGTGTGCATTATGGTGCATGTGCTATTTATGATACAGATGCAAAACTTGAGTTTGTGTAGAGCACCTTCTTTTGAAGGACTAGCAGGAGCAGAATGAGATGAGGGGTTATTTTGGCGATGGAGATTAAGGCAGGGGCTTTTTGTCATTTGTGCGAGACAAGCCATTCATCCATCCAGTTCACAGCCAAAAAAAGGCTGGTCCCAGAAATTAGCAGTTTCAGCTCAGCAGCAAAGTCGTCGGGCTGTGAAGGCAGAGAGAAATTGACTAATTAGCAATGCGCACTAAAACTTGACGGTTCTCTCTATAACAGCGAGGGAAAGACTCGGTTTTTCTCCCCCTTTCTCTTTTCTTTCTTCCATAGATGTTTGAAATCGCAGTCATTTACGCTCGACAGTTTTTACAATAGCCTTGAGCCATAATTTTGCGAGTCTCTCCAGCATCCATACCCCTGCATGGTCTCTCTCCACCGGCCATGCACGACCGTTTCTCTCCCCAACCGTGGATTTCCTATTACTCTCGTTACGACTCACTGAGCCCCAGGCCCAAGGATAATGATGTGTTGTTTCTTGGTAGCATAATTTGTCACACGTATATTTCTTCTTCTTCTTCTCTTGCAGAAAGCACAGCTCCCTCTCACACACTCACACACTTCTTGTTAATTCAGAAGAACAAATGATCAACGTCAACAAATAACCTGAAATAGTGACTTTAAGAGTTGGAATCAATGGTTATCTGGAGATACCACCGACCATAGACTTTAAAGGAAAGGACATTTCTTTAAAGGAGAACAAAGGGGGAAAATTTCAAGTGAGATTATTTTGGGAACCTGAAGCTTACTTTCCTCTTTTTTTTGGTCAAGAGCTGAAGTCAGGTAAGTTTGGCTCCTTCTCAGGCGAGCTGCTCACATCATTTAGTTGTGACAGGCGCTTTTAGTGAATCTGGCGACAACGTTACAGCACGCTCGTGTCAAGTTTACCCACATTACGCACGTAGAAAATAGCTCGTGTAGTGCCTAAGAAACAATAGACGATGCATATTCCATGTAACTTTACCGAAAGCTGCATTTCAGGGAATATTTTTCGATACTCACGTCCGCGTAACTCAGGTAGGGCTACAAAAAAAAAAAGCGAAACGCGCCCGTACTGCTGCTGGCGGCTCGGGAGACAAACTAATTGCTTTTGTATGACTCCGTAAATCTGTGCGATGTGTAATGTCCTCATTGTGGGGGCTGTACGGCAAGATAGGAGAAAGGGATAAGTGTTGTCTGAATGCTGCATGTTATCCGTCCACCGTGGCGGTTGTCTCTCTCCTTCTTTTTTTTCGTGCCCCCCTCTCCCTCATCCGACAACTTCAGCCGCGTTACCGAGGGGGGTAAAAGCGCCGCAGCATCTCCGTATCCTCCGTTTTTGTTTTGACAGCGCCCTTCAGCACATCAGCAGCCTCCATTTAAACCACCTCGCTCTCGAGTTTGAGAATGAATCAGAGTGGCACGCTGTGGGAACTACTGCGTTTTTGTTTGCTGCTTTACGACCAGAGCTCAAAGTTGAAAGCGACCGAAGCCGCGTCGGATGTCGATTCTCGCCGGCAGGCATGGCATGATGGTCGCTCCCCGCTGGACGGACGCGAGATCTGCTCAATAACTTACCCGAGAAACGCTTTTCTATTGTAATAGTTGACTCATAGGCTACCCGTGCGTGTGTGTGTGCGCGTGTGTGTGTGCAAATAAATGACCTGAGGTAAATGGCTTGCATGGTTTATTTGTTGCCTAGGTGGCGTTCACAGTCAGGAAGTCATGTCCAGATCGGGTGATAGAACATCCACCTTTGACCCAACACACAGTGACACCCTGCTGCACGGGCTCAACCTCTTATGGAGAAAACAGCTTTTCTGTGATGTGACTCTCACTGCCCAGGGACAGCAGTTCCACTGCCACAAAGCTGTGCTGGCATCCTGCTCCCAGTATTTCAGATCTCTCTTTTCGTCCCATAATGTAATCAACAATGAGGGGAGCAAAGGGGACCAGGGCAGCAGTGGGACCCCTTCATCCTCTCCTGACGACAAGCTGGTGACCCCCAGCGCCAGGCCCATCAATAACCTGGTACTCCAGGGCTGCTCCTCCATTGGACTACGATTAGTGCTGGAGTACCTGTACACTGCCAACGTGACTCTTTCCCTGGACACAGTGGAAGAGGTGCTGTCAGTCAGCAAGATCCTGAACATCCCCCAGATTACCAAGCTCAGCGTGCAGTTCCTCAACGACCAGATCTCTGTGCAGAACTACAAGCAGATCTGCAAGATTGCCGCACTCCATGGACTGGATGAGACCAAGAAGCTGGCCAATAAGTACCTGGTGGAGGATGTGCTGCTGCTGAACTTTGAGGAGATGTGCGCCATGCTAGATGCTCTGCCACCTCCGGTGGAGTCAGAGCTGGCTCTCTTCCAGATGTCAGTCCTCTGGCTGGAGCATGACCGGGAGACTCGCATGCACTATGCGCCGGACCTTATGAAGAGGCTGCGCTTCGCCCTTATACCTGCTCCAGAGCTGGTGGAGAGGGTGCAGTCTGTTGACTTCATGAGGAGTGACCCTGTGTGCCAGAAACTACTCCTGGATGCCATGAACTACCACCTAATGCCCTTCAGGCAGCACTGCAGGCAGACCGTGGCCAGCAGGTGAGAATGAGACAGACAAACATACACAGATACATGAAGAGACACACACACACGCAGCAGTGAGCTGTCTGAGAGTAGACGGAAGGCGATTAAATGCCTCCCACTTGTTAAATTTGAACAAATTGCCGACTTAAGTATTGCCCGCTCTCAACTACTGGTCCCACCGCCCCGTGTAGTCAAGACCATGTAGGTGGTCAGTCAGAGATGTGAGGTCTGAGGCCCAGTTAATGAGGATTGGGGGGGTTTTCCTGTACGAGAATGCCAGCTGTCAATGGGTCTCGATCTACTCCATGCTACGATACTGTATCCATAATTACGAGGTTACCTTATGTTTCAGTGAGGAAAAAAAAAACAACTCTTTATTTCCACGCACATCTGTGTAATTGCTTCTAATCAGTGTAGACAAGATGCAGCAAACTAGATAAAGGTTATGTGTTCGATGTGTCGCAACTCTCATGAATACGATCTGAAATGCTGTAATTGAATTGTTACAAGAATTACGTGGTAATTACATAATTATTCTGGCGTAAGTACAGACGCTCCAGCTATTGAGGTCACAAACAAACACAAATAAAACACAGTCAGAGGGAATTCATGTGAGAAAATGCAGTATTTATCAGATGAAGGACAATTTGGCAATGCTTTATATATTTATGTCAGACACACGTGCCTCACTGACACAAGAATAGGACAAGCTGCATGTCGTACACACTGTCCTGATCAGCACTTTAAGGAGCCGGTAAGTAGACAGACATTGTCAGTGAGTTGATTGATTGATGATGCTGTTGTCAGGTTTTGTTTACAGAGCTGACTGTAGCTCTTGAGTAGTGAAGGCATTATTCATATTTGGAATAGTCTACATATACCTCTGAGGAGCAGAAAATTAGAGTCGTGACATTGAGAATCTCAAAACAAAATTCAGATTGTGCACAAGCAAAATCATTTTACATGTATCTACTCCCACGTTATCCCAATAACATATCTATCCCCACATATGGACCCTAAACGAGCAAAGAATCAGGAATCCTCATAATTAGTTTCACATGCCACTGTTTCTCTCCTCTCTCAATTAATCACCATTATCTATGTCCAGGGGCTCATTTGCATATGAATAACCCCAAAACACTTCAGAGTGGGCCAGTAGCAGAGAGAATGTAGCGAGACGGCGGTGATTTTCCCAAGCATAAAAAAGTAAAATATGAAAAAGGAAAAAAAAAGGTGAATGTGACTGAATATAAAGGCCAGCTCCTCTTAATCTTTTTTTATTGCATATTGTGATTAATTTGTAGATTTGTTATGAAATCCATTAGGTGCCAGATAATGGTCATTAATGTACAGTAAAGTGTGCGGCTTTTGGGGTTATATATCATATACAAACAGCAGGAAATATCTCACAACTGGCTCAGAGATGTCACATGAATCATTGCAGCCAATGAAATGGAGCCAGTGCATAGGCAGGTTTATGTACTCAATTGCGCTTTTAGCCTCCAGCATGGCACCCTGCACGACCGTCCTCGCTTCACAGCTAATTGAAAAGATATCTTTAGAGTACAATAACCATTCAATAACACATCAAAAGGATAAGTGCGCTGTTGAGCAATTTTTTTGTTAATCATGATGAACGTGGCCACACGTTGCTTGATTAGCAGTCTCAAGTTCAGTCCCCGTACCCAGACGAGGGCCAGTTATCCTTTTAAACACGCGTTCGTTCCTTATTTCATTCATGCGCTGAGCATTTTCACAGTGAAAAATCAAAACACGCTGAGCAAGTGCTGTTATTGCTATCAGAGTAATTATGTAAATGAAGGAATTAAAGGTGTCCAGGTTCAGGCTGTACTTCTTTTGGCCTTTGGGTGTTTTATTTCAAGTCTTAATACCTGTTTTGTTCCCTGTTTCCTAACACTTGTCCACACACCCACACTTTTGACATTACAGAATCCGTTCCAATAAGAGAATGCTGTTACTGGTGGGTGGTTTGCCTCCTGGACCTGATCGTCTCCCCAGCAATTTGGTCCAGTACTATGACGACGAGAAAAAGACATGGAAGATCCTCACAAGTGAGTAGCAAAGCCTCTGCTGCCTTTTTTTTGTTGTTTTTTTTTTTCTTTTGTTTTTTAACCTGAGGCATCTTGTGTTAGTGGCTTTTATGATGAGGGGAAGTTGTTCCTATGGATGACTTTAACACAGGTTAATTTCCACAGAAAATGAGGCGAAGGAGTTCCCTAAATCCTTTAGGTAATAATGTATCACTATCACTTTTAATATAAGTTTTTAATCAGAGCGTGACTTCACAGCACTGTGGAGCTTCATGCCCGGTTTCCCTTGTTTTTGCTGAAATATGCTGGCAGGATGCATGATGGGATTTACTTGAATCTAATGATCTATTGTGGCAGAGATAGAACAATAATGAATGCCATCTTTCCTCGATAGCTTTTAAACGTTGCTTGATTATTCACTCAAATTGATCAATATGTGAGAGTGAATTACCCCGTACATACTAAAATGCAGCATGGAATTAGCCTGTTGACCTGCGAGTTAAATACCAAAGAGATTGATGGGGAGCTCTAATGTAACATTCAGAAGCAAATGTATGATTTCAATTGACTAAATAGCAAAAATAAAAGATATCCTATAGGTATCCTACAGCCTGCAGGGATTTATACCAGCTGTGATATTGATTTTGTGATGTCATATTGCGAGTTGTCATCATTTCCCCTCAAAAATCTGCTCAATTGAAAAAAATGTAGAGTCTGTAGAGAACATATTTTGTGAATTTACCAACACATCCCTGCAGCTCTCACCTCTGTGAAGAGTACTGTGCTCTTTTTTTTCCTGTCTGTCTTCCCTGACCTTTTAAGGCTCACCACTATATTGTTGCCATATTGCAAAGGTCAAAGAGAAGCTAATGGGAAACCATATCTGTGCTTTGCATCATCATTGCCAGACGTATTGAGTTTTTGTCCCCTTGTTTTGGTTGGAGACATATCTCAGCAGTGCATTTTCATTCGTACACATTAGCCATGGAGTCTGTCAGCTCGGTGCTGTGCAGTTTGGTCCGGTGTGGCGTTTCTCCTGTGGTGTCTTAAATTCAGGGAAAGTTTTGGACGTCGTTTCTTCCTCTGCACGAACATTTTCTTGGCAGCCGGTTCTTATTTTAGCTCATTTTTGGCCAAATCTATCAGGGTGTGTTTTTACTAAAGCATGGCATAAGCAGGAGCCAGAAAAACTCACTGGCGTTTCTATTGTCATTTTCTCATTTACCTCACACTCGTGGGTATAAACTGCAACAAGCAAAAAGGTCAATAGGGATTTCCATCACTCAAAACTAAAAAGTTAACACTCAAATGGTCCGTGGCCAAGTGGAAGGACAAAACTGCAAAATCATCCCCTTAACACATCAGTGACCATCTGATGTAGCTTCCACACAATGGATGTGGAATAGAAGATTATTAACATTCAATCATAACTTTTCAATGAGGCGAAACCTGAGAGGGACAGCCTTTGATTAAGACATTCATCAACACAATTTGGGAAGAATCTGATCCCTCTCGTCGTGTCGGATATATCTACTGCTCGCTGATTCCAGTGTAAAGTTTGCCATCTAGTGTACCCACAGCGGCGTGGACGAACACAAGACAAAGGCAGGCACAGGCTCAGCCACAGTGCTGGACTATTCTCCCTCTCTTCTTCTTTTAAACCAACCTGATATTAAAATCTCCCACTTGGAAATGGACCTCATCTACACAGCATGATCTAGAACAAAGGAATCCAGCTCAGTGGGATGCAATTGTAATGGTGTTAAAGGCACGTCAGAGCTCGAGCAGCAGTGGTGCATTAGCTGTGGAGTCATTCAACCAACCCCGACTGTGCCTCTATGCAGAGGTTTCTGACTCCCTCTAGTGAGCCCTAGAGCTCACTGTAGACTGGAATGATGGCGTCCATCTCGTAGAGGACGTGCTCATCCTGCCCTCTTATGGCTGTTCACCCCCTGGGGTTAGTGAAAGATTTGAGGGAGAGGGGACGGATACGTAGATTAATTTCACACTCTTTCTCAGGTGATAATTCTCAGTAAAGGCTGACGTCGTAGAAGGAAAAATAATAGATATATGTTATTATTTTCACCGCACAAGCCTATTACAGTGCTCCCAGTGTTATTATAGCCTTTCACTTATCTCACCGTTCACCTGAAGAACCTGTGGAGGTAGGGCGAATGTCTCAAATCCTCCCACAGAACTTCTCGTGCTGCAAAGCAGGAATCTGCTTTTCCACACGAGGGTTACGAGATGATTTTGAGTCGCTAGACATCAAATAAAAAGCCGCCCATCCGTGTCCTATATACTGCTGACTGAATGATAATGTAAATAGCATGTAAGGGAATTTGGCAGTCATATGGCGCTCGTCTTTGAGGTGCACTGGAGGTAGGCAACCTAATCCCCTCGTTCAAGATAAAGCTGTGTTTAGTGTATGTAGTATTAGTTCCTATCTGAGACTCTCCTCCCATAGAGGACCGGCACATGTCAGCCAGCCAGAGTGAGATTGCAGGGAGAGGCCAATTGGAAAGAAATGAGATTCAAGGCTGTCTAATTTTGCAGCAACTGTGATCCATCAGGCGTTGGGGAGGTGACAGTGGAAATGACTGATGGAGACAGACAGGTGGGCTTTAACATTTCACTGATTTGTGCTCAAAAAGCACCGGGCCTGAGATTTATTGAGTGAACACGATCATGTTCATTATGACTGTCACCTAAGACCATTTCTCTACATCTCAATGGGGTCACTTCAGCAAAAGAAGATGGAGGAGATGTGGGGAGCACAAAAACATACACAAGGGAAAATCCTCCTCCACCAGGGGCTCTGCTGCAGCTGTGGGCTGGCAGTCGTTTATGCTAACGTGTGCTAATACAGCATGAGGAGTCTGATGCACTAAAGGTCATATTTATTTTGTATACTGAAATATTAGACAAATTTTTATTTTAAGTGTTCGGATAGATAGATAGATAGATAGATAGATAGATAGATAGATAGATAGATAGATAGATAGATAGATAGATAGATAGATAGATAGATAGATATTATTGTCATCACAAACAGCAGACAGTTTACTCTTCCTCATTCTTTCATTTGTTCCAGTTAACGAGTCAACAGGCTTGATTCCCCACAAGAAATCACTTCCTGTAAATGGATGAATGGAAGGTTGCAAAACAAAAGCAGCGAAGAGGAGAAATAAATCCTATAACATCAGCTTGTGAAATAGATGTTTGCCCGTGTGACAGTAATAAGCACGTTGGCCTGTTCTGATGAGAACATTGCAAATTAAATCAATCTTGACATTAACATGTACTACGAACACTCCTTGTCAAACAATAGGACACGCAGCAGCATGCCGGATAAAAATAGTCACTGAATGAGAAACAGCTCCAGTGCAAATATTATTTTTTTGAGTTAAGATAACATTTTGTGACGCTCTACAAAGAAATAATTGTGACTAACAATTATTGTCCAGACTTGTAGACCTGTATCTGAGATCTTCAATTAGTGTTCATCCAAGAGCTAGTTAAAGCTTTTTTACACTTTTTTTGAATTGATTTTCCATATATATGGAAATGTAACCCAACATACACACAAAAGTAATAATAATAATATTTAAAAAAAAGAAAAAAGAAATGGTGTCTGATTTGCAATACCTTCACAAAACCAGCTTCTATGTAATGTTTCACAAGTACATTGATCTGTCTTGTCGCCGACGTGCAAACATTGTCCATTTCTCCTGACATTTCTCCTCCTGACTTCTTACCCTATAAGTCAACAGTTCCATCTTATATATGTCCGTCCCGGTTTTCAGCCATTCATCTTGTGTTGGTGTTTTAACTTTAAAAAGCCTCCCTGACATTGCCTTATTGCAGGCTGCCAACAAATTTTTTGACAGGTATAAATCTCTAAACCTCTTTGTACAGTGTCGTCTGTAAAATAACCAAATTACAACCCTACATCAGTTCACATGGGCCAAAACTGTACAATCCAGCTTTGTTCAGTGATAGGTCAGTGTGATCAGATCATCATTAATTTAAGGAAAAAACTTTCTAAAAGTTTTTAATGGTACTGTATAGAAATCATGTTGACCCACTGGGGACTACTTACCTGCATCATTCATGTGTTTCAGTGATTGATGCCTGGATTTTGTCTCTTCCAGTAATGCCTTACAACAGCGCCCATCACTGCGTGGTGGAGGTGGAAAACTTCCTGCTGCTGCTGGGCGGAGAGGACCAGTGGAACCCCAACGGTACAGTCACACCACAGACCGAACATCTTGCTTTCCAGTGACTTCCCCACAGCTGATTTGTCAGTGTTTACTCAGTTTAGAGCCAGAGTTGACGCGAGTTCAAAGCCATCAGAGTTAATGTAACACTTTCAGATAGTTTCAAACACTCATCAGCTCTGAGTGGACAAACAACACTCCAGTCAACACTTGTCAATAATTGGCAGAGAAAAATAACTGCTATTAACACTGAAATATTTGTGGTAAGTGTGGAGAGTGCTTTTTGTGAAGTCGTGGTAACGCAGCGCCATAATAAGAAACTGTAAATGATCAAAAACTCCGATGCTGTCCTTTTCTTCTTATTCCACCAAAACAATGCCGTGCTGAGAAATTAATAGTGTTTGTTCAGCTCTCTGAGTCAAAATCAATAAAATATCCATACACATCATTAGAGATATTTCAAGATGTTAAGATGAAAACCAGATCACCATAATTGGAAAAACAAGACTTCAGTCAACACGTGTTAACTCTAATGGCTGTAAAAAAAAAAAAAAGAAAAAAAAAAGCTGCACACATTAGCACTGAAAATCATCGTGTGTGGGCGGTGATTTTCAGATAATATATTTATAAATGGAGACTTGCGGAGTCACAGTTGTGCATTTCTTCGGTACTGTATTTAACAAGGAGTTTGTCAAAGAGTTGGCCAGTTAGGACTGAGTCATCTTCAGTATCTTACCGTAAAGACTTAAGTGGTTGGAGTCATTGATCTCGATTCTTTCTGTTTTCCAGGAAAACACAGCACTAATTTTGTCAGCCGCTATGATCCCAGATTCAACAGCTGGATACAGCTGCCTCCTATGCAGGAGAGGTAAGTCTCTTCAAGTCAATGCTCAGTAAATCTGATGATGCACAAAGAGACTGTAGGATTTTCACCGGACTTCAAAAACTGCACATACATTATTGACTTCTATGGCAAAAAGTTATATTTTTATATTCATATTTTCCATGCAAACGTTGTACAATTCTTCGTATTAACCATAAACATGTAACTAATTATTAATTACTAATTAATCCTTCGATAAATCTCGTCATTTCTGGTGTAATGATGTCGTCCGGTTGACACTTGCTTCCTCAGGAGAGCCAGTTTCTTCGCCTGCCGCCTGGAAAAGCACCTGTACGTGATTGGCGGCAGGAACGAGAGTGGCTACCTCTCCAGCGTGGAGTCGTACAACCTGGAGACTAACGAGTGGAACTATGTGTCATCTCTGCCACAGCCTCTGGCCGCCCATGCAGGAGCAGTGCACAACGGCAAGATCTACATATCAGGTCAGAAGGGGAATCTCTCTCACTCACTCGTCTCCTTTTGTCATGAAAAGCCTTTTTAGCTCTCTGCTGCAGAAAATATACAACATGACACCAGAAACATTAATATATAGCAGGCACAACATCGAACAATATTAATCAAACGTCTTTATTATCACAGACAGAAACATACATGATTAAATACCTGGGTTACATTTCTGATTCTACTGTCGCTAGGTTTCTCTGAAAGTGTTGGGTGCCATAAAATGCCTCAATACGTACGTTTTGAAACCAGCTCAGTGTAACTTCAGAATAAAGTCCATACAACACTTTCATTGTCGTAAATTTATGATGATATTCTTTGTTTTTAGTGACATTTAAGTCAGTCAAAGACTCATCACACCAACGCAGAAAGACAGATAGATTAAAATCCTCCTCTTCCAAAAGCTGACTATCACTGAATCATCTGTGAATTTAATGACATGACTATTGTGCTGCATTATACAGCATACCAGTCATTACAATATGAAACTGAAACAGGGGAACAAAAGGCACAGAAACTTTGAATGGTACCTGTGTTTGAGCTGGTTGGAGAAAGCGCCATTAATTCTGACGCATTGCGATCTGTCGGGCCAAAAACAAAATGTCTAGTCCGTGAGGAAGTTTAAAAAGTTTCTCTGTAAATACATGCGGCTGGAGGGTGTTAGAAGTAAAGAAAGCAATCGATAATCCACACCGATTAATCATATGTTGAGTGATTAAGTTTATTTCAACATGGCGACCCTGGTAATTATTAGGTTCAGCGATAAATCAATACATTTTTTTTAATGTCATTGATCGGCACACACGCATGTCAGTTTGTCCTACATTGAGTACATTACGTGAGCAGCCAGTGCGTCTGCCAGTGTTAAAGGCACAGATCTGTGTTTACCTGTTGCAGGAGGAGTTCACAATGGAGAGTATGTGTCCTGGCTCTACTGTTATGACCCCATAATGGATGTGTGGGCTAGGAAACAGGATATGAACACAAAGCGTGCCATTCATGCCCTGGCTGGAATGAACGACCGCCTATATGCTATTGGTGGAAACCATTTGAAAGGTAAGTACTCGGAAATGAACAGAAAACAGGTCAAGATTGATACTTTTTTTTTTTTTAAACTGTGTGAAAGAGGCGCTGCCATTATGAGGAGGCGACGACGACCTTTATTACACCCTGCAACCCATATTCCTCTTGAAAAAAAAAACGAACAAACAACTGAACTGTTGTTACGTGTCATTTCGTATTGAGCAGGACTGAATGGTGGCGTTTGAATGGGAATTCTGAAAAGCGGAACTTGAATGTGTTTCTTTGAAATACAGTCTTTCACAGTTAATTGAAAAGACTATTAAATGTAGATTTACTCTACATGGTGTACAATTTGCAAACTCTAATTGGCTTTTCACTGCCACAGCTTCAAATTCAGCTCATGGAAACTTTCCGCGAGCGCGCTGCGATCTGTCACGACTGTATCCACATTTTAAAGGCGAACTGATTTATTTTCGCAGGCTTATGGTTCGTTGCTGTATACGTACAGCGTGTGTGCCTGCGCATCTGTCTGCGCTTTATTTCTGTTGGGTTGATGTGACTTCCTGTTCCTGCTGAGTGTGTGTGTGTTTGTATGTTCATTTCAATGTAAAACCCTTTGAGTTCATTCGTAATGAAATGTGCCGTATTAATTAAAGTCTTGCTTCAGACTGTGGCGATATTCAGATGCTTGGGGAAAGCAGACGCTTGTAAATATAATCAACCAGGCTTCAGAGGCCCCGGAGAGGAACGAGGAAAGAAAAACAGATTTTTAGACCCATCTAGATGTCAATATTTTCTCCTGTTTTTACCTGCATGTATGATGGCTGTCATGTTATTATCAGTATATTGACTGAATAACAAGAAAAACAGGTAGTGTATTAAACTGGACACACTCCATTGGATAGAAAATCTTTTAACATTTAACATTTTAGTTTAATGGTCACATGTAATCATACAGTACAGGTACAATCACAGTGCAGCATCTTTCTGTAAGCTTATACAATTTGTTCAATTAAAATAGTGATAAATCATATAAATAATCATTGAAATGATCAAAGTAATAGTAATTAAGTAAGAGAAGTATTTTAAGGTGCAATAGTGGCTCATTGTTGACCTGGTGTATCCTGAACCTTCTACCTGATCACAGCAGGGAGGAAAGACTGTTAGCTCAACATTAAACATGCACGACTACATATGCAAGAATCAGTTAGACACCTCAAACAAGTTTGCTTCATGGGGACAGAGCAGGTGTGGCTTTAGCCGATTTGATTTACAGTTGCGTGGCAACAATAAGCAGAACATCCCACAAACGTTGCTGCACAGAAGTATGTGACATCACATTTTACCTGCCCGTTGAAGAATCAGCAAGAACAGTGCTGATGGCGTTTAAAGAGACCGTAACTTTTTCTTCCTCTCTCACACAAAGGTTTCTCACACCTAGATGTGATGTTGGTGGAGTGTTACGACCCGAAAGCTGACCAGTGGAACATCCTGCAGACACCTATCCTGGAGGGTCGCAGCGGGCCGGGCTGTGCTGTTTTGGATGACAGCATCTTCCTCGTCGGTGGCTACAGCTGGAGCATGGTACATTCTTACACACTGGATTAGATTATTTTAGACAGGATAATTTAGATTTCTATATTTTTATTCCTATGAACACATACCATGAAAAGACCAAAACAAAAAAATACAAAATACTTTTCTTGGGCGCTGTAGTTTTTGTTCCTCTAGCAGGAATTAATAGTGGATTTGCCAGGGACTATTTTCATCTGCGGATTAATACACATGTTCACGTACAGCAGGATGGTATATAATAAACTAAAGCGGGGCGGTGTTTAGCTCAGTTCGTAGAGCAGCCGCCCCATGTGCGAAGGCTCAGTCCTTGCTGTTGTAGCCCAGGGTTCAAATCCGACCCGTGGCTCTTTCCCGCATGTCATTCCCCGTCTCTCTCTCTCCCCACATTTCCTGTCACTCTTCAGCTGTCTCCATCAAAGTAAAGCTTGAAAAGGCCAAAAAATAGAATAAAAAAGAATAAACTACAGCGTAACTGGCTCATTCATGTGTTTTTTGGACGGCAGAGGTCTGCTGCGCAGAACATCAAGCTATACGACCTCAGCTACACGGGCTCGTTAGTAGGATCCGTTTTTTGTCAGTTTTTGCACAGAAAATCGCCAGACTTCATCTTTAAAGTTGTCCCAGCTGTTTTTGACTACATGCATTCATATAAAAGAGAGTTTTTCCATTCCACGGTTAGAAAAACAGCACAAAGAACGAAGGGAATGACTTGATTTTCTTTTTTTTTTCCCTCAGGGGGCCTATAAGTCTTCTACCATCTGCTACAGCCCAGAGAAAGGAACATGGACAGAGTTGGAGGGAGAGGTGGCAGAGCCCTTAGCGGGCCCAGCCTGTTCCACCGTCATACTGCCTGCCTGCCTTCCCTTTAACAAATGACAACTAAGGGCGAGCAAGGGCAAGGAGCAGAAGAGCGAACGGGGGGAGGACCATCAATAAGCAAAACAGTTGTCAACAATTTTGTGACAAACCCTCCGGTCAGATGACGGGGGTGTGTATAAATTATTTTTTTACAGGTTTGACCAGAGCACTTTCGTTATTCCCTACTGAAGGTTTGAAAAAAAAAAAACAGAAAAAAAAGAAGAAGAATTGTGTAACTCATGTATTTAAACTCATCTGTGTTCTGAGAAATGGTCAGTTTCATATTTGATTTTAATTTAAACGGATAGTAAGTGTTTTTGGCTTCTCTTCTATAGCACGCATAGTGTTGAACTGAATTATAGCTTTCAAAATCCATTGTATCTTGTATTCAGTAGAGGCATAATTCCAGCAAAATGCAGTGTTGTTTCATGGACTGACACTGAGAGAAACAGTGGTCCAGTCCCAAATCGTCAAGGGGGGTTCAGTTAAACTAGGGCTGGGTGAGTTACATTAACCGTGATGATCAAAGTGTATAAATATTCTTCATCGCTCGCGTTATAACTCATTTTTTCTCTGACTGGATTGTGCACTTATCCTGCTGCGTCACCCGATCGGATCATCACGCGACTGTTTTGTTGCCTCCCTCTGAAAAATGAACATATTTACAAAGTGAGGAGGCGTCCATCATTATTTAACTGACATATTAAATACATTTTAACTAGACCTGCTAGCAGGTACACTGGGGTCCAAACACTGTAAAAAGTACACGAGTACACACTGATCTTTATGAGTATGTGTCCATATCACCCAGCCCTACTTTTTAACTAATTATTATCTTGATAATTCATACCCAGACTGAAGTCGTGTTTCTGTATAACTTGTTGAACAGAGAGTTCTTTGCAGGTTATCTGCCTGACAGAAAAAAAAAAAAATCTCGCCAAATGTTTGCGAATACTCTTCCTAACACTGCGAGCAAAACAGTTTGAGGTTTACCATTGATTCTTAAATATTCACATGACGCACTAATGTTCAATTACACAATGATGGTACAATCAAATTTGAATTGCTAGCCAATGTATTTATGGGTAGCATGTTTGGGTAAACAGATGAAGAGGACATTAGTTTGGTTTGTTCTCCGCAAGTTAATGCGAACAGGCCTGTTTGTGAGGCCGCATAGTATTACCTCGGTGAGATTTCAATCTTTAATGTATGAAAAACAAACGAGCGTCCTTAATGCACTAATGGTGAACTTTTAATTCAGCACTTTTAATTCACTAAAATGTAAATGAATTACTGTGCTGTGTTTAAAAAAAGAAATTATCTTAAGTACAAATGACTCTAAATCCAGTCTAGTCTACGTTATTAGGTTCAAAAAGTTGACTCTAAATATCGATGCAGTACCTGTTGAATTCTGTAAAGATTGGTTGATTTCATTCTTGTACATAATCGCTTGCAGTGAAACATTTTTGTGCACTCAACCTTGGATTTATTCTCAAATCCTGTTATGTCCTTTGCATTTTAGAATATGAAAATAAATTGACTCTTGATGATTAAAATACCTCCTTCGGTTCTTTGACATTTTCATTTCATTGACAACAAGAAGTTTGAGCATCTGTAACGTGCGCACGTGTGGCAAACAGTGGCTTTGTAAGATGGACAACACATTTCTACCATCGCGTTCGTCAAAGCATTCTCAGTTTTTTCTTCTCGAAAATGTAATCACACGAAACAACCCAAAGAGGCGAAATCATTCTTTGGTTGAACTGTTCATCAATCAAGTAGGAATTGCTTTAATTTGAAGGAGTCTTGAGCTGAAAGTTTGAGAGCCACTGAACACAGATGTGTGTAATAACTCATCTAAATGATTAAAACACAACTTCACACTTTGATAGAACCAAGACACACAATACATGCCAAGTGTTCCCCACTAAAATGTTTCAGTACACGAGCGACAACATTTCCTCTTTTGTACTTGCTCGGCGCTTAGCTTGTAGCCGAGTCAAACAAACACACTTAAACACTTAGGTGAAGACTCAGGCTGGACAGATTAATTAATGTCAGTTTGAATTAAAGAGAGATTAATTTAATTCGCGGTTCACCTCTGCAGCTCCCGCTATATTAGATAATGCCAGTATAGACTTGTCTCTGTGCTCTGAGACTACACAAAGTATGATTATTAATAATTCTGAGACACCTTTAGATTAGAATAACGCTGCATTACACCGAGCTGCAGCCTGCAAAACGTGAACTAGCAAGCATACAAAACAAACCTGATGTTTACCCTCAAGGCAGCCTCTCATGCCAGACCAGATTTGATTTTCCAACCATTTACTACCAACTGTCTCATGCACCAAACAGCAGGCTCGTCCCCCAACACGTACACCTGATGGTTTATTTCTAACGTCTTTTTGTGTTTTGTGTCCCCCCCCCCCGTCAATGGCAGCAGTTTCTCTGCTTGGCATCTCCACTTCATGCATCCACTTGGCCGCGTGCCTAGAGGATAAGACGGCAATTATTTCCTCACAGAGATGATTCTGCTAGATTACATAAATCCATATCTAATTCACACAATATGGCATTGGGACAGTAGAAAACACTCTTCGTGTCACAAAATCCTCAGAGACACGTCTGAAAACAACTCCTGAGATAATGCGGTGATATCTGAACGCTTCCTCCGGTCAGTGGTAACTCAGCTTCATCACTGCAAACACACCAGTTGAAGGGACAAAGATTTTGGAAAGGTGTTCCCAGGGCAAGAAAATGAAGTGGTTTAGACAGAAATAGTGAGCGTGTAGTCTGTGTGGATTTGAAGTCTTCATTTACCCTTCGGTGCTGGTGGCGGCAGATGGTTTCTGCTCTGCTCTGGGTCCCACTGCTAACACCTCGTCCCCAGCTTAGGGAATAACAGGATTGGTTAAAATGAAGACGGCTGACCTTTTAATTAAGTACGTGGACCATCATGGCTCTGTTGTAATCACAGAAAAAGTATTCTCTGTCCTTGGCTCTAGTTTCAAAGCGGTACAGACGTGGGACACACTTTCTGTGGCCTGAAAAGAGTTTTTAAAAAAGTATTATCTTAATACGCAATACATGTTTTTAAGAAGGTAATGACAGTTTTTCTCACTCGGTCATCAGGATTATCTGTTTTTATTCGCAACATGGATTTATTTTCATAAAATGAACATCTTAGTAAACATGAAACATTTATATTTGATCCATTCCTGTGAGATTTAGTATCAACATCCAATAGCTGCAGGCTTTCCTCTTCATGTTCTTTTTTTTAAATGTCTATCACTGTCAGATTTCCTCTCCTGACGTGAAAAGATCAACAGCGAGAGTTAGAAAGCGCGCAGCATGCAACATCATGCGTTAATCCTTCTCTGCTTTACCTGCTCCAGCATCTGAGTTTTAGCATTCATTTGTATGTTTCCTCCTCCTTACATGCAGCGCCCCTCTGACTTGCAGCACATCTCATTATTAATGTGCCACTGCACTTTTTCTTCCAAGTTCCCCGGGACTCAAGAGATGTAAAAACTGTTAAGATACTGAAGCTATAAGTAGATATGCGCTATAGTCAAACTGTTTTGATTATTGTTGATGACTTTTATGGGAAAACAGGCACCCAAATTTAAATTTGCTCAAATCTTAGAATATTGTTTGGCCCAAAAAGATCTGTCTTAACTCAAAGTCCACTCAGCGCAGAAATGAAATTTTTCATCCTCAGTTAAATGACACTTCTGCTCAAACTGAACACAACAGCATCTACTGTAAAACCACCACGCTCAAAGACGCTTTATGATTTACAGCAGCAAACCCTGACCCTAAACTCTAGTCCACAACAGTCAAATTTAACATACACACGCCAAATCACTCACTTCATTCACTACATATTTGTTTAAGTAAATCCTCTTTCCTTAAAGAAGAAACCACTAAGCAGATTCAAGTGTGTTTGTTTCTAAGGAAAGCCTCTTGGAAAGAAGAAAACATTGATAAGTTTAGTGCTTTCACTTTCAATTGACTTATTACAGATAAATGCTAAACTAGAAGCAGTAGTTTTGACCTATGTGTGATATCATGTCTTGTATTCAATTAAAAGATCTGAATATTTCTTTCACTGCTGCTTATTTATTTATTTAGGGGGGGTGAGGGGGACAAGGAAATACCCTGGCCCCCTAAATAGTCTAGGACCGGCACTGCTTTTACACAAAAAGATGCAAGAACCAAGAAAAACATGAGTAAAATGTGAATAAAGGTGAAGTCGAAACCTTCAGGTCAATGCAGTTCGCTCACTCCTGAACCTGCTGAGCTCCAGGTACGCGGCTTAAGTCCACCATCTAGTGGCAAACGCACCCGAGTCGGTGTGTTTGTGCTCACAGCCAGACCACACGTTTGAAATGAGCAACGCGCGGACCTGTTGCATCCATCCTGTGCGCACTGACAAACTCATCTGATCTCAGGACAGGTAAATCAACTTTTTCTTTTTTTTTTCTCAGTCGCGCACAAACAAACTGTGACCAGCACTTAGTTGAGTTAACTCTTTAAAAAAAAAAAAACGAAGCCATTCATCCTGACCCAGATAAAGTGACTCATATCACCGCAGCCAGCCTGTGAAACACTGATTGGGATTATTTCCATCCATGCCTCGCGTTTGTCCCTATGTCTGTTTACGTTCATCCGAGCTACACTCCTCTGGCTCTCAGCCACCTCGCGGTATTTATAACCAAACAGCGGCGATCATCACTCAAGGCATCCTCGCGAAATCCTCCTCAGAGCACTAAACTTGGAGGAGAGGTGGCTGAATTTAGGATCCGACCTGATCGGGGCTGAGGATGAAGGAGAGCGCGTCGCCTCAAGGTAAAAAACCCAAAACACACAACTGTCTAATCCATTGATCGTTTCATTCAGTTAATTGATATTTTATTGCTTCCTGTCATCATCCCATCTATTCCTCCAGTGGACATCTTTATTCATCTATTCCTACTTGTTACCACTGCTGCTCCGTGTGTTGTTGCTGTTGCTGTTGTGCGTCAAACACTTAACTCCACGAGAGGAGAGAAGCGTCCTAATTAGAAATACCTGTTAACAGGCGAGTTAATGTATTTCTAAAACGACTGCAGATTATACTGGGGATGGAGGGAAGGAGGAGAGGGGAGAGAGAGGGGGGGGGGTCTGCCTGTTGTCTCCAGGAGGCTGTATAGTGGGTGCACTAATTAAAACGAAGGAGATCACAGCCAGGAGCTGAAATTATTTGAATTTGAAATAGATGTTTTAACTTGAATGAAGGTGGACCCCTCGTGCAGCAGTAGTGTTGTGTGTAGGCACCCTGCAGAAGGCTGATTGATGCATGATTCATTTCATTTGTTTGAATAAGTAACCCAGATGTCATGTGTGCTTTTTAAAGGTGTGCCCGTTGGTACAAGTGCCTTGACATTTCGTTTTTCCCACAGCTCCGCGCTGCAAAAATCCACCTGATAATTCAAGGTATCGCATGTCTTTTGAACTCGCTGCATCGGCTGTGCTAAATTCAGAAGCAAACCTGTCCGCCCGTCAGCAGCACAAAGCCGCCTCGGTGTAAATGTGTTTGCTGACCTTGTAGCCTCTCCCGGCTTTCAGGCGAGCGCCGGTGCCTGTGTTTGAGGGCAGAGCTCAACCCAGACTGTGTCCAGTTCATGTCTGAGGAGCCCTGCTGCTGATGAGTGAGTCACCGTGCCTTTGCTTCAGCTCTCTCCCACACTCAGTCATCTTCCTTTCAGCTCCGGCTCAGTGGAAACAGCCTTGTTTCGTCTGTCTCTGACTGACTCGCTTCAAACTTGCTGTTTTTCCCAGCCTTGCCACTTCATCTCCCTCATATTTCTCAGTTATACACACAAACACACACACAGCAACAACAACAACAACAGGGTAATGGTTTAACAGGATTGTTATGTTGTGTTCAGTATTCTGGAAACATGAGATAAGAGTAAAACAAAAAGTCTAGACACACTTTCTGTTTCTTATTTTACTTACCAGTTATGGTTACTGATACTATTCCTGCTGCTTATATATGCACTGCTAATATCAAAGATCCCACTGGCTGAGGTGATCTTTGATCATGCAAACATTAACCAACGTATCAGGCAAATAGAAATTCGGATCTAAAGATCACCAAAGCGATTACAGTTCCTGCCGAGGGGAACATGAATGTCTCAACCAAATGTCATGACAATCTGTCCAACTGTTGTTTCACTCAGAACCACAAATGTTAACCTCCTGGCGTCACTAGAGGAAAAGTCAGGTGATCAACAAAGTCATTAGGATACAACATCTGTGAGCTGCGAATAGCTGCGCTAATTCTGGTGCCAGTCCATCCTGTCGGCGTTGAGATATTCCGCTGCATGTTTGACTTTGAGGCATCCAACGGGGACCATGAATATCGGTAGTTGCAATAGTCGCTGAGATGTTTCGGTCAGGATCAAAGTCAGGACTGACCAACTGACCAACATTGCGGTCGCTAGAGCCGTGCTGCTAAAATAGACAAACAAAGAAGCGGCGTACAGGATGTGGGATGTTTCCTGAGTTTGTTTCATAAATGTGTTTAACCGCCTTTCACTCACAATTTTTCTGCCTTTCTCTCTTCTGTTTGTTTTTTGTAGCATTATGGTGAAACCACCAACTCCCGTCCTCTGTAGAGATGCTCACCAGTTCAGACCAGTCCCTCTCCCTCTCCCTCACACCCAACCTCCATTCACCATCCAGCTCTGGTCCCAGTGGAGAGATGCACGTCCAGTCCTCCCTGTCCCTCCCCGAGCCTGAGGCCTGGAGGAAACCCAGCCCTGTTGTTGCCCGTCACGGCCTGGCACAAGGGGCTCGCTCGAGCTCCCTGCAGGTCCCTCATGCTGTCCCTGAGTATCTGGGGCTGCCCCCTCGAGCAGCCACCTTTGATGTGCCTTGTGGTCACGAAGAGGGCTTGTCCGATCAGGGTTCAGGGTCTCTGAGCCCCCACGGCATGCTGCGGCGGCGCGGGGGACTTGTGGAGCAGAAGGACATCATCATGGCTCACCAGGCTCACAAAATCCAGAGCACGCCGCAGGCCCGCAGGAAGGAGTGGGAGTAAGTATAAAAGAGAATCAGAGGCGAATGATTCCTCTTAAATTGTATGTTTAAAGATGATAAATCTCTATGGAGGAGGATGAAAGTGGCAGCGTAGAAGAACGCACAGACTGTATAGGCAGTGTAACTGCTCAACCTGTTGATCCTCTTTGGAGGGACTGTAATTGCAAACACACACTGTGAAACCACTGAATTTTAATTTAAGTACAAAACAATGTCTCACAGCTTATAAAGATATGAAATATGCTAATTTTCATGAAAATGTGTAAAAAATGGTGTGAAAACATCATTTGAGGTAGTGACGGTGTCCTACTATAAAAAATTGGATCTTTGAGTTCAGTGTTTCAGTTTCCAGTTTTGTGCGGGTGTAATTAATAACATTAATGATGGCTCCATGCTGTCTAGCCTCCTTTAATGTTATTAATTGCACCTGTTCTTTTCCTGCTTTGATGGTTCAAACCGTCTGTTGTGAAAATGACCCGTAGAGGTGTGACATACTGTAGCTTCAACAAGGTAACGAGCAGATACAGAAGATGAGCCGTGTGAAGCGTTACTGCTCGACTTAAAGCTGCGCTCGTCAGTATTTTTTAAATGAACTATGGGTCAAATGTTTACGTGTAAGGAGAAAGGTGCTGCTTGTAGAACCACCAGAGATTGACAAAGCGTTTTAGCATCTTTCAGCTCATTGTTTTGGTTCTATGTCGTGCATCATTACTGTTCTGATTCGCTCTCATAACTTTTTTTTTTCAGCGAAACAGTTTAGATACCCCCCCTGTACACTGCCTACCCAGCAGTAAACAGCAGACAGCCACACGTAGCAACTAGCTGGTGGGCATAATTAAGCATTTAGTAGCTAAAGAGCCGAATATTTCCCTCAAGAGTTGGTGAGGACAAAAACAGAGCTCAAGAAAGAGTGAATATTGGACTTTTAAGCAGCCAAAAAATGCCCAACTAAATGAAATACATTTTGATATAATAACTACACTGTATGATGTGAAAGTCAAGGTCGACTGTGCTGCTATCAAGTCATAGGAATCCTGACAACACCCCCAAATATTTTTCTCAGGAGCTCAACTCAGACAAGTCCTAAGACTTACATCGGTCAGGTCATTTCTTCACTGTTGTTCAGTGGGATGCCCGTGTTTCTTTGTGTGTAATGGATAAATATAACGGGTTCACACAGGTCGGAATATCTGGAATATCGGATCACCCGACTAGTCCCCGATCATATTTATGATTGTTTATTGCTTACAGAACATACTGCCTCATACAGTGATATTTGTGTGAAGAATTAGAAACCAGCATTGTTTAACGTCCATGTTAGTTTGCTGTCTGCTAGCTGGTCTTCTTCTTTGCAACATTTCATTCAATTTAAAGACCTTTTTTTTTTTGGCATTTTCAAGCTTTATTTTTGATAGAGACAGCTGAAGACTGACGGGAATGTGGGGAGAGTGATGGGGAACGACTTCTAACCCTGAGCTGCATCCGAGCCTTTGTACATGGGGGGATGCTCTACCGATTGAACTACCGATTGAACCAATCGACACCCCGACATTTCTTCACTGTTGTTCAGTGGAATAATGTCAAACCATCATCAGGACACCAGTGCCACACATGCATCGCTGTGCATGTGATACTAACCCACTCTTAACAACATTGCTGCGCTGCTAGTGGTCAAAGATTCAACAATACTCAAGGGTTCAAGGGTAAAAATGATTAATCATTACGTATAAAGTACAACAAATTATTGTTGTTTTGTTGCTTGGCTACAGAGTGCTTATTTCATTGAGTGCTCCATAGTAGCGATGCATATGCGGATGCCTTTGTTTCCAGCATTGTTTTAGTTTCACCAATGAATCACCAAATCAGTTCCCACTGTTTTTTTTTTTTTTGCTTGCGTGTGTCACACTGCTGGCTGCAGTTTACTGTAATCAGATACTGGACCGCGGTATTAATGGCGGAGCTGAGGGTGCTTGCTTGTGAACCTTGTGAACTCCGGAGCCACATTGCTCTGATTATCCGCTTCCCACCACTTGAATGTGGAGTGGCACTCCATCAGTGTAACCCCCAGCCCACCAACGAGCCCCCTCCCTCCCTCCCCTTCCCTCCTCATCCTCCTCATCCTCCTCCTCCTCATCCTTCCTCCATCCTCTGATTTCTATTTACTGTACCTCCACCACCCACTCCACATCCACTTTACTGGTGTATTGTCATTCAGTCTCTGCCTTTCAATCATTTCCCTCTCGTGTACGGGCAGCTCATCATCAGATTGTCCTTTGTATTTTCTTATTTTCCGCCTGCAAGCAACTGCAAGAGCAACTACATCACATAACGTGGAGCTAACGACAGCTGAGCATTGATTTTGGAGCAGTACTGTACATGCATTGTGCTTATTTGTCCATTAGGGGATGCTAGGGAATCAAAGTAGAAGAGCAGCAGGGAGGCGGCACATGATGTCTACAGAACCGAGCAGCAGAGTTTGGACACTGTTGATTTTTCCTGCACGCGTAAAACATTAATGATATTTCATAAAACTGAACGAAAAGATCAAAATCAGAGTGATATTGAATTTCTGCACAGTGTGGCATTTAAAAAGCTTTTTTTTCTCTCTCTCAGCAGAAACTTTTCCAGGTTTAAATTTGTAACATTTTCAGCTTTTTTTCCATCTTAATCTGCAGAGCTGGAAGACTGCGTGTGAAATCACGGCCGTATAATGTAAATATGTTTCTAAGTAAGCTGGCACGGTGTCACACCAATCTGCCGCGATATAAGCGGCAGTTATTGGTCGAATCAAACTGACATAACTCAGTACTAGAGGATATCTGTTGCTAGGGAACAGAGAGAGAAATAAAATGCTAAAACCACTCCAGTCAATGTTGGATGAAAGCCTGTCTGCAATTATATAAATGCTCTTCAGAGTTCTGGCACAAAGTACGCCCATTAACATTTTAACTCACAGTGCATGTCACCTGCAGCATCGCTTCTTCTGTCTTCCCCTACAGTATATGATATTTTCCAAAGATGGAAGCTGCTGTGGCTTTCACATTCACATCTGCTTGTCATAAAATACATTTCCCATCCTGTAGTAAGTCACTACTGTATCTCTAAATCAGCTAACCCTTTTTTTTCCTTCAAAGTTTTGGTTAAAGGCCCGAGCAAATATGAAATTTATTTATTTATTTTCTGCCTTTTCTCGCTAACAGTTCACACGGCTATTTTTAGAAGGCTTTGAGTAGGCTGTGAGCAAGAGCAGAACAAAAGCCAAGCGCTCTTACAGCAGACTACATCTGGTCATCTATACGGCACAATGTGTCATCGGTGTAGTGACGTCGCCGCGCTGTAGTCTCTCGACTCCAGGAAGATGTCCAGTGACCTTGATGGGGAGGGGAGGTGTGTGTGCGTGCGTGTGTGCGTGCGTGCGTGCGTGTGTGTGTTGGGGAGAAACAGATTTCTGTAGGAAGAGGTTTCTCTATTGTGCAACATGGCTTTTGTTGGCAGAAATGAAAAGAACGGAGCAGGAATTCAAGAGAGCTATGTCGCTATGGAAACAACAGGAAAGAGAGCGCTAGAGACGCAGAGATGGAGAGAGAGATGTAGTGTTTGCAGAGATGGACAAATATTTTTGTTGGGCAACATACAAGTAGATCTTTTTTTTTTTTGTAGTAATGAGCGCTTATGTGAGATGTGCTTCAGGAGATAAGTGGAGACGTGCAGCCACAAACTGCATCATGTCACATGCTAATAATCATCCTGCTATTTTTATATTCTCCTCTCAATAGGTCAGTGTAGACTTTTGCTCTCCTGCTTTGCATGAAGTGACACGCCTGCCTGCTTCATGCAGATTTGGGAGAGGAGGTAACACAGTCATGGCTGAGTTTTTTTGGAGCTCAGTTAGGGACTTATTCATAGATCCTGTTAAATCGATTTTTTTTTTTCCCTTCTCCCCCAGATCTCGACTTGTTTGCCAAGCATAAATTTGTCACTCTCTCTCTCGGCTCGCTCCGTCTGAGCCCTGCCCGTCTGCACACACTGTGATACCTGCATTGTGCTGCCGCTGCTGCTGCTGCACAGTCGAATCTGTCAGTCAGCGGAAGCGAGAGTGATACTTTGTGTCAGGATCTCAGGCGGACTGACTCTGTGGTTGTGTGTTTTAATTGCGTTCGTCTGACGTGACAAACAGAGGCTCCGATGCTTGAAACGTACCATGTGACTGAATAATGTCTGTGGGGGCTGAAGTGGTCATCTTCAGGAAAACAGTGGGGAAGGGAGGAGAGCAGCAGATGGAGCGAGAGAGCCCAGTTGCCTAATGAGGTCTCACTTGTGGCACTGAGTGTGAAAAAGACCCTGCTTTCTTCTCTTCTCCCTCAAAAAGGGAGCAGCCCTAAGATCTATTTCATGCTCTATTTTTACTCCTGACTTTTACTCCAATATTAGCACAATGGCCTACTTTTTAAATGTTTTAATAGTGCAAGTCTGTCTCCATTAATGAAAATATGACAATGCTGTGTGGCTATCAAATGATGAGAGCTTTTAAAGGGGGGGGGGGGTGAGTCAAGCTTCTCTAAATCACCTTTAGGTCATTTCTCTTCTCTCGCCCTGTCCTGTCCACACGCTTGTTGCCTTTTGTTGTTGTTGCTGTCCTGTGCATTGTCCCTCCTACTAGTATTACATGTATTTTCACACCCTTTTTCTTTTTGCCACTGCACCCACTAACATCTTTACATAATTGTTTTTGAACCCACACAGCCTGTACTGTATATAGGCTTTCTTTTAAGATTTTTTTTTTTTGTTCATCCTCAGCAAACTGTAATTGCTATGGTAACACAATATATGCTCCCTCTCCTCTCCGCCAGCTTTCATTCAGATGATTTTTTTTTTTTTTTTTGAAAATCGCCATCATGAAATATGACTGTGGGAGGAGGAGGGGGGGGGGGGCTTGCCGGTGATTATGCGCTCCTGGCTTGCGTGATCATTTCCCAGCAGGTGATAAAGAAATTTGTAAGCGGCTCTCTTGCACCATTTTCGACTGATTAGAGAGAGAGAGAGAGAGAGGGAGAGAGAGAGAGGGAGAGAGAGAGCCTCCATGTGCAGCTTTTTTTTTTTTTTATTTTTTACAAAGACTCAGACGCGTTAAACGAGCTTCCTTTTTTCACATGAGATCCTCATTTTTTTTTTTTTTCCTTTTGGCAAGTTTACTGGGTCAAGATGCGTAAAGTTCGTGAAGACTCGCCTCGGATCTCCCCATCTAATGAGCACAGAGTAGTTTTTGATCGCGCAGGTGCCGCTTTTTTGTCAGTGCAAAACGAGCTTGGATGTTGATAGAAAATTGCGAGGTATATAAACTCAGTGGATCGTTTTTTTTCCCTCCTCTCCTCTCCCCACCGCCGCCGCTGCTGCTGCTGCTGTCTGAGTTTAGAGACGCGCGCACGTAAAAAGTTGTTCAGAGCTGATTGTAACGCGCTCTTTAACAGATGGGATAACAGAGATGCTGAGGGTTTGCAGCGTGTGCAACTGTCATTAAGTAAATGGATGATTCTTCTTAAAATATAAGCCAGCTGAATGATATAATCCGTTTTTCCCCTTCGTGGATATGGAGTGATAGGAATCTGCAACTTTTGTGGGGAATTCTTGGCGCTCGAAAAGCTGTCAGTGGATTGAAGGTGGACCCCCCCCCCCTTTTTTTTGGTGTATTTTGTTTCTATTTTGTCTCCTTTAGCTCCACTTTCTCCTGCAGTAAAACACTCTAAAAGCCGTCATCTCGTTGTAGAATGGCTCGGTTTGGAGACGAGTCCGCTCCCAGCACGGTGGACTCCGGGGATGGGGACTTGGAGCACGGCGGGGACGGACAGGACGCGGCGGCGGCGGGACTGACCGCTTCCATGAAACAAGCCAAGGCGCAGCGGGCCCGGACCATGGCTCTGTACAACCCCGTCCCCCACCGGCAGAACTGCCTCACCGTCAACAGGTCGCTCTTCATATTCGCAGAGGACAACATCATTAGGAAATACGCGAGGCGAATCATTGAATGGCCATATCCTTCCATAAAGGACACTTAATGCGTAAAGTTAAGAGTTTGTGCAGCTCAGCACCACGGACAGCTGCAGCAATGGCACCAAAAGTGCTGTCAGGTGTTTTGCATATATTCTTTGAATGCATATACAGGGAGCTGCATTGTACCCTCCTTTGTTTAATGTTTGCTCATTTGCATAATGATTTCTAGCTTTTGTTTAAACCACCAGCTCTTTGCACAGCTGAATTTAACCCCCTTTCCTAATTCCACTAAATAACTCTGCCCTGATTTGTATTCATCTGTGGGCTCCATGTGCTCCAGTGCTGGCAGAAGACAGAAAGTTAGCATGTGGTGATCATTAGGAGCAGCTCTGCTCACTGTGGGGGTGGCATGTAGGCACATCTCTTCTGCCTTAGTGCTCATTGGAATATGAACCTGGCCATGAGTAGGTGTCAGTTCAAATCCGCCAGGCTGCGTTTCTCTGCTTTCTCTTGCCGTAGAAAACACTTTCTTTCTCTTGAACTTCTGCGGATCTAACAAAGATTAGCAGGGACGTTGTGTGTGTGTGTGTGTGTTTTACAGCAACCACAGGCATGTAATGTGAGCACTGTGCAGACAATATGTGTGCACGATCACTAATTACCACTAATCCGTTAATGCATCATTATCTTTATGCGCCATAATCGCGTTTTAAGTGACTCCCGTGATAAATCATGTACATATTTTGATATTTTCAGAGCACAGTCAGTTCAACAACATCACTCAGTTGCCATATCTACCCACTGCTCCTCCTGTCTTACACCCCCCTTTGGTGCAGCATGCCAGTCTCCCACTGTTACCTAACCACAGGCTCTGTGTGCTGTGTGGGAGTAGGGCTAGTGGTCAAGACTAGCTGGCCACTGGCAGCACGGTAATGTGACTGTCGGTATCACAGAGGCAGAGGTATGTGGGAGAGAGCTGGCCAGTAGTACTGTGGCGGATCGTGGGCTGTAAAAGCAGCACATGTCAGAGTATTGACTGGGTTTTGCACACAGCGTCCAAAGAGCTGAGATCGCAAGTGAAAAACAGATTCATATGAATTCATAGCAATGCTGTTTTTCTTTGATTGTAAGCTGTGAGCGTTACAGTATGATGTTTCTCACAAGTTTTGGGGCTTTTTATTCTTAAATGTAGGCCAAAGTCTGTGTGCCACAGAGTTAGAGGAGCTGTGTACTACATTGTGAGCACTAAAGGTGCAAGGATTAGTGGATTTGTTTAAGTTAATAGACAGAAAATCGATAATCGATGAATCACTTTTAGTCATTAGTAAGAAAGAAAATCTCAGTTTACAGCTTCTCCAAGATGAGGTTTGTTTCTTTTCTTTGTTTTGTGTCTTTACAAACTGATTATCTTTGGTTTGGTGTGTTGGTCAGACAAAACAAATTAGTGTCAATTAATTAGAAAATCTAGAAAATCATCGATGGATCGCTGTAGACATAGTTTATACTTCACATCTCTGCTGACGGCTGCACAGTTTCAAGTTTTTTATGCATATTTTTTTTCTCCCTTCTAGACAGCCATTAGTTTCCCTTCATTTGCATACAACATGAAGACCTCCTAAAGCTTAATTTTGTTATATAATCCGTCACAATCCATTAATTACTGTCAAGGAATTTTACTTTGACAGAATAAATGTAGACCTGAGGTTGACTGGTGCTTTGCATGTCTCAGGAGAGTTTCAAACATATTTGTATTGAGCCTCTTACTTCATGTACGAATGCAAATAGTCACGTCTTCACTGGGTAGGAAATTGTAGGATTGATCAAAAAATGTAATCCTCAGTTGCAGAGCTACTTGCTCTGCTGCTCAGTTTTGCATCGCGTTAAACTTAAGGATGTGTCACTGTCACTTAGTTAGTGGAAAACATCGAAACAGTCATAACATCGAGAATAGAAAGCAAAGTAGAGCTCAGATAAACGCGCCGTGTTTCAGGAGTGAGTTAATTGATCCTCTTAATGTGTTAAATGAAATGTCAGAAAAATATGTTTAAAAATATCCTGAAAATCAACAGCACGATATGCAAAATGGCTATGTGATTCATCCTAAATGGCCTAAAACATGCATAATCTCTGCGATGCATGGTAATAGGTAGTAACGGTGTGGGCGAGATTTATTAAGTATTTCCCACTTTAGCTATTTTCAACTGCTTTCAATGGTAACAATGTGGACTTGTCAATGTGAGTCAGTGTGAGTCCCAGAGGCCCCCATCATAGCACTCCTCTGTGAGTCAGTGACCCCATTTCTCTCAAGGCAGGAAAATTAATAACAAGAAGCAGCTGCCTCATGGGAACTCCAAGGGACTGAAAGTCACAAGCACATACGAGCGTCGGGGCACGTATAGTCGGACACGGCGCGTGACAGTTCGCACACGTCCTATACATACATGTGCGCAGACACTACTGAGAAAGGATGCAAGAAAATATTGAAGCCACATCAAGAAAATACAAAGTTGTAAGAATAATTGCTCTCACTTCCAAAGTTGCAACTGCAAAAATTCAGTTGTGTAGCAAGAAATGTGTCAGGAGTCGTGCTCATGAGTAACAAAAATGGGTTGGCAGATGCAAGATCGTATTTTTAATTCAACGTTGGTCAATAAAATGTGAGGAAATGGTGAAAAAGCCTTCATCTTAATTTCCCCAAAAAAGCCCAACTCATCAAATCGCCACTATCGTCCAGCTAACACTTCAAAAACAAAAGATGTTCAGTTTATTATCACATGAGACAACAAAAAGAAGCAGATCATAACACCTGAGAAGATGGAGCTTGGCAATATGATGGTGATTATTTTTCTCTTGATCTACTAATAGATTCATTCATCCTTTTTTTTCAGCTCTAAAATTTTGCAGCTTTCATTGTATTTGTTGATTATTTATTCGCACATTCATCGTTCCATTAGGAAATATCAAATCCAGAACAACAACATCTTTATTTCCACAGGCTCTTCCGCTGCCACACCAGATTTAGAATCTTATTAAAGCTGCAACTAATGATTATTCTTTACCATTAGTCATGTAATCGCTCATGCTTAGTCTATAAAATGTTAGAAAATGCTGATCAGCTTCCCAGATCCGAATGTGACATCTTCAAATTACCGTTTGTTTTGTCCGACCAGCAGCCCAAAACTGATTTGCGATGATCTAAAGCACAAAGAAGGAGCAAGCTGAGAATGTTTTTGTTTCCTTGAAAAATGACCTAAATAATTAAGCTTCTTTATGAATCATTTTCTGTTGACTAATTGCTTCAGCATTGCATCATTTATACAGTCATAAAAACGCCCGTAATTCTAAGATTTTATGTTATAAATGTGAGTTGAATCGCGTAAATCAGCTCAAAATCCAAGAAACCTTTGCCGCTTTTTGAAAGGTGCCAGTTTCTCGCACAAGAGCTCTGAAAAAGATGTACTGTGGTCCGCTGTGGTGTCAGCCGTATGCGGTGAAAGGGAGTTATGACAACTGTTTGCTGTAGTTTGTGTAGTTAAAGCAGTCAGGCCAAGGTGACTTCGCAGTGCTCTCGCTCTCTGCCTCCCTCCCTAACCTGCTCCTTTTCTCCTCATGAAAAGCACTTTTAAAAGCAGGTTGCCATGGTTACTGCAATCTCTCTAACAGATTGCTTCCAATAGCAGAGAATATGAACTGTGCCATAATTCATCTGTCATTCCATCATCCATCCATCCACGTTTCTTTTTCCTTCCCGCTGCGCTACACACAGATGTGCTTTGAAATATTTGTGCACTTTAAGACAAATGCGGTGATTTCTTTGTGTCGTAACATAGGATGATGTCCAGTATAGTGTCGACCTACGTGTTAATTTTGTCCTTGTGTTTCCATAAAAGTACTTTCCTTAACTTTTGTGGCCTTTACACCATTTGAGTACATGATCCTGGCCACCATCACTGCCAACTGTGTTGTCCTGGCCTTGGAGCAGCACCTCCCCGGAGAGGACAAGACCCCCATGGCAAAGAGACTGGTGAGGACAAAATCTGTTTTCACATCCTTCATACGGTAGATGTGTGTGAGGTTAGTGTGAGAGACAAAACAAAACCAGGGTGACTGAGAGTTTATTAAAGAACCACGTGTGTGTTTTTGGCCCTTTTTAAAATCACAAAGGTAAGCTCTACACCCCTGAAAGCACACTGCCTGATTAGCATGCAGTGAGTCAGAGCCCTGGATTTTAAGAAGGTGATGGATAGTGATGCACAGAAATGGGTGATGAAGAAACACTGTTAAAAGCTAAAACATTGTTTCACTAGCTGTACTTAAGTATAATTTTGTGGTACTACTTGTATGATACTTTGCTTTGTAGGCCACACTTTACTGGCCTACATTTATTTTGTGGTTACTAGCTGCTAATGGGGCAGTGGTTAGCACAGCAAGAAGGTTTCAGGTTCGACCCTCGGCTGTGGCCTTTCTGTGTTCTCCTAGTGTCAATTCACTAATTAAGTTAAGTGTTAATAGATTAATTGATGACCCTAAATTGCCCCTAAGCATGGATGGTTGTTTGTCTCTGTGATGAGCAGGGTGTACTCCGCCTCTCAGCCTAAGCCAGCTGGGATAGGCTCCAGCCCCACCGTGAGCCTGATGAGGATAAGCGGTTAGAGAAAATAGATGTATAGCTGCGAATGTTCAGATCGATATATTACATAAAATGTTCGTTTATAAACTTTTTAAAAATAGGATAGAAGTTCTTAAAATTTGCTACTTCTTGACAACTTCTTACATGTACACATTATAAAAGAATAGATACTTTATTGGTCCCTTGAGGGGCCCGTGTATACGCACCAAACCCAACCCAAGGTTATAGTTTTGACACGGGTCATGGCTGTCATGCTCATATTAGTTTGTTCAGTTCGTTGCTGACGTGCATCTCGTACTCTATCCCCACAGGAGAAGACAGAGCCGTACTTTATCGGCATCTTCTGCTTCGAGGCGGGAATCAAGCTGGTGGCGCTCGGTTTTGTTTTCCATAAAGGCTCGTACCTGAGGAACGGCTGGAACGTCATGGACTTCATAGTCGTGCTCAGTGGGTGAGTGATATATATATTTATATTTGTTTTAAATCAACAGATTGCTAAGTTAGTACTTGCCAAGCATACTGGTGAAATGTGTTTTTGGAGGAGGAACAAGTATCTGTAACTAACCAACTTTCTGTCTGCGAGCCAACCGAATCGGAGCAGACTTTTAGACTTTTGTTTTGGCAGTAGTCAAGTCCGTTTAATTTGTATATTTGTACGCCTGAGCAAGGCTTGCCTCATGGGGCTTCGCAATCTGTACAGCACACAACGCTCTTTATCTAAAAAAACTTTTAACGGGGAAGCAACAGATGATATATTCCTCTCTCAGGACAGAAAGACAAGCAGTAGATGTCATGCATACAGAATAGACCAATATAAAAGAACATTATAAACAATCAGGATGGCAATATAGATAAATGGTGGTGTAGTGTCTAACCTTTGCTGTAAAGCTGTCCTCTGTTTCTGTGTCTGGATCTTTGAAGCAGTCATATCTGGGAAAAGCACAGACGTGATTAATAACAATAACGATGGCTCAGTTCCATCAAGCGTCCATGTAATGCCAGGACCCTCGAGCTGCCTCACCTAAATGGAATATGTTAACATCGTTAATTGTACCTGTACTTTTCTTATTGTAGCGTGTGACAATGTCTGCTGTGAAAAAAGGTCTTGTCAGACTACCGTTACATCAGGATTGAAGTGTTATTTAGCCGTGTTCGTTGAAGATGTTACAAATTGTTTTGATTGCTGGACTTCCAATACACCTACACTATGTCTGACAACCTGTCCCCATCGCTGCCTATACTGTAGCTACAAAATTGTTTCGCATGGCTACATGTTAGCACGCTTTTTACGTTGGAGGTGTGTGAGCTGGAGCAAACAACAGAACAAAGGCTATGTGAAGTGGATTAGCGTACGGTAGCTCTGCCAACCAGCTAGCTATTGTACAATAAGCTACTTAACACTGCTGCCTTCATCAAACCCACAAACACATCTAATGACCTAATTATTGATGATCTAATTATTAAATTGCAGTAAATTGCAGTATTTTGGTGTGAAAAACACTTTAGTCCATCTGGTAGCAAACATTTCTGTCACCTTTATGCTAGCTTTTGTTTCACTAGCTTCAGTACTGCATTTTCTCATATATTTTTTAATTTATTCAGCGATAAAACAATAATTGTTTTGTTCGTCTCAGGTTAGTTTTTGACACAGTAACCTGAAACCTGGTTGAATATTGGGCAACAAAAGCTAGTAGGTGACATTCCTGTACAAGATGGCCAATAATGTATCGCCATATGTTGTATATTTTTGATAAAAACATCTAATAGTATGCCTGGTGAAAAAAACAGCAGCTAGTTAGCAGTGCTAATAAGTAAACTAGGGGTCCATTGGTGTGACTTTGTCTTGCGCTGTGCACAAGAATGATTTGTTTCCTTGTTAAATATTCAGAATATCTGATTTCATGTGTAACTTTACATTAGAGATCTGCACTCCCGCGGGAGTCCCACGGGACCCGCGTACCCGACGCAAAGCAGTGCGGCGCTGGACAAATTCTGAAAGCTCATTGCGGGTATGGGCGGGAGGGGGAGTGCACAACGCGGAAGCAGGCGGGAGAAGTGATAAGCTGCAGTCCCACAAACTAAACACGTGTATAAAATAAAATGTATAAATGATTAATTTATATGTAGCATATATAATTTTTGCTGGATATTTTATTTGGCATTAATAAAAACATTTTAAGATGCCTAAATTTGCAGATGTGGTCTAATTTCGCGTACGTTTCAGACAATTCGTTTCCGCTCTTCTGTGTTTGAGGTAGGTGAAGGATCGGTCCATGGAGAGCTCAGCTAAGCTCAGCCTGTTTAATTTCCCAAGCCAATGAAAAGAACTTACATGAGAAATAACGTCCACATCTTGCGGGATTTGTAGGCGGGAACGGGACAAAATATGACAGGCGCGGGCGGGAGCAGGACTGAAAATTCTGTCCCGCACAAACCTCTACTTTACATCAACAAAGTCATTTTTTTGCGCTCTAGTATTTGAGAGATAGTTAGCGCCTGTGCTACCGTGCTAACATTTTCATCCGAAGACAAGAACACAGCAAGTCGGACATTTTTGGAGGGTATGAACTGTGACCTGCCCATTTAGCTAGCTAGTCTCAACCTGTTCAGCTCTGTATTACTTGGTTAAGATAAGTCTCAGCGCTAGATAACGCCCTCATCTGCCACCGGTATGCGGTATTGTCTGCACGAAAACTTTTTTCACGAAAACACAAAAAAGGGAACTTTAATGTGGTTCCATTATTATTTCTCAACATAGCTAACGAGTGAGGGAATTTAAATGTTAGCTACATTTGATAATTCGAATTTACTGATCAAGTAACATAATACTCTTTCTCTTAAACGAATAGCGGCAGATAATGTCAGCTAACGTTACTGTAACTCCCATAGACAATCTAAATGTGCCATCCTCCAAAAATGGTGCCGCTGCCCAAAATACTCCTCAATTTCCTGTTGATCCCAGACTCTGAAAATGTAAACCTAAATCTCTAAACTTGTCACAACCATTTCGAAGCTATCACTCTTAGCTTAAGGACACAAAAAGGACAACAGTGGGTTTCTCAGTCTCTAAATACTTTCTAATTTCCCCAAACTGTTTCTAGCATTCAACCCTAACCTCATTCTTTCCCAGTAAAGACATGAATCTGATGATCACAAATATACCATTTAGTTTCAAACAGCCGGTCACTGCAGTTGTTAGTCAAACATGAGTAAACAGTTCATTTGTTGGGGACTGTTTGCGGCCGTGGATTAATACGTCTGGTGCTCAAGTGAGTATTTGCAGCAGCAGGCTGGTGTGTGTGAGGCTATGTTGCTTGTAATGAAGGAACATGTCACAGAGAACAACAGTGTGGGTCTATACATATCAAGCTGTGATCACGCAGACTCTCTTTTCATTGGATTTAAAATATTTTCAGCCACACTGTGCATGTTAAAAAGATGTAGGGAAATCTTTTAATATCAAAAAGCTAAATGCAAGTCCCACAGTGTGCGTGCATGTGTGTGTTTGGAGATATGCCTCTTTCAATTTTGAATTTGGTTGAACTCCATGATGAATTACAAACTTCACTGATTGTACGAGAGCGTCAAAGAAAGTTTTAAATTAATGCTCAGCAACTGATTCTGCAATTAATTTTGACAGAATTCATTTTTACTTTACCAGACTGTGGCCGGCGAACCGAAAGATTAATTTCAAGACACTGATTGTCATGTTATGTTGCGTGCATTCATGCATGTGACGCCGCTTGTGTCGACGTTTATCATTATTGTTTCCACGCATGCTTGTGCTGCATGTCAAAGGCTTCTCATCTCTGACGGGCTGTACGCGGTGGCCGACCCTATAGGCAGGTCTTTGTTGTTGATATGTTGATGTGATTTTTCTCTGTGAGCGTATACATTTAAACACCACAAGCAGGAAAACACAACACATAAATGCAGGAAAATGTGTGTTTCCCTGGCACAGTCGGGCTCTGCAGTCAGCAATAGGTGGGTGGATAAGTGGATTGGCAGTTGTGTCTAAAACCTGCTTCGGTTCGCCCCCAGGACCTCTGTGAATTAAATGTGAATGCAGCGCTGGAGATGTTATGCAAAAGCATAGAAAGAATGGATGGATGTGAGAGAAAAAGAGAGAAGAAAGGCGCGGGAAAACAAGGAAGAAAGATGAAGAGACAAACCCAAGAAAGAACATAATGAGAGACTTCATTTGTTCCTCTTAAGACCGGGGTTTACTGAATTAATTGCGCAGGAGTTAAGCATTGTTTCCACTGGTATGCGCTTTATGGCTAAGTGTACAGTATTCTGCATTCAGAGAAGATTGCTGTTGGCGTGTTGACATCTCATTTCAACCCGACACCCACATCTTTATTTTTCTCAGTATCTCTTATTTCTCCGTCTGTCCGTCTTTCTATCTCCACATCTCTCCCTCTCTGTGCCTCTTACATAAAAGACACATCAGCATCACGTTTACAGACCAGTTAGTGCCGGCCTAAACAGCCGAAACGGCGTGTTGTTGACAGATTTCCACTGAAGTTACAAGGTAAAAGTATTCGGTCTTTTAATAATCTGGTCTGGATTATTGCTACTTTAGCAGGACTGATTGTTTCAGGGATTGTTTCTCTCATTAGGCATCTGTCAGAGTTTGCAGCAAAACATTTTCAGTTTCTCAATAAATGACTTGTTAGTGAAAAGCAACAAAGCGCCATTTGGTACAAAGTAACAAATCATTATTCAGAAGCTTTGACCCAACACTAGTAAGATCTTCTCCAAGTCTTCACAGGCATTCAGGGCAATACATGGTTAATACAGGTTTTTAATTTGTAGTTTTTTTTAAGCTTGAATCAGTGTGTTTTATGATTTCATGTGTGTACAGTACGGTTAAATAAATACACTCCTTATATCCTTTGAAACTTGTTCCTGTTGAAATCTGTTCTAACAAAGCAGATGACAGCATCTGCAGTTTTCCAAAGAAGGAAACTGTTGCCTGCCCTCAAGCCGACAAAAAGTGGTGAGTGATACTAAAAATACAGATTTGGTGTAGGATGTCACTTGAAGGACAGTTGTGTAACAGTTGAGTGGACTACAGCTACAATTTCAAATGATTATTTCTGCAATTAACTGATCTATAAAATCAGGAAAAATGATTCAGTGTTTATTGATTTGTAGTAAAAACTATCTATTACTGTCACAGAAGACTAAGAAAAACAAGAAATATTCGCATGCAAGAGTGTGGAACCAGACCAGATATGAAGATACAGATATTAATTATCAAAATGGTTGCCAATTCACTTTCCGTGGATCGACAAAATCAATCAATTTGTTTCAGTTCTGCTGTGTGTTTGTGGTGATGTTTTGACCTCACACACCAGTCTTCGTACAAGACTTGCAAATGTTTGTGCGTTAGTGGTTAGAGGTCACCTGAGAACAGTTTAAAAAGTGTAAAGCTTTATATCAAGTTTCAGTTTATTGTTCAGCAAATTTATTGTTTTGATTCACTCTCGTAGCATCGGTTTTGTTGGTTTTCAATTAAAAAAAAGGCTCTAAAAACTCACTGTACACCACCTGCTCAGCGCCAAACAGCAGACAGACACAGTTAACGGCTAGCTCATAAATATAATGGAGCAATTAGCCACTACAGACCCAGATATTTCCCTCAGGAGTTGGTGGAGACCAAAAACAGAGCTAAAAGAGAATGAATATTGGATTTAATTTCTTCAGATTGCCAGAAACATGACTCAATATGAATAATAAAGTTGCTCTGTTACTGCTGGATGTGTAAATAAGTTCACCATATCAACTTAAAAAGTAGCAGAAAACTTGCACTACTATACTTTGGTATACCTATATGTGCTGTTTCGTTAAGGCTATTCTAATGTAGGTGAAATCATGTCACTTACAGTATAAAATGCACAGAGTCGTGTACTTTCGGCAGCCCACAGATCATCTTGTCCCATTCCAGCCACAGCTGGTTGGTAACTGATGACCTGGTTTCCTGCCACCTATCTGACACATTTTCTGGTAGCACATATGCTGCTCTCCTCCTCTCTCTCTCTAAAGAAAACACACACACACACACACACACACACACTTTGACTCCCTCTTACTCTGATGGCATAGTACAAGTAAGTCAGACTTAAAAGAAAAACACACATGTGTCATAAAGGCCGGTTGGGAATAAAATCGAGGCCACTGGGCCAGCGCTGGCGGCATTCATTCCATTTCATATTAATGAATTGCTAGAAGCGAATCTGCTGGGACACTGAGCTCAATTAAAATCCTTAATCTGAGTGAAGAGTGTGTAGCAAAAAAGGACCACGGCTAGAACAACTTACCCACAAACCAATTTCATTCGCTGGGATTCTTAAAATGGTCAATTATATCCCGCGGCAAACAGATTGGCACAGGTGGTTTTGATGCTTTGATTAGCAATAAAATGTCTCCCCGGTGACTCGTGCATGTGTGCGCCTGTTACTCCATTTATTAAGCTGAAGGTACAGATTGTTGCCAGCGAACCTGTTGCCCTCGTGTTGTTAAATTAGTCCTGACAACTCCCTCGTCAGACCTAAATCATATTGATCCCCAGCTGTGTCTGCGCACGTAGTGTGTATGTGTGTGACTGTCAGCATCCCGTCATGTCGTTTGAAGGATATCAGCTTTCCCTTGCCGTCCCTCATACAGAGTGTGACACTTTGCTAAAATTGTTGCTCTTTAGACAGGATGAATAATATAACTGGGTGGGAGTTGGGAGTGATTCATTAGCCATCTGGCACAAAAACAGACACACTGGAGTGAGGGAGACTTACTCTTGTGTGTTTGCATCTGTATCATTAAATGTGCATGTACATAAACGGCTGGGTTAACCTGTTAGGAGGCTCCAGGGGGGGCAAATTAGCTATCTCTGCATCCCTTAACTGTCTTCTCTGTGTTGGAAATCTTATTTGCTTAAAGACCCAAAACACAGCGATGGTTTACTACTGCCCCACTTTGTCTGTTTGTTTTTTTGTGGCAATTTACAAGACTGGATTCATATGTGAGCAAAATACAAACAAAACAATTGACACTGTACCCACAAAGTTGGAGGCTAAATCCTCACCTGAGAATGGTTTCACCACTGGAGGCAACAGTTGATGTTTCGGTGCGGATATCTGGAAAATGAATATTTGGGCCAAGACTTCCTCTTCTATGCACGTTTACAGTCTTATTAACACATTCCAGATATGCAAATATATATACAAATATCCGGAACGGAGAATTTGTAGGCGAAGGATAGGAAGCATTTTGGGGTCCATATGTAGTCCAATCATGTCTGAGCAGATTTTGATTGCAGGTAAACGGGCCATCTGGAGAAAGAGAGACCCAGTAGACTCACTGGACCTGATGGTCAGCTGGTAGTAAGTTCAAGTCTTAGCATTGTTTGTGTTTACTAAGTGGAGATTTGAGCACAAACGCTGCAGGTTATCACAGATAAACTAGTCCTTACGAATAGTTGGTGTAGTTCAGTCCTGGAGGTCTGGGGTTTAGGGATCCAGGGCAGATTGGTAATGGAGCCATCTTTTGCACATGTTGTTAAACGAGTCTGATCTCTCCATATGTGGCACGTGATTGGCTCTGCATTCAAACCAATAAGCACCGGTCCCACTGCATGTGTAACCTCAAACCTTCAGGTCAAATTGCAAATGCAAATTGCAGCCAAAAGTGTATCCAACCATGTCATTGACCCCCAAAATGAATTCAGGAAATTAAGAGCAAACCTTTTAAGATCTCGGGAACACCATGTGTGTTATTCCAGGTGTGCTAAAGGACGGCTGCAATGGTCTCAGCTCTAATTTTGCTCTCATAATTGAACTGAACAAACAATAGCTTACAATCCCAGGTGGGTTTTCTTTGAGAAAACATACACCCAGACATTTATTCTATGACTAATGGTGAATAAATGTCTTTTTCAATGTAATCCCAATTCAACAGAGCAGTATCAGTGTTGCCGTCACACGCGTGTTTTTTCCAGATTTAACTCAAAGCTATTACTTTTCAGATCCACTAATTTGTCGATGCGCTATTTTGATGTCGAGTCAACTGCACATTACGATATGCAGGGCTGTGCTGAAATGGTGAGCAACGTGATGCTGCTGATTACTGTAGTTTTTGGTGGTGTTCTTAGTGTAGGTGGAGGTGTGTGGGAGAGGCTGCATTCTGTGCATGTAATGAATTCAGCCTCTCCAGAGCCAGCTTGGTACAATGCTGTGCAACAGTGCTTCACTTGAAAGAGCCAACAAGGAAGACATTAGCCTTTCACTATGCACGTTAACACGCTGCTGGATTATTACAGGGGTGAATCTGTTTAAGTGTGTGTGTGTAGCAATGCAATTGTTGTTACACAGGACATTTTATATATACTTAAAACATTTTTTAAAAGATTAAACAAAGGAAAAGGAGCTCAGCTGGAATTATGCTTCTAAACATGGACACAGTTGGTCCACACAGTCAGTCCTTTGGGGATCAGCACATTGTAACTCACCAATTTTTGCAGTCACTGTTGCGAAAGCAAGCAACTTTTTCAGAAGATCAAGGAGGTACAGTATAGCTGTTTTATAACACAAGAAGGTCAGCACTATATTTTGAGGCAATGCCATTATTTGATTCATAAAATATGTTCTACTCTCTTCTCTTCATCAGGATCCTGCCAACACAGAAAACAGTAATCTAACTTACTGGTGATGAATGAATGTGTCGGCTGTAGATGTGGTCTGTTATTCTTAGATTTTGGAAGATGATAAACTGATGTTGTCGACTTGCTTGTTGATGTTTAGTTTAGAGTTACGCTGAGATTTCTAATTTGTCTGAAAGTAATCGGACGATAGTGATGTAAAGTGGACCATCATCTACATAATTATGATAGGAAACATTGTTATTGTGAATAATGTGAGCTGGTAGGAGCATGTGGAGATTAAATAAAACAGGGCCCAGAATTGAACCCTGGAGAACTCCATATTAAATCATTTAAACCAGTTTATCACTGCTCACCGTCGTCCCACCTAATTTTAAAATGCATCCAACAACAGTTCGTCCCCACGGCATCTAAACTGTATGAATATATGTATGAAAGGCTACAGAAATGTCAGTTTGCATGATTACTGATGGTGTCTCTGAGTTTTGTTTCTGCGGGAAAGCAATTTCTAAATTAAACAAAAAGAAAATGGCCACTGTGTTTGTAGGGATGATTCATGAGCTACCACAAGCAGACTGAATATTTACTTTAATTTTGAAGGAGCCTCCGCTGAATTGTTGTTGCTCAAAGTGAAGCCTTGAAGGAGCTGTACTGCTGCATGCCTTTGTTCAGCGTGTTTGGTTTGAAGGCTATTTCCACAGACTCCCACTCCTCTGCTCCCGCTCTGTCTCTCGCTGTGTCATCTCTTTGTCTGACTCACTCGCTCACTCTCTCACTCACTCTCTCACTCACTCACTCACTCACTTACTCACTACATTTTCATGCACACTAAAAGCCAATTACGGCTTATAATGGCACAGAAGTAGTAGCGATTATTTAGTATCCTCATTAGTGCCACATAAGAGAAGTTTTATTTTTTACTTTTTCACTAGCGAGGACATTTGTTAACAACATGAAAAGACTGTGAGTGAACCGTGAACGCTTGTCCTTCTTCACTCTGTTTCTGCACTGTGGGGAAGCTTCGATGGGGTAGCACCCGGGCAGGCCAGCCCTCTCAGGATCCTATGGAAAGTAGGAAGGAGAGAAAGAAATAGGAGAAAGAAACGGGGTGGGCAGGATGGGTGCAAAATGCGAGAGCAAAAGAGGAGGAGAGGGTTAGGTGGGTATTTATAGGAATCTTGTGAGTTCAGGTGTGACCCTGCTCCTGAAACTCTGCTAATAACTTCAATTGTGATGAACATCGGATCAGTTTTCCTCAGAGAAGCTAGCTGAAACTTGGTCTAGTGATACTGCGTTCTTCCTGCTGATGTAATCCTGCTTCGGCGCTCCCTCCTTTACTCACACAGGCCACGCTCTGCAGCTAGGGCTCGGGAGGTAGAGCAGGTTGTCTGCTAATCAGATGATCAGCGGTTTGATCCCTGGCTTCTCCAGTCTGCATGTCAAAGTGTCCTTGGGCAAGATGCTGAACGCCAAATTGCTCCTGAATGTGAATGTGTATAAATGGTTACCTCCTAAAATAAACTGATGAAGAGTTGGCATCTTGCATGGCAGCCAGTGCCATCAGTGTGTGAATGGGTGAAAGAGATGTGTAGTGTATAAGCATATCTCTGCGCTGATATACTGTACTGCAATTCAGCTCAAAAACATACGCTGTCTACCGTTGTAAGTCTACGAGTACTACTCATACTTTTGTGAAAACACTCTCCAGCATTAATCGAATCGAGCCATCTTACATTTTTGCACGGAAGATGCAAGATAAGATCTAAGATAATCTCCAACCACAGGATACTCGGTTACACAGTTGTTCTGTCGTCCTGCACATTGTGAACACGGTGGTACGGGCAATCAGCTTTCACCACTTTGAACGGAGCTTTCAGGTTTATCCGCAGTAGTGCAAACGTGGCCTCACTCATTCACTCACTCATTCGGCCTCTCTCCCTCCCACTGCTTTCAAGAGAAATTCTGCGTGGGCTTACACTTGAGTTTCTGCCATGTGCTTTCTACCCCTTGCGCACACACACAACACCACACACACACACACACATATATACTCTCCCCCACACTTCCTAACACCGGCCAAAGATTTTATGAGTTTGTGTATTTGTATCTTTGACTGTAACACAGAGTGCGAGAGAGAGAGAGAGAGAGAGAGAGAGAGAGAGAGAGAGAGAGAGAGATCTGGAAAATAATTTGGATTTTTAGGATCATTTTCACAGCTCAGTTAGAACATTACTTAGCAAATTAGCAGTGGATAACGACCCTGTCATCAATGAAAGCATTAATGATTACAGGTCACCAAAGTGTCTTGGTTGATACTGACTTGAATGGTGAAATGTAGCCAAATGAACATGTTTTTGGCATAGTTATTGCAGCCCTTGTGTATTGTGTGCTGAAACAGTATATTTACCTAATTATAAAAAAATATAACCCAGATCCTGCTTTTGCCATTGGCACTAAAAACACTCAGATGTAATTTCTGGTTGGCTTTGAGATTGAATGTCGGTTTGCTCCTGATGTTGTTTTTCAGTGTTTATGTGTAGGTGGAGGGACATCAATGTGTACGTGGGCAGATGTGAGTAGCAATGCCTGCCAGGTGTATGTGGCTGTGCATTCTTTGTCTCTCACCATACAGGTCTGCTACACTAAATGGATATACTGTACCGTTGCATAGCGTTTTTTTTTTTTTTCCCTTCCACCTTCCTTTAAAACGACTCCTCCTCAAAAATGTCCTTGAGTTACATCCATTTGCTGCCTTTTACCTATTTTTGTCATTAAATTTGTCAGACACCACAGACAAAAAAACATTAATCGCAAGAAAGGGAAGACAGGGTTTGTACCAGATTTAGCTACTAATGGATGTGTTTTTTTTATTTTTTTATATGTCCCTGTTGCATTTCCTCTATTTTAACCCGAATGTCTTTTTTCCTTTTAAGGCCATCACAAGTAATAGCTATTCATTTAACTGTCTTAAAAAATAAGAGTGTAACAGTGGAAAATATCTCTGAATCCAGTGTACTGTGCACATAATGTGTATTTGTGTCTTGTCCATCAGGATCTTGGCCACTGCTGGTGCCCACATGAACATCCCAGTGGACCTTCGGACCCTGAGGGCCGTGCGAGTCCTGAGACCTCTCAAACTCGTCTCGGGGATCCCTAGTGAGTTTGTTACTGACCTCTAATCCTGTGCTGTAAGATCGACCAAGCTGGTGTATTATTGCAAATAACAAGTGATTGGGCCTTGTAGGACTTTTTTCAGTTCACAGATCTAGTAGAGAATGTCAGTATGTCAGGTTCTTCACAAAATATTCAGAAAAATACAGAAGCATTTTCTGTAGCACAAACTGAACTAACAAACTAAATCTCTCTACTTTATGAGGTTGGCCATTCAAACCCTGTGTAACCCAGATTTAAGGGTTAAAGGAAAATAGATGCTAAAACATGTGAAAAGACTTTGAACAATATATTAGAAGAAGTTTTTCACCAGTTTTCAGTTCAGGATTTTGTGGGCGGTCCTAAAAGGTGGCTCGATGACACGCTGAGGCCACCCTGTGCATACCCCTGCAATTCATCTCACTCAGTGTTTCAAAGTTAGTTACTCATCTGACGCATTTCAGACGCTTCAAAATTATTGCTTGACTGATCCCACAAGTGGGCGTGGCTTCAGCTAATTCAGCAGACACCCCCCACAGTCCTGGAGCTGAGATTACTGCTCATTTTTACCTGATTTTTGACACCTCATTTCATAAACTTGTTATTTTTGGCTGGGTGGTTAAAAACACTTTCTTCTTTGGTCTAACAAACTCAAGAGATCACAAGATCACAAATGCATTCTTGCTTCACACTGACTTTAAGGCCTAAATCTTATGAATTTAGCATTGACACTGCCAACAACATTTGCCACATTCAGAAGCTGCTCACTGGCACCTTTGTTCATTAAGAACCTGTGAAAAACAGTTTAGACATGTAGAAACACGTTGAGTGACATGAAAAGCATGTGTGTTACAGTTTTTCCCTTCTTGACAGCTAATTACCACATTTAGAGTAACAAGGCTGCATTCTGTTGCTGTTCACAACTCACCGTGATGATGCAAACTCATGTTTGTGTTCACTTCACGTGCAATTCCAAACGGGAGCCGACAAAAACAAATAAGGTAGAACTGACAAAATTATTGTTCTTGAACGCGATATCTTTCCCTTTGTGAATACTTTAAGGCCTGCAGATTGTGCTGAAGTCCATCATGAAGGCGATGATCCCGCTGCTTCAGATCGGCCTTCTCTTGTTCTTCGCCATCCTCATGTTCGCCATCATCGGTCTGGAGTTCTACAGTGGGAAGCTTCACCACACCTGCCTGCCATCTGTCGACATCCTCGGTATGATCCGCACACGCCGCTGAGATGTGTTGTAAAGGAAGGAGGGCTGTGAACTCTCCACATGTGCTTTTGTTTTATGTTAGGTTCAGTGTGAAAGTAAATAGTTGGACACAAGAGAAAAAGCTTTGCATTTGGTCTTGAGCAAAGTTTTACCTTCTAGTTTAGTATAAATTTAGTATTTAGTATAAATTTTGTCTTTACTGCCTTGACAACTGTGTTGCGCCTACTTTTATCATAACACCAGTGTTTTTAAAAGGATGTTGTCATCTGTTTGTGTCTTATTTGTTATCGACTTCATCAGCAGGTACATCGAATGTGTGGTTTACTCATTGTTCTCAAATAGAGGGTGTCAACATCTTTGTTTGAGAACCCAAGGCTTTCATAGATTACAGTAGCAGCGAGCTCAGAGGTATTATTAGACTTGTTGCCGGCTGATTTAGCTACTGCTCAATTAGTCAACAACTACTCTCTAATCACGCGCCACACCACAGCATTTACTGTCATCACCGACTCAAAGATGGATTGAGATATAAAACCTGAATAAGTGCATAGCATTTAAAGCATTAAAAGATGTTTACATCATGTCTTTTAAGATATATAAAAATCTGCTTTGAATAATAATTTCCTGAAAAAAATCATTTTTTTTCCACAAAATGTTTACACTAGTTTACAGAATATGGCTGAAATGGAATATTGCATAACATATAATATATTTTATACATTGTAACCATGATTTCATGAGTGTATTATCACCTCAAAGCAAGAATCATTATGCTTGTGTTACCTTAGAATGAGTATTTTATATCTGCAGATGCTGCACGTCCTCTTCCACAGAGTCTGCAATGTTGCACCGCTATGTTTCTACAGTAGCCTAGAACAGACAAAACAAACACTGACTCTAGATAGAGGTGTGGTCATCCGGTTGTCAGATGCTGATGCAAGTGGTGTTCAGTTGGGCACAATCATCAACTTCACCGTGGATGGTTGGAAAAGGATATGAGTGGAGTGTGAATTGTTGAATATCGTTGTGTATGAGTAAAAGTGGTCAAATAGCACATTTAATTCATCGATAGTAGCTACAGGAAAGTCTGCACACTGCTGCCCAGATATATATCCATCAAGAAAAGAGCATAAGTAACTATATTATTCTTTTCTTTGTAGAAAATGAGACTGTTGACTCCTCAGAGTTGGCATTCGCCTGTGGAGTGAGGAAGTGTCCAGAGAGGTACGACTGCAACGACACCTGGATCGGACCCAATGACGGCATCACACAGTTCGACAACATCCTGTTTGCTGTACTCACTGTCTTCCAGTGTATTACCATGGAGGGATGGACGGCCGTTCTATATAATGTGAGCGCAAGAGTTCAGTCCAACCACAAAACATCACACAGTTGTTGTACGTGTGTAATAATGAATTCATGTTATGGATTGCAGACTAACGATGCCTTGGGGCCCACATGGAACTGGATATACTTCATTCCTCTCATCATTATTGGCTCTTTCTTTGTGCTGAACCTGGTGTTGGGTGTCCTGTCAGGGTGAGTGGGACTCTTCCTACGTGTCTAACATTCGTGGTTCTGTCTGTGTCATGATGCCAGTTTTTTAATGCCTCCCTCTCCAGAGAATTTGCCAAGGAGAGGGAGAGGGTGGAGAACAGGCGGGCCTTCATGAAGCTACGCCGCCAGCAGCAGGTGGAACGAGAACTGAACGGCTACCGTGCCTGGATAGACAGGGCAGGTACTGGGCAGCAGAACAACCTCACATCTGCAGACACACATCAGTTGTTTAGTTACATGGAGCCTACATTTGTACTTTTGCTGAGAGTTAGATTAGAAAAGTGAAAGCAGACATGGAGTCAGTCACAAATCATCAAAAAAAAAACTTGTAAAGCATCAAGCTGTTGTTACACGTTAATTGTGCAATAAGGTGGTCACAATACATAGCAGAATAAAGGCAAACAACAGAGACAAAGAGGACATGATGAAAATGGGTATGTAGTAAACATGGGATCAGAGTTTGTGTATGCATGTGGACGTCTCTGTGTTTGTGTCTGTGTGTCCTGTGTGTCACTAGTCAGGGTAATTGGGAGGATGGATTAATCGGCTGATAATTAACAACTAGCTTACAAGCACAGCATGTGGTGGCAGTGGGGCAAGCCCCAGGTCCGCCCACTAGAGGCACGACAGGGGAGTGGGAATCCCCATGACCCAAAGTGCAGAACCCATCAGTACTTTTTTGTGGAGACTGATGTGCCAGTGAGAACCCCATGTTGAAGTGTCCTTGGGCAAGATACTGAACCCCAAAGTGCTCCTGAAGGCGTGAGTGAGTATGAATGGTTGTCTTCTAAAAACTGATGAAAAGTTAGCCCCTTGCATGGCAGCTAATGCCATCAGTGTATGAATGTGTGTGAATGGGTGGATGAGACATGTAGTGTAAAAGCGTGGTCAGAAGACTAGAAAGGTGTTATATAAGTACAGTCCATTAACCATTGGATTTCCTTTAGTTTTGGTTTAGATATTGGGGGTTGTGGATCTGGAGAATAGCCTCATCCATTTGTGTCAATGTTTCTTATTAAACTCTCACGCAAGTGTCAGACTATTCCTTCAACTTCATGGCAAAGTTCATCGTTTGTCATTTATGTGAATTAAAATGAACAGCTGAACTGTACGATTACAATCCTTTAACAGCTACATGGTCAGTCTTTTTTCCAGCTGATTTTATAAAGCGATCACTTTGCTAGAGACACTTTCAGAGTTTTTGGACCTACAGTAGAGTAGCTGCACACACACACACACACACACAGTGCTGTAATGGCAATCTACATCGCTTGTCTCCCACGCAAGTAGAGGGTGAGAAAAAGGTGATACTGACTCACTGACTTAAATTTGTGTGTGTGTTTACATGCGTGTGTGTGTGTGTGTGTGTGTGTGAGGGAGAGAGAGTGAGCTGCAGTGCATATTTATGTGTGCGTGGATGTGGGTGAGTGTGGGAAGAGGGAGAGAGGGAGAGAGATATCGGGAGGATGTAAGAGCTCATTCTCTAAAGAAGGTCATCCCGGCCTTTCAAAGCACACGTTTACATCAGTTTGGCCTCACTTCCTGTAAATGTTTGCAGACGTCCTAAAGAATACGAGCCTGCACTGTACGTTTCCACACCCGATGAGCTGAACTGTGCCTAAATGAAAACAAATAAGTCTGTGCATAACCTCCAGTTTTATTGTATTACAGAGGAGGTAATGCTCGCAGAGGAGAATAAAAGTTCAGGGAGATCGCCGTTAGATGGTGAGTTCGCACAGTTTATACACACCTACACTTAATTACACATATTTGGATGATTATTACATGTTATATGATGGACTCAGATTAACTGCTGTCTGTTTATCTGTACATCGAAACATGTCAAACCTTGACCGGAAGTCAACAGTTTAACCATTGTCAACCATTGTGCAAGCTGCAGGTAACCATAGCAACAATACTAATGCTTGTTTTAGCAGTTAAGTCTCAGTGGCGAAGCTAAAGCCCCTTTCAGACATGCACTCCGTTACATAAACATGTTGGCAATTTAACATGTCAGTCTCATGAGTCACTTCTATGTAAAGATCACAGCAGGAATCTGACAAGGGTGGAGCTTGGTGCTGTGATATTATTTATCAGTCAATTAATGAATTATCAACTCTTACACACAAAGAAAGTCAGTCTAACAAAACAGGAAATGTTGTGAGTTGTTCAGGAGATTTTTCCCATGTCAGATCGGTCTGTAAATATTGTTTTTCCTCCGAGAAGTTGGACAGAGAGATAAAAAATATATATAAACAATCATCAGAGCCGCAGTCTCCCTCCTTATATTTTCAACTTTAATTTGTGCCAACTGCATGGATGAAATCCTGCAAATTGCTTTACATACAGCATGGGAGCAAATAGAATTTTTTTTTCTCATTATAAAACAGGCAGTAGAATGAAATTAAAGTTATAAACTACACTAATAAATGGTGAAATTGATGAGTGAGAAGCGGGGGTGAGTGTTGATTATTCATTAATTCAGGCATCAGCTGCTAAATAAGTTTTTTTAAAATCAATCGCAGATTTATCCTGAGAGAGAGACGAGAATGTTTTTCTTCTTCTTTTATATCATTAAGCTTTTCAACTCACCTCTGACTAAAGCCATAACAAACATGTACGCAAAATATACGAGCTTAACCACGATTAAACGTACCACAATCGCAGCTTCTCAAGTGGCCAAGGTAGTAAGGTGTTAAATCGGACTGTTAGGGTGAACTTTAAGTTCCTTTTTTCGTTTTCATCCTTTTGAAATCAGAAAATTCAAAGTTGTAATTAGTTTTTGTGGAACATTTGCAGTGTTAAAGAGAGCGAGTAAGAAGACGGGTGCACGGAGAGGAGCGCCAGGGGACGAAAAGTTTACAGACACGTCGACAGCCAGTGAGTAAAGGACCTTAACTTTTCAGTCTGTTCAGTTTAGTTTGTACATTTCGCCCACAGGTTCCCACGTTCTCACCTTTCTGTCTTCCTATGGTTGAACTTCTGTCCTGTAACTCGCCCTCTGTCTCTCTCAGGCATGTCCCGATCGAGGATGAACTTCCGCAGCGGCCGCCGCGGCCCCGCTGCCTACCTGCGACGTAAAGAGCGCATGTTACGCATCTCCATCCGCCGCATGGTGAAGACGGACACTTTCTACTTGATGGTGCTCAGTCTTGTGGCTCTCAACACCATCTGTGTGGCCATCGTCCACCACAACCAGCCCGACTGGCTGACCATCTTCCTCTGTGGGGTTTTTTCTTTTGCATTATTCATTGATTTAAAAAAATAATAATCTGATGAATGTTGTCTAATAGATTTTTTTTGTTTATTTCCTCATCTCTAGACTATGCAGAGTTTGTTTTCCTCGGGCTGTTTTTGGCTGAGATGTTTTTGAAAATATATGGTCTGGGTTTACGGCTCTACTTCCATTCATCTTTCAACTGCTTCGACTGTGGGGTGAGGTCCTTCATTTCTTACTTTGACTCCCTCTAATATTAAGTGAAAATTAAAGATAAAAAGGGGCATGTTTATGTTTACTTTACATTGTAAACATTATTGGGGATTCCTATTTGAAAATAGGACAGACGAAGTTGCCAGATCGTATAAAACCTTCTGATTGAGCCATGAGTAAGTAAGATTTAAAGCAACATTGCGTAGAAATGTGTAATTTTGCGATTCATTTACCCCAGAATGTTAATCCACTGTCGTAAATATGGACAGTTGTACACATGTATTTGTTATGATTACATAACTTGGTGTCTTTGCATCTGCAAGAGACCAAGCACAGGCATGTTTTCCAGCTCCGGGTCTGGCGTCACTCCCTGCGGGCATGCACACTCCTCTTCCCAGTGGTCCAAAACGGCTATGGTGCAAACACTAACACTCCCCCAGTACTCTAAAAGCATTACGTATGTCTAAGATCATACACTCACCACAAAGTGACATACAGAGAGAGAATGGCGGAGGCACCGTTATTTTCTGGTAGAAAAGTTACATAATGTTGTTTTAACTGTTCGGTTTGTGGTGTGATATTATATTGTTTGTCAGTTTAAAAAAGGCCACAACAGAAGTTTGGTCAGCTGTGATCTTTCAGCCCTCCAGGATGCTGAATATGGCCACAAAGGTTTAAGATCAATAACTGTGCCACACAATATGTTTTTATCACGATCGCTGCTGTTTTGCAGGTCATTGTCGGCAGCATCTTCGAGGTGGTTTGGGGCTTCTTCAGGCCTGGCATGTCGTTTGGGATCAGTGTACTGAGGGCGCTGAGACTTCTGAGAATTTTTAAGATCACCAAGTAAGTGGGACAACAAGACAACATGGAAAAAAAAGCATTTCAGCTAAATTAGGCCTGTCGTATATTTGCACGTATATTTTTACAGAGCTCTGTTCAAAAAGACAAACAGTCTGTGATTTCTTTCTTTCAGATACTGGGCCTCTCTCAGGAACCTGGTTGTGTCCCTCATGAGCTCCATGAAGTCCATCATCAGCCTGCTTTTTCTCCTCTTTCTCTTCATTGTGGTGTTTGCTCTGCTGGGAATGCAGCTTTTTGGAGGGAGGTGAGTAAAGCCCGTCAAAACTGACATCCTCACTCCTCTGTAATCGAGGACAACATTCGTCTCTGTTCTTGATTCGCGGGGCCGGTTTTCACAGAACATTTTAACCTACATATCTGATCATGCCGCAGTTTTTGAAGCGGTAGCTACGCCCTGCAAACCGAACAGCAGTTTCTTTCAATGGCTTCTGTGATAAAGAGGAGAGGAAATTACACGTCCGGATGAAAATAGCTCTGCATCCTCCTCCTCCCCTTCTTCCTCCTCTTATTCTTCCTTGGTCATATCTGACCCTGCTTTCTATCTGCCTTCCCTCTAGGTTCATCTTTGAAGATTACACTCCCACCAACTTTGACACATTTCCAGCTGCCATCATGACAGTGTTTCAGGTTTGGCTCCCACAGATCCCCTCGTTCTGCCTGCTCTCCATGACACATTGCACCCTGGGATATTTCTCACCCCAGGCGCAGATTAAACAACTCTGCTCACTCGCTCTCCACCCCCTGCCTCCGCTATCATCCCACACATCCATGCACACATATGCGCACATGAATATCAGACAAGTGAAACGTGAACGAATCCACATCAGATCTGCTACAAAACCAACCGCACTGTGAAAGAGTGTTTTGATCAGTGCACATAGTAATTACTGATCTTGCTGCCGTTTTTAATACCACATCTTGAACTGGTTTTGCAGACAGGGAATACGTCTCCTGTATATTTTTAGGCTAATGCTCTCTTGAATCCAATATGAGCAATGTAATTATTCATGCTAAATATTCTGTGCATTTGGCTGCAGATCCTGACTGGTGAGGACTGGAACGAGGTGATGTATAATGGGATTCGCTCGCAGGGCGGAGTGCAGTATGGCATGTGGTCATCGATCTACTTCATAGTGCTCACCCTGTTTGGAAATTGTATCCTTATTGACTTTTCGAAAGTGCTCAGAGAGCTCTGATATACAGTATAAAACTATACCAACTCTTACCTGCCCAACAAGATCCACGTATCAGCATCTCTTAAGCTCACTTATTTACACGTTATATCACATTAGCTGGTTCTAGCCAAGAAACAGTGCCATAATTGACATCTTTACACTTTGGTTTAGTGTGTTAATTAATTAAAGGAGATCACTGGGAAGGGGTCAAAGGTCAACGACCACCAGGAGGCAGTGGACAGCCGTCTCTGGAAGGGCATTCATATCTGACATCAAATATATCTTTGAACGGAGACGATGTTCATGATTCCTCCTCAGTTTTACGACCATGTACCTGATGCCCTTTACCCAGGTCACATCGCAATACTTCACCCATCTCTACTGGCTGATGAAGACCAAGAGATGTGACTGAAAGCCTCAGAGAGCCAGCAAATGCAACCAGAATTTCAAAATGAAAATCTTTATCATCGATATACATTTATGAAGGGGCGTGAAGCTCACAAGCCCTGATACTGTAGGGTCCCACAGTTTGATGTCTTTGACTGCCTTCATGACAGACACACTGCTGAACGTCTTCTTGGCCATCGCTGTGGATAATCTGGCCAATGCACAGGAACTGACAAAGGTTTGTACTGTCCTGAAAATACTTGTATTTATCTAGAGCAACCAACCACCACGTGTGATGGATTTAGTGACATCTGACGGTGTAGCTGTGGAACGATTCTTGTTTTCAGGTGACACTCTAGACGGTTAAACATAAATCCCATAAAGCTTACACACTGGACCTTTAATAGATGAATGGGGCTGTGATGTTACAGTTTATTAAATGTGTATATCCATTTTGTCTTTATTAGGATGAAGAGGAGGAAGAGGAGTTCTTCAACCAGAGATATGCCCGAGGCAGAGACGGCCTAATATCTGAGTAAGTTATTGTTCACCAGCTAGCAAAATTATCATCCTAGGATGAGATACCCAGAGCATTCACAGCTCTTAAGTAGCTCTTAGCTGTCCGTGCATGACTGTTTCTCACATCAGATCTCCTCTTGAGCAACTAAGACAACTCAGATTGGGCCAAAAAAATTTGCCACACATCTTAAAACTGTTTTGTCTTTTTGCAGAAGACACAAGTAGTGGAATCCGACTAAGACTTACTTAAGATACAGTATGGATGCTGTGGGAGAACTGGTGGTGGTCCTGAATTTTATCATCATGCTCCTTCTGTTACTGAAGCGAAGATGTCATTGATTGTGGACTCTCTGAGAACCAGTTTCTTCAGCTGCATGGTGAATGCAAAGTTAGAAAGGCATGATTAAGGCGTCGATGACTTTATCCTGAATGTTTATTGAATGTGCCTGATTTCAAAGCATGACCCCTTACAGCCTGAAACTACAGACTGTAATTATCTCAGCCTTTGATTGGTAACAGGCAACCTCTTTTGTTAATGAGCATAATTCGTCGATCACTCCCTGCTCCGTTGGATGACCTGGTGACTTCCCCACAGGTCTAATGATCCAGTAAGTTGGGAAGAGGAAGAGGGCAGCAGGTATTTTTCAAATATTGTTGCGAACAGTGGGAAGTCTGAACGTGTCACTCTACTGGGAGGAGGCACACTTTTGTGGAGTGTGTCAGATTTCGACCAAGATTTCTGGACTTAATGTGACTCCGTCTGATTAGCGCCATGACTGTGGCAAAGGAGTTATTATAGGGAGGGAAAAACTACTACAGGCAGTCTCATATTGCATTGCTGACCCGGAGTGACCGATTCCTAAAACAGCTGATGCTAAAAAGTACTTGAGCATACTGCTGGGACACATTATGTGTTTCTTTCAGAGCACTGGCCTGGCTTGATTAGGACTGTACTCATTGTGCATGTTTTACACCATTAACTGCGATCTTTGGGTATTTCCATTAGTGGCTAGTTTTTCCAAAACATATCGATTCATAGATCGATTCATGTGTTTTTCCTGCTTACCAGGTGGACCTTTGTTTGTAGTTCATAAGTAATTTCTTTTGGCCAGCTTATGTTTTTCTTGTCATTATTGGAATATAATTTTGGTGGTTATGAACTTGAGTGCATGTGTGAAGTCTTGAATGTTGCAAGTCTGCTTGCACCTGCAATAACAAAATAACTCGAACAGACTCAGTGTTCACAGTGAAGAATTACTTATTCCAAGTGTTTACGTCTCTGCAAGTTGATTTTTATAAGATATCTGAACACCAGTACCTATGTGAATCCAGGAAATCAAACTAAATATCAAATAATGTATCAGGCAAAATACTGTAGACACTATTAAATAACCTCCTACGTTACCCCTGATCAATAATAGGTAGCACTGACACTGAATGTATCATTTGTCTGTTACATATTTGAATGTCTTGTATGTGTTGCAGCTACCAAAGATGCTGGTGTTGATGCATATTACACTGTTTTGCTGGTTCCATCATGTTGTCTTGTTTTTATGCCTGTTATGTGACACTGACCAAAATGTGACATGTCTGTCGGCTTTGGAATTAATTTAAATGAAGAGTAATATTAAATGTAAAGTGTAATTAACTTCCTTGAATGAAATCTTAACATTATTAACCCTCTTGGGTCGGAGCAGTGGCCCCATAGGGTTAATCTTAAAGTACCGATTTAAGTCCCTTGTCCCTTAAACCTTGTCTCCCATTTACATATTTTGTTCTGTGTCACAACAAATGTTCTGTGTATGTTGTAAAACACTAATGTCTTGTTTTCAAATAATCACTCATTGATTACATGGACAGCAAAAGAATCTGAATACCAGTAAGTATAATTGTATGCATCTCTGTCTCACAGAATTTCTCCCTTCAGTTTTTTCTACTCGATTTATTGAGATTATTTTCTAGACGTTACACTATGTTTGTACTTCAATCCTGCACCTTACCTTTTTTATGTTCTTGTGGTTTTTGGTTTTTCTCTTTTGATCTGTCCTCTCAGGTTTCTTCATTTTTTATTTTCAGTTTTTGGATGTTTTTCTATCTTTTAGCTTGAAGTAGTTTGCATATTTTTTTATCATGGGAATTTCTTTACGTTACTAATCAACTAACATTGTAAATTCACAGAAAAGGTTTGACCTTTTCTTGCAACTTTTATTTAATTATTTTCAATTCTTTTATATTACTGGTTTGTTCAATGGACACTAGTCTTGATGTTTCTTGTCAGCAATTCTTTAAAGCTAGGCCCGTTGGTGCACCATACTTATGTGAAATATATTGTGGTCCTTAGTGGGAGGAGAAGACCCTACCTATACAGGAAGCGAGCCATCCACAGAGGGCGACCAAACTTCCCAGAGGAGCCCGAGGGTCCACCGGGGGCTGCAGATGAACAGCCCCTCAATGGCTCCAACGCTTTCTCCAACCGCCGCGAGAGGAGGAGAAAGGTGAACATGTCAGTGTGGGAGCAGAGAGCCAACCAGCTACGCAAACGTCGCCAGATGGCAAGCAGAGAAGAGTTGTTCGGCAGCCCTCAGGAGGACACCATCGAAACTCCCTCCACCACCCACCACGCTACCCCCATCTCCACAGAGGCCAGCCCGGCTCACTTGCCCGAGTCTCCCATGTCTGTGGGGATGCCCCTCCCTGAGCCCCCGATGTCCATCTCCATCCCCATCCCCGAGCCTCCGGAGGCCGAACCTCTCGTCAGCCTGAATGAGGACAAAACAGGGGGAGCTAACCACCGGACAACAGGTGGAGGCAGGCACAGGATGGCTCGCAAGTTCAGACCCAGCCAGGGGCCAGACGAGGGGGCGCGACACAGACGTCACCGTCACCGCGAAGCTCGCCCTGAAGCCAAGAGTCTGGACTGTACCCAGTCGCCGCACGAGGTGCCTCAAGTCAGGCGGTCTCTCAGCCAGGAGAGGAAGATCCTGGACGAGAGGGAGGAGAAGGAAGAAAGAGAGGAGAGAGAGAAAGCCGAGGGAGACGGAGGGTCAGTCCAAGATGATTGTGGAACATGCATCGTCAACCCATACGCAGAAGTTGGAGAAGATTGTAGAAGGTAAGACTGTTCTCGTGTATCCGTTCATGAAGAGATTATTAAGGCTCTCTCGTGAACTCTTTCTGTAATTATCTGGTAAAAGCCATTTTAACTGAAATGTCAGTGGTTATTTTTGAGAGAGAGTGGCACTTTATCATTTCTCCATTTCTTTTATTTTTATTTAAAGGGTAGATCCATGTGTCATAAGTCTATTTTATTCACACATGGAAGTTTTTAGCTGCTGTAATTATTCTACCTTTCCTTCCTGGCTGAGAGGAAATCCCTTTAATGGAATCTGGGTTAGACAAACCCAGACTGAAGTGTGTGTTTCCTGTCTTTTCAGTGATTTTTGTGTTTACGTTGCAACACATAGAGGCAATTAAAATTGTTTCGTCTAACTGCTACCTCTTCACTTCATCGTTTCTTCCCCGTTTCAGAGCCGGTGCCGACATTCCCGATCCTCCTCAGTGTGAGCAGATGCTGGACTGGTCCGAGCAGGGTGGAAGCAGGAACGCGGACCAGTACGAAACCCTGTGCCAAAACATCCCAGTGGAGCCCGCAGTGGAGGCCACAGAATTCACTGTGAGGGCCATCGAGTCTGAGAGTCGGCCAGTCTCCATCAAACGTAACAAGCCCAACTTGGAGGGAAGCGTGGCGATTGAAATGTCTGCACAACCTCTGCTGGAGCTAACACCCATGACAGGTAGTGATACTCCTCTCACTATTACTCTGGTTCACCTTGTGTGGCTGTTTGTCTGATGACATATGGTCCGATCCAAGAGTGCCGCTCTTGGAGTCTTTTCCTGATTCATCCATTTTGTTGATGACTCACCTTGTTCTTTCTTTGTCATAGCTGCTCATGACAGCTAAAATATCCTCTTCTCTCACACGTCTGTCTGGGTTTTAGTGAACAGCAAAGAGTTAGAGGCGTATCACTCCGACCAGAGAGACGATGAGACGACGGAGGACGAGGAACCTCCAACTCCTCCCAAACGTGTAGCCCCGGACAGCATGTTCATCTTCAAGGCTTCTAACCCGTAAAATTGCTGCGAAATGCACTGAATCTCTTATTAACAGATACAATGCAGTAGGGTGTGCTTGTTTCTGTGTGCATTTTTTCACCAACCAACAATCTTCCCCTTTCGTTCATCCACAGTATCAGGAGGATTTGTCACTACGTGGTCACTCTGCGCTACTTTGAGATGACCATCCTCCTTGTGATCGTGGCAAGCAGCATTGCACTGGCTGCTGAGGACCCGGTGTGCACCAACTCAGACAGAAACAAGGTGAGATCGGAACACATCTCCCCTAAAGTGTCAGTCTGATGTCGCATTAATCAGAAACCCTTTACCAGATGTTGTCGTTTGTACAACATGTCGACCACGTCTTCAGGCAAAAATGGTGATAGTTGTTCCAAGCAAGATGTCATGGAGAAAGAGGTGGATGCACCCTTTTAGGACAGATGACACTGCGTGAGAAGTGAGGTACACCCTGGACAAGTCAACAGTCCAACACAGGGCTGACACACAGAGACAAACAATTCACTCTTACATTCAGGCCTATGGGCAATTTAGAGTCACTAATTAACCTGTGTGTGTTTGGACTAGCTGGGGGATTTGAACCAAGAATCTTTTTGCTCAGAGGCAACAATTCTTACCCCCCAAAAAAAGTAGTTTGAGAGGATTCAGAGGAGGTTCAAATAGTCAAATTAATTTTATTCATATAACCCAATATCATAAATTAAGATACAATACAATCAGATATTCTAACCGGGAAAAACACTAAACATATACAAAGAATATAGGTTGCAGGAGGATGTCATGAATGCTTCCGGTGTCACCAAACCTCCTCTCCACTATGGACACCTGTAAAATGACAAACTGCGCAAACACCCAAGAGACAGTGCTCAGGCACACCATTCACACGAGATACAAAAGCAGCATGCAGACAAATATGGCTTATTTTCTCCATACAGCTGCATGAAGTGGGCGTGAATGTCTGACTGTCGCGCACTGACACCTTAAAGAAGCAGCGAATGTCTGAAGTGTCAGCTGATTTAATTAGCACTCTTAAATTAGTCTAAGTGATACAAAAGCTTACAATCATTGACATTACACCAGAGCAATCTGATGGTGCCAGTGTAAAAGTTACAACAATGAGCTCATAAACCTGCTACTTTCAGGTCCATCTTTCACAGACATTGATCCTCAGTGAAGCAATTACTTTCAAAGACCACAGGAGCGAATTAAACATATGAACGTGGCGATGAAATTTAAGCTTTTCAGGTTTATGTTTGATCTCAAGTTGACATAACACTGCGTCAGCAACAATGTGTCGTGACACATTTGCTTTCACGCGCATACAAGGTGAGAATCAGCAGCTTTGCCTGGGAAATAGCTGTGCAGTTTGTTTTTCACAGCTTTCCGACTCACTAGCACGGAAAGTGTCGAGAGTGACCAAATAAGTACAGACTAGTAAAGTCGACGCCGAATTTCAGACGCTCCACCTGCGCTGTGTCATTTCCCGTCCTTGGGTTGGCACTAACGTCACCACAGATCCTGACATCCTCGTTTAACGTAAATGATCTGAATACAGAAATATCTTTTGGTCGCAGCACTGCTGTTGAAGTTGAACAGAATAGCTTAAAGAATAACTTTACCTCCCCCTGAAAACCTTGTTTTTGCTGCGGTGATGTACGGGTGGACTCCAGGGCGCTGTGACATCACTGGTGGGTGTGGTAAATGTGCAGGTGAGCACATTTCTGACCACACCCATCAGTAATCCTGGGTGTGGTCTGAGGTGAATCCTAAATGCCTGAATAGCCCTTTAAAGTGTTCGCTACACAACACCAAACAGTGTGTAATTCGCCAAATGATTCAAGGAATCCAGGGCTAGACAGAGGAACGTATTTCTCATAGCTTATTTCTATAATTTGACACTGCACCAATTCATCCTACAAATGTTTATTTGAAGGCAGCAGCGTTCTTAAATTAAGGTTTGAGAAGCAGGCCAAGCAGAGGATTACAGGTTGATTGCCTCTGTCTGGATGGTACCACGGATTTTATGTACTACAGCTGGAGTCGTACCGCTGTCCCAAATTTATACTACTTACTAATTATACGCAGGCCACGCGGAAACCTCCGTGGCTGTAAAGTGATGCCAATGCCGAAGCGCCAATATTTTGAGCTTCAAAATGGCTCTTGGTAAACCTTTCTTTTATAATGTCACTGCTGAGAGGATGTGGTCAATTTCTGAGCGTGCCGCTGATGGATATCATTCTGCCACAGTGCACAAATGAAATGAGAATCTGCTCACAGAAAAAAGCACTGACCTAAAATGTGGTTGGTGGTGAAACAAGTATCACATCCTGGATAAGACATTTTACCTTCTCTTTGTAAAATAATTTTCCTCTCAGTAAGTGTGCTGATTTTTTTTATATTATACTGATTTCAGACACAGTATGCACCCACAGAAACGTTTTATAACTATATTAATAAAGATAATCTTTTGTATTTTTATGTTTGTTTGTGAATTATCCAGGTCCTCCGTTATTTTGATTATGTCTTCACCGGAGTGTTCACATTTGAAATGATCATCAAGGTGCGTAGCTGAAACACATCTTTTAAAGAATTGGACTTACTCTAGATGTACTCAGAGGTGTTTTTGGTCCCTGTGTGTATTTAATCTGTTCACTTTACGTGTCCGTGTGGGCGTTTGTTTGTCCTCCAGATGATAGACCAGGGTCTCATCCTGCACGATGGCTCTTATTTCCGAGACATGTGGAACATCCTGGACTTCATTGTCGTGGTGGGAGCTCTGATTGCATTTGCTCTAACGTGAGTCACTATATATTGCTGCCTGCCGATGACTAATGACTGACTCACTGCAGCAAATCGTTTTTCTGAGCATATATTGTTATAAAAGACCTTCCCTCAAAGACCTTTTTTTTGGTAGAATTGCAGTCTGCTTCATTGAGAAAGGGGCAGCTCAGAGCTGCATGGTCCTGTGCAGTGTGTAGCTCAGATTTAACCGTCACCATGGTCCTACGACAAAACAAAAAAGATGGATTTCTGTGTAATTTTGTGTCATGACTAGTGTTAAATAGCCTCTATGGTATTTCTTTCTGTTGTCGTTCCCAGCATGATGAGTGTGACAGATAACTTACTAAACCTTTTGTGCCTTTTGTTGTACTGTAGAGGACTGTATCGTATGTTAATTTCTCCGTTGTGAATATGGCTGTGATCCTCCGAGCTGTGCTCACGTTCTATCTCTCTTTATGCCTCAATTTTTCTCTGTTGTTCCTGTGGATTTTGTCACTGTTGGGGCTACCAGGAATGTGATGGGGTAAAAATTACACACTAAATTGAAAATGTCTCCCATAAGCTTCTCACACATTACCTTTAATTTCATGTGTCTTCTTTGTTCCTTTTTGTCTTCAGTGTGTTTTTGTTTTTTTTTGTTGTTATATCGTCGAAATCTCACCAAACCAGAGCCTGACAGGTATCGGGGTAAAATGTCTGATAATTAGGGCACACTATAAGACAATTTCTGCCCTCATATTAATGATTTGTACCTTCCAATTGCCTGATTTGGTCCCTCAAATGATCGCCTTTTGCATTGTAACCAAAAGAAAACAATCCATTATTTCATAAAATCAACGCATTGCTGTATGTATCCAGGTTTTACAGTTCAAAATCAGAATCAACTTCATGCACACACATAACTCAAGCTTCTTAAATACAAGGACAGTGATCTTTAGTTATTTGAGGGCAGCACTACATGAAAAAACAGCTATAATAACTTAATACAATTAGCCTTATTTCATGGATGAAGTAAGTTTTAGGTGTAATTTAATGACCTGCAGACAAAAACTATGAATGCAAGTGAATTTATTACCAATATGTGCTCACGAATACTTAATTCAAGGGTACAAATCATCGGCTTACCCATGACACCTGCTGAGCTCCTTACAAACACACTCAAGGCGACGTTCTGTGTTTCACTGTTTTTCTGATACGCACTTATGTTGCTGTTTTTTTTTTGTTTGTTTTTTTTGTTCACTGTTTTAAATGTGTCCTAGCCATGTGTTAGTCTGAGTTTACAGCTACGTTCCTGAGCTCTGTATTTCAATGTCAACAGAAACAACAAAGGCCGAGACATCAAGACGATAAAGTCCCTGAGAGTTTTAAGAGTTCTGCGGCCTCTGAAAACCATCAAGAGGCTTCCTAAACTCAAGGTACGACGTGAGCAAATACAAAGGCTGTCCAGTTTATTTTGGGCTTGTTTATTTCACAGATTGCTGCGCTGTCCCTCTTGTCTCTCTCTCCTCTCTACAGGCTGTTTTTGACTGTGTGGTCACATCTCTGAAGAACGTGTTCAACATCCTCATTGTGTACCAGCTCTTCATGTTTATCTTCGCTGTCATCGCGGTGCAGCTCTTCAAGGGGAAGTTCTTCTACTGCACTGACAGCTCCATGAATACAGAGAAAGAATGCCAGTAAGTGGATACATCTAAACAAGGGGCGGTGGAAGTACACACATCTTTTACTGAAGTAAAAGTACAAAGTACGACATAAGAGCTGCATTCAAAATTTTACTTAACACAAAATCATTAGCATCAGAATGTACTTGAAAAGTAAAAGTACTCAGGCGTGCAGCATTTATGCATTACTGTGAACATTACTTTAATGTTGCAGCTGGTCAAGGTGGCACTGATTACCTGGGTAGATTGAAAATTTAATATATATTAATATATATACATCATCATTATTTATATGTACATATTATGCATTTGAATCTGCAAAATAAAGAGTTGTTCAAATACATGTACCTCACAATTGAACCTATTTTCAAACACTGACTTCATTAAGTTTGACATTAATACCTAAAAATCCTCCATGGATCCCTTCAAACATTTACTACTACACATTATCACAGTTAAGCTGTAATTTTCTCTTTAGTCTAACAACAAGAACAAGTCGGACTGAGCTGCCATGCAGATGGCTGTAACATACAACCAGAATATCAAGAGTTGAGTTACTCAATGTCAAAATAAGAAGGAGTTCGCCATTTTAGGAAATCCACTATTTGACGTGTGGTAAATGTGAAGCTATGGCCAACAGCCAGTTAGCTTAGCTTAGCTTAGCATAATGGCTGGGAACGGGAAGAAGCATTTAACCACAATACTAAACCTAACTACCCAAAACTCCTCAGTCTTTATACACCTGCAGACGGCCTGTGATTGGTCGGAGATTCACCTGTTAATGGTCGGGTATATCTTCCTTAAAGCTGCTGGCTTAATCAGTGAATTAAGTGAATCAATGACCTCTGAGAAACCGTGTTCCCTGCAGAGGCTACTACATTGACTACAGCAGAGACAAAAAGGAGGTAAAGAGGAGAGAGTGGAGGAGACACGAGTTTCACTACGACAACGTCTGCTGGGCCCTGCTCACACTCTTCACCGTCTCAACTGGAGAGGGGTGGCCTCAGTAAGTGGATTTTTCACTCAGACGAACACTTTGGGTAGTTCGTAGTCTTTTTGGTTGTAGAAAACTAAAATACACAGCAAAAAATAATTTTTAATGAATTGTCTAAATCTATATTTTCTTCCTGCTAGGGTCCTGCAGCACTCTACCGACGTTACAGAGGAGAACATGGGCCCGAGTCGTGGTAACCGGATGGAGATGTCCGTTTTCTACGTGGTCTACTTTGTGGTCTTCCCGTTTTTCTTCGTCAACATCTTTGTGGCTCTGATCATCATCACCTTCCAGGAGCAGGGAGACAAGATGATTCAGGAGTGCAGTCTGGAGAAGAACGAGGTGTGAGCATCGAAATATAGACACATTCGCACATGTATTCATGTATTTACGGATCATTTTCAGCTCTTTGTGTCTGTTTCGTTAAATATCTCTCCATCAGAGGGCTTGTATCGACTTTGCCATCAGCGCCAAGCCGATGACCCGCTACATGCCCCAGAACAGACAGACCTTTCAGTACAGACTGTGGCACTTTGTGGCATCGCCCTCGTTTGAGTACACGGTCCTCGTCATGATCGCTCTCAACACTGTGGTCCTCATGATGAAGGTAAACCAGGATTCATGTTACACACTCGGTCCATTGAATGTGTAGTTTAAGGGTTAATCACAAAAGCTGCTGTGTCGCTGCCTTTGATGAAATCACCACATTTGAACTTCAGACAAAGACAAGACGTTTCAAAGATTGTGTTTATTATCTGTTTACTGTTTGTCGTTGAGGTTTGACTGAGACGCCAGACATCAAACCAAAAAGCTAACCTTTCATCATGCACCTGCCAGATCAAACAGATCCATCGTAGTCTACCGAAAAGTAGTCAGTAAATTAAAAGTGATTCATAACAACAGATCCAACAGATTTCTGACTTTTACTACAGTACTACTCGGCCCCAACGGCCTACGACACCGTCCTGAAACACCTCAACACGGCCTTCACCGTCCTCTTCTCCCTGGAGTGCATACTCAAGATCATGGCGTTTGGTTTAGTGGTGAGTATTAAACACACCAGGCTCCACTGATTTGAAGAATTTGTCCATTTTCAGTCAAATGACTTAAAACCATTTTCTTTTTTCGCTGCAGAACTACTTTCGAGACACTTGGAATATCTTTGATTTTATCACTGTTCTTGGCAGCATCACTGAGATAATTGTGGATTTACAGGTGAGTTCCTGCCAAGACACCATTCATTTTCACAATGTTGTGACCCTAAGAAACAAAAAAAACAAATAGCCGGCTTCGAACGAAGCACTCTTTCTTTCCAAATTTCCTCGGGTGTTGTGATCCCGGGCCTCCAGACACAACTTAAGTCGTGTTGTGATGAATTTCGCCATCTGTGTTTTACATCCTGTCTCTCCCTTCTGTCTGACACTCTCACCCTCCCTCCTCCTTGTATCACCCTCTCTCCAACCATTTGTGCGTCTGTCCCAGTCGGTGAACACCATCAACATGAGTTTCCTGAAGCTTTTCCGAGCGGCCAGGTTGATCAAGCTGCTGAGGCAAGGTTACACCATCCGCATCCTGCTGTGGACCTTCGTGCAGTCTTTCAAGGTCGGACATTTTGACACGCTTATCGTTTCGACTCCTCGCACAAGGATGGCGGTCAATGAATTACGATCTTTTATGACGGTTTTAATCGGCTGTCTCTTCTCCGACAGGCTCTTCCTTACGTCTGCCTTCTCATTGCTATGCTTTTCTTCATATACGCCATAATTGGAATGCAGGTATCCTTCCATATGTTACAAGTAAACACGAACAGGTCTTAGTTGAAGTTTGCTTATTTCCTTGAAAACTTTATGTTTTAAAGGACTTTGTGAAGGACAGGTTACCAAACTGTGTTAAAGAATGAAAAAATGTACTACCTCATGTCATTTTTCCTGAATTTTATGGATGTTTTTTGGATTAAATGAAGCCGTTTAGCGTGTTTGGCCATTATTTTTCTTATATGAGTTAATTCAAACCACATATGTGTGCGGTATTGATTTCAATCTGCTGCTTTCTTTTATTGATTTTTGAATATTACTGCTGTTGTGGCAGATGTTAAGTGGCACCCGCTGAAATAAACCAAAGTAATAGATTACACAGCTGCCCGCTTTTCTGCAGGTGTTCGGAAACATCAAGCTGAATGACGAGAGTCACATCAATCAACACAACAATTTTAAGACCTTTTTCAGTGCACTGATGTTGCTCTTCAGGTGGGCTTATCAAGGAACATCCTCCAATTTAACTGAATTCTCTTTCATTTCTCTTGATTTGATGTCAATAAGGTGTTTGTGCATGTTTAAACCATCAGGAGCGCAACAGGGGAGTCCTGGCAGGAAATCATGCTTTCGTGTCTGTCGGGTCAGGAGTGCGAACCGGACCCCTCCATCGCCCCTCTCACCATGTCTCCAGACCACGAGGGAGGATGCGGCACTGACTTTGCTTACTGCTACTTCGTCTCGTTCATCTTCTTCAGCTCCTTCCTGGTCAGGACTTGAGCATAAGATAACATTTTGTTTTTCACATTTGTCAGTTTTCCTGCAGCCTTGCGCACAACTTTTCTTCTCGCGTCCATCTTTAGATGTTAAATCTGTTTGTGGCTGTGATCATGGATAACTTTGAGTACCTGACACGAGACTCCTCGATCCTGGGTCCGCATCACCTGGATGAGTTTGTTCGCATCTGGGGGGAGTACGATCGCCTGGCATGGTGAGATCTTATTACTGCTGCTTTTTTTTTTTTGGCATCTTTTATTTATAGTTTCAATCAGACCTGATTAACATTCATGTTCTATCTTTATCCAGCAGAGGGCCATCAAAGAGTGTGAAATGTTTTTTTCAGTGCCATGAGCTGTCATGTTTAACACAAGCTGATATCATTCAAATCCAAAAGATCTGGAGTTCACTTTTATTGCCAGAAAAACACAACTGGACTCGCTGTTTGTGTTTGTTTGCAGTAGATCTCAGTCTCTATGCCTCTTGTCATTAACCTCTCCTCCTTCTGCTGCTCCTTACCTCTACTGCCAACCGCTTATCACCCCCGTTTTGCCTCTGAAGCGGTCGTATCCACTACACTGCCATGTATGAGATGTTAACACACATGTCTCCGCCCCTGGGCCTGGGCAAAAAATGTCCAGCTAAGATCGCCTATAAGGTACAGAAAACTAATACCTGTGTGCCTTTGAAGGCTGTTGAACGGCGTTGCAGACCGCTTATTTCTCCTCCCGTCTTCTTTTCGTCCTCAGAGGTTGGTGTTGATGAACATGCCCGTGGACGAGGACATGAGCGTCCACTTCACCTCCACCCTGATGTCGCTCATCCGCACAGCTTTGGACATCAAAATAGCGAGAGGTCGGTGTCACTGGTGACCAGGTAATGGTCACCAGTGCTGGTAATGCTGCAACTAATGTATTCGGTTTGCTGTCATATGAGACAAACAAACGCAGCAAATGGCTTCTATGCTTGAACTTGATTAAACAGTTATCAAAACATTTGTTTATTCGATAATCGGCTTGTCATTTCAGCTTTAATGTTACATTTCCAAACTGGCTGAATGTGGATTTGTCACAGGTGGTGAGGACCGTATCGCTCTGGATAGCGAACTGCAAAAGGAGATCAGTATCATTTGGCCTTATCTGCCCCAGAAGACCTTGGACCTACTGGTACCTATCAACAAAGGTCTGACTCTAAGTATGGAGGAAATACTCAATGCAGTGCTGAGAGACACGCAAAAAAAAAAACAGCTAATGTGGCGCGTGTGCCCTCACAGATACGGACATGACAGTGGGGAAGATCTACGCCTCCATGATGATAATGGACTACTTCAAACAGAACAAAGCCAAGAAGCTGCGGCAGCAACTAGAAGCTCAGGTGGGCTCTGAATTCTAGGAGTTTGTTCCCAATTTCCTTTAATTTCCAAACAGAACCGTGTGCACAACGGGAAGTTTGTTTCTTGCAAATCTGCTGGCTCTGAAGTGTCTACTTAAATGCGGTCTCAGCAACTTGAAATTGAAATTATAATAAAGCCCCCTGACCTGTGTTTCTTCCCATCTCAGAAGAGTAACTTAATGTTCAAGCGCCTGGACGCCTCCACCCTTCCCGAGGACATTCTGTCCAACACCCAGACTCTGCCGATGATGGCCCACAGCGCCGGCTCGGCCCTGTGAGTCTGTGCGCACGTGTGCAGATTTCTTTCACTGGTACTCGTGTCGCCGTTTATGTGTCTGTTGGTTACTTGTGTCTCTCTGTTCTAATACAGGACCAGAGGAGGTTTTGTGGCTTTGAGCCCGATCTCTCCCCAGGAGCTGTTCTTGCAGCCCATAAGCTCCGACGTCGATGCAGGTCAACAGCAGAATCCGGTGAGAATACTAATGCCACTTAATACCACAACTATGTCTCAGAGCGGCGGTTCTTAACCTTTTTTTTAAACTTATGATTCCTAAAAAGCATTGTGGTTGTAAATGGGTTAAAATGAAACTTCTCAGACTGTTTCTTGAATCATTTTTAGGGGTCAGATTCAAACTGTAGACATCATTTTCAAGTCAAATGTGTTCTGTTTTTTTGTTACCTTCTTACTTGTTTCTCCTGAACTCCTGAAGTGCAACACACATCATTGGGCGCATCATAAACCAAAAATCAGTTGTCACAGTATACTGCAGGGAAGAGCTGGTTAAACAGATTTAGTAGTAGTTGTCACAGATAATTTTGTATAAGCACCAGCCAAGTACGCAGGACCGATTTCTGTAATTAGAAAAAACACACTGTGGGTGTGAAAACAGCCTGAGCAAGAAGACGACACTCTGAGGCCACATTTTTTAATCAAACCTACGCCGCATAACTGTCTAATAGAGAGCTGCGTCAATTTAATACAACAAACACACACAATTCTGCCCCTAAATCAGCCGACGCATCCCGGCTGAGTATCCAGCCTCGGTCCAGGATGATAGCAGCCTGCAGCGGATCCGTGTGAGCGACGAGCGAATCCACTTCAGATGTGAAGTGCAGCTTCCACCAAGCATTAGTTTAGCCAATGTCACACACTCACAGACATAATCTTTAAACTTATACCCTCTGATAAAACACACCGACATCAACAGCAAATGTTGAGTTGCGGTGGGGCACTCGTGGTCCGGTAGCCAGGATTTGTCGAGCCTGCCGGTGAAAACAATGTGCCACTGATGGTGTGTTGCCCTTCAGAGTTATCACGTGACCCCTTTAGCTCGGAGTTACTGTCTGAAGGCCAGTTCAGAACAAAGATTCACGATGAGGCGGGCACTGGCCAATCCCAATCACCTCATTGATTTGTTTGAGCATAAATAAAAGGCCTGTGGCATAAAACAACTGTGACTCTCTATAACTATCTTCATTCATATTTTAAGACACTACAAATTGTGTCCAGCTACAAAAAAAAAGAAGAGAAAAGTCGTTGCTATGGAGACAATACGCCGTCTCATCTAGTCTCCCTGCTGCAAACTGGCAGGTTTCACAACGTGTCAGACCGGCGAGGTGCGAGTAGTTGCAAGTTTCGAGTCTCATTGTGAATCTCTGGCCCGAACTGAGCTGCAGAACGTTTGCAAGCTTTCATCAAAGAGTTTAACGCCGCGCAAAAAAGAACGGTGATGAACATGTTTTTTTTTTTTTTTTAACGGATGACGTTGCTGTGACTTCTCTCAGTGCCTTGCAGAGCACGGCATCGCAGCTCACCGCGCTCCCGTCCTTTTAGTCCTGCGGAGGTCGGAATAGCAAAGACGGATTGTCAAACTGTTGCTCTGTCTATACTGTCTGGTTTTTACTGGTCTACCCTGCCTGCGAGATGAATGAAATGAAATGACTCTGACGTCCCCACATATTAGTGTTTGTTCTTGCAGAGGAATGTGTTCGGCCCTTAGACAGATGTTGTCTGGCTCTGTTTGTGTAGCTGTTAAGACTTGAACGTGCATGACTGAATGTACCTCCAAGCAAAAATATGGACTCCATCTTTCCCTGTTTTGTTTCTTGTCTATTCCCGCTCCTCCTCCTCACTCTTTGCTCCTCTTACAACTGTTTCTATCTCCTCCTCGAAGTCAGTTTTCCTGTCGCTAGTTGTTAATCTGTCCGTTTTTGGCTGGAATGGCTGCTGATTGGATGGCGATGATGATGGCAATGATAGATGACCCCCTCCCCCCACTGATGAAATGGCTTGTTTGCCCTCCTCTGACCTGAACTGGACCTCCGTATACATATACATATATATATAGAGGCAGTCCTGGCGGGGACGAGCCTGATTGGTGCTCTGTCTCTCCTTGCCCTCCTCTCTTGTTTCTATACTCACCTAGGTGGGCGAGTGCAGTAGGGGGATTGAAGCCCCACTGGAGCTTCCGGTAGGGAGGGGCCTGTGTGTGCGGGCCTCTTCCATGCCCCGTCTGGCTGTAGAGTCGCAGGTACACACATCTTCCATGACACGGCCTCTGTGCTGGATCTTGAGGGCGTTCAGTGACTGCATGGGCTCTGATGCCAAAGTGCCTTGTTCCTTACGTGCACGAGACGCCGAGAATATAAATCAGTAGAGTTTCGGCTTGTCTTTTGCTCCTTTGGGAGTGTGATTGAGGCTCAAAGACTTGTTAAGACGGGATGTGATCTTTGAATGCCGATGCCTCGCTTTCTTACCTTGATCTCTTTTATCTCCAGAATAGAAGAATCTAAACCTAACGAGTCTATAAGGATGTGCCGTTTTTGCTTTTTTTTGCACTGACTAAAGCATGTCTTCTTTTTTTTTCTTAACTCTCTGCAATGGTCCACTTGTTTCTGAATGAAATCATCTGAAAGTAATTACTGTATCTTTAATGTTTTCTTTGTGTATGTACCTTGTGCTTTCGTGTCTGTCGATTTCGCTCGTGGGCGTTCTCACATAAAAAAAAAAAAAAAAAACAGACGGAGGTCGCGAGTGGCTCCATGAAGCGTTCGGTCTCCACCATTGCGGATCAGCGGGTCAACGGTCTTTGGCAGGAGGAGAAAAGTCCCGAGCGAGTTTATCGACCCCGTCACAAAAGCTATAAAGCTGCTGGTCAGTCCTGCTCACCTGTTTTCACGGTTTGTGTGCACACTGTCAGGCTGCACCTCTTGTGGTTGACGATGGCAATAAATATGTGTATGTGTGCAAGTTTCTTGGTGTGTCAGTGGCACTCTACCAGATAGCTGGACAGCATTATATTTGGAGGAACAAAACAATGTTGTCACCCGCTTTAGCCGGTGCCTTTTCTCTGTCTTCCCTCTAGTTTCTCGGTCTGAGCACTGGCAGCAGGGCGACAGGGAGCGCGGCCGATCTAAGGAGCGCTGTCACCTCCTTTCTCCAGACGCGTCTCGCTGTAACTCCGAGGAAAGGAGCTTGCAGCCCTCGCGATCCTCCAGTGCGGAGAGAGCACATCCCCAAGATAAACAGGTATGTCAGGAAACCTCTGTCCGACTAACTGACTGAACTGTGCAGCCCACAGCAAACTAAAAAAAGAAAAAACAAAGCCAGGGGGACTGGAGAGAAGTGGCAGCGTTTTGTTTGTGCCAGGTGTGAAGTCTTGCAGTGCAGCACCAGCTAAGCGTACATGCTCCAGTTCACCATAAAATTGCTAGTTTAGATTGGCAAATTAAAGGGGCACTCTTCTGATTTTACCACTTGAAGTTGAGTTTACTCATCACGGAGCAGCTGTGGAAACAGGTGAACAGGTCTAATGATGAGGCCTGTCGGCTCAGGCCTGTGCTTGGAGATTACTGGTTTTATAAATTCAGGGCAGGAGCTTGAACGGCATGATCGTTTGTTTGTCATGTTTTTCTGTCTCTCACAAGCCTTGCACCTTTGTGGACGTGCTAAATTGCTGGAATGCCCCTTTCATATTAAAATTTTCCAGATTCCCTGGAAAAGACCATCCACGGCGTTGTTTGTCACACCTTTTCTTTTATTCCCGTCTCCAGGGTAACAGCTCGGACAGTCCGGTGCCCTCCACCTCAGAGTCCAGCACCCCCAGCGGCCGACGACCTTTATCACAGACCCCAACCCGCTCTCACCCTCACATCTCCTACTCCCCGCTCATTTGTCGCACGCACGCCTCCGGTGGCGAAGACGAGGACGACCAAGGCAGCCCAGAGACCATAAGGCGTGGCCAGCCCTCAACCTGGGAGACTGAAGAGGGGGATGCAGGCCAAAGGGCGAGCGAGGCATGCCGACACCCGTCCCCACCTCGGCGTTATCCCTCTGAGCCGTTCCTGGCCTCCCAAGAGGACGACCACAGCCCAGACCCCTCCGGTCCCATGGAGACCTTGACCTTCGAGGCGGCCGTGGCCTGCAGCCTGGGACGCTCAAACACCATCAGCTCAGCCCGCCCGCGCTTGCGGACTGGCTGGCAGGTCCCTAACGGACACTTTCGGAAGCGCCTGGCACAAACAACCTCCGTTGCGGGCTGCGATCCTCTCAGCGACACAGAGGAGGACGACAGGTGCTAGGGACAGGAGGCGCAGCATGAGAGAGGAGGGGCAATCCCAGAGAGGTGTTAGAGGACTCTGTACGACTGTGCAGAGTCAAGGTTAATGTGACTCTTTTTTGCATCAGTGCTTCGAGGTCACGAGCCCTCCGGATGTTTGATAAAATGTGAACCTGAAAGGAACAAATGAAAAGAACAATACTTCCTGAAACTGTAGTTGCCAATTCACACAGAACACTGACAATAAATAAGGTCTATTTCCTGACTTGTACTTGATGATAAGAGAGTAATAATACATCTCAAATAGTTGCGGGATGGAGAAAAATAAATGAACGATCAGATTATGTCATTTGTGTCAATAGGTATTTTCATTTCTGAAGATGTTTCTAAATGATTCAGTGTTGCTCTTAACAGTATTTATCTGTGGGGTGTGTGAATATGTAACTACATTTTCTTATAAATTAATCGTTTTGTAAATACATCGTGATCATCACACCATTGCCATTTTATTAGACCAGATCAATACAGGAAGCCATCACGAAGAGGAGAAGATCTGATACTTTACCAGACAATGTGGATACTAATAAGTAACACTCAATAATGCTGGATTTTTTTACAGTGTGAATGAATGTGCAGGGGAAAAAACTGCCTGATTTTCCCCATCATTTTTCTTTTCTTTTTTTTTTCTTTTGGTATTGAACATAATAAGTTGTGAGAAATTAATACAGTAATAGAATAACCTAGAAAAGATGCTTATTTGTTATTTCACCTGCGTTATTGTTAAATCATGCCTCCGACAAACCTCGAACCTTTAAAGATTTCTCAATTGTCCTTCAGAAGTCTATTTTTTTTCCAGTCTACGCCCTTTAAATGAGAATTGTCCAACAATTACATTGAACATTTGATTTTCAGAATTGCTGGACGTGTAATTTTACCATGAACTGATGTGAACACAAAACAATGTTTCATCCACTTTGACCTTTTTCTTGTGAATATCGTATGAACCATCGCGGACGACGACTGTAGAAACACCGTAGACACGCCATGACGCATCTGCTTCACAAATTAACATTAATCTATTACTTACTAATAATGTACAGAGAAATAATGCTGTTTGGAACATTTAGAGAAAAAAAGAAGATAATAAACAATATCAGCTGACGAGCTTTAAAAAGGTAAAGGCATCTTTGGAAATGTTCATTTTAAGGTTTGTGTTTTTTGTTTTATTTGCCTGAAGAAGGCCAAATCAATTCTGTGAAACTCACTTAACCAAAAAAAAAAAAAAAAACATGGAGATTTGTATCATAAGTTCTGGAATGCAAATACTTTGTGGGTTTTTATGTGTACAATAGCTGTATATACAAATAAAGGTGTCCTCAAGTTGCCACTGTTACTGGATGTCTTTTTTTAATAGAGAGCGTCTAGAAAAACTACTACGTACTTTTAGTCTATGTGAAAAATCACAGTGTGTGTGTTTATCCTCTTATTATTTGCTAACTCTAATGACACCTTTGTTACTATGTTCAGTTTTGCATTTCTTGAAGCTTTTTGTATCGACATCAGCCTGCAGTCAACGCTCATGTCTGCTCATGATTCAGAAACGCTGCAGTTGAGGCTCCACATGGAAAATATTAGGACAAGTGCGAAACAGGAGTACTCCTTTTTACATTGAATTAACGTTTTTGTTCACAATTCAGCAACAGTCAACACTAAAAAATAAATAAAATAATGGTAGCTTAATATTTTCTGAGGCGGTATGTGGTGTATAAAGAAACACTACATTATAATACAGCGCTGGTGCATGCAGAAGTTAGTGAAACATGCTATTAGAAAAGGGATTTCCTCTAAATGTAACAAAAGAGATTAATGGTAATTTTACAGCTCAAATGAAAATGGAAAAATGAAAGCAAGAAACAGAAAGAGTTTTAAAACACGCCATTATGAAATGTAATCGTGTAGACACGTTCTTATTAAAGGTCCTTCACACCTATAGTTCACCCACATGGGTGCTTCTCTTATTCTACCTGATTAGACCTCTACAACTGTGTAGGAGTGTACAGACTGTGCCTCATAGGCCTTTTTCACAGCACACCTTTTTTACTTGTCATAGTAAGAAAAGCGCAAGTGTTACTAATAACATTAACAGCTCTGCTTTATTCAGGTATCCCAGTAAGCCTCGGCTGTGTGTGAAAATAGATAAAGTGAGAAACACCTGTGTGGGTGTGCAGGGCATTTTAAAGGGTTTAGCAAAATCTGAACCAAGATACTGAACTCCAAATTAATCCTGCTCTGTGTGAATGTGTGTGAATGCCCTGGTTAACGATGGCATGGTTAACGATCCCACCCAAGCTATAGACCTGAGCTCTCCCACCAGTCAGTCAGAACTGAAGAAGCCTCTTGGATGATTTAACCATTCTCGAAGCGAGACGGCTGCGATGACTGAGAACCTTCACAGACTTCAGTGTGTGTGTGTGTGTGTGAACGATCCCTTCTGATGAGCAGTTGGCACCATGCACGGTAGCCACTGCCATCAGTGTATGAATGTGTGTGTGATTTGTGGTGTAAAAGCCTCTTGAAGCGCTTGCCTTGATCAGAAGATTAGAATTAGATATAAGTACAGTCCATTTACAGAAATCTTTGGGGCTTTGCTTTGAAAACACTTTTTAGCTCTTGAACAGACAGATTTCCACAAAAAGTACGACTGCTATCAATATTAGAAAAGCATGTAATAAAAACATATAACACATTATAATCACAATCAGAATCATTTTTATTGGGCAGATATGTGTACATACACACACAAATGATTCTGGTTATATAATCGCTCTGAATGTACATACAGATATAGGCATAAGTACAGTTAGAAAATTCAACAAGCTTGATTGACAAAAATATAAAGATAAAAACACATAACATGTATCGATATAACAATATGTGTGTGTGTGTATAAGTATGTGGAAAGGGTGATGAAATACATATGGTTTATACAGCAGGTTGTATTATGTACATGAAGTAAAATATATTACAGTACATACAGTATGCACAGCACATGTTTTTAAACATTTTATATGTATATATTTATATTTGGAAAGATTGTTTATTATGATTAGTTCCTATACAAGTTAATAAATTAATAATAACATTTTAAAAATATAATTGTTCTTTTTGTTGTATTATTTTTTTTCTGTATTTAATTATTATTTTTCCATTTTTAATTATTATTTTTGCTGCATTTAATTGTTATTTTTTGTTGTATTTAATTAATTAGTTATTTCTTTATGTATCTAATTGTAATTCTTTGTTATATCTAATTTTATTTTTTTATTATATTTAATTATTATTAATATTATTATTATTATTGTGTTTGTATCATTGGAGGGGGCGGGACTTTGACGCTCTTTGGGAACTACGTAAAAGAAATCCTCCAATCAGCGCGCGGTATCGCAGACGCACGTCATATCCAACGGACCGATAACATGTCCTCCGGTTGAAGAAAAAAGCTAACAGGGAAGCAACAAACTGTTTAATGTCACTCTCGAAGTGAAAAGGCGGAAATGTCGCTGCAGTCCAACACTCATGCCGCTCAGTGTCACAGCCACAGCTGCTGCTGAAGCAGACATTTTGTAGGAATTGCGTTTCTTGCAGAGGAATGAGCGATAATTATCGAGGAAGTCGCCCAGCTGGCTGCTAGCTGTCGTTAGCAAAGGGAGTTCTTTGTTTTGTTTTTCAGGTGGAGGTCTTCGTGTAAACATGAAGACAAACTAGCGTGAGCAGCTGCTCCGACGTTAGACGTTTGTGTAGTTTTACAGTCATGTTCACGGTGTCTTTGGCCGGAGGTCGTTGAAGTGTGACTTAAATGCTTTCTGTGATATTAGAAAGAGAAAACTAACATTAGCCAAACGAGAGCAACTTAAGCAACACAAAGATCTGCTTATTTAACGTCGGACAAGACAGGACAGGAGACGCGAAGATAATGGGCAACTGTCTCAAGTCTCCGACATCGGACGACATCTCTCTGCTTCATGAATCCCAGTCAGACAGGGCGAGTTTCGGTGACGGGACAGATCTAGACCTGGAGCCACCTCCGCCGTACCAGGTGAGAGACTGCTAACTTCCAGGGTGTTGATGCAGGACAGGAAGGTTTCTGACACGAGCAGGACAAAAAGCCTTAATGTTAAAACAGAGGAGGTATAATGTGCATGAACATGTGCTTGTATCCCGTGTGTTTGAGAGCTGGTTTCATGTCTGTGGCCTTTTTCCTTAACAAGTCTGCCAGGAGTAGTTTACCTGAGTAAACTAACTGGTTTTAAGTCCTTCCCACTAACTGGCCTATCAAGAATGTCCAGACCAGTAAACTGCTTTATCCCCGCACTGATCTTCACCAGTCAGACCTCTCTGTGCAGACAAAGTGTGCTGGTTTTACTACTATTGTTTGATTTTTTTCTTTGTCTGTTACCAGGAGCAGGCTCACATGCCCATGTACCATCCCACGCCTAGTCAGGCCCGTCTGGCCACCCAGCTGACAGAGGAGGAACAGATCCGCATAGCTCAGCGCATCGGCCTCATCCAGCACCTCCCTAAGGGTGTTTATGATGGAGGGCAAGACGGCTCGGAGAAAAAGATCAGAGAGTGAGCAATTTGCATGTGATATTTACACAGAGGAAGGTTGCTGAGCAGTACTGACTGATTCAGACATATTTGTCTTGCTCCTGACCTCAGTAACAACACTATAACGATTTTACAAGCGACTTGCGTATACATTTAATCCTCTATAAGGATGCATGATATGATTGATGGGAGTCATTAGTAACATAATAATAGAGGTGAAACTGTATTAGTTTGTGTTTTTGTTTTTTGGCTGAAAAGAGAAGTCAATTCATTTAAGTGCCCAGCGATAGGAGGTTATGCAATAACAATTTTCATAATTAATAACTGTCAAAGTCTGAATTGAGGCTGAACATCTAAAGCAAATTTGCCAGTCAGCAAATTTGTCATTTCTGGCAGTGTAAGTAAATGTGACTTATTTTGAGAGTCAGTTATCACACAGAAATGTCAAACACCGGCTCGTTTTAGCTTCTAAATGTGAAGATTTGCTGCCATTTTCCATTTTTATATCATTATGGATTAATTGTCGTTGGGTTGTTTAGGAACAAAACGATCAATTTGAAGATGTCACATCTGGTTATGAGAAATGATAGTTGTGATATTGTGCACATTTCAGGCATTTTATAGATCAGTTAAATAAAATCTTCAGGTTCATTGATAGTCAATAATTGTTAGTTAGGATTAAGATTATTTGTAATGTGGATATAACACACAGTTGCATTCATCGTCATTATTTATTTTTTTTAATTAATTCTAAAAATTGTTTCCACTTAATTTTTTTGCCACTCACCTTCATTAACATAAGATCTGACAGGTCAAAGTAAGGTTATAAGGAGACATTCTAACTTGACTCCGAGATGATTTGTAGTCTCCTGTTTCAAAGTCATCTTTACACCGGTGTGTATTTAAATTTTTTATATCGTCCGTTTTCAGATGCGTGATCTGTATGCTGGACTTTGTATACGGGGACCCTATCCGGTTCCTGCCGTGTATGCACATCTACCACATGGACTGTATAGACGACTGGCTGATGAGATCCTTCACCTGCCCCTCCTGCATGGAGCCCGTGGATGCTGCCCTGCTGTCCACCTACGAGACCAACTAATATTTCGCCCCTCCTGCCCTCAAGTTTAGGTCAAACATGGCCCCTTCAACCCCAGACACACACACACAAACTTAACAACTGCCCTCTTATAGAGTGAGAGGAGCTTAAACATGTGTTTTCAGTTTTCTTGCACTTTGAAAAATTCAAAATTAACTCACCCAACGTTGGCCTTCCATTCCCCTCCAGGTCCAAATAAGCTGGTCTTAAGCATCAGTCACACAACTCAGTTAGAAACTGTTTCCAGATGACCCTGTGCGATTGTGTTTGTGTGTGTTTGACATGCTGAAACAGTGTCCAGTGCTGTTGCTGACAGTGTGCACATTGCGCGCGCGTGTGTGTGTGACTGTGTTTGTTCAGTGACTGTGCATTTCCATTTGAGCCGGCCTCAGTGGAGTTTCTCCCCACCTGACCCCAGTCCACCTTCATCCCCAGTTAGTTGTTAAAATGGACAGTTAGGCTGACAGATTATTGACCAAAATGCTACGAGGTGTTGCTACAGAATGTAGTTTTCTGTGGCAACAGTCAGCAAAGACTTCCTCGACATATTGATCTCCTAAACGCGCTCTCTCTTTTAAATGGCCCTACACTTTGGAGATATGGCAACACACAGCTGAAGTTTACACTGTCGGTGTTAGATAACAAAGAAGAAATTGCTCTCCAGTTAGTCAGGATTATGGAAAAAATGATGCACACACTTAGCAGAAAACATCCAAAGTGTATGTACACAATGTACACCCAAAGGAGACCAAGGCCAGACTTAAAAAAATTAAAATGCTTTGAGGTGAAGAGAAGTGATGTTGTGTAACATTAATGTTTCACCAGACGGTATGTAAAGCAGCTGGCAGCCAATGTAAAGGGCTCATTTGTGCATGGGCAGGTGGATCAGTCAGTCAAAACTTAGAAATGCTTGCACACGTTTCATCTGATCCAGAGATTTGCACTTTACTTATAGGACAGTATCTAAACAATATATTAATATATGTACCTTATAACCTTGCACTATCAATACTTCATTCCTTTATTTCCTGAGATGCAAAAGTTAAATAGCTGATAACGATATTTTCAAAGCTGTCAGTAGTCACTTATCACGTCGAAGTAAGCCTGATGATGTATTTCATGAAATCTGTGACACAGTAGCGTGAGCCACCGCTTCGTTCCGGTTTGATTTTCGTGTGTTTTGCGTGTACGTGAAGGGACAGAGGCTTGCTCCAGTTCAAAGGAGACGTTCGGCATTTCAGGAAATACGTTTGTCCACTTTCTTGTCAAGAGTTAAGGTTGATATCAGTCTGATTCTGTGCTCCAGCATGGGCGCTTAACTGAGCATGAAGACTGTAAGCAGGAAGAAATGGCTAGCATGGTTAGGATGCTCAAAAATATGCTGAAGCTCGGTAAGTTGTGGTTTTACGACTGTTCAACAACACAGTGTACCAGCATTTAGCTCTCACTTATGTGCAGACAGTTTACATATAATAATTAGTTGACTGTAATGTGCTACTAGGCCATTTCTAAATTTTGTACGGAGCCATGCTAGCTGTTCACCCCTGCTTCTACTCTTTACACTGAGTTAAGCTAAGGCCTGAGGGTGGTTTCAATCTCATCGCTTGGCAAGAATTCAGCTGATCATGTTTCCTTAAATTTCAAACAGTTCCTTTTAAAGAAAGAAAGGTGAGTCCGCATTAATACAAAGTCACTTTCTGTATCATGTCACATTCTTTTGTTTTATTACACTATGATTGTTGTATTTTCATTCACTGTAGCAGTAGTTTCAATCGTTGCTTTTTTATTTGTGTCACAGTTTGGCGTGGCTGTATTTTTATTTCCTGTTACCTGTGTTGTATCTTCTACCTTCACATTATTTGTCACATTAGTCTAAAATCCACTGTGTATTTAGGAGAGTAGGTATATGTAATGTTTACACTGGTTCAAGCCTGACTGTGCAAACCTCTGTCCCGAATGAATTTCACAGTGTGAGAGACTTCTTTTATGGTGTGATAGTTACAAGTGAGATATCAAGTTTTCCATTGAGCTTTTCCTTTGCTGTGTTTTTCAGCTTAAGTTTATTCTGAAAATTAATATTTCATGTAATCTTGTTTTCTTTCTTTCTTTCTTTTTTTTTTTGGAAGGCTAAGAAGCCATCATGTAAAAAAGAAATAAACAAACAAAAAAAAACCCTTTTCCTGTTTGATTAAGAGCAGGCGATCGTTCCACTGCATTGTGCCGATCAGATGAAGTGGACTGGATTTGGGGGTCCTGTGATGACTAAAATAACACACGCTTGCAAAGTATTCCTTTGAGCCTCTCATTAATGCAATCCTAAAATCTGGCAGCGTAGTGGAAAACGTGACTGCATGGTCAGTGTTCTCGCTTTGCCACATTAATAATGTTTAATGCTTTGTTCTCTCTGTTTGCATCACCTGCGAAGGAAACACGTGACTTTCTTGGACTGTTTTATGTGTGATGCACACACGAGTGGAATTGTAATTACAAAATCGGGTAAAATCCACATCTAAACGTGGCTTCAGTAGATCCATTCAGACCAAACGTATGCCTGTATCTATGTACATGCATCTTAACATATGACAAGTAGTTCATGTGGAGTCATGCGACTGTATACGAGGCCCATAGGTCCTTCTTTCTGCACTTATAGAGAATATTTGATTGCAACATGCCCTTTCTTTCTTCAGATTAAGCAGTTACACATTTAATCAGCTTTGCAGTGTTTCAAGACCTGCGTGCTTTTACTTTTTTGATCAGATTCAGACGACGTTGAGCAACACAGTAAAGACAGACATGGAAAGGTCACTTGTTTAAGTGCAACCATAATAAGATTTGGTGTGGCAACATATTAAATCTCTGCAAATATTTCAAGAATTTAGGCTGGAGGTTTATTTGTAGCAAGAGAAATGCCTGCTTGTTTTAAGAGGAATCAGATCATCACCAAATATCTTTTGGCCTAACTCAAAGAATGAAGTTAAGGCAGGAAATATGCAGATTCACAGAGGACTGAACCCCATCTGAAGGACAGGTCTCTCTGCACAGTTTTTCACCGTGCTACACAGGAATTGACAAATGAACATAGCACATAAATGAAGAATACGAAACAACCATTGATTTTACCAGATTTAATTTTTTAACCATTAAATATTGAGTGAACAATCCATATTTGTTTTAATTAAACCTACGATGACAGTACAGGATTTGGGCATGTCACTCCAAAAGACATAGAATTATATTTAAATTTGTCTAACGACTCACAGGGGCTGCAAACAAAACCACAAAACCATTTTAGCTAATAAAGCTTAAAGTTTTTCTCTCGACATTATACATTTAGTCATTATTTATCCTATTTGTATTTTATTTTTATAACCCTGCCAACTACCGCTAACACAGAAAAGCATCATCAGGGTTTGTACATCCCGTGAAAGGTGACGGGAATGTCGCACTCCACTTCTGCTCTGGCGATCTCAGACAGATCTTTGGCGTTGAGGATGAGAAGGTATGCAGGTCTCTGGGAGCCCGGAGCCGCAATGATGGTCAGAATCACACCTGAGGGCACAGCACCACATTGTCATACAACAATTCCTATCATAGTAGGCGTTGGTATTGTATTCATATCGCTGCTGACATACCGTCGTCCTCATCTACCCCATCAGGTGTCTGAACAAAAAGAGGCTCTGAGGGATAGGAGTCTGGTTCTTGCCATACCCAGGTCTCCTTGGTCTTCACATTCAACTTGCAGATCTACATACAAGTAAAAAAAACAAAACCATAGAATGAAAAAGCTTATTTTACACACTCTGAGGCACTCGTGACTAAAGTTATTTCGTTAACTTACCCTGTCTGGTATGAAATGGTTGAGACCCAGGCCATAGGCATATGTGTAGTTCTTCCCTGCAAACTTCGCGTAGTTGATCTGAGGGAACTCAAAAGCTACAAAAGCAACATTAAATAGTTACATACAGTCACGGGAGCATATTCAGTATATATTAGAGATGACTGTGTCCACCACAGTAAATTAAGTACACAGTAAATTAAACGTGTTTTCACCTTGGCGAGGCCCTGAGAACAGCACCTCTGGCTCCAGCCAGATTGTCCCATCGGCGTGCATCGTTGCTGTGGCTGTCGTGTACGGCAGGCTGACGAGGTTCTTCCCCTGCTCCTCCTACATCAAGCGAGATGAGAACAAATAAGCCATTTGCACTTTAAAGTGGCGATCTGTGTCCTTTTGACGAGCAAAACAGGTGGCTCACCTTGTGGACATCCAAGGGAATAACGTATCTGCGGACCTCCGGCTGTGGCGCCATCATGGCCGCCTTCTTCACTTCATCCCAGTTGGCCCTCAAGTTGGCCAACCAGAGGTAGTTGTAGACGAACTCAAACCTGCATGTGTGACAAATGGACAGATAATAACAACAATATTTGTGAATTAAACTAAACATATCCGGGGTGGTTTAAATACAAGTCCAACATTTGGCTCTTAAGTTACCCTTTCCATCCACAGAGGTCAACAACAATGAAGCCTTGGTCCTCATAGGTGTTGATGTGATGAAACATGCCAATGGCTGCCGCTTTGAACTTGTGATCAATGTACTCTCCGGGGTCTTTCGTGGCAATGTGAAACAAGGTCTATAAAACATCAGAATACATGTAAGATTTCAACATGGAGGGTTAGAAAACTTCAGTATATATATATAATATCAGTCTACTCTGGGCTCTTACTCCTTGGGACTCATTGGACTCAAAACAGTCCATGTAGTTGGAGCCTCGGATGCTCCAAGCGCTCAGGAATTTCAGCAGGTTGATTTTCACCGGAGTCTCCACAAAGACAAAGTAGTTCTCTGACATGCCGAAGCTAGAAATAAAAGCATGATAAAACATGGACTTTCTGTGACAACGTTGACGAAATACCAAATGGATCACAGTGGGCTCTGAGTCCCCACACACCTGTGCACATAGGAAGGCTTGAACCTCTCTGCACTGGGGAACTGCACCACCACCTTGGACTTCTCAATGGGATCAGATTTATCTACGAAAAAAGGCAAAGGTTGGTTTAAACCAAATAATGTTGTGATCTCAATATTTCCTACAGAAAAAGAAAAAATAGAAACAAACAGAAAAAATAGTTAATGTGCTTGGTTTAATGACATCAGTGAATCTACTTTGAATGATTTCAATTCGGGAAGCTCTAGGGGACTGATCCTGAGACAGAAAACATCTTTTGTACTGTAAAACATTTTAATTGGTTTTACAAGAGGGGTTACGGAGAGTATTTCAACCCTGAATTATCATTCAGTGGCACAATTAACAGTTGTTAAAGTGCCTGTCTGTGTAGTAATCCCAGCACTGATCTGAACCTTTCTGTGTGGGTGGAATCCTGACAATGTTGTAGGCCAGCGTTGCTCCTTTTCCCATGCAGTTTCCAATGTTATACACCGTGCCATCTCTCTCAATGTGAGGGTGAGCGGTCACTCCATTAATGTTGACATAGTTGCACAGATCGACCTGGACAGAAAATAAAGACGGCGCTTTAATATGAAGAGTGGTAAGTTAAGTTATTAAACCTCAGATTCTCTGATGTATTTGTACTGATGTACCTTCTTCAGTGTCTCCAAGGTGTCAGTGTTTACTTTAGTGATGTAGTTGGTTTCTGTTACAGCATAAAAATCCTCCCCAACAGGATAAACGTTCACCAGGCAGTTGTCTGTGACCTCCACACCCTTGAAGTAAGAGAAAAACCTGCAAATGAAAAAAAGATGAAGATGTTGTATAAAGTAAACATGCATTCACTCAAATACTGTACATAACATTAAGGTATTTGTATTTTAGTCATTAGTTAATTAACAATGGAAACAATTATATTTTCATGCAAACACATTTCATGGGTCCTGCTTCACAAATGTGAATCTTCCTTTTAATTATTCAAATAATTTGAATGCATGTTAATGATTTTAAGGTGTGGGATCTGGGTAATTATTATTCTCACTAAAACAAACAAAAACTAAACCAAATAAAACTGGTAAAATAGCTGGTAAAGTAGCTCCACCCCAATTAACTACAACAGCACAATAATGTTTTTATATTAATGTATGAGCAACAATAATCTAATTATGACATTGTTCTGAATTAAGTACTTTTACTTATAGTTGTTCCTGATTGTATTTATATACTTTTACTCTCAATGCATAACTTTTACTTGTTATTGGGTACTTTAAATGGTGGTATTAGTACTTTTACTTAATTAAACAATCTGAATACTCCTTCAACCAGTGGCTGTTAGCGATGTCATGAACTGAAATGTAAACTAACAAGTAAAAGCAGATTTAAGAAACCCAAAGAGAAATACATTACATGTATTTGCTGGATGAGTTTATCGACTGGTGGAAATCCTGTGTGTTTACCAACCTGGAGAAAATATTCTTGCAGGGATCAGGGTATGCAAAAGTGCCGAACTCAGTGATCACCACGCGCTTCTCTGTGATGGCTCTCACATACGCATCTGTTCTGATAAACCTACATGGAGGAAAGAATGAAAAGCAATTTCATCCCAAGGCATTATACATTTATTTTGAAAAACAAACTTACGATAAAAAGATAAAAGATTTATTGAAATTCATCATTTAATATCTTGAAAATCATGAATTTAGCCCTTAAAGGCTACCTGGTTGAATATAGGTGTTAAAATGACAAATAAGAATCAAAATATGAATCAAAACCTAAACCCCTCACTCTGCATATGTATGAGAAAGTAAACTCGAGAACTCGCATCGAGTTAGATGTTCTTAGTTATGATATACTCTAATTTCACGCTGTTAATGTGGTTGTAGGAACAGTTTGATTTGAAAATTGAGACTTGATGCATGCTCCAGTCTCTGCATGTTGATTCTGTCAGTGGTATAAATGAGGCAAACAGGCTGAAACCCTTCAGCTCTTACTTTCGGAAGTAGGTGACCTGGCCATTCTTAAAGTCGAATTTGTGCATGAGGGCCTGACCATCAAACAGGTGATAGAAAGGTTCATCTCCAACCTCAAAAAGCCCAGGTCCCAAACGGAGAAGACTTCCCTTCAGAAATGAGGGAATACGACCTGTAGCACACAGACATACATAAATCAGAGATTGCTTTGAAATGTATTGTATAACTGCATTCAGAGTCTGCATTGGATGCTGGTCTGTGTTCTCTGTAATCAGTAATCAGTGTGTAAGAATTATTTGCCTGCAGTCTATTTCTGTCTGGAAATATGCAAACAAACCTGTGACTGTTGCTGGAAGAGGCTCAGCCAGCTCCTCGCATGTCTCAAAAATCTTCTTGTAGGTACCGGCTGGGTGTTCAAATCTGTCATCAAAAAGGGAAGACATCAAGTAAAACAAACTCATGCTGACGAGGTCTAAGCATGAACTTTAAATCCTTCGGGAGTCTAATCAGCTGCAGACTGAATATTTAAGTCATTGTGTAAAGGTCACGGGATCAAAGAAAACTCCTGTGCAAAATAACATTATAGAAATTTGCAATCAAATCTGGAAAAGTAAAACCCACCACTGACTAAACTACTTTTAAAACACGATGCCCCCACTTGTTTGCCTTTGTTAAACAATAGAAAATCAGAAACTCACCGGCTGACCATGTTTCCTTCTTGTTGCAGCACCTCACAAAGCAAAGTCTTATGAAAATGTCTGGTCACTTCTGAACTAGACGTCTCAGGTCTCCCAGCGGATTTGGGGGTATTTATTCGTCCAGTCCTCCTCGCAGTCACTGCAATCTGCACGCGTAAACCTTTCTCCTGGCCAATCATGTCACACCATGAACAAGAATCCCATTGTGCCAATATCCTTCGCTTGATGGCTCAGTGGCCACCGCTATGAAACCGGATTTATTGTAAAGAATATTTAAATAAGAGTGTTGCAATAGTGCATGTGATTTTTTCTTTCAGCGTTTAGATTTAGTGGTTTAAGATAACCTGTAGTCATGCTGAGAGTGGAGTTTCAGAGTATTGATGCAATGTGTATGCTACATTAGTATGAATATGCAGTTTATATTTATAGCCCCTGGTAGTCTTACTTTTATATTTTTAGAGGTGTGAATTTATACTACTTATGCTACTAAAGCAAAGGTCAAAAACCAAACCTCTTATCATTTCAGGACAATGGAAACACCTTATTCTAGATGAAATAACAGAGCCATAGAACAGATTCATTGTGAAACAACAATAACAGTGTCCTATTATTAGGCGATCTTGCACAATATGATAAGTAAATAATTAAAATGGGGCCAGTGTTTCTTTTTTTTTTTTTAACACAAAAAAGTCTTAACTTGCTGGTCTCAGTGCAGCTATAATCCAGGTGTAACTAGGGGATTATGTTCGACGTAGCCTGAGGACAAACGCTGCATTGTTTCTCCTGGGAAAAAACACCATTAGTAGAGAGAGTTTCACCAGAGGCTGTTTTGTCAGTGGAAGGATTGTCATGTGGCATGTGTAAATTTTTGTCAGTGCTGTATGGACTCACTCTAAAGAGCAAAATACAGTCTTATGATTATCTGTTATTAATAAAATAAGACAGGGTCAGTGATTGAAGATTACCCAGTGAGAATAGGCAGTGAAACAACAAACATGCTGCTGTGAAGTGAGCACATTCATGCACAACTGCAGAGCTCTTTCATTTAAACAAGTATTGTACAAACCGTGTTTTTATTGTGTTTATATTTTTTCCCATATTTTATGTCTTTGATTTATATTTACTTATAAGTCGGCGTATACTTTCAGTTACTCTGGAAAACAGTGCGTATGTAGTTTGACAAAACAATATCAACTTACAATCCACTTATAATCTTTTTTCTGGGGCTTTCAACCACATCATATGATCCTGAGGTTGCTCAGGTGTGATGGATCTTATGACGTCTTCATCACGATATCAAATCATCAGTAACTACAGACGATCCATCTCCAGGACAAGGTAACAAACACCGTCCACTGACGTAAAGTGTGTGATGTGGTTGATGCTCCAGAAGGAGGATACTCTTAGCTGACAAGTTTGGGCAGATGATTTAAAATCCAAAGGCAGATTTCACTTTCCACTGTGATGGTAGAAGAGCATCGTATCAGGTTATCCTGATGTTATGATGCACGGTAGATGCTTTCCTTTCTCATTATCCTTGTTTACATCATCTATAAAAGCGGATGGGGACCTCTGTTGGTTATTGATTGCAGTTAAAAACTTGACCTACATATCACCAGCGTCCCTTTGCGTGTACGAAAGACTAACATCGCCTCTGTGGATGAGTTTATTAATGAATGAATACACCTGATGCCGCGTGTTTGTCATGTTTTCATCCGTCTGTTAACGCTTACGGTTTAACTGCACGCATGCGCACTTCGTTCGGGATTTACAACATGGCGGCGAGATGCAACAGTCTGTTGATGTAGTCGCCAGCTAACACCTAGCCTGCTAATTACCCACAAACAAGCGGATTTAACAGCCAGCGTTTAACTTTTACTTACATTTGAAAGTTCGGCTGTTAACGATCAGTTGTCGTTGGTTTTGGTCGGCAAAATGAATTACACGACGAAGGTGGTCCAGGTGACCAACGTGTCACCGAGCACAACATCGGAGCAGATGAGGACACTGTTCGGCTTTTTGGGCACCATCGAAGAGCTGAAGTTATTCCCACCAGAGTGAGTTTGACTCGACTTGTGGTTTACAGAGTTAACTCGAATGACGACAGTCACGGGTTATCAGTGTGTTTGTTTGTTTTTGTTAGTTGTAAACGGGTTATATTTGTAGAAAAACAAAGGCAGGCCTAACATGCTAACTAGTACTGTAGCTAACAGTAACTTAATACACAAACCGTTGCAACGTTCATGGTGAAATGGAGGCTGTGAATAGTCAAGGTTCAGTCACGATATGAGAGACTTAAATATGATGTGTGAATATATCCCTGTGTACAAGTTAATTTACTCTTATTATTATTGATAATATTTCAAATAGTGTAGTATATCCTATTTAAATAGTGTGTTATACCGTTATAAGTAACACAGCCTTGTCACACACAGTGTATTGAACATTTGATTATATTTTATATTACTGAGCTTATATTTATCCTTGTTGTGTAGTGCTGTTGCAGTTACAATTAGTGCTCTTAAAGGGCCAGTGTGTGATCAGCTGAATACCCCTCGCCTCACCCTCACCTTCCAAACGTGTAGGAGAAACTGAGGTAGCTGCGAAACTGACCCAAAAATCATCCGTTCTGGCTAGAAACAGACTCCACGAAGAGGACTACACTCTCTGTACATGCAGAAGAGTCATTACATCTAATTTCACACTATACACTGATGAAAATTTACATCATTGTAATATTCCATTCCTGCCGATAGATCCAGCTAAGTCATACACACTGGACCTTTAATGCTGAGCAGTCCCTGTCGTCCAACACGTTTCATTGTATTGTTGACTCTGAAAAAATAAAACCTGAAAACTGGAACTGATTTCTTTAAATGGGTTGTAACACTAACTAGCAAGTTTGTTTGTTTTTTGTCGTACTGAAATCATTCATCAACTATTGGAGTCCAGGAAAAGTTAGCAGTGACCCAAATAAACATACTCATGGAAAGTCAACATCATGAGAGAAATACAAAATACAACACAGGCTACATAAAGTACAGTATGTTTGACAAGAAACAAGCCAAAGTTGTCGAAGTTGTTGAATAAGGAAGCACGTGGGCATGGTTGGACCACATTATGTTGCTGTGAAGAAAAAGACTGGACGAAATTTTTTGTGGTGTGTAATCCACTGTTTTCCTGCTTCCTCGTTAGTGATTCTCCGATGCCGGTGACATCACGGGTGTGCTTTGTGAAGTTCCAGGAGCCCGAGTCTGTCGGAGTGTCTCAACATCTGACTAACACCGTCTTCGTGGACCGAGCGTTGATCGTGGTACCGTTTGCTGAAGGTTTGTCCCTCTGTTATTCCCTTTTGTATGAGTGGTCCGTGTTGACTGAGTGCCATGACTCTTGAAAATGTAAAAGAATAAAAAGAATTTCATTTATCCCATTTTGAGAAGTCGGCTCACCTCGGCCTGTTTTACATGAGATTTGAGGTAATTAGAGTGATACTGGTAATGCCGTTCCCTCCCCTATAAGAAGTGTTTAAGGCAGACCTGTCAGATTTTTCTGTGGTAGCACATCCCATAGCTGCTTTACCACCACAATAAAATACATATCAAGCTGTATGTCTCTGCCTAAAACAATAACGCATTCTGTATTCAGAATACCAAAATCTGCTTTACAGACTGGGAGTCGAACACTCCCAAGCTGCAGGCGCCGCAGACACCTCAAAATACAGAATTGAATTTGTTTAAACTCTTAACCATGTGCATTTTATTTTCTCCCCCATATTGGACTATCCTCTGTTAAACTTCTCTCTGTTATTTGTGTGTGTGTATGTGTATGTGTGTGTGTGCGCGCGCGTGTGTGGTTTTTGTAGTGAAGAAGGCAAAAGCAGCCCCCTCGTTGATGGCTGAAAGTGGTCCTCTGCCTGCCAACAGGGGATTATAGACATTTGCAAAGGCCAGCAAGCATTCAAGTCCCATCCCACTCTTTTTGTGTCCTCTATTCTTTCTCTGCCTTCTCTTTCCTTCTGTCTAATTTATCTTTCCTAGGTTTAGTATAAAGGTCAGATATCGGGGACATACCCTGAAGTGCTCATTTTGCATTGTTTTTGCAACACTTGTGAACGCTGCTTAGCCATTCATTCGTGGCCTTAAAGGCAACATTCTCCATTTTTGGATGTCAACAAATCCCATGAAAAGACCATCGTCGTGCAAAAAAAAACTATTAAAAGCATATCAGTGAGCCACACCGTTGCACGGGGTGACATGTTTGTTCATTGTGATGAATGCAGGCGTCATCCTGCAGCTGCTAACGCTCGCAAGCACGCTAAACGTATATTAACCCGCCACTGAAAGTCCTCAAAAATGTGCAATTTAGTCCTGTTTGAGTAAGTTTAGCTGAACTCTAGAGTTCCCAGATGTTTGAGGAAATCGCTAAGCCTTTTATAGAAATCAAACAACACACTTGTGACCAGTTTTTTGAAGATTTCAGTGGCTTTTTGTGTCTTTTCATAGGATTTGTTGAGAGTAACCAAAGAGCCTTAACCTATTAAAAATGTTTAAATGAAGTCCTGAGAGGAAATGGAAGAAGAACGGCAGTTATTTGTGTCTGGTGGCAAAAGGGTGTGAGTAATCAGCTGTGCACTGCACACACATATTTACTGTCATTTTGGGACTTAGCAACAGTGGTCAGTGATTGGTTATGTTTAGAACGTACAAATCTCATCATAAGATGTCTAAGATGCCCACCGGACATGACACAATGTTGGTAAAATATACTCTCTTTAACAGTGGTCTTCTTTTGTTGTTGTGTTTTACAGTTCTTTTTCCTGGCTCAGCCAGTCCTGTATACCAGGCCCTGCTGAAAATACCATCCAACAGTTTTGTCTCCTGCAGCAATTTCTCTCTTCAGTGTGCTTTTTTTATTTTATTTTATTTTTTATTTACATGTTGTCATTGTTGTATGTCCGTATTAAGGTCATGTGTTTTTGTGAAAGAGTTGTTCTGTGGGTGGATTCACTGTGAGATGACTATGAGGTGTCAATTTGTTAATGTGGGAAAAGCAATCAGTGGCATATTGCAAATATAAATCTGATTTTAAAAATAACTGGACTGTGGTAGCACAGATTAATCAAAACAGTTATCCTCCGCCTAGGTTTGGTTAATTGATGCGGTGGCAGGTAAGGATACTAGAATAATGATGTACAGCAGACACGTTACCCACCCTGAATTCTGCTATTGTCATTTAGTGTATCTGACATTTGTGTTTTTGGTAAGTAGACACTGATAGCTTGTAAAGTGTTCTTGCCAAATCCCTAAAATTCTCTCTGTTGTGTGTATCTCGATTTTTCTCTGTGTGCTTTTAGTAGCGAAGCCGCCAACGTGAGTCGCTTGTTTCAGTAAACGTCTAAATGAAAATTGAGGGCACACCCAACTGGAGAAGCAGCTGTGCTTGCTAACGTTTGGTTCATGACTTAAAAAACACGTTCAGGTGATATATTCTTGGCAGTGTTCATTGGAGTAGTGTGATTATATTCCAGCAATAGTTATGTCACTGCAATGATTATGTTGAATTCAGGGAACTCTTCTCTGATCTGTAAGGTAACCATTTTGTTGAATCTAATTTGGAGAAATGCAGTGTGAAGACTTTTTTTTTTTCTTCTTTGTCTTTTCCAGCATGTCTTCTCTGTAGTTCTGTCCTAATGCCTGTTTTTATTTTTCTGTAGGATCTATTCCGGATGAGGCTAAAGCTTTGTCACTGTTGGCGCCAGCAAACGCTGTTGCAGGAATTCTGCCGGGAGGAGGACTTCTTCCAACACCCAATCCCATCCCCAATCCACATGTAAGGCTTCCCTGCTCGGTACAAATTTTCTGACTATGGGAAAATATTTACAATATGCTGTTGTCATGCAGAAGAAGTAATGTCAAATTACTATGTTTGCTTGTTTGGTCCAAATAAACTCACCTCATTTGGTGGTAGGAGTTCTGGCGCTTTCGATCATATCGCATAATCTTTATGAGCAGATAGAGTTTGCTCACTTGTCATGAAAGTTTCAGATGTTGTGATTTGCATGTGTGTCTGAGCGCTTTAATGGCTTCTTGTCATGTTTGCTCGAAAGATTCAAAGTTCATTGTTGTCCCCAGAAACGCAGTTGATCTCTCTAATTCTTTCAAACACGAGCACAAATAAATTGTCGGGTGTTATTCATGGGGGATGGTGACTCAGCACTTAAGCAGTGATACGTTGCCTCACCCGTCAAAATGTGGAAACGATGACATTAACGCCAGTACGAGCACATACAAACATCGTAAGATGTCAGGATCTCAGCAGGAGGCGAGCATAACAAAATGCTTGTGTGTGTTTTGTTTTTACTCCAGATGGGAGGGAACCTGTTCTGTGCTCCAAACATGGATGCCATGGCTGCGTTTGGATTCCCAGGACCCAACATGAACCCCCAGGTGAGAGGTTGTCTTGAACGACACTGACAAGCAAGTCTTTGCCAGCTCATGAAGTTAGATGTGCAGTATTTTGAATCTTCTCTGTGTTTGCAGGCTGCAGATCAGCTGTTGAAGTTCATGACAGATCCAAAGTAAGTCAGTATAAAGAAGCTCCTATGTATGTTTGTAATCATAATGAGTCGACTAATTAATGCTCCTTTGTTTAGACTGAATCCTTTGGCTGCAGGCTTAAACCTGAATGCGAGCCTGAAGGCTGACGCATCAAATAAAGAAATCGAAGAGGCCATGAAGAGAGTCAGAGAGGCCCAGTCGCTCATTTCTGCTGCTATTGAACCTGGAAGTGAGTGCACAAAAGCTGCATTGCAGTGTTCAGCAGTCATAATTCTTTCTTTACCGCTTTTTGCCTTTTTCAGAAGGTCCTTTGTACATTGTGCCTCGACATCGCTAAGCAGCTTTATTTTTTTCTATCCTGCAGATAAGGACAGCAAAAAGAAGCGCCCTCAGTCTCGGACTAGGTCCAGGTCTAGAAGGAGGAGGTCCAGATCACGTTCAAGACACAGGTGATTACTAATGTTAGAGATGTATAAGAGTTTATATGGAAAAGCTTTTTGTATGTTGAGAATGAAGTGAAATGGTCTAAATGTTTGCAGGAGAAGCAGGAGCAAATCACGGCGCCGGTCAAACTCCAGAAACAGGAGGCGCTCCAGAAGCCCGCGCAGGAAACGCACCCACTCCAGAGACCGAGGCAGACGATCTCGAAGCAGATCCAGGTTGGTTAAATGTTTGTGTCTGCTTTATGACAATCATAGTTAAAGATGTAAGTGAGCCTGTCTGAGATCTCCAGTCGATGTATCTACAGAGACAGAAAGAAAGACGATTCAGGGAGAAGAAAGTCCAAAACGCCTCCGAAAAGCTACAGCACGGCCAGGAGGTCACGAAGCACAAGCCGGTGAGTACAGCAACGGTGTTCATGTGCTCAGGCTAGTGTGACATTTAAAGTATGAAGTTCTCAGCTTTTTGTCCTTTTATGCTACACAGGAGACGTAGGAGAAGTCGAAGCGCCAGCCGATCCCCTAAAAAGTCTCCTAAGAGGAGGAACTCCAGATCTCCGTCTCCTCGAAGGTTGGTGTATTGATGTGGAATATTTGTACTAATACTGCACGCCTATTTTAAGTATAATATTTAAACATTAACCTTGTTTGACACACCTGACTTTTGCTCTCCTTCCTCTGCAGACACAAGAAGGAAAAGAAGAAGGATAAGGAAAGGGACAGGGACCACAGGGGTGATAAAGAGCACGGCCGTGAGGAACGTGAGCTCTCCAGCAGCAAAAAAAAGAAAAGCAAAGACAAAGAACGAGAGCGAGAGAGAAGATCAGACGGAGAGAAAGGAGACGTCAAGGTTGGTAAAGTATGTTTGACACTTTTTTTTTATTATTCTCAGCTTTGCTGCTCTGATGTAAGCCAGACTTTGAGGTTGGGAAAGGAGGCGAGGGCGGTGTTTATGCTTTAAAATGTCACATCCGTTGGTTTCCTTTCAGATCACCAGAGATTACGATGAAGAAGAACAAGGCTACGACAGCGGGAAGGAGCAGGACAGGAAGTATTCTGACGACTCTGCCTTGTCTCCTCAGTCTGTAGAAGGTAACGGCACAGTGCAGGCCGTGAAAGCCAAAATTAACGGAGCTGACGATCACCACGAAGAGGACATGGACGTCAGTGATTAAGCGATCCATCCGGGCTTTGTCCCTCATTAAACATTTGACTCTTTATTTTTTTTCTCTCCCCTCACTGGGGTGAATCTAAAAATGTGAAGTGAGTGTGAAATGTGTTGTCATGTTTGCCCAAAGACGTCGTCACATTGCTTTAAGCTTTTTGCCTTGACAAACTTGTTTGGTTCAGGCTGGAAGGAGGCTTTGCTTTGCTTTTCTTGAGCTTATGTTGTCTGGTTTTGTCACTTCTTCATTTACTGAATCTTTCTATTTTTGTTCAGTGTTGTGCTGTGTTGCTCAGGCCTCTTCCTCACATTCTCAAAATGTGTTTGCTTCTTGTCATTTGGAAGAGTTTTAATGAGAATGTCTTTTATAATAAAGCCAATTTGGAGAAGCATGACTTTGCATTTGTAGTTCTGTATGGGTGGATGTCTTTATGAACAAAAGAGTTTATATTTAATTTATTTTCTCATCAATAGAACACATTAAAGACAAAGAATAGCTGATGAAAACTGACATCAAGTAATCAAGTAATTTCTAAAAATTTTAGGAAGTCCTTTTTCTACTTAATGACTCCTTAATGCAGTAAATTAAACATGGTGTTTAAGTAGAGGTAGGTATCAAGGATAAAATCCTCCACAATAAACATAATTTTATTTAGTGATTATGAATAATCTTTTGAACAGAAACTGATGATGGACCAATAAGCAGAGAGAAATATCTGCTTTTGGCTGAACTAACAAATATACCTGACAGCACAAGCACCTCATCACTTATAGTGCCATAAATCAGTCCTGCTTATTGCCCGCAAACGTTAATATAGCTAAATATGTGATGGTTGACACAGGAATATTGCTCATCTTTACTTGGAAGCCTCATATACAATATTTCCTTTTTATTAGACTTGCACAAAGTCAGTTGAAACATGATGCTGGTGCTTTATTTAAAGGGATGTGAAGTAGGTATGGTTGCAGTACATATTAGCTGAAGCCAGAGACAATTCATCAGATTATTTCCCATCCGGATAGTTTGAGCTATCCAGCAATATCGACTTCACAGCTTAGTTTACTCTCCTTGGTTTGAAAAAAAAAAACACAAAAAAAGGAAAAATAAATATGCGCAGACGATCAAGGAGAGATTTTATAAGCACTAAAAGGTGTTTTCAAAGTGTTAGTGTTACAATTTTCAGTTCTTCCCTTAATCTAAATATCAATAAGTCTGCAGGTAATGTAACAAACGTTCAGAGAATATATCTTAAAGATGCATGTGATCCAGTAGGCCAACACAGCCATAGCATGCCTTAAATATACTTAATATCAGTGCAGTATTAAACTAAGAATAGTTTACCTGATATCCCATCTGGGTTCTCCCACACACAAACGCACATACGACAACCCTCGATACAGTACGATTATTCACTCGCACGGAGCACAGAGTCCATACGATCACGACAAACATGGAGACGGCCGAGAGGTAACATGAGCGAACCTGAAAACACAGGAGACTGCGTCCTGCACAGGGGAAAAGGCTTGAATATCTGGAACTGTTAAGAATGTGTCTTTATGCTAAACCTTCTCCCAGCTGGTTAAAAACATTCTTAAGTACTGGAAATGTATTGCTACACAGTGTTACTCATTTGAGTATATATATATTTATATATAGTACATCATTTATAAATGAATATTAAGCTCAGTTTAAGGATACAGCTATTATTTGTGATTTTTTTTTTCTTTCTTTTTGTTGCTATGAATTACTGATGAGACGTGAAGTATTTACAGATGACGGTGTCAGTGCAGTTTCAAGAATGATAATTCAATTATCAGTCCTTGGGGAGGGGGAGGAGGAGGAGGTGGAGATATTAAAATAGTGATGATGAAGAGTCCAGACTGCGTCTTCTGGCAGCTTTCACAGGAGGGAGCAGCAGCACGGAGCAGCGGATTCAGCTGCTCAGGTGGTGAACAGCGAGTATGATGAAAGCTAGCACTCATTTCACAAAAAAAACAAACAAAACAAAACAAAATAAACGGCTTCCAATATGCATCTATAAGTAAGATGTAACATCTGTTTGCATTGATTTACTTTGGATCCATCAGCAAAATGATCAATAACTGATCAATTAGATGACTTCCCTTTTTTTTTTTTTTTTTAAATGGACATGAGAATAAAACAATAACAGGATTTTTTCGCCCGAACACGACATAAGCTCGCTGGGCATTTCCTGTTTGCTTCAGACGAGGTTACAGGTCAGAGGTCGGGGAAGCGACTGGGATCTTCTTTGTATTCGTTGGGGATGAAGAAAATCGACTCATCAAATTCGTCATAGCGGAATTCCTGAAAGGTGACAGTCGCTGTGATCGTGGGGAAGACGGGGATGTCTGCAAGAAGAAGAGAACATCATTTTTTGGGATTATTCCCCTCGAGCTCAACCGATCACAGGAACACACAGCGGTAGGTTGGCACACACATACCGAGCTTGACTGGAAACCCGGGCGGAAGTTTCATCTGAACAAACTCCCGCAGTTTGTTGAAGTGCTTGAACGGAGCTATGACCTCCAACACGTTTAGTAACCTGCAGGCAGAGGAAAATTACTCAGCGGTTTTCTTTCACAGTGTTTTTCGTTGCCAGCATTCCCTGTCGGGTGCAGGCGAGCTCCCAAAAACAGAACAGAGACGGACAGAACAAGTCAAAAACTGTAATTTGAGACCTCGAAGTCGTTTAACCTCTTGAACAAGACTGTAAACATGAAATGTTTGAAAAAGGCAAGTCAATTTTTACTTCACAGGTTGCCTAACAAGTAGTTCAACCTCTTGGATAGCTTCGTCTGAATAAAAAAAAAAGAAGGAGCGACTAGAGAGAAAGTCAGCAAAGAAAAATAAAACCAAAGAATTAGACAAGTTAACTTTGGCCTCCAAAGTCACGAGGATTAATCCTCTGGGGAACATGATTGGCAGTACATAATTTCACCTAAAAGTTCTGGAGAATTTCAGTCTGGACCAAAGTACAGGACCAACACTGCAATGGCTAAAAGCCTGTGCAGCAGAAATGTGATTAATCTTTCCACGTCTCAGATTTATCTTGCGACCTCTCAGCAGATCCGCACCCCCAGGTTGAAAACCACAGGAATAAATGAATCATTTGTATCCTGATTTATCAGCTTTGACAGGTTTTCCTCAGGGTCCAGACAAACACTGGTTTTCTATCACACTAAGACATAAATTACACTCCCTTGACATCCGGGAGACTTCTGAGACTTAAAACCACCAGTGCAGTGAAATTTATACTTTTAGTGCTGGACCTCGACATTTTCAAGACACGATAATGTGAGCCTGCAAAACAAAATCATTTCTCTACAATCATTGCTCTTAAATGGAACAATTTTAGGAGTAGTAAGTACAACATATTTTAACATTACAAAGCAGAATGCAAAGGTAAAATCAAAAATCTAATTAAAAAACCATTAGCTATTATAAAGGCTGGAGTTTTATTGCTGGCTCCATTAAGGTACCTTCAGTAGAGGAGATAAAGCAATTTACTACATTAAGTCCCAGTAATATTTTAGAGCACTCCCTGTAAACCATCACGGGCCTGTTTGAATCCAACCTCCTCATCTACTCAGAGTTACATGCCTCTCTCACATGATCGCAGAAAACCTAGAAATTAAATATAAGCTAAAACAAAAAAATATAAATATATCATTCTCAAGACAATCAACGATCTTTAAAACTAAGTGTCTATCGTGAGATAAAAAGGAAGCTTGCATAAAAAGATAACCAGCAAAGATAGAAGTTTATCTTCTACAGCTGATCGGGCAGATATATTGGTGAGTATTAGTTTACTGTAGAATATCAGTATTGAAAAATTGCAGTAAAAAATGTTGCCAAGGTTATTTAGGAAGAGTACTGCGATGACATCGTTTGTCCACCAGAGAGCATAAGTTCATTTTTCATCTGTAAAATGTCCAGTGCAGTACATATCCTCTCTTATTCAAAATGTGTATTTACATACAATTTATGTAATACTTTTGTTTTGTACTATTATGTACTGCTTCCAAATGCATATAAATGTTGGGCAATATGTATTTTTTTTGTTTTTGTTTTTTAAAAAACTGGATTTGATATATTTCTTAAGTTCCTTAAGAAGCCTGTATAAGTCATAAATAGATCCTAGATATCTTTACCGTTATAAACATAACCACACCAGCATGCAGATGAATGAATGTGTGCAGAGGAAGTAAGTCATTTTTTTCCCTTCAAAAACAGCCGGAGTCTTGCCAACGACACCACCAACAACAACAAGGTGGCCTAGCTGAGACAGAAAACACTGTAATCTTGTTGTCACACGGCAGAGCAGTTGATTTGCAATCATCTCATCAGCGGCTTCCCCCGCACAATCACAGAAACCCTCGTATCTACCTGGCCCAATTATCTGATGCAAATTATTTCATCTCTACACAACCCCTTTTTTCTCCCAAAATCCCAAGTGTATCTGTGTGTATTCACACAGGATCAATCTGTGCAGAAAGCTTTGTAAATAGATCTAAGGAGGAAGGGATGTACTTACGATTCGATGCCTAGAGGGAAATCCTGGCTCATGGCTACGGTAGCTTTGAAGTTCTTCTTGCTCTCCTTGCACACAAGCTCCCTCCCAAGATGAGGTGGCCTGATGGTGGGAAGAGAGAGACACACAGGCAGACACATAAAGGTGGTACCCTGATAACATTTCTAATAGCGACAAATACTGATAAAAAAAAGTGTAGAAAATACGTACTTTCCCTGCTCTGCAGTGATGTACTCTTCCCAAGAAATTGTGTTAGGAGCTGGAGCTGTGAGGGACTGTCTTCTCGCAGGCTGGGCATAAAAGATGATCAGTCAGCGGCATAGTCACAGTCCTCAGGGTACCATTACAAGAAAAGAAGCAAGAACTCTCGAATTATTTCTCGCTCACCTCAAAGTTTTGTTCACTGATGCTGCCTCCTTTACTCAAGCTCTCCATGATGGCTTTGTTCCTCAAGATGTCCTCCTCACTTAGGTGCTCTCGCCGTTTCCGTGACTCTAGCACCAAACCGTTCACCGAATAGAAGTCGGCCAGGAAGTTTCCAACCCTCTCCTGTACAGAAAACAAGCAGACGGCGGTTCAGCGTGAGTAATCCAGTGATTTCCAAAAGTGCTGCTGATTTCTTTACAACGTGCCAAGCCTGACAGTGGGACTGTGTTAACTTTTAAACACATTTTAAATCCCCTGTTGTCCCTCTCTCATTCCCATAGCAACACAACTCAGTTAACACAGAACATTTAGGTACACACAGGCCGCTTACATTCATAGTGCAATAACACATCGGCCATATGGAGAAATATGATATGATGAAATATTTTATTTGCATTAGGGAACTCTTAACCGGTGGTTCCCATCCAGGGCTCGTAATGTGATTTACAGCACCGGAAAGAAGGAAAACATTCACAGGATTACAGTTTTCTCTCCTTTCTCTCAAACCTGGATACTTTCACTTCATCGGGACTAAAAATGTGAGAAGGGAAACTCACTCTGGCCCTACTTATTCTCCTCACTGGCATATGCAACATGTGACGAGGGTTTGTAAGCAGACAATGATCCATTTCAAGGAGTCATAGGGCCTAAAGCCTCTGCTCTAAACAACCAGGCCTCAGAGGTTAACGTGCTGTGAGTGTGGCTGTATTAAAGGTCCAGTGTGTAAGATTTAAGAGCATCTATTGGGAGCAATTGAGTATAATAACCATTAGCATGTTTCCTGTAGTGTATAATCACCTGAAAATAAGAATCATTGTGTTTTTGTTGTCTTCAAATGAGCACTGGCTCTAGATGTGGTCTTTCGTTGCTTTATGTGAATTTCACAGCCACAGTTTTCCCAATAAGCTTAGAAGGAGATAGTGAGACGTAGTGGTGACAGTGTTCATTCGGTTGCAATCTGCAACCTTGTTGCTAGGTGTCACTAAATCCTACACACTGGACCTTTAACTTTCTGAACTGAAGAACAATCTGGAATAGATAATTAAATACTTTTATATGTTTAAATAAAGATTTGAACTTTATACTTTAAAGCACACCTTTATGACATGCTGACAAAGCCTGTAAATCACTTTGTAAAAGAAGAGCTGATGTAAATATAAATTTTTTTATTCAGTAGTTTGAGTCATGGTTTGTCGCATCAAGCTTACTGTTTTATCCTCTCTGAACAGCCAGCCAATCTGACTGCGAGAAAAAGTGATGGACTTGGTGGACAGCGTTGCAGAGTAGACGTCACTGCTCATGAGAATATCCACTTCTTCTTCGGTCTCCATCTCTGACTCCTTGAAGGAGAGACAGTGATAGTTGTTTGATCGCAGACTCGTATCAAACAGCTGATGACACAATGCGAAACTGGTCGTGGCACTCACTCACCTCGTGGTGTATTCTCTGATACACTTTTGCTTCATTGTCCAGAACCACGAAGGACTGGGAGGGTGCGGCGTCACCGTTGAAAATGAAGCTAAGATCTCCGCGCTGACATTTCATATCAGTGAAGTCGATGAGTGTGGTGTCAAGTCTAAATCAAGAGAGAGGAGAGGAGAGGGAGCGTGAAGACTGTTACGTCCTACTTTTTAGATCTAAAAGAAGTCCTCGACCTGGATATCAACCGTTTGATGCTTTAAACACTCAGTGACCTCTCTCACAGGTAGAGCAACAGCCTTAATCTACTATACTTATTAACAGTATTTGATGTTTTACCTGATGTTAATTCCTTGCTTGTAGATTTTACAAGCATCAGATGGAAGCATCCGGGACAACAAAGGCACTAAAACACATAAGAGAATGTGAATAAACTCGACTGCAAACAAGTAGTTCATACTCTGGTTCAGCACTGACAGAGAATAGGGCACATAAACAACATTATTCTTGTGTGAAATGTGCAAACTCACCCCAGCTCTGAAAGTCCCAGTGCAGCTCCAGATAAAAGTCTCCAAGCTACAGAGAAGATACAAACATGTCAGATGTAAGAACGTGACAAATACTAATACAAGCTCTAACTTTATGGGTCAGGAGAAAAACACAGTACAGTGAAGATTTTCCTGTTGTGCATTCCAGCAATTAATATGCATCCTCGAGGGCAGGCAAGAGCCATTTATGCAAATCAGAGCCTGCAGAGATTTTTGAAAGCACAGTCAAGTGAAGCTCGGTGACGCAGGATGACAGCAGTTGCAAACTTGAGTTTGGTGTGGCGACGACTGGGTGATCCTCACCTCCCTGAGAGCTTTCAGTAACTTTGGCCTCTTGTCTTCCACACTCTCCCTGGATTGCTGCTTTAACTTCCGCAGTATTGCCGTGACTGAGGGGGACAAGGGTGAGAAAGAAAACAAGTTACTAGTGACACAAATGTACAGCTGGATGATGACTTATTCATCCAAAGTCCAAACTTATTTATTCAAGTCTAAATCTTAATTAATGGGGTTTGATTTCTTACATCAGCTTTGAATAACTCTGGAAACATTTTATGTGTCGCTCAAATCGTGATCACAAGGAATCGAAAATACCAAAAAGGCTGTCAGGCTCTATTCCCAGCATGTTTGAGTGGAGAGAGGAGTCTTACACATATATCTCTCAACTAGGTTTTTTTTCTGCCAGTGCACTGCAGTGAACAGACACCTTCCAGCCATCCATCTAACCAGTTTGTCCACTGCTGCACAAGGTGTTTGTACCAATAAATGTAGGGCTGCAGCTATCAATTACGTCAATGAATTGATGCACATCCACCAAATTTCCTTAGTGACATCCTCAGACATCTTGTTTTGTCCAACCAACGGTCCAAAATACTAATTGTAAGATGAATATTTTGTGATATTAAACAACAAAAAAATCAGAAAATCCTCACTTTGGAGAAGCTGGAACTAGATAATGTTTAAAAAATGACTTACATGATTAATTAGTAATCAAAATAGCTGCCGACTGGCTGAACATCAGTCAGATTTTAGTGCTACTGCCACACTTTGACGCGTGTGAACGCATCGCTTCTCTGCTACAACTAATCGCTGTATAGGAGTCTCATTTATCATATCACATATATTTCCATATGGACCGGAAGAACTCACAGGCTCGTAAAGTGCAGCTCTCTCTCTCTCACACACACACACACCGACCAGCAAGCACTTAATAACACCGGATGGACCACGACAAATCAACGTATCTCAGATGTATCTTGGTTATCTTGACCAGGATGGTGTGGGTGTGGGGGCGGGGGAGTGTTAGACTGAGAATGGTCGTGATTGCGGAGTGAAACGCTGATGAGGCACTTGCTCCACTCGGGCAGCTCATCATTGCCCAGGCAGACAACCAGCGAGCGAGCTGCTGACGCAATGTGCACATGTGTAGAAGTGAAAGGTGATGACTGATGACAACACTGCAGTGTGTCCCTCTCACTAAGTGACAGCCGGCTGCTCACTGTATGTTGTTTAACTCTAAATAAAGCTGTGTCTTTCTTTGCATGCCCTTGTTCATAGAGTGACTGTAGCCCTCTCCCTCTCTCCCTCTCTCTCCCTCTCTGCCTCCCCTTCACCCTTAAGAATGATGTGACCTTCTCAAAGCGAAACTCCTGGTCCCAGTCCCAAGCCAGCCTGCCACAGCAGGCAGAGAGTCGGGACGCATACTAACAAGGTTGAGGGTCATTTCTCAAACTAATGTGCCTCACAGCCTCCATCAGAGGCTGTATGAGAAGAGGATGCCGATGATTCATGGTTAGGTTATCTATACAGCAGCGACAGAAATTAGTCAGCTCAAGATAAATGATTTCGTATTCGGCCTCTTTAACAGACCCTCAGTCTGGCTTTTGTCTTTTATCCTCAGGTAAGTGTGCAAAATTAACACCACTCACACAAAACAAGGACAGAGCAGTGAATTCATCCCAGAGGCATTAGCTGGTGCCTTTCACATGTCATTCGACTCTCATTCACTGGATGGCAGATCTAAAAGCAGTAGCATCATTAAGCAGGGGAGTGACCAGGCTGTAAGCTCAGGGCTTCTGAACACTAAGCCATCGCTCAGGCTGCGTTCCCAACCCATCTGGATGAAGAGTGCTCAAGAGAAAATCCCCAACTTTGGCTTTTTATCTGGACTGACCTGATAGCAGTTAATGACTCATCAAAAAGTCCTACAGACACTCACACATAGGCTGTGACATCCAACAGTATTTAGCCCCCTTTCGTCTTTTTTCACGACTTTGAACAAACAAAGACGATGAAATTAGAATTTGTCATTGACAAACACGTTATTAACCTCATTACTGAAGTAGCACCGCTCTGGCTTTATCTGTCACAAATGAAAAACTAAAGTGTTCTTCTTTCTTCTGCCATTGGCACTTGTTCTCTGCATCGTGACTGGACTTCAGCTGTGCGCATGACAGCAGAAACTCGGGGAACAAAGTGAAGAATTCTGCCCCAAACTCAGGGATGATAAGATGACGACTCTAAGCTGTACACACTACCAGAAAATATTTCTGCAAAGCACGGACTTTAAATAACTATGAAATTTCCTTTTAATTAGGAAAATACTATACATTTCATTCATTTAGCTGGCAATACAAAAGCAGCACAATTCACCCAAATATGATACTTGAGGAACACACACACAACCAGCAGGCTGACATTTAACAATTCTCCCACAATATTAGTATTCATGCAGAAAGTCGCCCCAGATGTCAGACTTACCGACAAATACAGTGACTAAAGCTGACATCATCACGAAGCCATTATAAATTTATAAACCGCAAACACTCAACGTAATGTTAGAACGGTAAGTGTACGATTGCAGGTAGGCAACTGAGATCATAAACACATCATCCGAATATGAGAGCTCCGTGAGAGCAGACAGCTGTTCAGGGTGGTGTCGACACAGAAACTTACTCATCTGCCTGTCACCATAGCTGATGGCTTCTGCTAGAGGGCTCCATCCCTGTGCGTTCTTTATCTTTACGGGAGCATTATGGGCCAGCAGCAGGAGGGCACATTCTGGAAGAAAAGGGCAGAAAATGTGATTGTGGCCACATTATTGTCAAGTCTGGGCAGCAAAGCCAAATCTAAAAGTTTAAAGTTAAGATTTTGATATGAATTTCTGACTCCCCTTCTGACAAAACTAAGACTGATCCATTAAGGTCAGCATCAACAATCATACCAACAGCTTCTACTTCTGTACTGGAAGAGCCAGTACAGCCTAACTACTCCATTATCCCAGCACCGCAGAGGTCAGAAAAGACATGCTGAGTGCAGCAGGAGCGTGGAGGCTACTCCAAAAATGGAAGGAGGAACTGAAGTGCTTTTTTTGCTTTGATGAGGATGCCAAATACTCTTTAATAAAGTCCCATAATAACAGGAGCAAAGCCATGGAGCACGGCAGATTTAGGATAATTTTCTGGGCTCAAACTGAGGCCGGTAGATTACCCTCTGGTTAATCCTGTGTATGACAACAGGCTCAATACATGTTATTACCTTTGTGGCCCAGCATCACGGCCAGGTGAAGAGGTGTGTTTCCTGAAAGAGAGCACAGATGAGTACGTGTATATATATATATATATGTATATAAGCATCAGATATATGTGGTGCATTTGATCAGCAGCAGAAAGCTCACCGTGCACATCCTTCTGAGAGATGCTGTGGGTCCTGATGAGAGAAGAGAGCCGACGCACATCTCCTTTGAACACACACTCATGAACAGGAAACTCCAAGTCCTCACTTGTCAGTATTATCGGGTTCTTGTTGTTATCATTGACAATGGTGCCGTTGCCATTGATGTTGTTTGCATTGAGCTGCTGTTGCTGCTGCAGCACCGAGGCTTTGACCGATTTCTGAAAAGCCTTGTTGGACTTGAAATGGTTACCGGTGCCGTTAGAGATGGTCCCGTTTGAGGTGTCGTCGTACGTGTCCATGATCTCGTCATTTTTGTTTGCTTTGTTGTTGTGGTGGTGGTCCTTTCGCATGGTGCGTATCTTCTCCCCTGTCATGATGACCGCCGCGCGTTACCAGGCTGACCGATTTAATGAGCTACAGGCTGGGTCAAGATGTGGCATATATATCTGGGAGCCAGTCTGCCACGGATGTTATTTGTAAAAAAAAAAAATAATAAAACGAGCGTCTTAGCAGAGACTTAGCTGTTCAAATAACGTTACACCTGCTGCCCCCAGCTTTAGCGTTAGCTCCCAGTTAGCTACGATAAAAAAAAAATGAACACGGTGGGTGCGGCGATGAAAACAGAAAATAATACTAAACACACACGCACTACATAAACACGCGGTTATAAATGGGAACGAGCGTCAAGCGTCTACATCGTTGTGTCCTCTTCCTCTCCTTTGACAGGCGTTTTAAAATGGTCTCGGTTCAGCTTGCTGTGCGGCAAAATCCAGGCGAACGGTAAGAGAAGAGCCAGCTGAGCTAACGTCTCGGCTAGCTTGCTGCTGCTCTCGCGAGATTATACTAACCAGCGCGTGTTCGCGCCGTTGGCGTCATTTTCATGAGACTCGCGAGCCAGAAGTAACGAGCTCGAGCTAGCTCAACAAGCTGCGTTGTTGTTTTTTTTTTCTCAACAATGGCCGCCTCCAAGAAGGGGAAGAAAGTTGTAAACCAAGAGGAGCTCCGGCGCTTGATGAGGGAGAAACAAAGACAGACGTCAGACAGGAAGCGAGTCGAGTCTCCGTTTGCTAAATACAACAGTCTCGGGCACCTCAGCTGCGTCCTGTGCAGCGTGCAGGTGAAGTCGGAGCTCCTGTGGCCAGCTCATATTCTCGGAAAACAGCACAAAGAGAAAGTCGCCGAGCTTAAGGGAGCGAAGAGTCAACAAGCGGGGACACAGCAGCTTCAGCCGGTGAAGAGGAAAGCGCCGGACAGCGAGGACGTTAACGGGAAGAAGGCGAAACCGTCTACGGCTGCAGGCCAATCTGCGTCAGGGCTGCCGGGTGACTTCTTCGAGAAACGCGGCGAGCAGGAGGCTGTTTCTACTCAAAAGTCTGCAGGTCTGAGTCTGTTGGCTGGAGTTTATGATGATGATGAAGATGATGATAATGACGAAGAGGCAGGGGCTGCAACCCCTCAAAAAACAGAAGCTTTAGGACTGCCGAGTGATTTCTTTGACAGCTCCATCCCGTCCACACCGGCCATCACCCACTCAGGGTCCATCCTCAAAGCGGAGGTGCAGGAGAAGAGCACGGAGAAGAAGGACAACACGGCCGAGGCTCTTCCCGAGGGCTTCTTCGACGACCCCGTGAGAGATGCCAAAGTGCGCAACGTCGACGCCCCCAAAGACCAAATGGACAAGGAGTGGGAAGAGTTTCAGAAGGAGATACGGCAGGTGAACACAAAATCAGAGGCCATCGTGGCGGAGGACGACGAGGAGGGCCGCCTCGAGCGTCAGATTGACGAAATTGATGAGCAGATCGAGTGTTATAAGAGGGTAGAAGTGCTGCGAGACAGGCGGGATGTGGTGAAGAGCAAGCCTCTGCCCAGAAAGGATCAACACATGGAGACAGATGACAGCAATGATGAGGAAGAGGAGAATGAAGAGGAGCTGTTGGGGCTTTTGTCCCGGGACTGGAGGGCTAAAGATGCTCTGGCCTGAGTCTCTCTGGAGCTCATGTGACTGACCTCAATTTTGTCCAGAGAGCTGATAATACAGGTCTTGAGAGAGAGAGGGATTCATTTTGTCTAGCAAGAGTCCAATAAGTGTAAATATGTGTGTGAAAGGATGACCGTGTCTTTTTGTATGTTTGAATGGATTAAATGTGATGCAGCGACATCATTTCGTGACACAGGAGACGAGGTTTCATGATTTAAGACGACCACACATCAAACCTTTAATTGTGTGTTTATTCATGGGTGCTCACACAAACACATTCATAAAATCCCCCCCGACCCCCATGTACAGTAGCAGCATGGATCCAAAAATCTAAGTCATGATGGCCAAAGCTGTTACGATTTGAGCTCAACTAACCATTGTCCTGCAAAAACAAGTAGTCGACTATGTTAAGTTTATAAATAATCGGTTCATGTTACATTATAAGCAACATGCAAAACACAACAGAATTATTTAAAAAAAATGTACAATGTTTAGATTAAGACCATAAAGTAAATTTTTTTACCAACCCCATCACAAGATCATTTGAGAATACATTTAAACCATTTTTACAGAATACAATGTTCGAGTATGACAAATCTGTTATGTAAATACACCATTAGGCCCATAAAAATGGAATAAAATGAAATCAAGTAAAGAGTGATGTCAGTGCTTCTTATACTACCTGTTACACATTGTGAGCTAGGTGTGCCTTCTGTCTACTGCAACCTTAAACAAGCAAATCTATGTCTTTTTTTTTGTTATTGCTACATATGCCTCATGAATTACCACTTCAAAATACTTTCCGAATGATTCAAAGTGTTCATAGCCCTTCAAAACTTTGTAGAACTGAAAACAGCAAAAAGTAAAATTACAGATAAATGTACAGACAAACTTAAACACACGATTTCGAGCAAAATGTAGCAACTAGCTGGAGATGAATGAGGGAACAAAAACACGATGAGCAGAGAAAGGTGTGAAATTCTGTTCAGCTTAGAAAAGAGCACTCCTGTGCTCGACTGCGTTTCAGTCAAGTTTGAAATCTCTCTAAAAACCAAACTAAAGACTCACAAAAATCCTGTTTCTAGTAGTCACTTGTAAACATTCATCAAATTCTATCTCGGGTTCTATAAATAAGGTTCAGGTGTGTTGTACCAGGTGTTTGTGTCGACAGGTGAAGGGGGGGGAACTCGCAATGGACTAACAATTACAGCCTCCAGAAACGCTACACAAAAATGTTACATCAAGATGAGACAGTTTGGTTGAACAAAAACAAAAACTAAACACAGGTGGCAGCAAAAAAAAAAGCAAATCTGACAATCGAGGGTGGAAAACCGGATTTAAAATAACTCACAACACTTACTTCCACAGTTTGTTTTTTCATATTAACCATGGAGTTGCTAAAAGAACTGAATATTCTGCATATAGGATTAACTCTAAAATTTAAGCTCATGTTTTGTGGAAAAGGGTTGTGTTGAAATGGACCGGGGAAGGGGAGGGCGTGAGTAAGGGGGGGGGGGGGGCATGCCAGCGCCACTGTTCCACAATCAGTATGATAAATATTCAGTTCAGAAAAGTGCAGCAATTACAGAGAACAGGGTCAGGATCTCAGAAGTCTCCAGACCCTGCTGGGTATTCCAATACTGTTCACTGCTGTCAGTGATAATGTGCTCACAAACCTAGAGCAGCTCTCAGTTCCTTCAGGGAGTACTTCTGGTCCCAGTTACTGTCAAAGCACTCCATGGTACGAGCGCTGGGAGTTGATGTTCCAAATATTTGTCTCAGGCCGCTGTAGGTCAAACCGGGTGAATTACGCCCGATGCCTGCCTGATGGAGGACGTCTTCCAAGTCTGAAAAGCAAAGATTTATTCAGGAACGTGCAAAGACAGCAGCGTGAAACTGAAAACATCCATACTACTGACAATACAGTTTAGGAAACACACATATTTGGTTTCTTGTTGAGCTACCGATACCACTCTCATGTCTGTTTGTTAAATATGAAGCTACAGCTTAGCATAAAAACTGGGAATGGAAACAGCAAGTTTGGCTCAGCAGCTCACTAATGAACACATAATGTCTCATTTGTTTGTCTGCACAAAGTATAAGTCGAGGTTTTATGGGGCGTTATGTGCCAAGTGCTTTCTTGGCTTGGAGTGCTAACTTCCTGACTTCTCAAAGCGAGGTTGCCAGGCAACCAGCGGAGACTTAATATATCATCGCCTTATATTTATGAAATAGAGAGTGGCTTCAATCTCGAGCTTGACAATTCCTCAAAATGTCAAACTATCCCTTTAATGAATGCTGAGACTTTGTAGTGGAGATGCGCACCTTTCAGAGAGCTGACACCAGGCAGGAGTACATTCTTTGGGCACCTTCTCACAGCGTTTCTCTTAGAGCGGTTTGAAGTTAAGAAACGTGGACGTCTGCTCGTCTGAGGCTCTGTCAGCGGTGTGGATATCTCTGTGAAAACAAAGGAGAATAAAAATATATATTAAAATGTAAGATAAGGCAGAGGAAGCCACTGGAATAAAAGCACTTCTCTCCCACACTGCACCTTTTATATCCCCAGGTGTTGCTTTGGTTGTTGCGGCTTCATTCGCCGCCTCGGTTGCTGGACTTTCACTGGTGATTGGCAGTTGAGCTGTTGCGTCATTGTCCTTTGACTGTAAAGCAGATGGAAGATGAAATGTAAAATGCATGATGTGGTCTTTTACTCTCCAGTCCAGTGATTCCTACCCAGCGTACCTCAGAGGGCATTTCTGCAGTTGCTTGAGGGCATGTGGAAAGACTGTCAAGTAGTGCAAACTGAAATTACAATTTAAATAATAATATTTTACTAATAAACATCACATGTTCAGGGGGCTTGAAAACTAGTCAGCAAGCAAGCAGAGACACTGAAATGGTAATTGAACAATCATGGAAAAACAATGCCGCAACGATGCAGAAAGTGTGACGCCTCGTATTACTCACGCTTTGCTTCGATCCGTTCTCTAATGACGACACTCTCTGACGAAGATCTGCGACCATAGAAAGGAGGACGTGGAGCTGCTCATCGGCCTGTGTGTGATGCAGCTCCTCTGTCTTGTTAGCCTCGCTCACTGCTTTTCTCAGGTCTGTCAAGTCCTATGACAAAAAAATAAGAAAAAGCAAATGTGCCTCAAACGACCTGCATTTATCTGCAATTTTGGCCCAAGGCCCATGAGCATCAGGTAAGTTAGGCAGGTAGACTGAGACCTCACAAATCCAAAGTTAAAAGGGAAATCTTTGCCAGCTAGCAATTTTTCACTGTCCAAATAATTACTGAGGTCACTGCGTGAAAAAATATGTAAGAGAGTGATTATTTGCTGATCCCCCTTTCCCATCCTATTTTGCTAAAAATAAATAAATAAAGAAAGAAAATAAAATATTCTGCAGTTGTCTTTGACCTAGTTTTACTCAGCGTACTAAAGCATCTAAGCTCCCAAAATAGATTGGCACTTGTTTCATATATTATGAATGAAAACCAAGCGCACGGATCCAAGAAATGACAAGACCTTCTTAACCCGATGACTCTTTCAATGCAAGTCTGATGAAAACTTTGAAAAAACAGCCATGCATGTGCCGGTAAACAAATTAATCTGGCAGCGCTAAAGTTTGCCGTAGCTTCTTTTTCATGCCACAGTACAGACAATCAACTGACATCACGGTGTGAGTCATCTCGGGCCGAATGCGAGTAGATTTGCCTCATTTCTGTTTGAGGCAAATATGCAAAATCGCCGCCGCAGCTCGTTACTGAGAAGACGTACATCTGACATCGATGGAGGTGTGCTAAGTTATTCTGCTAATTCACTTAAACACAAAGCACTGTGGAGTTGTTTTATGTGAACACAGCTCTCCATACATTCACACATAAATAATAGATGAGAAAAGCAGCCTCCGGTGATATTTGCAATAAGCATAGAGCTGTAAATAAAAAAAGACAAGCTGCCACACAAAATAAGTGAAATCCAACTTGGACTTTGACTCATGAAAAATCCATCAGTTGTGCTCAAGTGAAATCCTAGAGCAGCCATCCACTATTTACAGTAAGGAGGAACAGAGCTTTGGGTTCTTCTGGGCTGTTTGTCAGCTGCCAAAAATGCCATATTGACAGTACAGTAGCGTAACATACAGCTTGGAAAAATCATTGCGATGGGTGAGGGTATTCTCGTTGACTGTTCTGCCTCTCATTGCAAATAGCATTTGTCACTGCTCATAATCTGAGATATCAATGGATGATTGAGTGAAAATAAACCTGTATAAATGTTAAAAATGTGACAGGCCAGCCAAATTAAGATAAACAGATAGGAATATATATATATATATATATATATATATATATATATATATATATATATATATGTAAACCAACAGAAGAAACAAACAGAGCTTAGCCTCAAAGTAAACATGCAGATGTGTATCTGCAGCCCTGGAAGAGAAGTTCAGATATGCGAGCCCTGATATCCTCTTTAATCTGAACATGTTGTCATAGCGACTGTCAAAATAAGAAGGCACTAGAAATGTCGCTGGCTTGAATTTACCATTGTCTTCTTCAAGTCGTCATCTTTCTTCTGATTTTCAAGAGCGGTCTGCATAGTCTTTACGTCGTGCTGCACACTTGTTAGCGTGCTGCCGATTGTAGCAACACTCTGGAGGAGAAAAGGAAAAACACTCCGTGAGGTCAGCCAGGACACACAAAATATATAATATTAATGTAGATTCTCAACCTAATTTCTCTCTTAATTAGATTTTGCTTTGCTTTTACCTTTTGGAGCTCTTCAACTGTAGTGGGCAGACTGATTAAATCAGCAGCTGATTTCAAGTTGACCTTTAAGTGGTTTACAGCAGAGTCCAGCAAACTGATCTGCAGGAGTGAAACGACACAACACGATCGGTTACACCTTCAAGACAGAATTACCAATCTGTTTAACTTCTTTCATATTTAATGAACGCAAAGACTACAGGATGAACTAAAGTAAAAAAAAACAACAAACAAACAAGATATGCTGAAGTGTTGGCAAACTTAAAACCTGCATGAAACTTATCACGCATACGTGACTATACGTGGAATCAAATCCCTGTTAATTATCACGCAAAGTAAGTTATTGTATTACCAGCTATGACTCTCATTTCATAATAATAATAATGTTGCCATTCTAAACCAGTGAGTTGAATTACATACTGACACGATTCTATTGTAAACCACATTTTTGCACAGGAGGAAATGTGCACTTTGTCCACTCAGCTTTTACTCTAATTACAGGAAGGTATGAAGACGTGTTGAGCGTGTCTAGATATTCTCCAACACTTTGTCCTGACCTTTGGTGAGTGTGTGATAGTTGCTGTGTTAAAGTGGCTCTTAATTATGAATACAGCTGACCTTTCTGTTCATTTCTGTTAGGTTAGACCACAGCTTGCTCAGTCCCTTGTCCCCGTTCTCAATATCGTCGAGCTTTCTCTCCTTGTTTTTCAGATCTTCGCCCAATTTTGGAATTTCACTTGATGACACCTTCTGACTGGTTTCCACTGTTATAAAACACATTACAGCAGGTTAGCAGACTTAAAGATAAAGGAAAGTATGGCTGTGTAACTTGGATATAGTTCAAGTTTTCCAAAGGGCAATCAAGCTTTTTATGATCATCACAAGGTGTGCTGTGTGTGTGTGTGACAGGAAGTCTTACTGCTGTGCAGCTTTTCTTTCAGTGCATCTAGATCTTCTTTCAGAGCAATCTGCATCCATATGAGTCCGGCACAGGCCATAACACAGGCAGCCAGAATGATGAACAGAAACAAGGGGTAGCACACATTGCAGCACTGCGCGTAGCTTCTTCTGTAAAGAGACAGGAGACACACGATAATGTTGAAACGCACGGCCTCATTCATTATTAATGAAGGAGATATTTTCAGAAGACTGCATACTGTGTCATGGGAATTATGAGGATTACCGATAAGGACTGGTGCTTCAACATAAGGGCTGATACATAACATATCATTATGATGCTGTATGTAGTATTGATTTCTAATTTGGAAGATATCAGGCTTCAGGAAAAAGGCGTCTTCTTGCATTTATTCTGAGCACAGATGAAAATGGATTGATCTGACAATATTTCTATTTCTATTTGTTTTAACCTCTGGATAATAACTACACTCTATTTCCAAGGTGCTGCGCATATAAAATAAGCTATAAAATCTGAGTGGTGGTAAAAAAAAAAATCAAAACAATCAAACTTTTAAACATATATTAATATAAAATAGTTGTTGATATCTGAATTTTAAGATGGTCACTGAGGTTACACCACTAATCCCACACCAAAACAAATGGTTATATATCTGATCACTCACTTCCCAAAGTTAGCTCCGCTGCTCAGGCTGTTGAACTCGTCGTCGTCTGAGCTCGAGTCGGACTCTGAGTCCGGCGGTTCGGTTCGGAGAAGTCGGTGACCGGACCCCTTTTTGGTCTTCTTCCTCTTACTATCCCCGAGTCCGATCAGGGCATTTAACTCCTTCCTCTTCTTCATCTTCTTCTGAGGGGTCAGCGAACCCGCTGAGCCCGATTTAAACCCGACTAAATCCAAAGTTTTGTCCAGTTTGGTGGATGTTGTCGTTTGTGTAGCAGCTAAGCTATCTTAACGTCCTCCTGCTAGTTTAAATTTCAACCACGCAAGGTTGCTAACGCACGGAAACACATCGGACTTCGCCGGCCCGTTGCCTTGTTTACTTACAGCTAATGCACCGAATATGCAACTGGCTAATCAACATCACACCACTCCTCCCCAAAAGCGCTTATAAAACAACTTTTTCTACCAGCTGCCGGGTTATCACATATCATACGTTGGCTAACTCGGCTAGCATCAAACACCTTGCTAACGGTAGCTAACAAACGGCTTGCTATCGTTACTAAGCTGTCACATCGTCTCGGCTAACACGACGTCGCTAATTTTACAAACACCGCCAAAAAGTCTTTAAATGGACAAACAGAAGAAAACGTATCCCTCATAAAATCTAAATACGCGGTACTGTATTTTTCAGCGAGCTATCCTGCTGTATGTATTGTTTGGGTAGGGCAGCTGATTGGTGCAAGGAGCAGCGACGACTTCCGGTGCTCTGTTCTGTTAGGGAGCGACACAGAGCACAACACCACCCACCAGCCGCCAACGAGATCACGGCACGCAGTTTTCAAAGAGAATGGTTGCAGCACAAAGTCGGGAGCAATGTGAACCGGCAAGTAAGTACGGATTATGAAACGCACAGTGAAATGACAGGATGCTGTGAGTGAAACTATGTTAGGTATAACAAGCTAAAGACAAGAGAACCGAGAACAGTGCACTGAAATGTGAAAAACCCTCAGAAACTGCGACAAATGATAGAAACCAAGCTAAACTTGAATGTGCATGCCCCTGTGTCAAATTTATTTCACCCCCCCCCCACCAAATAAATTCAAATGTGTCCATTCTCCTCTTCTTACCCAGCTCATCGGAGTGTGTTAAATATTTAACACTAAGCTTTTATTCTGCTCATTAGAATTTTCAAGGGAAGTTTTTTTTTGTCCTCTCGGTTTTAATCACGAGGCTAATTTCAAGGTCCAGTGAAATAATCCAAATGAAAAGCCTTTTCCTTCTTTATTCTAATATATTTTCACCTTTTGTCCCATTTGCAGTATTTGTTTTCGCTTGTGTGTAGACTGATAGTTGAATTTTTGTGATGGCATGATCTTATAATGGGCCACATTATGAGGTGTATGTCTTTATATTGCCTATAATAGCATGTTCATGCTCGTTTGTTACAATGGCAACTTTCATTGAAAGAGGATGATTCATTTATAAGAATTAATTATTCACAATTTTCCCCACATTGATTAATCAGTGATTTGACTGTGTCGTTGTGGCTGTACTGTGCATATATCGCCATATCTACAGGTTATAGGCCTTTGCTGTTATTTTTGTGTCAGTGTATTTTGCTGTTTACATAATATTTTCAAGAATGTGCCACCTTCTATGAAACAGGATTTAATTTTTTGTTTCAATTTGCTTCTTCCAGCAGGGGTCCCCACCAGAAATCCAGCTGACCTGGAGCGCTATTGGGCTGACCCAGCAAGACACATGGGCTGAGTAGAAGCAGGGTTGCGGCAGACTGGCCTTTAGTTCTTTTTCATTGAAAGCGGACTCCCACTGGTTTGCTTTTGGCTTTGAAAATATGCTCCTTTATGTGCCGGGACCCCCGTACTACAACCGCACAATACTAATAATGATGACGCTGAATGAACATCTCCACACTGGACCAATTTACAAACATACAAAGGGACTGAGATGCTCCTCAGCATCTCAGTATGACTTTTGTTATTGAGTTGCAAGAGATGAGGCCTACTGCTGATGCCGTATTATCCACAGAAAAGGATTTCTCGAAGCAATGCTTGTCAGTTCACAGTAATAGCATGATGCCACCCACACAAAGCTAATGTTGTTATAGCTTAGCGATGTGCCTGTTCTGTTATTTAAGTGCATTATACTGGGAGGTAGCTACTGCATTGTTTTGAATGCATTTGCTGTGAATCCAGCAGCGTCATGTAGGTAGCGAAGCAAAATTCAATCAGTGGCTCGTCTCCACTAAGAACACCTGGTGAGGGGGCAAGCATCACGCTGTGGGCCTGTGCAGACCCCTGCCAGCATGAGGCTGCAAATCAAAGCATCAGAGGTGTTTCATCTCTTCACTGGCGTCTCAGTGTTTCATCCAGGGTTAAGACTGAAAGGATGACACTTCAACTTATGGCTCCTCACTTCTATAGCTACGAGGTAGGGAGCATCAGACATTAGAAGCCCATTACTCTGATTACTACACAACACTTGTTTTCACACTTTGTTCACAGCAGGCTTTCTCATATTCTCACCAGGAGTGATTCCTGCAACTGTTGGTCTGGGAGCTGCTTTGGGTGCTGACAGTGAATGTAAATAGTGGTGGCATGATAGGAAATACTGAATAGAATTGAGTGCTAATTGAAGGCTTTCATCTGACATGGCAGACTGTGTGAATACAGATTATCATCAGTTAGAAGCCGGGCTGCTGTTAGAATACCAATTTCTCTCAAGAGGCGTTTCTTGTCTGTTTATTTAGAATCTTTCAGCCATTATGTTGGATGACTCAACTAGTAGACATGAAAATTTCATCATGAAATATATTCTGCTGGCTGACAGATTAGATGGGACCCACATGGTGTTTATAACTCTGACACATGCTTGAACTCATGAACCTCTCTCTCTCTGACACCAGCCGTCTGATCCAAACACATAATTCATACTAAAGAACGAGCTTCGTGCGGGTTTCATTGGTCGTTTTTGATCTATTTTTTTGTGTTATTAAAGGCCCCCAAATCATATTTTATTAATCAAGTTCTAACTATGAGAAATAGGGACCTAGATGAATGAATTTTAGAACCGTTATTTATTTCTCATGACAGGTTTATGTTTGTCCTGTTTTGCATAGAGAGCTGAAGTCATGATGTTATGTCTGGGTGAGGCTCTGTTCTGTAACTCAATGCAGTCTCCAATTTAGCATTTCTGTCGTCTGTCTGTTGGAGCGTGTTTCTGCTGTTTACTTTAGAAGTTGCTGTAAGAAATTGAAACCATTCTGATTTTAACAAGTTAAATGGTTACTGTATGTGCACAGAGCCTGATATATCTGTCTTACAAACAGATATGGGTATTGGTATTGTTATCCGATTTGTGCTTATATTGGGTACATAATGCAGAAAAAATGCTTGTGGTAATGGATTGGTGTCACTGCAGAGTTTATCTAGCCTAGCAACTATGCAGCCTTTTGAATATGTCTGCATTTTCCCCTCTAAAGTCAGTACATTGCTTAGGCATCGGTACCTATGTCATCGTAACTCTGTTCTGTCCATATAGTTAAACCCCCGTATCCTCTTGTTTTCTGAGCTAGCTAGCCGCAACCCCTCAACTCACCCATGGACTCAGCTCCTCTGTCGAGCCACGATGTTTAGCTAGTGAACTTCCAGAGCTTATGTTAGCTGTCAGGTGTCAGTAAAAGCAGCTAATAATATTTTCAAAAATTTACGCCCTTATCTAAACATGTGAAACAAACCACATGACATATTGTTGAGAAAGGCTCTGTTCCAAGGTACGATTTTTAGTTATTCATGTTGTTGCAAATGTCAGTGGGATGTTAATAATAAGGATTTCTTACTTCTGGAACAGAAACCTGAAATTTTGGTTTCACTTCATCTGGAGTTGGCTGGCAAAACAGTGGACTACTTTGAGTTTTATAGGTGGGCTTAAGAATGGATATGTCTAGATAGCGATCTAGCTATATGTGCAAGTTATTATAAATCATTACCTATGAAATCTCCCTGCTAGGGCTGCAGGGGTTTGCTCAGGGTGGCCACAACGTGTCATCGAGCCACCCTTTAGGACCGCCCAAAAAAACCCTGGACTGAAAACTGGTGAAAAACTGTTTTAACCTCTAACTTCACATTTCAGTAATATATCGTTCACATGTTTTCAGCAACTATTTTCCAACATATTTAATGTAGAATTGCTTTTACACAGAAAACAAAATAACTGTATCGATAAAATATATGAACATGTGAAAATGCGAATAGCAATTTCAAAAAGCCTCAGGCGATCTCCGAAAAACATTTAATACCCAAAGATTGGATAAGATCCGGTGACCATCGCATACTGTAAAACAGGCTTGAACAAAACATGAAGATTCATTCTTAATTTTTATTTTTCTGTCAGTCAACAAAGAAAATGAAACAGAACACCTCGACCGCTCCCAGTCTGTTTTCTCACAGCTCCTCACTTGCTTGAAGGAGGTGGGGCTCAGTTAGAAAACGGAAAAAAGAAGTGATGTCACGTACCTCTGTGCACCAATCAGCCCTGAGCAACATTTGAATCAAAATGAGATGACAGTTGGTGGGCTGTTGCCAGGCAACTGTCAATCAAATCTGATCAACCCCCCCCCCCCCAACTACCCACACAGCCCTCATGGAGCCGATTAACTAAGTTTTCATGTGTTAAACTAAAAATGAATTAATTATGCTTTCCCCCTGAAAACTTTAACTTTGAATGCTCATTTAGTCATAAATTTTTTATGTCATAGAGAAATATTTAAGATTTGAAGTTTTTTTAGGAGCTTTAATGCTGCAGTGAGAATAAGGATACTCTGATTCGATTAGTATGTTTTTGTTATGTAATGAATATTTATTTTGAGCGTTCATGAATTTTTTAGATCCCCCCCCCCAAACATGTGATTTCTCCAACCGCTTTGGTGTGGGGAGTTGTGTGTGTATATATATCAACAGCATATCCAGAGCGTTTGCTGCTGACACAGTCATGAACCAAAAAAACCTCAGAGTTGTCAAAGCTAAGAGTGATCTATAGCATTTCGTTGACCCCCATCCCACATGTCTCGTGTCAGTCATCCTCTGACAGTGTACAAAAGGGAATCAGCAGGGGGCAATGTTCTCACATCAAACAATCCCAGACATGCAGCATGAAGGCAACACTTCAGTCAAGGACAGAGGAGCGTCAGACTCACTGGCTTGGCTCTGTCTAATGGCAGCGGTGCAAATATTTTTCATATCCAGCACAGCAGTCATCATTGAGAATTTCTGTGCTGTTACATTGACTGCAGTATCCTGTGCAGAGGTCTTGTGATTGTAAAGGGGCTTGCACAAGTAAATGTATTATACATTCCATCAGCACACACACACACACATATATATACACAATTAGCTATGTTTATTAGGCAACAAAATGCATTTGAAATCACGTAATCATGAATAATTAACATGATTATAACACTCACCATTGTGCGTAGCCTGGAAACATTTTCAGTGTGTAAAAGCCAGGACAAGACAAGAGAGGGAGGGAGAGAGATGACAGCTTGACGGCTATTTGCAGCTTTCATTGTAACTCCCTCTGTGTAGAAGTGTCAGTTAAATGCTTTAAAAGTACGGCGAACACGTTGCGGACAGGAACATCATGATTTAGCGATTAATTCTCTTGTCTTTTGCCAGAAATCACACTGTGGCGACACTTAACTGTAGAGGCCGCCACTGCAGTGTTACAGCAGAGGTCTGATATAATCTGAAATGGATTAAAGGGAATAGATTAATATATTAAGCAAATGAAAGGGGTGACAGAGAAGGGGAATAAAATCAGACGGGGAGAGCGTTTTGATTGAAATTTTGGGGTTCCAGACCGTACATGCAGTAAATTCAAGACCCATCGCGGTTTATTGTTTATCGTATATCTTCAGATTACTTGTCTATGTAAATGAACATGGGAGTTCAATGCTGTTAATAAAGCAACTACACGATTATAAGTCCCATACAGCTGAATATATGACACATACATCTAAAATTCAATGAGACTTGAGGATTGGTTTCACAGACAGACAGCCAACGTTCTCTTTTTCACTGTATTAGACCAGGATTAGTTTAATCCATGTCTGTGAAAAAGGCCCTTCATTTTCCTGGTAATGTCTTCAGTGCAGTAGGTATCTTCTTCTTCCTCGGGTTCTCTGTTATTCAAATCCACATAATCACATTGCTTTTTCTTTTTTTTTTTTTTCTTCCTATTTCACAAAATGGTTTCAAGCAAGTTTACTAATTTGCAGCCTAGTCTAGCCTAGAGAGGAGGGCGGATGAAGAGGAAGAAGGAGAAAAGACAACAGAAGAAGAATAAAAGGCAAACAGAGGAAGAAGAGAAAACAGCTGACATGTCAGGGAAATCAGAAAATGGGGGCGAGAGGCGGCGTGGGGCATCTGGAAGGAGGGAAATTCATTGAAGTTTTGCAGATTTGATTAGAAACTGTTTATGTGTGTGATTAAAGCATGACAGAGGGGGAATTGATTTTATTGATGGCAGCATACGTGCAGATTGACGCACGGAGAAGAGAAAGACAAAAGCGATGCTAATTTCCCACAACTGCTTTAATAAGATGGAACCGGATTGTGCAGCTATTGTACCTGTTTTTCCAAGAAACCCCTCCGAGTGCATGGTGGGGGTAAATTGTGGTAAACAGAAACGCTGCTCTGGCCTAGATTTCTCTCTCACACAACGGCTATTTTATTAAGCACATCCAGCTTGCAGCAGACCAGACTCCCTTTGCTGCAGCTCATCTGTGACACGGCCTGATGGGTTTTCGCTGTGAAAATGCAGCTCTGCATTTGCTGTAGCTGCTTTTATCAGAGATGGAAATTCGGAGCTCCTAGTTGTAGTTTTATTGTACTGCTAGACATGGGACGGCTGTATCATATTTGATATTTCTGCCCATATCTCCTTGCTCATTTAAGTCCTCTTTCTGAAGTTTTCCCCCAAAATCTACTATTAACGGCTTACATCTGTCTGTTTCACACTGAGCGGTTTAAAAAGGAAAAAAAACAAAAAAAACATCTCCAAGGCAAATACAGAGGGAGTTATTTTTTTCCTCAAAGACAGGGAGTGAAATGTGACATCCTATCCCACACACTGTAATTTGTAAGTTGTATTGGCAGTTGCATAAACGGGATTTTCTGTGTGTGTGCGAGTGTGTGGCTGCAGGCTTCTTTTCTTGAGTGCAGTTGTTTAAGAAAGTTTAACGTTTACAGTTGGCCTAAATGTGACTGTTTAAGTGGTGGAAAAAGTTTTTTTTTTTTTTTGTTTTTTGTTTTTTTTTAAGTGGAAATACCACAGTGTAGGAACACTAGAAGTAAAAGTCTTGCATTTAAAATGTTACTAGGGTTTAAGTCCAGAAAGTGCTGGCATGAAAATATACTTAAAGTACTAAAAGTAAAAATACTCATTAAGCAAAATAACCTCTTTCAAAACACTGTAAATTATGTAATTGCATTGCATTTTATTCAGTATAAATGAAGCAGATGGGGCTAATTTTACCACACTAATTATTTTTTTTAATTATATTTAATTATTTTTTAAATTATATTTTTGTTTTTTGTATTAATCTGAATATGTAAAGAAACTGGTAACTAAATGTATCGAATAAATGTAGTAGAATAAAAAGTACAGTAGTATCAAGTTCCTGAAAATACCTTAAAAGTGCAGTAGTAGAATAAATATCACTTTCCACCACAGGATTGTTTAATGTCAAAGAAAGAATATTAGTTTTGCTTTTGCGCCTTTCGCTCCAGAGTTTTTACACAGAAATGTGTCTCCATGTGAGTGTTTAACAAGCGAAAAACGTGTGAAAATCTGTGTGTGTATTAACTCCCTGTTCACGTGAACATCACCTAATTGCACTATTTTCTCCCCTCCAACTTCTAATTACCTCAATCTAACACAAAATATGTGTAAGCACATGAAATATTACACGTACGTTATACCATAACTGTGGCTGTTAGATTGCCTGTTGCGTTCACTCAGACTTTAGATATGTGGGGCTTGAACTAACAGTAATGTCTGCTCAGTGTTAACGCAGCCCGCACCTGATTGGAGTGATACAACTACACCGAGCTAATGGTCTAATTACATCCGTAAATGTGGTCATGGAACAATTTCAAGCTTATTACAGTATTTGCTTTTCATTTGCGGTAGGAACTATTCTGGAAAACATCTACATATCAGGTGTAATCCCACTTATTTTATACTAAAAAAACATTTTCAAAAAAAGATACATTCACAGAAACATTTTGTCTGCGTGGTCGGATGAGAGACAAAGCCAGTCCACGTTTCCTTCCGCGTAAACAAACGTGAAGTGTCAAAAATAGATCCCTTTGCCTTCTGATCGTCATCTCAGTCGCAGGAACTGACACAGCTGTGCTTGGCTGTGTCAAAGGAGGAAAAAAAAAAGGTCACAGACATTTTAAGCTCATCTCCAACATCATGTGGCTCGTCTGTCTGAATGCCGTACTGTGCTGTTTGCTTGTTTGTGGTCAGTCCTGGTCGCTCGCTCGATTCCTGCCAGTCTCCTTCAGTCTCTACCATTAATGAGCTTCTTTTTTTTTAAAATTTGCCCTCAAAAACTGTTCCTGACTGGATGTTTGTGGGGCGTCCAGTGCATGAAAAGCACAGGAGGGGTGCCAGTTTATAAGATACTGGAACCATCGTGCCTAGCAAGGACAATCACAGCAGCACCCTCAGTGTTGGCTTAATTCTGCAAAGCCCTGTCTGCCGCTTTGAACTGCAAGCGACAGCCATGTGCCTCTGATTCGCTGTCTGTGGAAGCGAGTCACTTTCATGAATGGTGTAAAGCATCTAATAATATTCCTCTTGATTAATGCGAGTAACGGGGATGTGCCCCAGTTATGAAACAGCAAGTATTATTGTTTTCTTGAGATAATACGAAAAAATCAGAAAGGGGAATCTGAAAATAGATACGTGCAAGCGCAGTTTCTCCTCAACACGTTGGATGCTAAATGAAATGTTCTTCTTACTTATGTTGAGGTGCAGGCAATGCTGTTTAGGCTCTTTGTGCTTGGCTGTATTCATCTACTGTCAAGCTGAAGTTGATCTGCAATTCTCTTTGTACCAGAGCCTCTCCCAGCATCCACGATCCAGACGCACGAGGGAGAAACCTTGACGAGGCGCATGAGAAGAAAACCAGCACATTTGGGTATGACTACAACCTTCAAAGCATTCTCCGTCAGCCAGATCTTTTTTGTGATTCAGTCTATAGTACAGACGAGTAGCACATGGAAAAAGATATTTTATATTTTCGGCAGCATGTGTTATTTGTGTTTCTCTGGACCTTGAGGTTGGTGGAGCCCCCGCAAAATGAAGTGAGAGCTTGCTGCAGCTGCCAGACGGCATGTAGGATAGAAATCCTACCTCCTCTGATGAGGTTGAGGGGAGAGACAAATTTTTAAAAGGAGAGAGGAAATATGAGGATTAGGGTTGGGTGATGTGTGTGTGCAGCATCCCCACTAATAGTGTGCTCTGTATAATACCTTTGACTCATGTAAGGACCTGTTTACAATGGATTCATAGACATTCACAAGACAAAGGAGGAGCGCTTTGATTGGTCGAGTGAGGTAGACGCATTCGCGGTAGACGTGATGTGAACTTGGTTTAATAAAATACATGCGTGAAGAGCTGAAGGTTAACAGTTTGTTGATCCATACAGCACATTACTGACAAGGACTGATGTATGATTCCATGTTTTTCTCAAGTGGAGACTTTTATTGGCAAAATGAACATTGCGAATCCTGCTGTCACTGATGCTGAATGAAAAAGAAAAACCTTTTGCCGTCGCCACCTCAATTCTTGTTATTCACTCTAAATTGCGTGTAAATATGGCCAGACACCTTGGTGACTGCTCAAGCATCCTGAAAAATATCCGAAAGTGAATTTAACGACGTTTACGAGTGTGAGAAGTGATCTAAGAAATGTTAGTATCAAAGAAGACTTTTGTGCACTTGTAAATCACTGGCCTGTGTGTGCACACCATGTGCAAAGGATTTACTTGCAATCTAGTGTTTGGAATACATTCCAGCAAAAAAAAAAAAAAAAAAGTTCAAGGTTAACTCAGTCCAAATTTTGCAATTGAAGTAATTAGTAAACTGAGTGGAACACATGTTTATTTGCTTAAAAAAAGGCCAGTCAGAGTCTCCAAACGTGATGGAGAAATGCCAGAAAACTAAACTATTCCCACATTTCCCCTATTATCAAATCCAGGTAATAAAAGCTTTGATTGATGAAGACGTTGGCAGAGCAGCGAAAACCGCTCTCGCCATATTTACATATGATAAATCACTGCCTGCAGAGGGAGTGATTTGGCATTTGTGCCATCCGCAAACATTAATAAGACATAAATAAATAAAACGAGGGAAGGGTGATTATATATGTCTGTGGGGATTTTGTAGCAGGATGGTTCCGACAAAAGGGTTCCAACATTTTGTACAAGCTCCAAGAGCCAAGGCTCTATCTGCTCCCTAAGTCATATCAGATGTTTGGGCTTTATTGGGACTTGAAATAGTTATTAGCCTGAGCACCCACCCTGGTGGATTTATCTCCTGCTAAATAAAGACCCACACAATAATGAATGCTGCTGCTATGATATCTGTTCCGTCTATTCACTACACTTTTCTTTCTTTAAATCAAGAACCACTCCTTTCAGAGTAGGCTGGTGAAATTGTAGTTAATATAATAAGTAATATATGTCTTGACAAGACGACTATACTTGGAATTCACTTGAGATGAAATAAAAAAAAAAAGTTTACAGAGCCAGCCTTATTACAACTGAACTTCTAAAAACGTCTTCTTCGGTGGATTAAAGGAAAACCTCCATTAAACAATGAACAACACAGCGGATCTGAGTAGAAACCTTATTGCTGTCTGTGTATGAGTGCAGTCTTTTTGCTCAGTGTCTCCTGAAAATCTTCAACAGGACAGATTACCAGAGAAGGTGGAGCATTTATGGCGTCCACTGCATGTTTCCTAAATTACACTATGCGGGCCATTTCCATAGGGGGAAGAAGTAGGCCTGCGGCGTATCTAATTTGTCTATAATACCAGCAGAAATAGGGAATCTCTTGCCAAGCAGCATCTCAACTTCTCCCTTTGTTTGACATCCGGTTGCCGGAATTGCGAAAACTGTGCCAAATATTCTTCAGCAGATATTCCATGAAATCAGACGTGTAACCAAAACAAGTAATGCACTGGAAAAGATTGTTTTATGGATATGCGATATGTGTTAACTCGCAGATCGTAAAGTATTGCTTTAGACATGAAAGCAAACGTGAAACACATTAAATATCAAGTATTTTTATTACTTTTGTGCTACTTTTGTGATTATAAGCAGTTCGTTAATGGCAATTTTATACACAAAATGAGTAAAAATGTATTTTTTAAATAGATTTTTAAATTGACTTAGTTGGTCAATAAAATCTGATTTACCACAGTAAAACAATAAACAGCGATCAGCAGCACAGTATAGATGGTTGTGATTGTGTGTAATTGAATGAAAGTAAAGTAGGCACTTGTTGAAGAGATCGTATAGTAATAGTCATATATATTTTTTTATATATATATATATATATATATTTTTTAAATAAAATGTAGTATAAGTTAGTAAAAGTATTCCATAATACTAAATATAAATGACGTGAGCTCTGTTTTTATGATCTCTCTTTGCAGCAAAGCTTTACATGTAAAACTGCCTTTACTCTTTAGTTATCTGAGCTAAAAACTCTGACATGTTTGAATTTCTTCCCTTGTTTTTTCATCTCATGTTCTCCTGGAGTTGGTACATTGCCCAAGAATCAAATACAAGAAACCTTGGGCTGCATGGAATTTCCATTCATCTGCAACAATACAGAGAAAGCTAGCAAAAAAGACAAAGTGCTTATTCTATTCAAGAGGGGGAATAAAAAAAATTAAAAAAAAAAAACATTAATTCTGCTGCATGGTCAGAAATGAACAGTCATGCTGATTCGATTTAACACCACTACAGGAGTGTAAAAATATTACTCAATAAGTAGCAGGTGCATTGTTAAGCATTCATTTGTGTGTTTGAGGAACACGACTGCTGCGGTTGATACTGTTGGTCTTTCTACGCTGCTGTCAGGCGGCTGAATAATGGCAAAAAAAAAAAAAAAAAAGTTGGCAAAACAAGCAAAGTCTTTTTCTCTGCCCGTCTCAAATTGCAGCAGAGTCAAACTGTGCCACAACGCGTTTACCATTCAGGTGATGGTCAGAGGGTTGGATGTGCTCGACTATTTCAAATTGATTACAGGGTGAACGATGGCCGCTAGAACTAAATTTAGGAAAGCTTTCACAAGTGAGATCTGAGATTTTATACTTTCTTCATATAGACTACAGTGAGACTTGCTCCCTGTCGCTCAAGGTTACCAGCTGCTTCTCTGCTTGTGTTCAAAGTTAGGCTCAGAGTACAGATCCCGCCTAATGCAGACTGACAAGGAAGCCAAATGAGTGTCAAACGACTTTTTTTTTCCCCCTCCTTCTTTTTTTTTTTTTTTTTTTTGTTAAGTTCTGTAATTTTCTAGCGACATCACAAATCTAATTGTCTCTTCAGTGATGGTGTGTATTTCTGCTCTGACCTCCTTTTAGCCACAGATGAAGGTTAACCTTTGCTTGATGAGTAAGATGATGAGAAGATGGTTAATTTTCTTTTTCCCTCCCTCCTCTGCGTCTGCCTCCTTTGTCTCCTAGTTAACATTTATATTATAAATAAAACCCTCCAAAAATAGACAAAATTACCTTTTTGTTCTCTCACAGGTAAAACAGTTAAAAGCTTCGAGCCCTTTTGGCAGACGTTTTCAATTAAGCCACTGGATATTTCAACATCGACTGTTACACAGTCTATAAAAATATAGCTGTGGTATTAATAGCAGTTGCACCTCTATTTAATAAAAAATGAATCTGCTAATTTGTAGAGCAGTGACATACTTGTTTAGTAAAGAAAACATAAGACTTGATGATTATTAATTTAAAAAGCAAAACTTTAATATAATTTATTTACACCTGCAGCTTCTAGACTAAACTTTGCGCTTCATCTTATGTACACAATTCTGTAAATATACACACATCTACTTTAAATAAAAAAATGTAATGTTTAAATATTTCCTTATTTGATTTTGTCCACATTTTGTTCAAAGTCCCATTTTAACAAAAATTCTTAGAAAACACGAGTTATTCCACAAAAGTGAAGCCTTGTGTCAGTCATCTTTTCATGACTGACAAAATCATAAGCCAGAGAGTTAATAATAACTTGGAGTTGGTAACAAAAACACAATAATTGTGATTGAAATATCTTTTGACACTCATGTTTCAGGCGACCCAGGACTCTGCGGCATGATCCCTGCTCTGCTTACGTTCTTAAATGTCTTGCTGCTGTATAATTCACACCGCACCGTGCCACTGCTGTGTTGCATGTCATGCTGATAATGACACAACGCATTTGTCACTTCACACTCTCTAGTTTGTCCCTCCCATCACGCTGTGTTTGGATAAACATTTCAACACTTTAAAATACAACTGTCAGCGCCGTAAACTACGTCGGGGGTGCAATGCGCACGATATCACTTAACGTCGTTTAGCAAATCAAGGAGTACATTTCAGCCACAAGGAACTGAGACATGATGAGCAACACAACAACACCGTCCAATTGACTGATATTAGTGTCAGGTCTCTTGTTAACAACTGAGGTGGTCTGTTTAACTGCGATGAGTGCAGACCCTATGTAAAAATCCATATTGCTGCACGTTGTCACTGCATGTCTTTTTCACAGTAACATAATTCCTATAATAGGTGTCTGGTAGCACTTGCTGTCTGCTGTATAATCAGTGCAGAAACAGCCCTAGGTGCTCAGTTTATTGTATAAAATCAAATTCATATTGATAGGTCAATCTCAAAAAGTAAAACTGTGGAGCCGTGCTGCTACTGTTCTTGCTTACTTTCCGCAGTTCACTTGCTGTGGGTTTCTAGAACTGAGGAGTGAATTTTGTCACACTGTATGGTGCTCAAAAACAAGAGGTTAGGAAAACATAACCTGTCTGTCTGGGGCAATATGGTGTGCAAGGACCTGCTGCTTCTGCTAATTCCCAGTGCAAGAAAAATCCAAACAACACAGCCTGTGCCAGCGAGAGAAAATAACACATGTTGGTGGGTCTAATTCTATAGTGCACTCGGTAGAGACGGACAAAAAAAAAACAAAACAAAACATAATGCCTAATCAGATGATTAGGTCCAGGAATTGACTAAATGAATTATCCCTCTGTTTGTGTCACAGCCAGTGATAACCATGCAATTTTGATTTTAAAAACAACGTAATATTTTGATGAGGGTCTACAGGGCTCCAACAGATGGGGCCAAGCTGGCCGTCCAGACTGCACCACATTACCAGCATAACAGATAACCTAGCCGCTCTGCACAAGTGACCACTCTCTGTTATTAGTAGTACATGTATTTGTAAATTTGCTTTTAATTTGACAGCATCTAAGAGTTCTCTGTGACAAAACTGACAAAATGTAGTCAAAGGTTTAACTGAATACAGCATAAATAATGAATTATAGAATTATAAAGCTTTATACTTTTTTTTTTTACTTCACAATAAATTGGTGAAAAGATTGATTTTTTTTCCCCTTTTATTATCAATGAAGTTAATAATGCATTTGTATTGAGCTCACTTCCTTTATTATCCTGATTGGACACGTGTTTAGTCATTTATCTATTCCCTATTTTCCCAATGTAACATTTCCCATTTTCTTCACCGTGTTCCCTTTTTTTCCTAAAGCATACATGTTAATGAGAGGGGCGTTTACATCTATATCCCGAGCAGTGATTGGTCCAGGGTTTACATGTGTGTATGTGTGTGTGGTGCATCACTGGAATAATCCCCCACAATGTAGCACCCGCAGACACCAACCGTTTCAGCTAATCAGGCTAGCTGAAGCTAACTCCCGTCGCGAGACTTCACCAGTCTCTGCTCTCGCTGTGTTTCTCAGCTGCTGTAGCATCACCGCGCACGCTCTTAACAGTGGACGAAGCATTTTGGCTGACAAGCAAATGCTAACAAAGTTAGCCAGCTGATGCTACTTAGAAGCTGACATTACAGGAGACAAACACCAGAAGGTGACGATAGAAGGGTCGCGTCTGTGAACTTCTGTGCGGTGTTCTTCCATTAAGTTTTTTTTTTTTCTCATCTCATTAGCTTTTTCTGCATTGTGTCCTTTCATATGCCCTCCGTGGCTTCTAGGGCTGAGAATGAAAGGAATGAAATTATGTTTACTTTTTAATTAAGCTTTGACTCGTCCACTTTTCCACTTGCTATTGTACACATCCTTTTATCTGAATGCAAAATTACATTTTAGTTAAATCCAGAAAACTCTTCGCATACTGTAATTTCCAAAAAGTTTAAAGCACAAAAAAAATTCTGCCACCAAAAGGTTGCACGGGCTTGCTTGTCTTGTTAGTAATGTGTGCAATAGTTAATAACAGTAATGTTTTACGCTCCGTGGAAGTCTAATTTGAATCTAAATTGATTCATCCAATTATTCTTTTGCTGTTTGCTAATGAATTAAATTTTTCTCAATATCGAAGAGAGAAAATGTAAAAGAGGGCTCTGTCTGACCATATCATTAGATCTGGCAGCGAGGATTGCTCGCACACTGGAAAGTTGCATCTCTGTAGAAACCTCTGGGCATTACCATGGGGAGAGATTAACCCTGTCCTCTGCTGTTTGATGTGGTTGGCTGATGTAAAGCGGCGCAGTCAACTCCGTGAAGATGCACGGACCAGTCTCCGTGCTAATGCTCCGAGTTGTGTGTGAGGCATGCGAAGATGGTATATGAAGCATGCACTCTGCTAGTCCTCTTCGTAACAACTTCCAGCCGGGGATGATGTCACTTCTTGCCCTGCAGAGGAGTAATCAGTCTCCTGCATGCCTGAAGGGCCCCTTAGGAGTTATCAGTCTTTGATAGTTGTCTCTATTGCAGCTGATTCAATCTGTAACATCACTTTAGGCCCTGTGTGAGCATATAGCCAACGTGCTTGATCACTTCTGTCGTCAGAAGAGGAGAAAATCCTCCACGAGCCTCCGTAGATGTGTTCTAGTTGCAGAGTATTAATATCAGAGCAGACAAAGTGCTACGCCTTGCAAGAGGTATGATTACATACAGACACATGACAGAGGGAGATGGAGAGCGACAGACTCACATGCACACACCCGCAGGCTGGTACAAGCACACAGAGACACACACACACACCCAGCTCAGTGTGCCACTTCCTCATCTCCTGCTGCTCTGTCCTTAAACCTCTTCACCCTCCATGCAGGGAGTAGACACTGTGCTCTTTTCTCTTTGTCATGGTAATAACACTAAGCCTAACTGTCCCCCATTTTGCCTGTCAACTTGCATTTATTTTGTTTTCCTTTTTTCTTTTCTTTCTCCGGCATGTACTGTCAGGTTTCTCGGGGTACGTTTAAGTCCCTCCCTGCATCATTCAACACTCCTGGAACCAATTATATTATCCGGCCAGGCCCTTTCAATTCCTACAGAGGGAAGGACAGACAGAAAGAAATCTAGATCTATTCTCTATGCCGGCAGCATCACACCTTTACTAACCTACTCTTAAGATCCCACTCGAAAGATTTTCACTCCTCGCTTCCTCGCTTTCTCTTTCCCCTCTCAAACTCTTCCCTCCGTAGTTTCTCATTCTTTCCATGAAGCTTCCCCTGACAGTGTGAATAAGGGTCTTGTTGTTTGCGACACCCAACATACTGCTGTGTGACACATTATCTGGTGTAGTCTGCCATTGCAGCAGGATACTTGCCTCAGAGCCTAACCATATTGTCTGAGCTTTCACCTCACCCCTGGCTATCTGCTGTGCTCTGGCTTAAGGCTTATCCCCAGGCCTCTGCAGAGCTGCCGGGCCAATGAACACTAACAACTTTCCCTTTGTATGCTGTGAGAACCTCTCTACATCACCACTAGCACATTTACTACTACTATCTACTTCTGCTACTGATATTATCCTGTCTGCCTGTTAATGGTGAAACCACACGTTGTATTATGTTGGATTATTCGGCACAAAGCACTCGATTCAATACGTGTGCTGTTCTTAAACAGTTCGCCGCACATTTTGTTCCCTTGAACCGTGCTTGTTTTGATGAGATCACATTTCTTGTTTTTGACACCACATCTGGTGTTTTAGTTACACTGTGAAGCACCGCTTTGTTTATTGTACCGTACAGCGCTGAGAACCAGCCGTAATGCGTCAGAAATGATGCTTTTTTATAAATGTTATTTATCTATCTGTCTGCACTACTTGGCCAAAAATATATAGACACCCAAAGACTACACCTATGTACTGTAATCGTTGAGCATCTTGTTCCAAAACCATGGGCATTGATCTGTTGCTATATCAGCCTCCATTCTTCTGGGAAGGCTTTCCACACGATTTTTGGATGCTGGCTGCAGGGATTTGCTTTCATTCAGCCGCAAGAGCATTAGTGAGGTCGGGCACTCGCAGTCCGTGCAGTCAATTCATCCCAAAGGTGTTGAATGGGAAGGGGGGGGGGGGGGGGGGGGGGGGGTGCGTTGAGGTCAGGGCTCTGTGCAAGCCAGTCAAGTTCTTCCACACCAAACTTAGGAAATTATTTTTTTATGGACCTTGTACACTGGGGAACTGGCATGTTGAAACAGTAGCAGGCCTTTGCCAGACTGAAAGAAGAAGCACGCTGATGCCCAAACCATAAAAAAAAACAAAAAAAAAAAACAGCCAGACCAAAAGTATGTACCAAAAAGTTTGATTTAGTCCCTTTAGTATGTTCTAGCTATCTGTCTACTTACTCCATGTTAAAATGCCAGTCATGGTTGACATTTGCTGCCCAGTGGGAGTTAACACAAGATGTGCCGCCACCTGAATGATGCCGCGACGTCCATTTGACTCTTTCACATTTTTGACTGCACTTAAAGGTAAACGCAGTCTAGCTCATAGCACATGTGGAGCTTTTTCAAAGACATGGAGGTAGACATCATATGATAAACTATTCTTTCATCTTCTCTAGCTGCTATTGCAATCAGACAAGGCTGTGCCCGTATAATCATTGGCTTTGATATGGATGCAGTTCCACTGAGATTTGTGTATCATCAATTCTTTTTATGTTGTATTTCTCAGCTGCCTGACATTGGTTTACTCTGACTGCAAAGTGATGCTTTACTTCAGACAAATTTCATATGAAAGTGATTTTTTTTTTCCTACCTCAAAGTTTCTGACTCTATGGTTTTACAGAGACGTACGATCCTGTGTATGAGACTGATTGAAATTCCAGTGCTACATTCAAAGTTGTCCTCAGTTTCAGCTGAAGAGCCGTCCTCTGTAATTATCCTGATCGCAGTTTTAAAAGCAGTGGAGCTGTCAAATACTCCCATGCAGGATAATACACATATTGGCGAGAAATGAGCTGTTCGGACAAGCGCAACAACGTGTCAAAAATGTCACTAGCTGAACAAAATGCCCTCTATTGTTGTTCTCTGACACCTGTGGCTACCTTTTTACAGACAAGCTCTAATTAAGCACTCAAAGAAAGACATAGATGGGAAATATTTATGCAAATTTATCTGCTGCGGTATTTTTTAATTTATTATGGCTTATTGTCTATTATTATTGTTGTTGTTGTTGCGTTAGTTGCTGTCTGCTTTGTATGCTTGTTGTCCACAAACGGCTTGCTGTCATTGTTAGAAACTTATTTGGGAAACAACCAACCAAAATGTGGAAGAAAAATAGTTTAATGTTCACATTAAAGAAATATATTCCTTCAGGGTTTTCCTAAGCTTACTGCAGGTGGTTTGTTACACAGAACCATCTGGGGATTTGTGAATGATGGGTATGATATCGTCAAACTACCGTAAATCAAGAGAAGAGTGAGAAAATCTGTCATTGCCGTTCTTTTCTCACCACTTCTGATATAACCGATGCTAGCAGCATCTACGCCAACCAACGGGCACGCCTCCGTCATGTCACATGTTTTGGTCTGTTCTCCGCGTTCTCACCAGCAGCGTTTCAGAGGTAGAGCATTTTTCCCGTCAGACTTTATTAACTTGCTCAGATTTGGTCTTTTTTCCTTGGTTTATGCGTTGAATTGTTTCCCTTTCGGCTGTTTTTACCATCTGAAGTTTTTACAGGGTTTTTTATTTTGAAAATTGACCATATTTCTCTGTCTTCAGCTCAAGCTGCTCTGTGCAGATTGTTGCCGGCTGCTCACGGTGTCTGGCCAAAATGGGACAGCGACGTATATTCGGCAGAGCCGAACGGAGGCCCGCTTGTAGGGTCGCTTCTGAAACGGATCGCAGCAGGGCCGGAGGGGTTCGAAACATTGTCCAGAATGGTCGCGTATTGTTCACGGACACAGTATGTGGCACATCCGCACCCGGTGGAATTTGGGGGTTAGCATTAAACCACACCTGTAGCTCATGCTGTGGCTGCCGGTAGTTCCTTACGGCAAAACTGCAACGGGCACGTCGCCATCACGTCACGACCAGGGTACTGTTTTGGCCTTTTTTCCACGTGTCTTCAAACCCCACCAGGAGTGTTTCAGAAGTGGAATATTTTTCCCGGTAGACTTTGTTAACTTGCAAACTTGCCTCCTGGCTGTTTTTACCATCGGAAGTGTGCACAGGGTGTTTTATTTTGAAAATCGACCATATTATCTATGCCATTTCTGTGCCTGACTTCCGGCCAGCTCAAGCTGCTCTGTGCAGATTGATGGCGGCTGCTTGCGGCGTCCGTCCAAAATAGAACAGCCATGTATTCTCGGCGGAGCAGAGCGGAAACCCGCCTCTGAAACAGACAGCAGCGCTTCTGGTGGGGTTTGAAACATTGACTAGAACGGCTGCCATTAGCTCCGGGCGGGCGCGGTGCACACGGAACGCGTCGCATCCGTGCCTGCTGGAATTTAGACTTTAAAGGACGCTGATTGGTCTGTAACAATTATACTCAGACGTGAGTCTGGCAAGATAGATGAGTCCAGCTGCCTCGTGAAGTTTTTCATCCACACGTTCTTAGTATTCATGGAAATAATCAGAGAAAAGTTTTTATGCTTGGCCAAAGTGGCAAAGTTGGTGTGTCGATAAAAGTAAAATATGCTGCAATGAAAACAGATATCGCGATAAATCATGATGTAAATGATATATGTGACTTAAATGTTCACCGAAACCTCGGTTCCATTGAAGAAACCATAAAATAGCAGTGATTAATTAACAATGATTAATCCCATATTTGTGTTTTCTCCATCGTTTTTTCCCAGTTTGAGTTTCATCATTTAACCATGCCATCTTGTTGTGCTCTCACCCAACTGGAAAATGAGCATGGCTAACAGTTTATCTCAACAAACCAGCTCCTGATAAACACATAACAGTAGCGGATGGAAACATGCATAAATTAGTCATTTCTTTTGCGGCTTTTCTCTAAATTCAGAGAAAATGTTGGATCGAGAGCTAGCTACAGAGACCTGGAATAAAATTTTGCTTGTAAACAACGAAAAAGCTGTAAGTTAAGTTTATTTATTTATTTGTCCTGGTTCAAACCTGCCTCCAGTTGAATAAATTTAGCAGTTTAAATATGAAATATTGATCTGGATAAGATTGTGCGTGTACATGTCTGAGTAGCCCTTGACAACGATTTGTTTCCAAAGCTGAAAACCCCTAAAAAGATAAAGTATGAAATATATATGTGTTGCTGAATGTCTTGGAGTAAGAATTAAGATGTTTAACTTGGGTTTTAAATGAATGTTGAGAGTGCAGCGGGCTGGCGATTGGGCAGACGGTGTTGACCGCTCGTTCGCTCATGCAGGATGGTGCTCGTGTCTGCACAGCGTCCAACAGTTTATTGATCAGGTAGTGAAAAAGCTCACGGTGCTAGGTGTTGTCATGACATGACAAGTTTAGAAGCAGCCGTCCTGACAGCATGGGGCAAAACACGCTCCTGGTGAGGCTTACAAGCCCTCGGTGCTCGCACATACTGAGCAGATTCAGCAGGAGCCGAGCTCGGCGCTCAGGTCACTGACAGTTCAGACTCCCAGATTTCTGGTCCTGCAGTGAGGAGAGTCTGCTGCCGCTGAGAGAGGAGGCGCAGATAGACACTACACGGCTCTGCAGGCACAATCTTATTTATATTCAGTGTATAGATTTACCCTGACTCATCATGGTGCAAGAAGATGTATTAAGAGTGCTGCTGCGTATCGCCGGAAAAAAGAAATCTGCTTATACTTTGTGTCAGTGATATCAACAAACAAAAAGCAAATCAATCATTTACATATGACAGTGGGTTGTGAAACACACACCCTTTTGTTTGCATACTGACTTCACGCTTACATTTTTTTTTCCTTTTTTGTTATTAATCCCATTTTTTCCAAGTGCCCACGCAAAATGCCAATCAGATGCCGCCATGGCCTCATATTTATACAATGCATTTCTTTAATAACTATGCAAAACAAAAGCAAGATCACCAGCTTCCATCAAAGCCACGAGTACCACGAGCAGATAAATCTGATTGTTGGATTGAGTTTGCATACGGTGTCGTGCTGTCTGTCTGCTGCCTTGTTCTCAACGAGATGAAACAATCCAGCCATATCATACTGTAGAGGGATGTTTCATCGTATCAGAATAACAACTGTGATTTCTGATTCCACAGTATAGAAAAGTCACAGCTGCCTGTGTTTAAGGGGTCTATTAATTCCAGCCATGGACTGCTGAAAGATGAAACAGCTGGCCATAAACTATCTTGACAAACTTGCGCGTTGTGTGAAGACAAAAAAATGAAGAAAGGAAGGAAAAGGACAGCCGCACTCAGGCAGCCTTTGTGTCCATGATTTTTTATTTTCTCTATCATCACTCGTGCTACATTTCCCCAAACTCTGCCAGAGCCATCAGAGGAAGGACAGGGAGCATATTTAACTTCCTAACAGTTCACTTAGGACTGTTTCCTCAAGGACTTAACAAGTAGCCTTCTTTTTTCCAGGAGTGTAATGCTTGCTCTGTACTTCCACTGGCAGGAGTTAAAGGAATGTATCCTGCATGATGCAGTTGGGGCTTTAACCACCCGGTTTAGAGCCGGGCTGCGTTTAATAACTGGAAATCGAAACACCGGCTCCTATCAGCTAAAGCAAAGTTTAAAAGCTGTTATGATGATATATTTCTAAATTAGCCTTGAAGATGCTTCCCCTTCCTGCCTGTGAAGCCAGCACCTCTGGGGGGCAGTAGAGGCATCAACACTTCCTCTTTCATCTCACCCTGGCTGCAGGAGAAGGGGGTAAGGTCAGAGGGGATTTGAGCTTGGCTCACCACCACATGTTTCTTTGCCTGCCCAGTCTTGCTTTAGGCACAGATTATCGCCATATACCGGCTACTGTTACAGTCTACCTTTGTGGCTTGTGTGCCATAGCTGATCCTGATTGGCGTGTCAGGAGACTCGCCTCCTCCACCTTTCCTTCTACATATATACAACCAAATCCCTTTCTTCGCTTCACTGATAAAAATATACACAAATGGCAAGAAATTTAAAGAGCCTCTTAAAGGATTTCCAACCGAAATACATGTCAACAAAAGAAAAGCTGGAAGCCATATTTATAGAGCTTTAGCCGGACATGCTTTACCTCTGTGGACTGAATGTTTAGCCCTAGCTTTACTCCACTACCTCAACAATTGAAGACTTGATCTTTTATTTGTTGTTACCGCACAAATGGTTGTTACATTGCCAACCATTTTCTCACATGATCTCCAACCAGGCGTTCAGTCGGACACCGCTTTGAGGACAGCGCGTGCGATAAAAAATTAATAATAAAGCTTTATGCTTGCAGCCTCCTCCGACGGCCGCGTCCTTTACATGGCTTGCATTTGTTTCAATTGAATTGTTGTATCGCAAACACAATGAGGGGCTCTCTGGGGTGGCAGCAGACTGTATACTGGTAGTGTGTGGCTTGATTGTGCTGATGATTTGGCAGAGGAAAGGATCGACAAGCAGAGCGTGACTGGGAGAGAAATCTTCCAGTCAGTAAAAAAAAAAAAAAAAAAAAGAAAAATTAGTAATTTATTATGTATCTGGGGAGTGAGGACGAGTGAAGAGAAGAAATGCTGTGTTGGAATAACTTCAAGACTATTTAAAATGTCACCAATCCTGCCATTTGGGGAACAGAGTGAAGCTGACAAAGGAAACTGAATTAAAATAAACTCGCTCTCATTGATCTACAAAACAGTAGCCGTAGCTGATGTTACCTGTACTCTTCTCTGTTACCACCAAGACACCTGAACTCGACTGATAAACAAGGACAAATATTTCTCCGCTTATAGACAGAAAACAAAATGCATCAAACCGTTGTTGTTGTTGTTGTTATATGTGTCTCTAAGTCTCTAGAGGCCCTAGGAGGACTTTGCTTAGAGTCCCAGTATGGCGAGGTCGAAGTCATCCAGCAGTGGCCTCCGTCTGGCATTTTACCCAGAGCACATCCTGTGGGAGCGGGAGCTTTGGAGCCGGCTGCGCGACCACATCAAACAATGGCTTTTTGTTGTAAACAAAGCCAGGGCAGCTTGCCGGGGGCCTCTCTCTCTCTCTCTTCTCTCTCTCCCCTCACGCTCACGGCTCGGATCCAGTCCTGCCTACCATAATTCTGGACTGTCAGACGAATGTGCGCCAATGCACCACAAGTCTCTCTATTCCATTTTGCATTTGTACACACAAACCATGAATCTGGCAGCGCAACAGACATTCAGTGGTTTCGAAAATAGTTAAAGCGAGATGAAAAGCTAAAGCTAAAGGTTTGCCTTAAGAGGATAGTTAAAACCCAATCACCTGAACAGTTGTTTGACTACACGGCAGTGTCCTCATGTGTGTTTATCGCTCATTGTAACCACTGCTGCAGCTGCTTTGTCCAGGGGATAGGGTACCTGTTGTGCATAAAACATTTTATGTGCGTTTGATTTCTTGTAATATACACTTACATATGCTTACTCACAGCTTGCATCTTTATAATTGAAGAATAAATAAAAAAAATAAAAAAAATCCACCTATTCTTGAAAACATATTTTCCTTGGAGTTTAAACTTTATTTCTGTGACATGCCAAGCACTTTATATCATTTTAAGCTTAAAAAAAAACAAAAAAAAAAAAAACAGACGTCACAAGCTCTTTTTAAGCAAAATACCGCAATACTGCCGCAAAGAAGACCCGTCATTACGCCGCCTTACTCTAAAGCAAGCAACGGCAGCATAGCGCTGTCCCAGTGTCTGATTTTAGGCAGCAATCCGGCTTTCTAGAAGCAAAAGAGGCGTAACATGTAACCACTGAGTGTATAAACAATGCATCGCGTATCCATGATGTCACCCATAAGGTTCAGCCGTTTTGAAGCTCAAAATCTGTGGCTCAGGCCATCGCCATCTTGGTAGCCTCTTCTGCCTGGCTAATCTGAAGATGTGGATCATCAGCACACTGAGGCAGGGCTGAATGACTCTGCATAACTGTGAATAAATGTGAATCCTCTAAAAATTGACCCTCAGCACAATTGTCATGAATGCGGAAATTATCTATAGCAGCGGTCCCCAGCTACCGTGCCGCGGACCGGTCCAGTCGGGTCATTTGGTACCAGAGCACAAAAAAAAAAAGTATATGTATATGTATATGTAAATGTATATATATATATATATATATATATATATATATATATATCCCCCTTACATCCGTCTGTGCCAGACACAGGTTAAGACCGGTCAAGACGCTCATCTCGGTCACGTGATACGTTACCCCAAACCCCTCAAAGTAAAAGACGTTTGTTTTTTTGAGTGAAAAACAAACGTCTTTGGAAAGCTTCTCCAGCGACTGAAACAAAATTACGGAATAGACTGGACGTAAGGAACACACTGCAGGTGTCATTGTTTCGCATTACTCCTAGATGGGACCGGTTCGTTACGGAGAAACAAGGTCAGGGCTCCCACTAATTCAGCTTGGTGAGTTGTATTTTTATGCACTTTATATTTGCTTTTATGTCGGTGTTTACTTAAGATTTTTCTCCATGATTTGATTTAGCTACTGCCTTTTAATTATGTGGAATAACTTAGTGAATAACCAAGACCATGTCAGTTTATTAAAAGTTATATTTAATGAAAAAGTACATTTAGCTTTGGTCTAAGCTAAAGCTGTCTCAGCTCAACTAGCCTTTTGCTTCAACTGAAGTTACTGCTCTTAGACTTGGTTTTTACTGTAGGTCTGTTTTTTTTTAGTTACTCTAAATACATCACAGATATTACACATTTTTACTGTATAACATGTTTTTTATATTGTAAAACAGAAATAAAGCAAACTAGATTTCCAGTTTGTTAGCTTAGTCGGCACAATTACCACTTCAGCTAACAAGCCGCACTCACCATGAAATTCAACTTAATAGGCACCCAAAGGTGCTGCACCATAAAGTCACATTACATTGAAAAATCCATATCAAGATCAGGAATGACTCAAAACACTACCAAATGCCGCAACATGCAACCCCTGTTGTTTCATGTTAGCGCCATTGCCTCTCATCTGCTCTGTACTTGATCAAAGGTGACAAACTCAGAATGTTTTCACAGTAGGGCTTGTGCTTATCCCAGTAATTAGCACCATGTTATTGTCAGGAGTGTTGGCTGCACTCGGCTGGTATAGACCAGTGATCACACTTTAGCTATGATAATGAAATATTTTAAACAACAAAGTAATTGAAATGCTGGTGCAAGGTAGCAGCTGGGATGCATGCTTAGCTATTATCACCACTAATAGTTTTGATCGGGAAGGGAAACAAGAACGGGAAACAGAGGTCTGTCTCGGAGCCCCAGAGACCCTCTGAGGAAGTGTTTTTCTATTATGGCGCCTATGTATATTTTATTCAAACTGATATACTGTCAGCAACTCATGCAGAGTTAAATTTGGAGAGCTGGTTAATTGCAAGGTTTGCAGATAATTGTTTCATTAATTCTAGCTGGCTCCTATTGTTCCTGGCCAGGCACATGGGTCCAAGCCTAAGCAGAGCTTGGCAGTAGTTTTTAAACAAGGGGGAAATGGAACAACCTGCTTCACTGCCCCCGCTGATCCCTCGGGTTTCAGCTGTTTTTTCTTTTTTCCTCTCATACCTAGTATGTCAAGGGCATTCCCTGTCTCCAGGCTTCTTGAAACCTGCAGAGGACAATCATTCTAAAAGCTGGTGGAGGCACACAGCAGGGGACCAGATTTACGTACTCTCTCCATATTCCCTTTCGACAGAATAGCCAGGACGTTTGTTCTTAATAAATACCACAGCTTTTACAGTCCTGTAAAATATTCTCTTCAAAGAAAATGTACACTGTAAGACAGACATCATTTGTTTTGTGTTTGACAAAAAGAGGATTAGCATACTGTTAACATTTATATTCTCATTCTGTCTCATATGAAGTGGAAATTATTATGGATTGGATTCCAACCAAGTATGTGCATACTAATCACACCGCTTTGCTGTTTGAGATCCACATGCTGACTGCTGAAGGGGAAAGAGGCGTCTATTGACTCTATTTGAATCCATTGGTGAGCACATGTTCCAATCTCAACACTGAAAACTGGGGTTATAAAGTGTGGCGATGGGAAGTACACCAGAGGGCAGAGGCCAGTGGCTTTATTGCTATTTGGAGCAGTGCTGTGTGTCTTTGAGGTTTGAAACGTTTGAATTAGATTTGCTTCAGCACGTCTCCAGCTGGGAACTATGTAAATTGACAGTAAGGAACCTTATCTGTGCAAGAAGAGTTTAGACCTCCACCATCAGCTCTACAGCCATGGGCACCAGCATTTTTTATCCTCTACACTGAATGAGTAGTTTATAAATTGTCATGTACCAATGATTGAATAGGCCCCTCGTCTTATCTGGTGGCCATCGACAGCAAGAATGTAACCACATGAGCATATCCTGCTGATAAAATCTATTTCTGGTCTTGTTCTTAAGGACAGAACTTTTTTCATTTGAAGGGAATTAACCCAGCATGAAAATATTTTCCAGTATCTTTTTGTTCTTAAAGAAAAACAGGATGCCTGGGCTTTTCAATTCGTGTGCAGTTACTCAAAATAAAGGAAGAAACCCAGCCTTTCAGTGCAAGGCTTAGAAGAATACATTTCAGCTTTGAATCGCAGTGTAGTTTCTGTGTGCTGCCTCTGCGGGCTGGTGTGGCCTTAGACCCTGGGCAGGGCTTTACAGTGAGAGACAACAATCCTCCGTCATGGCTGGTGGCCATTTTTCCTTCAACTGCAAAAACATATGAAGAGCCGAAGCGCCTCTGCGTAGCAGAAAAAAAGAAAAAAAAGGCTATCATTTATTATTCAAATGAAATGAGGTCCGGCAGATGGTGGAAGAGGGGCTGAGGGCTTGCGGCGGAAAACCTCCTGCTCACTACCTCTGTGATTTCAGTCAGCCCGTGACGAAATAAAAAGTTCAAAGGGAATCAGCGATTGTGACGGATCTCATTAGCATATTTCCAATGAGCAACATTAGAAGCAGAGATGGGGGATTTGTGGGTGTATCCTATGCAGGAACTAATCAATGTATGCTGTGTGTATTTGATACTGCTACATCACATACTATATACTGAGTACACAAGAAGATTACAACTTTATCTGGTGTCGGATAGACCTTGCTCTAAAGCAAATAAAGGCAGTGTTGCATGAATACAAATATTCTGATCCACAGTTCAAACTCTTGGAGTCAACAAGAGCACATTTCTTTTTATTTTTTCATGTTTTGTTTCATATTCATATTGAGTGTACAATAAGTTGCCAAAAACTTTTGTTCTGTTTTTGAATAGTTCAGATATTTTGGGCAGAAAGAATGGTATTGAATATCTTTGAATTTTTAGTTCTTTAAAAAATTTCCAACTTCTTTTGACAGGATATGTTGAGTGAAATCATATCTTCAGGGTTTGTAGCTTCATAAAACCTGGGTTATACTGAGACTGTAAGAGCTCAATATTGACACAAAAATGACTTGTTAAAGGAATAGTTCAGTATTTGGACATTGGAATTGGTTTTTACTTTCTTTCTGAGAGGTAGACAAGAAGATTGATACCACACATGCCTGCTTTTTAAATACAATGCTACAGCTAGGAAACAGTTAGCTTAGCATAACGATTGGGAACATGGGGAAAGAGATAACACATCTCAGTCTATATGGTAACCCTAGATTTGCAAAACCCTCATGAGATTTGGACATGTACCTGTGGGAGAAGTTTGCTTTTAGGGCTTTCTGCAGCTCTTGTCCCGTGTGAAACCAAAACTCAACCCTGACTTATTATTTCAACCCAAACCATAATCGTCTACTAAACTTAACCAAGTCATTTTGTTGCATAAACCTAACCAAACTGTGACATAAAACTGAAAAAGTCTAAATCTATGAGCTTGTACAATTTGTTGCTCTTCAAAACAAAAAATTTAAAGCCTTGGTTTTCTCCTTGTAGAACTCCAGACACAGTGAGCCAAGAATGTTTTGAAGTGGAAACAACACATACAAATCTCAAGAGAGTTTCCCAGATCTAGGGTTACCATCTAGACATGACCCTGGTTCTGTCAAAAGGTGGAGAAAAAAAGTACTCCTACCACACTCTGACTTGTTCGTTTAAACTGTACAAAATAGTGTGAAGTTATTCCCCGGCCAAGAAATAGTCCAGCATTTAATCCCCTGAAAAGCCTCAATGTGTGACACTTTGATTCATTAATAAATAATAATAATTTTGAAAGTGTTAATTAATGAGCTTTAGGGGTGGTGGTACGTGGCTTTGTTACCTTTTAACAATGCCAAGCTAGCTGCTTCCCTTAATTATGCTAAGCTAAGCTAACCCGTTGCAGGCTGCAGCTACATATTTACAGTACAGACTTCATATCATGTCGCACATCTAACTCTCGACATGAAAGAGAATGAGTTTATTTTCCAAAATGTTGAGCCATCTCTTTAACAAGACCTTTTCTGTCCAGATGCAGCTGTTTACAGTCTCCTTTAGACTCTATTCAGTTTACATTTTACAGTTTTTCACAACATACATAAACCCTGACATAACATAACAAGATATATTGCTACACAAGTTACAGTAGTATTCTGTATAATAGAAACTGTGAATGGTTATGTGTTTCCAGAAGTCCACAATGGCTCTATTCACTCTGTAGACACTGTAGTGTTATGGAGTGGAGTCATGTCATGCCATTTGCCTGAGCACTGTAAAACACATCATGTGTGGGGTGAACAAACCAGGGCTGGGCTTGTAAAAAAGCAGAAAAGTCTTAAGCTGCCCTTCAGACACATAAGGCTTCAGCACCTGTCAAGGGTTACTTAAGTGTCAGCCTGTAACCACGTGCACCCAGCAACTTGCAGCCCATCGTACATAGGGCTTTATGTTATTTAGTACTTTATTCTGAGGGAGACTATTCCCCTTTCTTTTCAGAACAGAGTACCACTCCATCTCTGATTTTGAAATATTGGGTTGGGTGATGTTCTTGCCCCCTAGGCACGACTGTATTTCAAAAACTGAAATTTGAGTGAGTTTTTCTGAAGTTCCCCGTGGTGCTGTTCTTTTGGACCACTACAGGCCACAAATCTGGCAGCAGTTGCCTTTTCTCAGTGAAAATACAGAGGAACATCTACTCATTAAAGCACAAGAGGAATTTGGTTAGAGCTGGAATGCAATAAAGTGTATAAAAAAGCCAAATTTGACTTTACATAAAGGATCTAAGAATGTCACAGAACCGAGCGAGGAACATAAAGGAACAAATAGATCAAAATCTTCTTTATTTATGGGATATAAAGAAAGGGGCGGTCACATCCTGCAATAGGGTTTTGGTTATCACATAACATAGGAATGTTCTGTCTGCGGACGAGAAATAAATCTGCAGCACATAAAATCATGCAATTTGTTAATCCTAATTTGGAACCGATCGTGGAAACACTAATATGTTGGCTGTTTTACTACTTGTTATTTGCATATTAATTAATGGGGTATAATTATAACGTAATTCCCATCGTTTTGAAAATGTGTTACATTACAAACACAGAAAATCATAATGGAAGTCTTTAAACAAAAACATTTGGGCATTTGGCTTGGCATCGCTTCTCTCTTTTGTTGAGCACAGATGAAAAATGGTTTAAATACAGTGCAGATTAATATAACAAAAATCCCAATGCTGGGAAAACACCCAAACCTTGTTTTATTGGCAACAATCGTGGTTATGAATGTCTGTTTTGAAGATTAATGACTAAGACGTTTTAAAATGGAGACAGAACAATAGTGTCGTAACTCGTAAGTCTTGATTTAGGAGGCAGATCAGTGTTAGAAGCTCTGACTTGCTTGTAGTTACTTCCGCCTGCCAGATAAACAGATCCCTCACTGAGGCTTTTCGCAGATCACACATGACACTCTTGCAATATCAGTTAGTGAATCCCACTCCTCTTTGGAGTGTCTCCTTGTAAATTCTTCCCCTCTTGCTTTAAATGCATTTTTACGGCTTTGAAAATGAAGAGACCACCATGTGCTTGGAACATACCTTCACTCGCAACAGGTTCTTCTCTTCTTCTTCTTTTTTTTTTTTTTTCTGCCTCCCACTCAAACACTCCAACCTACTTACTTGGCGACCAGAATAGAAGCAGCAAAGCGACATTGACGAGCCCACTGGGCCTGCAGGCTGACGTTAGCCCACCCTGGGCTGAGGCTGGTGGAGGACCACCCCACAGCGGGGCTGCTAAGCCCAGGGTGCCTCGGCCAATTTATGACACCTTCCAAGGGGAGATTGCACTGTAGACACTTTAGAAAGCAAGTGGCTGAGTCATTGACCTGCCCCATGGCTTCCTGCTCCCATTCAAGAGGTTATTTTGAATTGTTTATTGTGCTAACAACAAAGTTCTTTGTTATCATTATTAATGCAGGTTTTTCTCTGTATTTATATGTAGCTGTAGCTAACAGAGGTCCATTTACTTCCATTTACTTTACTCATCACTTGTATACAGTACAATCAACATTACAGTTTAATACAGCTCAGTATTGACACTAGCTTGAGTTCCCATATCCGGATTGCTACTCTCTTAAAACAGCAGCAATCTGCAACTCCATAAATCACTTTGCTCCTTTAATTATGAGGCTAAAATACAGTAAGTGCATCATGAATCCATGAGGTTTTTGAAGAGTTTTGTGAGTTATATAACACACATGTCACTCCCATTGTACTAATATCATATGGTAGAGATACAAACGATATTCAAATGTAAAGGTGTTTGGTATTGCGTTTTAATAAGGTTGAGCAACGTTGAGTTATATAACACAAAATAAAACATGCAAGTCTTTGAAGGCTCATTAAGCCCCATTGTATTTATAACTCTAGCACTTGTACGCAGTCGAAATACCAGTGCAATCTTCAAAATTGAAACTTTTACCCATTGATTAAAAATGGATAAGCTCATTATGATTATATGTAGATGATAATGAGTAAAGTATTAAAGCCTTATGCAGCAGTATTTCATACTCTCCATACCAATTTATGGGTATTATTATTATTGTTATTATCATTATTATTATTATTATTATTATTATTAGGAGTAGCAGAATTGACTTCTGACATTGATCAAATTGCAGTGAGCCTTCAAAGGTATAGACAGTAATCAGAAGCACGCCTTCAGTCTGACTGCACAAAAAGGGGTGAAATTAAGACCAGACCAGACTGTGGACGAGGCTTAATCCACAGCAGATTCTCCCCTCAGCTTGAATAAAGCTTTGCAGCGTGGCTCTCCACTATGTCTGCTTGCTCTGGTAACAAGCCTCTTCTGTGACTGGGGAGAAAAAATTCATAAGCAAGGCAAAGGTAAGGATAACCTCCCTCCCTTCCTCTTCAAATAGAGGCATGCTGAGCTTTACTGGAGAGAGGGTGGCGTTAGGGGGGCACTGGGGAGCATTCAAGCCTCTCCTCTCTCTCTCTCTTTCTCTCTCTCTCTGTCTCTCTCTCCCTCCCTCTCTCACTCCTCAGTTTTTAACCACCCTTTTCCACGACCCAGTGTGCACGCAAGGCAAGCCAAAATAGATAATGAGGAATGTCAGCCTAGAAACAGAAAATCACCTCTACCAAGACCAAGCTGTTCCAGAGGACTGGATTGCATTCCACAGCAACTCTGAGTGATTTATTACTACCCCCTGAAAAAAAAAAAAAACAAGTCTCCCAAAAAGACATCTAGCTACACAGCTGGTTAATGCCAACTGGTAGTGACTTGTGATGAGTAATGACATCCCTTTGAGTCAGTAGCTTTGTTCTGCCATGTCTGGATGATGGATCATTCTTTTAAATCCGTCTTCAAGATGTGCAGATTATCCGTCTCATAATTATTACTTTCTTTAAACCGAGCCGGTAACTGTAAGAAGTCATTCTCCACTCCAGCGGGTCAGTTGTGTTATCACGTTTCTGCCGAGCACGAGCCGAAGCCGTAGATGTCCACTTTTCACCGTGCTCATCAACAGTAGATCCAGGGTCCATACAAACCCAATTAAGAATCAATTTGAGCCAGTGTCAGACAGTCTGGCGCCTGGAGAGGGGTAAATGCTTTTAATATGAACATTTTATCGTTGTCTCACAGTCTTCCATCGTCTAACAGTCTGGCATGTGTAAAGTATCTGTCATGAAGCCCTTACGCCTCCGTACTACCACAGTAGTGTGTCCACGGGCCCTCGACACATGGTATGCATGTGAAAGGGAAGGTAGAAAAACTGATATGTGGAATAATCCCACATGAAAGGCATAAATCATGCGATACTCAGTGAGAACAATGAGATTTTGACGGTAGCTGTGATTGGCATTTTTACTCTCTCTGCTGTTCAGCCTCGATTTAGACCCAAGACAAATGTCATGGCATGAAATGTGCTCTTGAATCATGTCAAACATGTTTGACATGGGCCCAGATTGATGTAGTTGCCATGAGGACACCTTCGCCTCTCTTTCCTTGCGCGTAGCCTAAGCAACTCCCCCTGCCACTTCACTCTTACCACATCAATCAGACTAACAGGAGTGTGTACAGCATATGAGTCTACATTTGTTTATTGTCGTCATTGCTACCTATTTATTGCGAGTGTAACAACGGCAAGAAAAAAAAAGCCCTTCTCATGCTACTACTAAAAGAAAAAAAATGCATGCATGTACTCCATCAAGCCAAACAACCGTGTTCTCTTCTCTGTGTGCAGACATATGGCATTCATAATGGAGCTATCAAATCAATATCATACCATACTTCTGCCGATGCTCTCAGCAGGTAGCACACCGTACCTGTATTTTTCATCAATTTGTAGCATTTCAGATAACAAGAGCCTGCACTTAGAGCACATACTGCCTGAAACCTGTGCCACAACAGCCTCTTTTGGTGTCTCTCTCTCTCTCTCTCTCCACGCTGACATACCTATGGCTGTGAAATGCCATGATTATGATTTGAGGCACTGCTGTGCAGAAAGGAGCTGATGGCTTCTAGCGGCTGAATAGCAGTCAAGGTATGAGTCATGTTTTCTGAACATGTGCACTTGAGCGTGAATGTAATTTTTTTACACAAAGGTTCTCAATGTCGTAGATTGGAGTGGTGTTTTTCGTGCTGTTATCGGGTAAACAATTAGGTTCGCTTATTGATCGGACGCATTTTTGTCAAACTAGATAGGTGGAGAGAGTTTATTTTGACATTTGTGAATATTTAAAAAATATATTTTTGTAATGTTTATATACGTATAATATTCTGGATCAAAAACCAAATACAGCATGGAAAACAAACCTTCAGGCCAGCTTATGTACTACAAGCTTTTGCTTGGACTGAAGCTAAAGCACTGTGGTTCTCTGTCCATATTCTAAACCTAATGGGTATGTACTACTTTAATGGACAAAAAAAAATTAAATACCTCTTAACAAGGATAAAAAAAAAAACAGTGTATTGTGTTGGTCAACAACTATGGCTCCCACGAGGCTTTCAAAGTGCTTCAGCGTCTAATACTGTATTCACACAATGTCGGCAGAACTGGAAGAACAGGAAAACCTCCTTTTATTCTGTTCTTCTTCTGTGGCATTAATCCTGCTCATGTTATATTAGTGGGTTGTTAACAAGTGAAATCGGATACAAGCAAACTATGTATGGCTTAATTGGCTACACTGGCTGAATTTGAGTTAATGTTATTTTAATGTCTAGCAATGGTTGCTGTCAGAAATTCTCAATATCTCCGAGTCAGAACTGGGAGGCTGAATGATTTGTGGGATTGAAGGCAGCGATGGGATAGATCAGCGATCACATTATTGCACTGAAAATAGTTGTATGATTGCAGAGGTCGTGTGTGATGGTTAAAAGCATTAAGGGGCTATCTAGCTCCTTAGGGCTATTTGATTTGGATGTAATAACTTTAAACTTTGGCTGACTTGGGCTGACCTGAGGCGTCCATATTTGTTTGCTTTTTCAGCCATTTAACATTTTATTGAGTGCCAAGTTAAACATGTGAGTAACTGTACATGCAACATCTGGTGTACGCCCTAGTATCCCGGCTACGATTCCAACCTGGGTCCTTTGCTGCATGTCATCCTCTCTCTCCCCTGATTTCCTATCTCTCTCTCCAGCTGTCACTGTTTAATAAAAAGAAAACAATTCCCATAATATATCTTAAAATAAATGTAGTTCAATTACACCCTGGATGTATACAGAAACAGAAATGACTGGATAAAAGTATTGACAGAAACCCATGAGTCAAAGCGAAAGCTCTCTCACACAACCACACCCATACGGATGCGGGTGTGGTTGATTAAAACTGTGTTCACACTGAACTTGGGTGGACCAATGCTAACAATTACATGAGTGTACTGAACGGCCAAATAAAGACAGCGAAGGTGTAATTTGTCCCGCCCCAACAGATGCAAGACGATTATCGGGAGAGTGAGGGAGATCAATCAAACAATGTCTGTCCACACCCACACAGCCCCGACAAACGTCTTACCTCGCGTCTTATGTTGGTTAAAAGATGTTTTTATCAAGTGCGAGTTAGCAAAGATTAGACTCCTGATGAGAAATATATTAGATAAGTTGAAAAGAAGCTTGGAAAGTTGTAAGGACTATAATTAAAGTCCCACCCCACCTTAAACGGTGCCTGCGTTCCTCTAGTTTCTATTCCACCGTGTATTTGTTTCGCATAAACAGTTTATTTCACTCAATTTTCCTTGTGAGCTGCTTTGCAAATTAATGACTCTCAACCAACCCTTGAGAGGATAATATCTTCCTGTTTGGTGGATGTATTATTTATTGCGTCTGTGTTAGCGTCAGGGTTAAACTGTATGGTATGCGTCTGAGCTGTAGGCACTAAAAATAGAGCCAGTCCCAGAACTCCTACTTGAGTGACAGGATTCCTTTTGCTGGCACGCAAAGATGACCCATTTCCTCTTTTCCTCAAAAGTTAAGCACCACTTACTGTATGGTATTATTTAAATTCACAACTGTATTTAACTACAATATATTCTGCCAGACCAGTTTTTTAGTGTTATGTAGTTTATTCTGCAGTTTTCTTAAGGAAAAGTTTGACTTGGCCAACGGTATGGAGAAAATGCAACAATCAGCTACCGTTGGATGTAATCATTAGATGCTGTAAATCCCCCCCAAACCCTTTTTGTCCCTTTTTCTTTGCCTTTTCACACTGGAACAATGAGCATCTGTTTCCATTTTTTCCTGTGTTTCAGACTCTATGTGGAAGAGGGTAAACTCGCTGCACAACAGCACAGTAACAACACTTTAAACTGCGCTCAAAGATAAACATTCACCATTGGGAACTAAATTAAAACAAATGTTCCCAAGTGCTTTACCAAATGCTTTCGAATGCTCAAGTATAGATTGAGATGCTTTTTTTTCAGATAAGCTTGTTTTCGGGCTGAGACATACTGATATTTTTGGAGCAAATCACACAGTTGGAAAGCAGCGACTGTGGTACATTACATTTATTTGTTCGGCGCTTTTCCCATATAAGAGCATTTTTACAGACGACCCAAGGACAGAGGAGAGGCAAGGTTCTGTGAGCCAAAAAGATCTAGAGAGAAGACAAGCTTGGATCCATGTTGCTTGTCAGATTGTATCTATTGTAGAGAGCTGAATTCACTTTCTATGCTTGATGTAACTTCTGTCAGCGGAGTCTGCAGTCGACACAAGTCTCATGGGGCGAAAAAAAAATGGAGGACTACATAACTTCCCAAAGGGAGAGTAATACTGTATGGATCTGAAATTCAAAGCCACCTCCAAAGTAACGTTAAAGGCCCAAATTAATAATTGTGTATGCTATTTGTACTATGACTGACAGTATTTGGCTGTTTTTTTAGCTTCTTTGCAAGAGAAACATTTGAGTGAGTGACATCTTATTCAAGAACTAAACATGTCACTATTTGCACGTCTGCTACTAGCCCCTGAGGTCTTTTAGGCATACAGCAAGTTTGACCAGTTCTTCATGAATTTAAAGTTAGCCTTGTTGTAATGTAAGTACTATATTGCTCCCCCCTAAGGTCTAACGCTTGCTAACAGTAACTCAGGTTAAAGAGGTACTGTGAAGCATAGTAAACATCCCTGATCTGAATTTTTAATTACTTTTCAGGATCGGAATCACTTTCATTGGCCAGGTGTGTGCACACACGAGGAATATGACTCCAGTTTATGATCACATTATGCAAAATTAACTTTTGAAACGAGCTAGTAGGTTACTAACAGCTGATCAAAGACATAAACACAGTCTGAGTAATGAATTTGCAAAGAGCTGGTGCAAGCCAATGCTTCTGGTCCCCATTGAACTAAGTTATTGAAGTTATTGTCTTATCATGAATGTGGTAGAGTTCACTCGGTGGTTGAGGCTTATAGTCGAGCCTGTTCCATCGTGAGAGCCGCCATTATATGACCATCAGAATCATGATAATTCCCACCCTTTTTCATGCCCTGTGATTACAAAACTATAGAAAAGCTACTCTACACAATAAGCTGGGAAATGGATGCCACAAATAATTAGCTTCCTCTCAATACAGAAAGAACAGAGAGTGTTTCTGTCTGAGTGAAACAAGAGCATTTATCAAATCCCATAGAAAATCCTCAGAAAACACTGCCCAAATCCTTTCTTTCTTCAATACATGGCTTTTTGCTTTAAGGTCTGAGATCGCCTTTGAATTTGTGGCTTTTGATCTTAATGAGTAAAACCACCTAATAATGACTCAAGACATATTTACCACAGCATTCCCAGCTCCCCTCTTATTTACCGCATGAATGTTTGTTGAAACACCCCACATTATTGCATGAGGTTTTGGCCCATAATGTGAACGGCACATTTGAAAGCTGGGAACACACACAACGCATGAGAGGACAAAATCAAAGGCAACGTGTAGAGGTGAAGTGACTTGAATGTCTGAAAATGTCTCTCTCTGTGGGGTCTCTGCGGCTGCAAAATACCACAAAAACCCTACCACAAAAAAAATGTAATTATCACTCCTATAATCCAATGTAACATCTGAAGTTTGGAGTCACAAGAAGTGGAGTTGACTTTGTATTTTATTTTTCAGGCATGTGGGTTGTTGTTTCTGCAGCTAATTTTAAGTAAAAAAAAAATCAGTAACAGGAATTTCTATTCAATAGTTACACTGTTGCAGTGTGTTAACAACAAAATTAACAATTTAACAACAAATAAAAATGTATTCACTTGAGTACAAAACATAACCACAATGTTTTCCCATGAAAGTTGTTGTGTTGCTGAAGAAGGTGAGCCAGTACGGTGTTTGTTTCTGTCTTAAATGGAGCTATAATGCAGAGAAAAGCAGTAACAATTATGAGCAATTACAGGTGATGTAATGTGTGTTTAGCCTCCACAGTGTTAGTTAACACAAATTGAGTAAGCAAAAAGCCACGGTCAAATGTGGAAGCGAAACTATGGCGGAAAGGTGGGGAAGCATGTGCGCGTGTTTGGTGCTGCTGTAATTTTAACGTGGCCCAAAGTGGAGATTCGTAAAGACGTATAATTTACAGCATGGAGTCTGTTCTTATGATAAAGTCTGATCTCCCTCTGTGAAATTTATTTACACTCTTCGGACGAGTCAGCAGAAAAACTTTGAGCTCTTTTGTGCCATTATTTAGGGTTTTGATTGCATGCTGAACGCGGGCAAGAATGACAGGCTGCAGCGAAAAAGCAAACCAAAGCATTTTTTGACAACTTCATCAGTCCTCCTCCCAAAAAAAAAAAGAAGAAGAAGAAGAAAAAACAGAGACATGGGCCGGCTGTGTGTATTTACATATATACTGCATTGACCACAATGAATAAAACACCAGCGAGCTCAGCTCTCCTGGGTCAGTTCAAATGAAATAGAGAGTTTACACTTTCACTAGTAGCCCATACATAAACATTGTTTCTCTAAATAAGAATATGTGCCAGTGGATCAGCATCATTACATCTGCTTTCTTTTACTCCACTATTCTTTATTATGTAAAACTACGCCTCAGAAAACATGCAAGCTCTGCACTAATCCTCTCACTTTCCACCTGGTGAATTTGACCCAAATTCACATTTCCCCTGTGCGGCCAGGGGACTGTTTTTATTGAAGCCACGTGTAACAGAGACCACTGACCTGGCTATGTACTTTGGCTCATGAGAGGAAGAGATATTTAGGACATTAATGGTTCCAAACTTGGCGATCAAGTGTTTGTTCTTAAGACAGACTTTTCTCAGGCAAATATGTCCTCTGTCTGTATTTGCACCGCCGAGGTAGCTCTTTTATTACAATGCTGAAAAGTAAGCATCTAAAAATAGGAGTAGTGTTGGAGAAGAATGAAAGCTCCTACTAACAGTATAATATCATGTTCAAAAGAAAGCTGCATGGGGCTGAACTTTAGAAACCTGAGGAAAATGTTACCATAAAACCTGCTTCCAGCTGGGCAGATCATTTTCTTTCCAGTCCATCGATTGTTGAGAAATGACAACACAAACTTCACATGATATTTTCAGGAAAAATGACAGAGCTCAGACAGCACATTAAAAATTGCATGTTGCCTGAAAGGAAAGGTGGCTTTGCAGAGACACTGCAGCTCACAATGAGGACACAGCTGGCAGTACAGCACAGGTAAAAACTACACATCTCATGAAACATTAGTGTGCCTGTGTTGCTTTGGCTTATCATGGGTGTAATGGTTTCTAATGATAGCCTCAGCGTGGTGACAGAATAAATCAGAACATTATGAAATGCATTTATTTCCGTTTTTTTTTCTTTCTTTTTTTTACAAGATGCAAAATATGTAGCCTGCAGCTGCCATATCCAAAGCAGTCAACAAATCATGACTAAATAATTGGGGATTTGCCGTGCACAAACATGCGGTTGTCCAGTTTGTCATTAAGATTATATCATATTTGTTCGCAAATGGCAATTTAATGCTAATGTTTTGCAGCTTACAGTAAAATCCTAATGGACTTTCAGCTTTGAAGTGTAATTTCATCGACAAAGCCGAATCATTCCCAGTCAACTCCGTTATAGTTTCATGTTTTTGGGGGTGCCAAGTCAGTTACAATCCTGGTCTCCATTTACGACCGTAAAATCAGGATTCAATTTGCCCCCTCTCCCTTTGTAACCAACGGAGGGGACGTGGTGTGCTTTAAAAATGAAGACAGGGCTAATGCAACAAAAATTCCTATTTGCATCATGGGTCATTTCTTCAGTTAAAGGCAAGCATCTGTGTGCAACTGTGACTACACACTGCGCATAAATATATGCATAATGATACTCTATAACCAAAAACACAATGACCTGTGAAGATGAACTGTTGTCTGAAAAATCCATACAATATTCCTACAAGGACTTGCACTTTGTCTGCTGGACAAGATATTGACTATAGTATTTTTAGCTCCTATTGCAATAATAATATTCATTCAGCGATCCAAAGGGACATTATGTAGCTTTTTTCAATATGACGCAGGCTGTTTAAATATATATTCACATGCACATACTGTAACCTCATGCAAACAACTTGACTTTGGAGCGTATGTGCTGTATTTCTAAATTGACATTGACTTCCACTGAATTACAGACCATATGGCTTTTAATGTTTCATCCCATCTTCTACAAATGGTGTACACTTTGTAAACCAAGTTACTGCATTTGAGGAACTTGACTGTATTCATTCAACCTTTCATGGAAGCCACTGATTTCCATTCATTTCCATACAGTGGTAAATCACTTTAACGGCAGATCAATGCGTCAAACACATGCACAAAAATTGGCAATAATTAACACATTGACTTTTTGTTTTGTTAATAGATTACAGCTCAAACAAGGTTCAAGGGTTTGTTAATTGATTTTCATACTGTCTAGAAATGAATGGAAACCAGCGGCTGCTTAAAGCATTAGGAAAGTCACAATCATGCATTGAAAAACTTTGCTTTCAGGAAATAAAACTTGGTCTGTCCATTTACATTTCCCTGTATGAAACAAGTAGTCATACATTTACATAACTATACAGAATAATGGGTGTATATGTGTGGAATGAATTAAAGATTTCACCTATGAAGTGAAAAATGCAGCTAAAATTTGATGCCAAAAATGCAAATTGGTAACACTTTCTTCATATATGAACAGCTGCAAGCGTCCAAAAGGCTCAGTCTTTTTAATTTACATTTTCATTTTGTAAGGGATTGTAAATTAATTAAATCATTCAAATATATCCTCCAGATTTCCTTAAAGCATTTTAACATCTCGCCGTCTAAATCCTGCCTCGGATGCTTCTCCGCGTTGACAAGAATAAAAATTCAGTTGAAATCTCTTGCATTGAATGTTTGTATGGATACCGAACGTTTGCACTTAATGTACATCGACATAGCACATCAGCTAAACCAACATCCTCGTGTGCTGGTAGTTTATATGAATATGACCCGTTTGTTTCTTTTATTAGGATTGAAGGTTAAGTGACATTTTCCTTCGGCAAGTATGAATTTTTAATAGACATTAACAGTGTAAAGGGTACATACTGGGTTGCTCACTCATAACTCATCCTGCCGTTTATTGATTCTTTCCATAGTGTACATTTCTGTACATATTACACTTAAACAAGTAACATACTGTAACTGCATACAGTCATTCTGCACATTTAATTATTGTTCATTTTGTAGCCGTCCCTTAATAAATCTACCAATTTGTGATTAAGTGATAAGATGTCAGAAAATAATAAAAAGAAATGCCCATTAACTACTATATATATATATATATATATAAATATGTATATCTATATAGTTATATATGAACAATAATAAGACAGAATAAGGATTTGACGATGGTGCAGAGTGCAAAGTTGCACAACCAAAAGTCCAAAACTCCGACAAGATTTTTAATGTCACTATCTGATTACATAGCTTATTAAGCTTACTGTGTGCAGATATGGCTACACATCTTGGAACAGAGTTGAATGTATAGAATAGCTACCATAAAAGTTAATAAACGATGATTTTATGGTGTCAGGATCCTTTTACAAAGTCCTTTCTCATCACCTGTTCCTCAGGTCTTTGGACTCGCCCCAATTAAAACACGTCAGCCTCATTATTTGGTGTTTTTATTATAAAATACTAATTACCCAGGTGTAAACTACTGCCCACAACACTGAAATTCCAGCAGGATAAAAATGAGTGCGCTATTTATGTGAGCTGCTCTCAGTAATATGTTTTTGGTAATGAATGGCCTTGCACTTTTTTGCACTCTTCTCCTGATTAAACAGGAGGGAATCCTGATTAAAATACTCTTCTCTGGTGTTTTGTGAGTCTAAAAGCTTTGAGGGGGGGAAAACCCCGAGCAGAAGTTGTTTGTGCTTTGTGCGCAAAATCTACGCACACAGGAGATGCGGGCTTATAATGCGGGGCTGTCACAATTAGCATTAGGATCCAGTCCACGTCCTGGCAGGAGTCCGCTCCAGGATTTGTGTGCTGCTCTCCACAGCCAGCTGCTGCAGAGCAGGGGACCGGTGCGCCGTTTCTCCTCGCCTTGTTTGCCTCCAGTCCGGCTGTAGCTCCGACTGTCTGCACGGCGTGCGGATGAGGCGCAGAGGGAACGACCGGGAGCGCACCGAAAACCAAGACTAAAAGAAGTCATATCATTCCTCTTCCGGCTGTATCTGTGAAGCAGGCCGCTGGAGACTTTTCAGACAGACTTAACTGTGTCGAAGACGTGCTCGGGAGTTTCATTTTGTAGCGAGATCGGGGCGCATCTCGTCTCCTTGAAGTGATCCTTTTTTTTATGCAGTCTAAACGCTACAGCGCTGCCGTCGGAAGGAGCCTGGCTGCACGCACCAGAGTAGGAGGAAGAGGAGGAGGAGGAGGAGAAAAGGGGGCGAAGTAACGATCATTACTTTTGAACAGACCCCCACCTCTCTCTCTCTCTCCCTACCTCGCCATGGAGCTATTCGTCCGGTCCCGGACGTATTGGCGTGAACAGATACCTGCCGCTGGAAAGCCCACCATCTGTCCACTGTGAGGGAGAAAAGTGGAGCATGCAGCCGAGCCCCAGCCGTCTTTGTGCGACCCGCTGCTTAGTTTCTGGGGGCCTCTTCTGAAAAAAAAACAAAAAAAAAACGGAGAGGAGAAGAGGAGCAGAGGAGGAAGGAGGAGGAAGAGGGAAGAAGGAGGGGGTGCTCCTGGTGTTGATCTGAAATTCACACTCCATGCCGGGATCCATATTTTGGCACGGCGTACCCCGCTGTAAGTAGCCTTTTAAAAAGCGGATGTTTTGAGTCTTTCCAGTCAGATGCTGGGTTATGCCTCTCTGAATCAATACCGTTTATTTACACTCGCAGTGATGTGATGAGGCAAATGTCAGAAAAACGGGCCCACGGGCTCCTCTGGCAGTTTAAAACTGTTGTGATGTGATCAATACATACATAGCCCGTAGTGTATGATTTCATTTTCTGGAGTCTGGAGCCTCCACTTTTTTTTTTAATTTATATGAAGTTGTGTGGCTTTTTGGGTCATCCCAATGTGGATTTCAGTGTATACGCATTCATAATGCTTCATAAAATGTTTATATTCAAGGTGCTTTCAGGTGTTAGAGGCTTTAGTTTGTGTTTAAGATGGACACCGGGACAAAGAAAGTCGTGGACGTGAATGAAAAAGCCTGTAAAACACAAACAAACAGCAGTTGATTTATATTCAGTGATGATATTCAGTGTGATAACATGATGGGAAAAAAAAAACGAGCTCACACAAACATCTCCACCCAGTGCAGGACACCGGGAGCTAAGTAGTTGGATGTCAGTTACTGTCTCCATTTACTTCTCCATTTTGCGGCTATAAAATAAGATCATTTCACAGGGCATGTATAATTCACAGACCCGAGCCAGCCATGTGTGATGATGGGACACACACACACACACACACACATAGACAGAGTTTTTACAGGCTTAAGGGAACCACATCTAATTCTCACATGAAGCTTTTAGGGGCCGCATAGACTTTCAGCAAAGGCAAAACCCGGGAGAAGCACAATGGAGCGAAGTATCAAGGTTAAATAAGACTTCTACATGATCCATACTGTCGATGCCAAATCAGCACAGTGGTGCAACATTATATAAGCCATATACTGACAAGTTAGAGAACTGAGAGCCTCACCGTCATATACTTATATAACGGCTTTCAGGCAGGGAAGTAGAGGTGATGACTTCTTCAAATACTGTTTTTTGTTTTTACATATATAAAAGTGAACCGAAGCAGGAGGTCGTTCAAGTTTTCAACTAAGCAAACTGAGGTATTATATAAGCTGCGTGCACAGCCGCACAAATCAGAGCTTGTTTTTGACCGTGGCGGAGAAGTTTTTCTGTTGTCCCAGCCATTTTTGGACGACTAGATGAAAAAGAAAAAGAAAGAAGACATGATGCTGACATGCCCATCAGTGATTTGTGAAGATGAAATGGTGATTTTTGTTACCGTGCCAGTGGGGTCACAACGGGATGTTCGACCGGTGAATGATGCAGCTCAGGCTGAGTTTATTTCTCGAGACAAACGCTAGGACAGTGGATTGTAGGAATTCAAAGAGGGAGAGAGAGAGAGAGGCGGTTTGGGGACAAATGTTCTGTTGCCTCTTTCTCCACCCCTCCTCCTCCTCCTCCTCCTCCTTTTCCTCCTCTTCTTCTTCCTCCTCCTCATTCTCCCCTCTACCCTCTCTCTTTCTCTCCTACCTTCACTCCATCTCTCACCCGCCCCAGACGTGCCGGTTTGGTCCATTTGTCTGTGTTGTCTTGGGAGGAAGTGCCATCTCATCTCACATTGCGCAAATGGTTTCAATGCATGCTAGTGTGAATTCTAGCGGGTTTTTGTAACTGCCAATTTCCATATCAAAGTGTCTGCATTTCAATAGGGAGAACTTGAGCTACCAGCCCCCTTCCTCTAAGCAGTTTTGTTCTGATAGAGTGCTGCTGCTGCTGCTGCTGCTGCTGTTGCTGGTGGTGGTGGTGGTGGAGGAGTCTACTGACAAGGCTTTCTGGACGATGCAGTTGGTTGTGTGTGTGTGTGTGTGTGTGAGAAACAAGTGTTAGTGTTGGAAACAGATTTACTGTGTGGATTGGGGAGAATTTGTTGGCCATAATCTTGCACCAAAAAGCCATGTATTTAGTGGAAAATCTTGGACGCCATTCAGAGACGCGGTCATGTTAAAAAGATTTTTTCGTCTGTTGAAATATCTCCCCACCCCCCCCAGTATTTCTCCACACAGGCATAAAACATCAACAAATGTCTGTCTTTTATTTTCAAGGAGAAAAAGACAGAATCCATGACGAGAGAGAGAGAGGCAGAAATAAGTTGATGAAAATCAGTTTGCATGTTTCGACTGGTATTTTGTCCACAGCCGTGCACGCTGAAAATACTCGAAAATGAATCGGCTTTCGAGTGCTTTCTCGTGAAGCAAACGGTTTAATTCAACAGTCAGTGAGGGCTGATGTAAAGACGCAGAGCATTCAAGCTTTGTGAGACGCTCTACCTAGCGGTGGCTGATTGTTTTTCTGTCGCAGAGATAATATTTATTTCCCATTCTGTGCAGCTGTTGTTTGTCAGTGAAAGAATGCAGCGAGACACTGTTTATTTTGAAAGATTTCTTCTTCTTCTTCTTCTTCTTTTTTTTTCTCCTCTCTACCCTCCTTTGTCTTGTGATACATAGCCTAATGTTCTCTTCAATTTTCGGTAAGTTTAAGAGAAAATAAACAGTCATTGTGACTGAGCACAAAGAGAGACCCCAAAAAAAGTGCTTTCTTTCCTTTGTGCAATCCTTTACTTTAGAGGCAGGATCAGTATAGGTTAATAGTGAAAGAAAGTGCAGCATGTGAGATGGTATTACACATAAGACAGGGAATGTAAATGCCATTGGGAGCACAGTAGGGGTCGGTGGCCCCCTTCATGGTCATCTTGCTCCTGGGTAATAACGTGAGCCAACTGCTCCCCAAACCTGCAGGAGAAGAGAGCTCGCTCCCTCCTCTCCTCCCTTTGTTCGGACAAAATAATCCAAAAAAAAGAAGAACCGAGAGAAGAAGACAAGAGTTTTGAACCCAGAGAGGAGGAATGTGGGGTTGGGGGAGAGGGGAAAAAAAAAAAGGAGGACTTCACCTGCCATCTTCACTCATGGCGGGTGGGTTTGACAGCTGTCTTGTTCAATTCCTCTGACACGCTCGCTGTGAAAAGTTGGACAAACAAATGGACAGAGAGTGGGGAAAGAGGGAGTGATGAATAATAGGAGATGAGACAGTTTTGATTGTATTGAATCGCATTGGAGGGAGACTCTTTACATCAGTTACGTATAATCAATTTGTTATGTTCGGCGCATTTTCTGCTGAAAGCTGGGCTTCTTTTTTTATCCCGTTGACTCCACCTCGGTCCACATCTCCTCCTGTTAGTGATTTCCTATGTTTTCCAACAATGACTTGTGACAAAAGCCCAGAAAACAGGTCCTCTCTGCATTGTGTGCATGTGTAGGAGGATAGGCCAGGAGTGATAACAATAGCAAGTGTAGTAAGTTTGTTGACTTAAGGAAAGGGAAAAAAAAAAAAAAAAACACGAAAGAGTGGAGTGGGAGCCATGCTGCGGTGTGCTGAGCCGAGCCCCGGTTGTTCGAATTATTAAAAAGCTGCCGAGGAAGAGGAGAGGTACATGCATTCTGCTCTGTTGAGGCTGCTATCGGTGGAGAAATTGGCATCGCTGCTCCATCTGCGATGGATTTCTTCCTGGGTGAGTGTTGCTGCAAAATGGTGTAGAGTTTAGAAAGTGGTGTCTGATTCTGAGGGGCTCACACACCTAACCTGACATTTACCGGTGATGCTGTGAAGAGCCCCCCACCCGCCGGTCCCCCTGAACAAAAATATTTTTTTGGAAGCTCCTGTCCTGTTGTTCACTTTTGGCCATGTTTGCCAGAGGAGGAGGAAGAGGAAAACAAAGCAGAGGAGCAGGTTTAATGCTATAAAATAAGAAAAGAAAAGCAAAGGGCATTTTGTTTATTTAACAAAGTGCTCTGGGGTGAGTTTCTCATTTAACTACAAATGCCCCACCATAGCCATTTTGTGGCTCGCCTCAAAAATAAAGAGACAGATGACTGGAACGAATGATCGTGCGTCAGGGTAGTTAACCCGATGGATGGATATATGGTCTCGCTCCTTTTCACAGAGAAAATACATCAGGGGGAGGAAAAATCTCTCCCATACCACCACCTCCTGTGTTTAAAATGACAGTTAACTTTCCCCCACTGGTTTAAAATGGATGTTTAATGATCAACAGAGGCTTGGAGCTTAGGTCTAGCAGTCACGCTGGCTCTATATGCACTCATCGCCGAGCCCTCTGCTAAGAAATCTACCCCCTCGGTGTTGTTAAAGGACGCTCCGCTCAGAAGGAGGCTGGTTCGTGAGTGATGGATCATCAGAGGTCTCTTTGGAGGTGTGTGTTAACCCTTTAGTGCGCGCACATCTCGCCCAGTTGGGGAGCCGCTGGCGGCGTGTGATGGATGTGTCTCGGGTCTTTAGGCCCCATATATCAGAAGATTAGCACTGACCTGTGAGTCGTCTGGGCCGCCCTCGGAGCTTCTTCTCCAACACTGGTTGGCATTAGCATATGAGGACACTGCTCTGTCTCAGGGGGATACAAAGATAGTGTTCTTTATTTGGTTCTGTCGTAGTATGGGTCACAGGAAGTGTGCAGATTAAAGGCTGAAGGCTTTGTGTTGGCATTAGGTGCATCTGACAGGTCATCTGTCTTCAACTGAGGAAATGCGTCTCTCTCGCTCAAATTCCTAAATAGTATCATATAATTATCCTAGAAATTGAGGTTCAGGCCATGCTTCACTGCAGACAAATCTCTCCCTGTCCTCCTTCATGGTATTCATGAATCATATAAAAATGTAAATTGCCCGGCTGATGCGGCGTAACGTTGTTATTTCTCGTTTTGCATCGAACAGAAAGCGATTGTAGCAGGTAAAACACCCCAAACCGATGTTTTATTTTCCAATAAGTAATCTGCAGGTGTGAAAGACGGCTTGAATTCTACTTTCAGGTAAAGAGCAGAGATACATTTGCTCCGTGGGAAACCAGTTATTCCGTGTGTCGAGAGGCTAAATTCAGTGCTTTTTCTTTGAAAGTTTTACAGCAGATTATCCAAGATAATGATAAAAATCCTTCCGCGATTGGCTCTCTCGTGCGGTGCATATTCTGTCCGGCACTTACACATCGCCTCCCACCGTACCGCTGCCATTTGTTGTTTTTCTATAGAAAGAAAGCTTTTAATGCAAATTTTTTGAGAGAGCTGTTTTAGTGTCGAAAAAGAGGCACCTTTAGTCTGCCACTTTTTTTCGTCTGCCATGTCTAATGGCTATTTGATGCCTACTTGGTGTCACTTGGCGTCTTGTGATGAAGCCAATGTGTTTTCAAGGTGAAGAGATATTGTCAAAGCCCTTGAATGTTCCCTGCGCTTTGATTGGCAGGCGTTGTCACAGAAGATGAGAAGCGGTGGGAGTCGCACAGCAAAGAGAATCTATTACCTAGGACGGCAATGCATGCTTTCACAATGTGTCAGTGCAGTCAGCCATCTTGCTCTCGCTCTGTGTCTGTGGAATAGTCCCTCCTCTGCGCAACGGGGGAACAGACATCAAGTTTAATTTTGGTGGCTGCCATAAGTAACGTTATTGATGACTTTCTTGGGTTTCACACCAGGATGAATTATCATGTAAAGCCAGAGATATTTAAGCCTTCATCAGCAGTGGCGTGTAATCCGTCCTCTTCTTCTTCTTCTTTTTTTTTTTTTATAATTTCTGGCAGTCAACATTTAAAAAAGTATTGCACAAAAAAAAAAAATGCAATATAAAACTCAAAATTCAGCTGAGCCCTTTCTTGCAGAGTTGGACTGATTTCCTCCATTTCAAAATCCTCCTTAAAACACAGAGAGAGGGAGGGAGAGAGAGAGAGAGAGGGAGGGAGAGAGACTGCCGGCTCTGTGAGATGCAGCGGGAGAAGGAACCTTGTTGTTGATCAGCCAAGCAAATCAGATCTTGATATTTGAAGAGTGGAGTTGTGATTGCTAATCACTCCGCTGCTGAGTTTTAATTAGGAGACTCATAAGCATTATGTCATCCCTCAGCAGAGCATAGTCAAGCATCAGATGAACTTAAGAGAACAAATAATTAGTTTTCTTATTAGCTATGGCTACAAAACAAGCACAGGGTCCCTTTTTTTTGTACTATAGATTAATGAATATTTTGTTTTATGTACTCGCGCTTTGATTCAAATGTAACAGCATTAATTGTGTTTCATGTGAGTGTGTGTTACAGTCGGGCTTGTTGCACATTATCTCGAATCATATCTTGACCTTATTAAAGGATGGGGGGAAAAAACAGGCATGGGCACTTCTTGCATGTGCTTAACGGCAGAGAAAGCCTGAATCTAATCTTCAACTATTTTCTAGGAGGTGGTGCAATAATTTGGACTGAGCTTATTTTCAATGGGTAGAGTTCTGTGCTGTGCTCCTAAGACCTTTGTTAGGACATTTTAATTACAGCAGAGCTGGATGTAATTGATCTAGGCTTAGAGGGATTTCACTGTCAATGAGAATGAGCCTGGGCGTTAATACAGCCGAGCAAATGCTTCCACCTTTGTGCTGCGCACGCACGCACGCACGCACGCGCACGCATACATACACACAAGGGCCGGTGGAGGCGATGAGAAGAGATGGGTCTTCTCGTTGACTTTGCCTTAATTTGGCGAGGCGTCTGTCTTTCATGCGTAATGGTTAAATCAGTCTCACAAGGCCGTCTGACACGGCCGGCCCCAGACGAGTCTTCCTCCCGCATTTACTTTAAGTTGCATTGTTGCCACCTGGAGTGTCCTCTTACGGAGCACTTTCCTCATAGTTCCGTGTTGTCACCCACAATCTTTAATTTTTTATAAGGCTGTTAGATAATGCTTCCCGATGAGGGTGAATTATTGATGGTCTTGTTCGTATGAGTGGGACAGGGCAGGCTTTTAACTCTCTGAGCTGCTGGGTCTCTTATCCTGTAACTAAGGGACACGGCACAAACACCCAAAGGAATGATGTACTGGAGGAGAGAAAAGAAAAACGGAGGCAGGGGGCTGAAAATAAAATAAAAGAAGCATGCATCCTTTACACTACTGTTGGGCTAAGCCACAGCACAGGGGAAACTTGGCAGTAGAGAAAAAGCATTACATCCATAGAAGCCCTTTCTCTGTTTTTGAAGCATTGAGGTGCAGTGTGGTGGCTGTGTGTGGTGGCTTGTTGTGTGTATTTGTTGATTTATATGGAAGAACACGCAGCCCTCTGGCTCTGGTATTTTAATTTATGGAGACAAATGTTTCAAGTTAAGGGCTTTTGTGATTTTTTTTTTAGTTCAATAGAGCCGAAACGTTAATTATTCGAAAAGTTCATGAATCGGAAATCATTTTGATAATTGACAGACATTTCAAACCATATATTCTCTGACTCCTGGATGGATTTTCTGCTTTTCTTGGTTTTACGTCATTGCAAGCTGAATATCTTTGACTTTTGGACTGTTTCTCAGACAAATCGAGCAATAAGAACATTTCACATGGGCTCTGTTTTGTTGTTTTAAAGATAAATGGTTGATAAATCATAAAAATGAGCAGCAGATTAATGAAGAATTAAAATAATCGTTCTAGTAGAAATGGCTGATGCAAATCGTCAGTTGAAGTTATTTAGTTTTGGAGGAGAACTGACTGTTTTCTAAATGTGAAGCCTTCATATTGTTAAACAGAATTTCTGAGTATTTCTTGGAAAAGGAAACAACACAGCCTAGACACTAATTTTTTTTTTCTTAAACGGTGAAGCAGAGGTTTGAGCTGCTCCTTTGACCCTGAATGACAAACTGTGAAACACGCTGCAAATATAAAATGATTGTCTGATTCCCTGACAGCTGTCCTGATTCTTATAGCACGTACTTTCATCATTGTTCCATTTCATTCTCTCTGCACTCGTATGGCCCTCCTGTTTGCATTACAATGGAGCGGGCAGAGCAAACTCATGGAAGTACTGGTAAAGCGCATAATTTGGCATGCTGAAATTCAGCTGTATTGTCCTTTAAGTTCCATTTTAGCTTATTTTTTTTAAACATTTATTCAGATCGTTTGCAGACTTTGAGTCAAAAATTGTTATTTGGCTCTGCAAACTCTGCAGAAATCTGTCTTTTGTGAAAATCTCACAAATTTGGTGCATTTAAGAGGCGATCCAACATGAAGTCTGGCCAATGTTGGAGTCCAAGATTGGACCCAATTTTCTGGAAACTTATCCAGTTGTTTGGAGGCTATGCTGTGTAATTATGTTGCATTTTTGCCCATTCTGACTTGTTAACGCTCCGATTGTGAAGAGTCCTTAAGAAAAATATGTTTTCAGCTGTTTTTGAACAGCAGGCATCAGTCTAACTGCTATGGAGGGAGAGACACAAGCCCACCGGTAAACCTGCAGTGGTCCATCTTTCAAAAAAAAAAAAAGAAAATTAAGTGGTTTACAGCTGAATCAGGAGCAGTAAATCTTAAATAATAACCCTGAGACTGTCACAGCAAAGACAGGAAGAGAACGAGAAAGTAATTATGTACAAAGAAACAAGAAAAACAAGTCCTACCAGTTCCCATTTCCCACTGGAAATGCTGCAGATTGATGCCTGTGTCTTGGTTTCCAAAGGAACAGATAGAGTGGGTGGACAAATTAATAGAAACCAATACTGAGAAAAAAACAACTTTGAATTGAAAACAAGCACGAAACACGTCCAGGCCTACAGCGTGAGTATGCATATTAAGTCCATGGCTCATTTCCAGTTCAATACAGCCAAATGGTAGAGCACGGCAATATGGCTAACAGCTATTAGCTTGATATTTTAGGCCCTGGTGAAATGCTACATCACCACAAAAGGATTTTTTTCTAATTAGAGCAGTAATTCAGAATAATGTGCCTGTAATAAATGCTATTAGATTTGAAGAGGCCACTACTAACATGTTTTGATTCAGGATTATAAAGCATTTTTAATAATGTTTTGACAAACTGAATTAAAATTTAAAGTCAAAATAATCATGTTCTGTGTCCAAGACAGTCCCTCCAGGATCTTTGGAGAGTTTTCTGTGATTATCAACAGCCCAAAATACTTGAACCAGAACACGGAGGACATCTTATGAACGTAATGTGATTTTCCTGCTTTCTCTCAAATATTCATAGAATATTTTTTAATGTTCTCTTATTACCAAATCAGAGAACACACGCTGCCATTAGCTGCCATTACTAACATCAGCACGCCTTATTTTCTCTTTCACGCCATTTCCATTGAAAACTAATTAATTTTCAGCTCTGTGGTGACTTTATCGAGTTAAGTTATTAGTTGTGTCCACTTTAAAAGAGGCTAATCGCCTCTTTTTAGACTGAAATGATGCAATTACCATTTCCAGGCAGAGATTGCCGAAACAGCAGATGTGTCAGTGTATAGTATACAAAAATGATGGCAACATAATGCTGGGTAGTTTAATTTGTTGCTATGAGAACAAAAACTTGAAGCTACATTTACAAAAGATTAAATAAGTACACGTAATGTGAAAAAGGCTGCTAGTAGCATTCGCTCGCTCTCACTACTCTCTTAGGATAATTTGCAGCAGCAGTAGGTGGCAATTTTTTGCTGAAAAAAAACTGCAAAATCCCACTGTAAAGTGTACTGTAAAGTGTACCTGGCACCAAGTGCCATGCAGACAAAGTCAGAAACTAGCTGGTGAACATAGTGGAACATTTAGCAGCTAAAGTAACAGATATTTCCCCGAGCAGTTGGTGGAGACCAAAAACAGAGCTAAAAGCAGGGCTAATATTGGAGTTATGTTTTAATTTCAAAATCAGAGGCAGAAATCTTTGCTGGGTGCGTGAAGAGGAAATGGGGGGGGGGGGGGGGGGTTGCTTTTATTGGACAGTTTGATAGTACGAGGCAGAGAGACATGACAGTGTTCCCATCATGTGGCACGTTCAATCACTTCATTTACACACACACTTGTTTTTGTCTGGTAAATAAAGACACACACACAAAAACTTTGACCGCAGAATCTTGAAATATTTGAAATAACACCCTTTTAACACCACCTCAGTTAAATATTATTGCCTTTACAAAGCATGAAATGATGATGGGAATGCCCTGAAAACACTTCCCTCCAAGGCCAAAATTCAAACTTGCAGTAGGTTACCTGGAGTGAGAAGCAAAAGCAAAAAAAAAGATGATCTTAATGATTTCCTGTACTTTTTCCTGCATTCTGATGGGTTTTCTCGCAGAAAAAAAAATCATAATATGTCGACTGCTGTCGACTGTGGGTCTGTAATAGCATTGGCAGCCATCTCGTGGGACTCATTAGGACCGACGATTACTTCACACATTTGTGTAATGGCCAAGGTATACGAGGCAATTTTACAGTAGCTACAGTAGCTGCACCATGTTTTGCAGTGATTTCATGAATAAAATCCAATTCCTGGTATGGTTTCCTCGGTCACCAGACCTAAACATCATTTAACATCGAGAGAAACCCTGCAGAGCAGAGTGAGGAGTCAATTTCCGGCTTATTCAGCTTGCACATAACCGGAGACTTAAAAAAAAAGAAGAAATAATGTAATTCAGGACTTGTAGATACTGAAATCCTATGTACCTCTTGAAATTAATAGGTTTAGCTCTTCCATAGTGATATTTCTGGCTCCTGACCCTCATTACATACTACCATATGTATTTGTCGTATCTTGTGAGTGAAAAAATGTCTTCTTATCATATATTATTAACACGTGTGTCAAGTGTGTGAAGAGTCTGGCCCGATGTGACACATAATATTGTAATACAGTCAACTGATTTTAACAGAAATTTGATTATTTCATGGCTGCAGTTAGCAATTATTTACATTTTCATCATTTACATGATTAAGCATTTAATCAGCTGGAAAAGAAAATGCAAAATAGACAAAAATGAAGGATTGATGCCTTCAAATGGCTTTTTTTTCTGAACAGCAGACCAAAATAGAAAAATATTTACAGTTTACATTTGACATGAAACAAAAAATAAAAAAAAGTTAAGTTTTATATATAAAAAAAATAGCAGATTAACTGATTCAAAGTTAGCAGTTAATGTTCTGTCAATATATTAAGTTCTAGATTAATTTAACATTATTTTGCATGTTAAGACAGTGTAATACATTAAATTAATCCCAACTTCCTGAAGGTTATAAAGAGTTTAAATTAATTTTTGGTCATTTCAAAGCCAGATGTTTTTATTTGTGAATTGTGGATGCATTTTTATACCAGAACTATCTTCTTAATGATTGTGTTTTATAAAAAATCCAGTATTGTCACCGTGCTTCTGAGTGCATGTTACATCCCTGCATTAAGGCAAATTAATGCATGTCTGTCACTGAAGACACTGAATGAATGGAGACCACACAAACCGCCCTCAGTTAGAATGCAGCCCATGTGCTGACCATCCATAGGTAATGCAAAGCAGACTGGATTTTGGACAAAAATGTGCCTGAAGTCTGACAAAAGTTTAAACTTTACAACGAATCCACCACAGGAAGGCGATGAAACCAGGAGGATGGACGTATCAGCGTATCTGAAGTAAGCCATTGTGGCAAAACATTAAATTGTTTCCAGTCGAAAGGAGCCATATAACTTTAAATAGCTTCTAAACTGGAGACAAAAATGCATTGAGCATGAAGTGTAAAACTGGATGTCAGTAGAGACATAGCAGCTTGTTTGAGTGATGTAAAATGTCTGGTTAACAGTTTATGTTCCTCTGATAAGAATAAAGTCTCACAGACACGGACATAACAGCTGTGTGGCTCAGATACAAGCAGGGGATGGAGATGCTGGCAGATCTGAGTTGTTTATCGTAGGTGTTACATGAGTTCCATCCAGATTTCATTTCCAGTACTTTACTAAAAGCTGTTTCTGTTTGATTTACACACTCAGATCTCTTAGACGAGAGAAGAGATGCCATGTGACTTTTTTTTTTTTCCGTCCAGCGTTTTGCCTCTCGGGCTCTGTACGGGCCGTGCCCTCTGAGAGGTGAAGGTTGTACCTGCAGTGTAGGAGTAGGAGGGCCGGTATGACTCCTCTGCACACATACACAGTACAGTCCTTTGTTGGAATGTAACACAAGAATAAAAAAAACAGCAAATTTAGAAAGTTGAAATCAGCCATTGAAAAAAAATCAACGTGAAAAATTAAATTAATAATTGATTGACGTTGCTTCATTTTCTGTCCATCGACTTGTCTCTATCATCGAAAACTAAATGTGATCTTCAGCGGCATGTATTAATAATGCTGTAATTTACATTTTTACATTTTTTTTAAGTATACTATTAATTTGAAAAAGCTAATAATAAGATTGGTGTAAATATAGAAATACAAGAAATAGCATGTCTAAATCGTGCGTCCCCTCCACCACTTTTGAAATTAAATCTACGCCCACACATGCAATTCAAAAATTATTTTTCGGTTACACCGCCAACTACTTGCTTCCCCTGGAGGATTAATAGTGTTTGCTCAATTTGCATATATTTCTTAGTAAAAAAAAAAAAAACTGCTCTACGCTTTTGGCAACAAAATGTCACTTTGTCATCGCACCACTTTGTCGTAAGCCCCATTTGGATGGGATTAGTTTTACGGCGGGGCGGAGGAAATCGAAAATGGAGCATGCCTGTAAATTTCAGTCCCATCTGAATCTTGCCATGTCAGTAACTTGTGCGGATTTTAGCGACTGGCCAAATCTGGGACCTCCCGCGCCCCGGGGAGAAATAACCTCTGATAAAACCTCAGCTAGTCCAATCCGAACGGACAAACCCGAGATGGTCTGCAAACGCTCTGTTGCTTCCTTTTTTAGGCAGGGAAGGACTCTTGCACGCTCGCCTAGCTCTTCCCACTCCAACCGAGATCACCCTGAATGCGCCAAATGCAACATTTCCTTCCCCCCTTTGCTCTTTTGTCATTGTTTAAACAAGCTGCTGTCAGTTTGCGGAAATTATGTTTGATCATCGTGATACATTTTTGGTGGGGTGGCAGCACATGAATGGAGTAACTGTTGCACACATTTCTCCTTGCATGGTGTTCATTAACATCGCAGATGTTGTGTATTAAGCAGCTACTTCACGTACATTTTGATGAAAACTAACCCAGCCTGAACGGGGATATAGCGTGTAAAAAAAATTGAATGTTGTGTCAATGTATTTTCCCCCGAGAAGGTGTGAACATCAACATGCCAGGAACGTGTTCAATGGGTGAATGGATTTGTTGTGTGTTGCATGCGTGCGTGTGTGTTGCTCATGTTTAGGTGAGGGGTGACGCTGCCAGGCCAGTCGTGGTTTTCCGTGCGTTCTAGCGTTGGAGCGAGCTGGAGGTGAGCAGTGTGTGTGTGTGCGTGGGTGTGTTTGTGTGGATAGAGAGCAGGCAGGGGACTGCTAGAATTATGTGTGGAGGAGGTGAGAAGTGAGGCTGTCAGTACATTTATGAAGAGACTGATTGAAAAGAAGAAACCTCTCTTTTCCATGTCAGCGCTGAGCCGCTCTCTGCTCCTCTCCGGTGACCCTACTGCTTAACCAACTGCTCTGAGGTCAGTCTATTCATTTCAGTGCCAACTGGGATTGGCTACCGATCTTGGAGTAACCTGTGGCTGAATATTAATGAATGAAACGGACATTTTTAAGTCTCACACGTTCTCAAATTTGTAATTACGCAACAAATAGGGTGTAAATAAGCCCAAGTAACCTTTACAAAATGTTCTGGAGGAGAATCTAAAAATGAGCGTATTACCATAAAACATTTCTGCAGCTATCTTACCATTAACAAAGTAATATTTATGAAGTGTTTGATATTTTGATAATTATTTAAGTGCGTTTTAAAGTAAAAAAAACACTCCAGCTTCCTAAATGTGAATATTTTCAGGGTGTATTAGTCTTTACAGGTACTAAAAATGAATATTTCTGGCAACTAAATGAGAAATTTGAAGCCCTCGCTTTGTCCCTTTGGAATTTTCTGACATTTTGTAGACTTAGCGAGCAATTAATCGATGAATTGTACAAGTAAATGACATCAGTGTTGCTTTACATGGGTGAACACAGGCAGAGAAGTAATAAGTCTTTTAGGCACGTTTTGATATTTCATTGTGATTTCAGATACAAACCTTGACAGAAACATCCTCTTTGACCATTTTTTTCACAAGTGTCTGCTCCTGTGCAGCTCCCTTTTTGAACACTGCACACCACCCTCTCTTCATTTTGCCTGACACTAACCTGGTTGTTCGGCCCGGGTCTCCTTTGTTCTCTCCACTTTACTAAGCTTCTTTGCTCACCCATCTCTGTTTCACCATGTCCATCTGCCCGCTGGCACTCTATCTTATCTGCTGCCTCAATCATTTGGCCAAGAGCCGCCAAACACACCAACTGTTGTGCTCTCTCAATAAAATAGTGAAGTATTGCACCTTTCCAGGGTTTTTCTGTTTTGGGCTTTTCGAGCTGCGCTGAAGATCGCGTCTTTTCGTTCATGTCTTTTCGTTCGTTCTTCCTTTTTTAATCTTGAGCCATTTACAAAACAAAGACATAAAGGCAGCAGTTTAAGTGCCTCCAATTAGAGTTCTGCACATTAAAATGTTAAGGAAACTCTTCGTGAGCCAGACATAAACAGACGATGTAAGAAGTTCTGTGATCTATCATCATAAAAACACCTGTTGACATATAAATTACTTATAGGCGCTGAGTCAAGCTGTGATTACGTTAGAGTAAGGAACACAAACACAGAGGGAAAAACGTTTGTTTGGGATATTTTGTGGCTCTCGATTTAAAGTTTGTACGTCCAGATTATTTGTTGTGTCCCTCTGAAAACCCATTTATATTCTTGTTTCCATAATAAAAGAGAAAACCAGAAAATTGTCACGTCTGAGAAGCTGGAGCGAGTGAAATCTGGTCGTTTCTTCTTAAAACTAATCGTTCCCGCTCCACTTTCAGACACCAAAAAAAGTTTTGTTTAGGATATCGTGTTGCTCTTAATATGTTTAAATTGTTTGTTTTGCTCAATAAACAATCCAAAACCCAAATATGTTCAGCTTACTCTCGCAAAACGCTATGAAAACTAGTAAATATTTAAATGAGGAGAAGCTGGAACCAGCAACTTTTTGGCATTTTCTTAAAAGGGGACTTAATTTTCCGTTGATCGTCCACCAAGTCGGGCAACAAATCGTCTCGGCTCTGGTCACATTCGAGAAATCTTTATTGTTTCAGCGTGCACTGCTGTAAGCCACAGTTTACAACCTGTTTATCCCAACGCGGCGCAGTATATCTTATCAGCTCTGTGTCGAGAAAACACTCTCCGCAGACTGTGCTCGATGTCGGCCCATCTCCGCGTCTGGCAGTTGATGGCAAGTTCTTTACACCACCAGTGGAGCCAAGGAAATGACATCATGTCCCTGCAGGGGTTGAAAGCGCAGCCCTGACAGGACTGTCATGACAAAAGAGTTCCTTGGGAACATCAGGGTGCACCGAAGACAGGAAAAAAAAAATTGTCTGGAGGCTGTGTTTTCTTAGTTCCTGTAGATTCAGTCTCTCCCACTTCTAGCCCATCAACCATTTTGTGATGTTTGAAATTCCCCTCTCACATGTGTGTCTTTCTTTTTTTTTTTTTTTTGTCCTGAATGTAGGGCATGGGGGCGGGGCAGAAAGTTCTTCAAATTAGTAGTCATTCAAAGAGTGGAAGACGAAATCATTGTGCTGGCAAGACGCAGTTCAACAGAGCCACATCTCTATTTCACTTGTAGGTTTTCAGCTTACACTTGGACTTGCGCATTAGTTTTGTTCCAGTCTTACTTGATATGTATGTATGCGTTCTTTATCTGTCTCTTCTCGGCGTTGACAATTGAAAATAAATTAACATTCCTGGGCTTTATTTTTGTCTTCTCTAAGCCTGTGGAGAAAAACTTGGAGGCGAACCCAGGAGGTCAGGCCGTACTCACAGGCTGTCAATCCTCTGCGGTGACCCTACCGCCCCTCTCTTTCTCCCCCTTCCATTCTTCTCCTCCTCTGCTCTCCCTCTCCCATCCATTTAGTCCTCCCGGCTTAGAAACTCTCAAACTCCCTCCCCTCCTCTCGCTCTCTCTTTCATTGGACGCCTCTCCAGCTTGAGTGAGGCAGACACAAGCTTTGTCAAAGGAGACTCACATTCACCCAGCCGGCTATTGCACACAGCCTTGTGTTTCATGTTAAGACATGTGGGCTGTCTCCTTCTATCCATTTATTTTAATTATGTTTTAATTGCTTGCCGTCCTCTTTTAAATGCTTGCTTATTATTTCTATCAGCCCGATGTGAAAAATTGGCTGTGGACTGTGATTTTCCCCATTATCTTAACTGATGATAGATTTCTCTCCTTGGGTTTCCACCGTGTTTGTATAGGGGGCAAAAGAAAAAACAGATGTTGTGAATGTTTGAATATCATTTTTCAGCTCATTGCTGGAATTCTTTTGTCTCGTTGCCAAAAAAGATATACTGTTAATAGAGAGCGGAAAAACCTGAGGGAATATGTCTTCTTGTAATTTTTTAGGAAGAGGCGCTCAAGGCGCAAGACGGGAATGAATAACTTTTATGTAGTCGGTTCGTCTTCTGGTGTTACAGTGTATGTTTGAGCTCATTAGATTTAGTGTAGGTGGTGACAGTTAGTCATAGCCGTGTACCTTTTTTTAAATATCAGCCTCGGTGGAACATGATGATCATTATGCGCAAATTGTTGGCCGAGAAACAAGTAACCTCAATTCCCAGGCTTCGGGGGGAGGAGGGGGGATTGGTGTAGATAATTCCTCAACACAGTCTCTGAGGGGTTAACGATGCCTCACTTACCTCTTAAAATCATTTTCTGCTTGAGAACATCTTAGGGCCCCCACAACCATCATACCCCCCCCCCCACACCCCCCACCCTCTGTCCCCTGATGTGAAATTATGATACGTCTGTCAGCACTTGTGTAAAGCATCTTAATGTTAATCGCCTAATCCTTTTATCTCAAGTCCGGACCGATTCAGCGCAGAAATCCCGCAGAACAAAACAGCGTTTTTAGGAAGATGAGCATGGCTGTGTCCTCCACCAGCTTAAGAGAGAAAAGGAGACATGTTACTCAGCGGGGCGACGGATGATCAGGAGAAAGAACCCCGGGGGTGGCGAGGGCAAGTCTGTATCCGCGAGGCCTGGCAGGCCCTCGGCCCCTGGTGTCTAGAAGGGGGTTGAGTGGCCCAGCAGGCCCAGCAGGCCAGAAGGGCAGGGGGATGTCCCCCCAACAGTTTCCAATCTCCTCCTGTCAACCATGATTATGGTCGCCCCGTGGCCCCAGGCCTCATATTTGCAGAAGATAAATGGCTAAGGAAGAGGTCACGTGTGTCTCCGGAGAGAGTCAGTGTTCTGCCCAATATTGAACTGGTGGCAGTCTTGTTAGGAGAACCGAGAGTATGAGCAGCCTCAGTAGACTAGTAGTGTGAGACTTCCCGCGCAGGAGAGCGTGTACCCTCCATTTCGCTCTTATCTGATCTTGTTCGGCGCCACTGGCAGATAAACAACTGGAAGACAAATAAAACCACAATTCCTATAAAAACCACCAAAGTTTAACTTATAAATTATAAGTTAGCTGTATGTGTGTTTCCTTGGCTCGGCTCAGGGTGACCTCAGCTGAAAATAAACACTCTCAGCCCGCGTCAGGCTAGGTGCAGATCCAGATTGTTCAGCTATTACCTCCCCCCAGCACCACCCTGCATCCAACCATGCATTGGCCATGTATAGAATGGATCCAATTGTGACTTAAATTATTACTCAGAATGCTAATGTGAAAGCTTCCCATGTTTTGTGGGTTTTCATGTTGCCAAAAATATCCAAGCGCATTAGCGAGGCCCGGGGAGCGATCAGAGCTGACTGCTCTGCTGCTCAAATTTAGGTTCATTATAAAATAATCAGGGTGGTTGACGGGTGGCTCCGGAGGAGCGGCATTCAGAAACATTCACTCTCCTCTGCGTAGCGACGGCTACCAAGTGACCGATCCTGTTTATGATGTTGATACTTGTGAGTGTGTGTGTGTGTGTTAGCGTGTGCATCGGGGAGATGTCGGATGGCGACCGCGCGGGAATAAACTAGATACAGTGTGTTGATGTTTGTGTGTGCGCTCATGTGAGTGCCCTCTCTCCGTGTGTGTCCGTGTCTGCAGGAGTGTGCATGTCCGTGCTTATATGTTTGTGCAGGCATGCATATGTGAGTGCGTGAGTGTGTGTGTGTGGCATTTCACATATGACACAACACACCCCACCTTGGTGTTTGACTTTGGTAAGCAGCTTATCTGTCTGCCGTGTTCGTCTGTCTCAGGCTCTAACCTTTCGCTGCTTTTGCAGACAAAGGCCTGTTTTTTTGCCACCCCCTTGATAAGGAAGGAGACAAAAGTAGCTCACAAAGCAGCCGTGTCTCTAATGGCGTCCTGTGTGAACGTGTTGCTGGAGCGACAAGCTCTCTCCCGCGGGGATCTGGGAGTAAATAGGGAAGGTGGAACAGGGAAGAGTGGGAGAATGAGGCAGTGTAAACATTCGGTTGTAACACGCTGCAGAGTGCTGAATAAGTGCAGAGCGCCCGGCACGCGTTCTGCTTTTGTTTTCATGTCAGTGTCCTCATAAACATTTGAAAACAAAGTTTTAATGTTTCCGCGGCGAAAAAAAACTGCCTTTTGTTTATTCAATCAAACAGCGGTCGGGAATTTCAGATCCATGCTTGACGACACGTCGGAAGAAATTCACACTTCCTTTTTCTTACGACGCAGACGTGTAGAATCCAGATTTAAAAAATTACAACCAAAGCTGTGACGATGCTGTTGATTACCGTCCATTTTCCTCCATTTTTACACTCATTCCTGCTCTCTCTCTCTCTCTCTCTCACTTTTTTTTTCCAGATGAGAAGATGACTGGTGATGCTTCTCCGAGAACTACTGATCGTTGACATCGCTCCAGCTTTCCAGCTCTCCCACCGCAACATACTGTACCACTATTATTAGCCATCAGGCTCCTGGATCGTTTACGTATAACACACAATGGCCTCTGCACTGTGGAGGTGTCCAGTGTTTCGCTGCCTCTTGCTCCTTCTCTTCTGCTTTCACTGCTCAGAAGGTGAGTTACCATGGAGTTATGTGGCACGGAGTAGTGTTAATGTGATTCTGGTCAACCTTTCAAGAAGCCACTTATTATTCAGCTTATGAATGTGTTGAATTTATTAGCCCACATTCCTCGGTGTGTGCTAATAGTTCCTCTTCAGTGGTTTTACCCTTGGAGTTTGAAAAAGGTGTTTTGAACACTTTGTGCTTGCGCTCATTGAATATTCCTGGCAACCCATGGACGTTTCTTCACTTCCAATACTCAAATGGTGTGTCAGAGACCTTCGCCTGAAGGTTCATAGCTGCGCCTATCCTGCACAATGAGCCTCATAACAGATTGAGTGTAGTTAGAGGGACTGGAGGCACAGAGACTAGATGAATTTTTTATTTGCGCCTAAATCAGATCGTTACGTGCAGTCAGTACACCTGCAACCATCAAAAGCAGGGCACTTGATTCAGTGCCAGATTCTGGAACCGGGGAAGAAAAATGTGTCAGTGTTTTTAATTGTCTGCAGTGACATCCCAAGGCTCTTTTTTGGTTCCTTCTCTCACTTTTGATTAGTACATTTGGCAGTAATTACAAGTATTGTCACAAAACACACCCATCTGTTACATGCCCATCAAAACCGCTGATGTTGGTATGTCTGCTTAATGATCATCATTACATTTTTCCCCCCTTTCAGTCCCATTGTACCGGGAAATAAAGTAACCCAAAATCATACGCTTGTGTGCCAAGCATTGATTACAGATAGATGTTGAAGCACATTATTCTAGGGGCTTCCTTTTCAATCTGGATGTTGCCTTTTTTCTCTCTCTCTCTCGCGCTCTCTTGCTGTTGTGTTCTGCGATAGATTTCTATTGCGGTTTTATTTTAGGTCTAGATGCGCTGCACAGTTTGTTAACAAAGACAGATTGCTACGGAGCAGGCTATCCCAGTAGTCTTTCAAGTGGAGATGCATTTTTTTTTAGATTAATTTTAGATAATATGCAAGAGTCTCGCTGAGGCATCTGAGGAATAACTCTCTGATTTGGCCTGGCTCTTAAACTGGAGCTGAATAGTCCCGTTGAATTTCTTAAAGAGGAATACTGCTTTGGTATGCAGAAAGTCCAGGTTTTGGGTTTCACTTGATGTGAGGGCTCTCAGGCCTAAGAATGCATATTTGCCCATCCATCAATAAAGGAATGTGTGTGTGTGTGTGTGTGTGTGGGTCCCGCTCTGAAAACAATATCTGATTCTATCCACATGCCACTCACCTTCAGCCCGTCCAGCCCTGAGGGCCAGCATCCCGGCGCTTATGATCTACATTTCCATCAGAAACCGTGCAACAAAAACTCGACTTGATAATTACCTCCTGTCCCTCACCAGGAGAGACTATAATCAGGTTATCGTTCTTACCCAAAACATTCCTCACGCTTTGAAATGCTCATCGACGTAGCTGAAGAGAAAGTGATTTTTCTCTCTCCTGGTATCGACTTCCCAGGCCAGTATGAAGAATGAACACCAGTCAGGCCCGTGCTCTGACAAACTTTATCAATCTGTGCAAAATCAAACCGATTTAATGCAACTGTAGGGAAACTGTAGCCAAATCGTATGTGATCGAGCATAGATTATTCGGTTAAAGTTATAATCCCTAAAGCGGCTATCATCAATTATTTTCATATTAACAATGTATCAGATGACAATGGGAAAGAGGTCGTTGAAAGTGATGAACCTACGGAGAATTATCGCCTGAATCTGCAGCTGCTCTCGGCTTCACAGAGATTTATAGAGAGTTTTCAGCTCATTGTTTAGCTGTCTGACGTCAATTTTACTGTTTTGGTTCACTCTCGCTGCCCCCATAGTGTTTTAGGCTGCAGCGTTTATTCAGAAAATAGCTCTAAAAAACCCACTGTACACTACCTGCTCAGCAACCACACAGCAGACAGACACAGTTAAAGTCTAGCTGGTGGAACTTAATGGAGCATTTAGCAGCCACGGCAGATCATTTCCTCAGGAGCTGGTAGAGACTAAAAACAGAGCAAAAAGAGTCGCTTTCATCAGGTGGCCAGAAACTCCAAATGAATGATAATGTCGTAACTGCTGGTTATTTAAGTTCTGCGCTTAAAAGGTGGCGATATGTCAGCGCTGCTTCACAACTTTCCCCGAAGTTGTTTTGCAGGTTTAAAATTTCAGCCCCAGGTCGACGTGGCGACAGCAGCAAACACTCTTTGTGAGCAGATACAATGTCAGAAATACAGTTAAATAAAGTGAATAGGTTTCCATCGTGCTACGATCAACTGCAATTTGATTTCATGGTGTGCTTGCTGCGAGTAGTTTTTCACAGACAACAGACAGGTCTGTTGCTGCGACTCATCGCGGACGCTCCTTTTTTCCCCCAATATGATCGCTGACAAAATAAAAATACAGAAAAAGAACGTTTTGGTTTCATTTTATTCTTTTGATGGAGCCGTTCCTGTTTCCTCTGACTGCGTCACAGTAATGTGAAGATTAACAGCTCTGATACGGTGGAAAGAGAGCAAACAGTAAACAGCGAAATGGCTGAAGTGAGAAACATTAACCTTGTATTGCCTTCATGTGCGAAGGCAATTAAAATCAAGTGCAGCAATGGCGGACTCCGCCACTAATAATGAAAATGAATTTGTCGAGAGATAACAGCAGGATGTAAATATACTGCATAGCTAATGCTAAATAAATGCCGCCCATAAATAGTATTTAAAATTAGGCTTGATTTGATAATCTGAGGGATCGTTCCTTCAAATAACATCAGAGTTTTAAAAATATTTTTAATTGGGTACAATGGCGCTGAGAAAATAGCACACAGTTATATGCTATTTCCTATTCTCATTATTTGTACTCCACTTCTTTCATATCCTTGTGCCATTATATAACAGATCTATAATGCTACTGCTAGAGGAAAACTAGGTCATGCAGGTATCAGATTTGTTTTAGATGTTTCAGACCGCCCAGTCTACAGATATAGAAGAAGACAACCAGATTCAAAAGGAGCAGCCACAAAGGTGGGGCAAGAGCACAGGCGCATACCTGCTGAGAGTGAATGAGAGCTGTTATCTGAGTCTTTTAAGTAAAGAAAGACAGATTTTTGGGGTGGGGAGGGAGTGGGATTATGTCGTGCAGTCAGTGTCAACACATTTAGCCGGCGGTTGTGTTTAAATGCCAAAAGGAGAGCAGGTACCTTGGCCTTCATATCTGAATACGGCACAAAAGGGAAATGTAAAAGATTAAGTGGTTCGTGTTTGATAGCTGTGTCATATCTGCAGGGACGGTAAGGGAAAGAGGCCGTGTTTGTTTAGGTCCTATAGCGCCGCAGCAAGCGCAGAGTGAGTCGCATTAATATGCAGTTTTTTGAAAAACCCAAGCGAGAAGAAGAATCGTGCATGAGGAAAATGTGAAAAAAAGAGCCAGTAGATTCCTAAAAAATACACTCTGCTCTGTTTTTTCTTGAGCAGCTCCGTATAAAACAAACTGTGCAAGGGAGATTATTTTTTTTTTTTTTGATTGTGATTGTGAAATATTCCTCAGTTGAACATACCAGCATGCTTGTGTTTCTCCCCGAAAGGTTGTAAAGGTTAACAATACGTCTCAGCACAACATTTGTCTCAAGCAGTGCCATACATTGTGCTGATGGAAGAGCCTCCCTCGTGCCACACTGGTATTTCCAGTCCTGGGGTTGACTGAATGGGGAAGCCATTGTGCTCTAACTCTTCCCTGGCCCCGGGCCATACACATCCAGCCTGTCATCCATTGATATGCTTGGCTTGCCATTTTATAATTCATATTGAATGCTGCGGGTCCATGGCAGGGCGATCATGAATTATCAGCTAAACCATGGGAGATTCACAGATGACTGGTCAATCTGTGTGGTGAGGAAAAGCACAGAGGGAGACAAAAAAAAAAAAAATGATATATAAGTCTCGCATGGAAATTCTGCCCAACTGGAAGTATTTCAAGAAATAAAGCAAGGGCTCATCATCTGGACGGAATGGACTTTGTTACAGATTGGGAGCCATATGGAGACGGATAAATTATCACATTTGTTGTTTTGTTTTTTTTTTCAAAATTATTTCTAATCCAGTTTTGTCAGCACTTTGTCACCATCCCTGCAATATGCACCTTCACCAGATATATCTCTGTATAGTATTGCATAACGAAATGCTGTTTTAATAATAACCGAAGACCTGGAAAGTTTTGAATCACATGAGAACATGAAATTGAAATGAGCCAGAGTCACATGAATCTCCAGGATCAGTATTTCACTCGGAGGAAATGAAATACAATATCACCCTTGATAGGGTCATCCTAGATTTATTGCAACAGCGATTTCCTGAGTGCGTTTTTGGTAAACCAAAAGCAGCAAGAAACGTCTCCATCCAATATGCGAATGTGAGAGCAAACCTTTTTTTTTTTTTTTTTACCCTAAGAGAGAACTTTGTGCTTTATTGTGCGCTTGGACGTGATTGTAAAAGTTGCTGCTATATGGCCAGCTGATGAATAAACACTTAAATTAATGGGCTAGGAGCTCCACTTTTCTGACAGTTTGATTTCATTTGTTAAGCATGCTTTAAATCTCGCTCGCTCGCGGCATCTCGCCGCAGTTCAGTTCACACCCCTTATGGTAACAAGTTGTATAAACACGGGACCAGATGCATACCTCACTCTCTCCTTTCTTAAATGCTGTCCACACTTGTTTTTTTCCCCCCTCTCCAGGCAGCCTAATTCAAATAATAGATGAGTCCGGCTTACAGCCACAAAGTAGTTTGCCTCAGAATCTAAACTTTTGGATTTGCTGGGTGTAAGTCGCCGCATCACGGGAGGGTTCAGCTGTCATAACAAAGTAATGCATTTAATCTTGAGAGGAAGCAGAAGGGTTTCAAATAAAAGCAAGTCTACTCTAAAAGCTGCGGAGTCTTTTCCTTTCCCCGTGTTTGAGAAGGTGTTTGCCAACAATATAAATCAGATTTGGAACCGAAACAAAAGTATTTGTGGAGGCAACGAGAACCTGACAGATTTCAGTGTTCGCCGAATACTTTGAAATAGCTCGAATGGGTTAATTTAATTTGAACAAGAAGCACAAGACCTAAACAAACATGCAAAAGCAAAGGCAAGCGTGTAACATTTAACACTAAAGGTACACTGTGCTAAGGCAATCAAAACAGATTGCACCTCTGACTAAATACCTGCGGCAGTGAGATTTCTTTTTTGGCACAGCTGTTTTGCGGTCACGTACGTTTTCAGCTTCATTTGGAGACACGTCGTGTGCGTAAAAAGAACATGAAGGCTATTTTAAGGAGAGAAAAGCGTTTGTCTGTACCTGTCCTCCTCGATCTTTATCAAAAATGTCATTTAATAATAGCTCAGGTCTCATGTTTTTGTTACAGCTGGTTATGATTTGCACAGTAAATGCCGGTGTTCAAACTAATGCCGAGAGTGGGGGAAAGGATGACAATCAATAAAAGAAATGATGATAGATTCCGTAAATGCGCTTTTGTGCTTTCTCGAGCGTGTGTTTCAGTGTGCGCACAGATTTTCTGATTCTCACACAGGAGGAGAAAAGCGGATGACGAATGTGTAAATATAACATGGAATTGATTCCTCTCTCTCTCTCTCTTTCTCTTTCTTTCTCTCTCTCTCTCTCTCTCTCTCTCTCGTCTTTCTGTGTCCGCCGGCTAGCTCTCACTACAGGCCATGAATGCAGCTCTGTTGCATTCACTGTATTAGTAATCTCCTCAGGCTGAGAGGCTGTGCCATAGAGCATGACCACACATTTTTTTTGTCCAGGAATTAAATGTCACCTCAGGGTGGGTCACCTGCAAACAAAAGGCCACCAGCCGATTTGCAGGTATAAACAGTCGAAGATAAGGAAGCCTCCTCCTGCCGCGCAGGAAATTGAATAAGTACGCGGCGAGAAAAAAGTCAGAGAAACAGCAAAGCACAAAGGACGTTTTTGTTTGCCTTACGCTATCAGTATTGACCCCCTCTTGTAGCGTATATCCCCATCGAGTGTGCGAGGCACAATGGCTTCATCGAAGCTGAGGGTCAGGAAACTGTCTGTCATCAAGATCTCCCCATCTGTGCATCTCTTATCAGCGCTCCTGTTTTCTGCTCGCATTGACCGGAATGCTGGTAGAAGGGAAAAGGGGCAAGGTCATCACGCTCAAGCCAATCAAAGTGGTCACTGTTCCAGAGATAGCAGGGGTTTATTGCCAAGGAATGTGCCTGGATGTTTTATTTTCTCTGACTTCCTTGGTAAATCCCAGAGACTTCCAAAACAGAGCTGAAAATTCCCCAAATCCCACAAAGGCTTCCCCTGTCACACCGTACGTACAACGTTGTAGTATGCAGTCTGCTGGCAACATCTTTTCACATACGGGAGACTCTTGACGGACCGTTACAATCTATATAATGAGGGTCACATGCTTCGTGGGCCTATTTTTAGTAGCCTTGCTGGCTTGGTTACTGCAGTAAGGTATACAGTTATGAAGTGCATACCAACTGTGCTTGAAAAATAATAAAACCTTGTACAGCAACAGGAAAAAAAACACGTCAAAGGTTTTAGTTTAATTTGAACAATGCAGAAATTGTCTATGTGTGATAATTACTATAGAAACAAACCTCTTTAACAAGCCAACCTCTTCTAAAACTCTAAAGCTACATCTAAGGCAACATTCAGCCTCAATGTCACTCAACAAAACATCTCTGGCAAGTCTGGCATTGAGGTTTCAGCTCATATCCAAGTAATAAATTAAATAAACAACGCGTTTTTCAATATCACTCCTTAAATTGAACCTTCATTTTAATAAAAAAACAAAATCACCAAACCCACAGTCAGTGTGGTCTATTGTCATGTTGACAATGTAAGAGCTCGTACAACCAACAGTAGTTAGCAGGTGGTAAATATGCTAGCAGATTAGCTTGCTCGTGGTAATGCAAGCACGGCAGACGTCACGCGACCCTCACCCTGCAGATAGCAGCAGTCCGAGTCCACGGTGCTCTTCCCCGTCTGCTTATATTGAATCTATTTGTGCAAGCACAAACCGATCCGGACAAATCTCTGACCAGAAGTCCTCGTGTAGAATATATGCAATCTGGAAAACATTGTTAGCAAGCGCTGAGGATGTGTCCTGAAGACATGCCTGATAAGAATCATCCATTTATATGAGCCAGCACAGGCTCTGCTTTAATTGCATTAAAAATCGCATTTTAACGTGCACTAGATTAAAAACGTATGTCCAAACGAAAGAGGTTTTGTGTTGGTGCGCGCAAAAAAAATCTTGTGTTGGGATGAATCACATAAACATAATTTTATGCCAAAACGAATACTAAAAAATTGCCTCAGCTGCACCACTCCATCCACTTTGGCACAAGTGCTAAAGCATCAAAACGAACCTGTGCCTAATGAAAGCGATAACACCACTACATTAAAGGCTTCTGCAGGCTCTACATCTGCATGAAGATAAAACCTGTGTCTCTTATCAGAATTGTCTGTTCGTTATCGTCTCATGGCCCTGATCTCTGTTCCTAGTCATGCTTGTAGTCTCTGGCTCATTATTCATGTAACCCGTGTTCCAGTTGCAGCTTCTCCTGACGCCCTGTCTATGTGACATACTGAGTAAAGGCTCCTGGGCTCAGCTCTGTACAGGCAGGGCCGGGCGTAGGAGGTGGGGGGTTGATTAGGAGGGTGAAACGGGGAGACTCTGCTCCAGCAAACAAGAACAGAAACGCGAGCATGTGATGGAGACACCCTCCGCCTCCTCTTTCCTCTTTTCCCCGCTCCATCCTCCATTTTTTTCTCTCTCTCTCTCCACCCCCACCCCTAGGGAGGCACCTGACTTATTCCGAGACATCTTTTTGAGGGGGAAAAAATCCAACTGAGGTTTAAATGCCCGGGTAAAATATGGGCTCAGGGCGTTAAGCATCACTCAGGCTAGATCAGATCTGCGAATCTATACCGCCGCTGCACTTGGGTTTCTTTAACTCACCTCTTTCTCCGTGTTTCATCAACTCCCCTGCAAAAAGAGATGCAACAATATGTTACACAGGCCTATTGAACTAGCAATGAACTAATTCTGTCAAAATGGCACTCTCCTGGGAGTATATAGGTTTTTTCATCTTCCAAGTCGAACATTTTTTTTTCCCTTTCAAATGTTTAGCCTTTGTGACAGTTATTTGTATCTTCATGAAAAGCTTGTTGTCTCAGTAGACTGTATACCAGGTATCGAATTACACTTTGCTTTAATCACAGTGATGTGTTCATGGACCCAGCAAAACAGGACATTATATCTGGTTATGTCTCCTCTACTGAATTAGTCTTGTCACTTGTCAGTGTGACTTACTGTATATTAAGGCCTGACCTTCTTTGCATTCAGAGGATTATACGTATTAGTAATGTAATGATGCTCTTCTCTTTTCCTTGCTGTTTTTCTTTGATGTGCGCCCACAGGGTCAGGGATCATCCAACCAATCGACAGAGGAGAAAACCTTGATTCCTGCAGCCAAATTAAGACACAGACATTATACCCTCCACTTTCAGGCTTTTTTTTTCTTCTTCTTCTTCTTTATTCTCACTCCCCTGGGAGAAATTCTTCATCTGCAGTCTTCTGCAGCTGAGCCGGCTGTTCTGTTGAAACCAAAATAATCCACCGTGTCGACTGTGCATCAGTTGTGGCAAAACTTAAACATTTTCTGTGTATTGTGTAATTCCAGACTGTGATTTGTGCGGCATAAAAATAGAACGATGTGTACATCACACGTATGTCGATGACCGTGTCGAGTTGGATTGTTTAAAGGGAAATTCTGGCATTTTTTCCAACTGGATCTTATTCGCTTAATTTCTAAAATACATTTGTTCTGAAATTAATTTTAACTTCACGTCAATAAGTTCAAATGTTTTTCTCCCAGTCGAGCTTAAACACAGACATTAGTCAGCATGGCTAACCAGCCGACCAACAAAGCTAGCTAGCGGTTTAGTTTGCAAACTAGCAACTTATCTGTTTATCTGCATTCATTACTTATCATATACATCATGGCTCAATTTCAACAGAGGGAAACGGATAATACAGAATGTCCCGAAGGCTTGCATTGCTTTTGGTCTAGTGCTGGAAGAAAAACAACATAAAGGAGCATCATTTGCATGCTGGTCTACGCTGGTTTTTCCTCCAGGGTGTAAGGGTGGTTATTGCTGTTAGGTGACTGTGTTTTCTCTTCCAGTTAATTTTGAGGGTAGAACAGTCTCCAGCACAGTAATGTAATTAAACCAGCCTGTGCAGATGTACAGGCAGCTGTTTTGTTTTGTTGGCAAGTTGCCCAAGAGATGCATCCCTATGTTGTTAGCTACAGTAGTTAATCCAGTGGTCCTCTGACCGTGTTTGCTTTTTCGGTCAGACTCGGAGACATTCACTTCAACAAAATTGGGTAAATTTGCATGCAAGGGGTCAGGGAGTGTTAAAACAGAGTGTTGCGGTTTGATTGAAGGTTATGTGCTAGTTTATTCCCCTGACAGATGCATACACTTTGTTGGGTCCGGTTTGCCCAGCGACAAGACGTAACCCGCCGTTGAACCCCAATGTGTTGTTTCTACACATTTTTTTTGAGTGGATTAAACAAACAAGCTATTCTGATTTAATGAGTGAACCTTGAAGTGCAAGTAGACTTTTTCAGCGAACCGTTTTCAGTATTTGCGCTAAACCGATTAAATGTATTTCACAAAATGTTCATTTTAAATGGTTTCTGCAGAATGATTTCATATTTATCTGGAAAGCTTTGGGAGGCTTGTGCAGCTAGCCCACAAGAAAGAATCTTTACACTGAAGGTGGCGTGTGGAAAGTTAGAAAGAAAGAGTCAGAGTGGTCATAATTATGAGACCCAACTTGAAAAAATGTGCTGTATATTCCCTTAAAATTCTTGCTGCTCACCTAAAAGAGAAAACATTACACGCATGCATCTAGTTTGATAAGATCTAGCTGTCTCTTAAATGGACCCACCTGATGAGTTAAGAGGTAGCAGCAGGGTCCGCTACGCTTAGCCTCAGCAATATGACAAATCTTAAAACCCCTTCCACGATACATGCGGCATCCTGGAGTATCTGATTCTCTCCTCCCACCCGCTGCTTTTTTTTTTTCAGTCAGAAAAAACATTCAAGAGATGCATTAGAGAAAAGGCCATGGCCATGAATACAAATGGTGGCTTTGGAATTTGAAGTGGCAACACTGAATTCATGTATCACCAGAAAGGGAAAAGAGATATGACTCAGAGCGCTTCGTCTAACCACAAATGGACTCAGTCCTATATTGCCAGTTTCTATTTTAGAATACTTATATCGGAATCAAGAGTGTCTGATAGCAGTTGTCTGGGAAAGGCGGGTGTAGCCCCGGGGTTTGTGGTCTTGTCTGACACTGTCTTTAGAAACAATTCCCAGCAAGGTGGACTAGAGCGGGGACTAAAGTGTCATGGGAAATGGTGCCGTATGTCCAACTAGATTTTCAGTGTTTCACCGCATTTCAACGGCTGAAATTAAATATGAGCCGCTGTGGCATAGTGAGGAGTTCTCGGGGTGTTGTATGTATTTGAAAACCAGGTGTTATTTTGCGAATCCCAAATCTCCTCTCTCATCTCCCACCTCGCTCGCATGTGTCTCTCACTTCTGATGGGCGGTCATGTACTGCATTTGTGAACTTGTGTGTCGCACGTTTTAGGCGGCGACACTGCACGCCTCGCAGATTTGTGGGTGTGGAAATGGGAATTTGGAGTGTTGTCTTTGTGCAATGTTAGCCGAATTAGTCCAAGTAGTGGGTTTGTTGATTTAGGTGCCTGTGCATGGACAGTGAAGTGTACTCTTGTTTTATCTAATACATAAAAGGTTTTACCGCAGTGGTCTCTTGAATTTTATTTTTCTAAACTAATTTTATTCCTTGGCCAGCAATCAAAAAGTTCCACTGAAGAGATTAGAAATACTGCAGTAAAGAACAAAGGAGCTTGGAAAAAGACCCAAAACTGAAGATGCTTTGTTCCTTAATATTAGGAATTCAAATATGCCTTTCATTTTTTTTTGTCCTACTTTATGAACCCCCATTGAAAATCTTTACTTCACCAGAGCAAAACATGCCGTATGACCACTATGTCACTCCGGATATTGGATTATGGAGGCATCCCCCGCTGTTGGAGGAAAAGCTTGACTCTAAGATCTGCTCTTTCTTCCAGAGATGTTGGCTACCAGTAATATCGGGAATAAAACAACGTAAAAAGACAAACAATCTTGAAGTACTCCTGCTGTGACCACGGTGGGGGCACTCTTATTTGACTAAAGGCTACACCCTCCTTTATGCTGCAGAGAAAGCGTCCCTGTCAAACCCAAGCCCAGAACAATGGGGGCCAGCCGTGGGGAAACAGGGCCATTTGCATGCAGCTGTTTGCCGTTTCCAGGACCACAAAGGCCAATCAAAGAAACCTTAATGGAGGATGACAAGCGTCAACCAACGCCTTTGCTCTCTGTCTGTGCCAGCCCTCGCCGCTCTGTCTACTATTCAAAAAATGGCCCAGTTTTTTTTTTTTGTGAGTGATCAAACATTCCTCCAGTTCTTTCTCCCACCGTCTGAAGTCCTGACACAGAGTTTGTAAGGGTTAAAGGTTGGTTACCACTGCGCTCTTGAGCGCTAACACACAGAACAGATGAACCTCAACATGTGTGGCATGGTCTGGTGCTTGCAGCCGCCAAATGGCAATATCCCGACACCAAAACCTCCATTATCTTTTCGTTTTATCTCCAGGGTTTTAAAAGCCACCGAGTGTAACTCTGCGGATGGTTTCAGATGCACCCATCTGAGCCACAGTGCCACTTCCAATTTCAAGGGTGTTGATAGAAAACAAAATATGTATTATGAGGTGGGGGATTGTCACAAGTGAATTATAGGCTGTCATCTGGAGAAGAAGAAAAACTCCCAGAATGCAACATATTGAGAAACAGTCCCGGCCCATACTTTGCTCTCTTGAGCTCAATAGACGGCTTAGCAGGCAGGTCAGGGGGGAGGAATCTGAAAAGCTACTTTCCTCACAGTCACTCACTGACCAGAATGCATGATAAGGCTTCATGTCAACAAGGCCAGGAATAAGGATCACAGCCAATTATAGCTAAGTCAAAGTGGTTACCATGGCAATCTGACTAAATGTTCTATATAGAGCACTGTTCAATTCCCTCACTGATTGTGTAATTTAACGTTAATCTGAGGTACAGATACAGCGAGTGCAGCCCTGTTCCCTTTCCTCTCTTGCGCACACACACACAGGGATCGTGTAATGGATTTTTTCCTGCAGTTTTCTTGACACCGTTTTCCCTGCAGCTGGTGCCCTTCTGTCGCAGTCTTCAACTTTTGCAAAGTTGAGCAGTCAAACAAAGCACAGAACGTGAGATGAAAAGCTTTTCGTCGCTCCCTACGACACTGACATTTGTGCACACAAACAGTCTTCCCCCATTTCTTTCCAAGATCTCGCAAAAACTAGTTTAAACCGAGAAAATCAACAGAGAAATACCTATGCCGAGAAAACTTTGTTGTCAGAGGGTTTTTTCCTTCTTAGCTGTGCTTGAGTCGTTAGATCTTAAGTAGCATCTAGTTAAGGCGACCAGAAATGCACTCTTTTGAGATCAGTTCTCCTCCTAAAGAGCAAAAAAAAAAATCCTCCTTTATATATATTTTAACTTTTTTAGACAGATTTGTCATTACTTGCCCAATTACAAGTTGACAAGACAGTCATTAATGAGGCCGAGACTATCCACAGTTTGGTGAAGAGGCAATTTGTTCTTTGGGCCGCCTGTACAGTCTTGATACACCCCCTAATTGATGTAGTGTTAGCCTATGACCACAGAGATCTATACAGGCGAGGGAGGAGGAGGAGGCCGGCAAGGCACAAGCCCAATCAATCCCTAGGCCTCTGTTGACAGCAGCATGCCATCATGCCATAGTAGTCTGATAGATGGGCAGAGTCGCCAGCGGACAGCCAGAGAAAAGGGGGATACAAAGGCAGATGGCGTGCGTGCATGTGTGTGTCAGCGAGGGTGTTTTTAGCCAAAAGACGGTCTCTCTCCGCTCCGAATTTTAAAACCCCATGAAATGCATTCTTCCTGTCTGCTCTCTGTAGCTGCCGTGATAAACCCGTCACTCCTTCCATGAGGAATGGCAGGCGGGACGATCATTAGTCTTCGCAGTAAAGCTGGCGACTTCACTCTGTGTTTTATCATCTACCATTCTGGACAGGTTTTCTGAAAGGCTTGGGTAATTGTAGTGGTTATTGGAATAGATGGAGTGACCCCACAGCCCTCCACTTATGGTCCGGCTACACTGACGTCTCCTAATGAGGTGATAAACAGTCCAGCTAAGCAGAATCTACTGGCCATTAGATAGATCATGGTATTATAATGAAATGTCTAGTGGCCGAATGCCAGAGAATTTATACCATTAGTTTCATATTTTGTTATACTGTTACCACCGCTAGTGTGTGCCGAAGTTTCTCCTAATATCCAATGACTTTTTACATTCTCAACCGTGTATGTTTCACAGATGTCTGTGTGTGTTTTTTTTTTTTTTCCTGTTTGCTAGTTTGACATGAACAGACTGACATAGAATATCATTATAACTGAGCCAGGCGCAGCAGGCTGAAATGACTAGCAGACATGTGGGTCGGGGGTTTCAGGGTAGGAATTTCAAGCCGGAATCACTTCAACTTTGAGCAGTTCAAACAATGCTAATTGCGTCAGGCCCTGACTGTCAAAAGTGTGAGGATAATTAGAGTGAGGGGGCAAAGTGAACCCGGGGTGGTAAGCGTTAGTACATGACAATACTTGGGAGCCAATGGGAGCATGGAAAAGGTAACAGGCTGAAAGGAGGGCTAATTAGCTGAGAGCAGTGCAGAAAATACAAATGGTAGCTGCCCCCTCAGGGACCCACTATCGCTGCAAACAACAGCGATTATTGACAGTTCATGCGGCGCTCTGCTTGCACTTCTTAAATGGAACGCATTTGCATGTTCTACTTAGATTTTTACCTAATTGTTTTCTCAGGATTGCAGACAGTTACATTCCCTTTTTTTCATTCTTTGGATCATTTTACCCTCAGATAATGGATTTTTCTGTCTTTACTGCTTTCCTCTGTCGCTCTCTTTGCAAATCTCCCTATCTGTAGTTCCACACTATTTGCAACATTTTATTAGTAAGGGAAGGGAAATACTGAAGAATAACCTATTTTATTGTAATTTGCTCAAAGAGGGTGGGGAGCAGATTTGAGTGAAATAGTTAATTTTCCCCAAAGTAGAGCTATTTGGCTGTGCTCCCATCTGCTGTGTTCCATGTATAGATTTTTCCTCCTGTGTGGACTCCAGACTCTTCGATCGCCGACACTGTAAAATGGATTATATTACACTCCATTCTGCCGGGATTCTGCCTTTTTCTGTATCTTGCTTTCCAGAGCAAAAGAAACAAATGAGGGGGGGCTTGTACGACTTTAAAACAAACTATCCCCGGTCCAAATAGGTTTGTCTCTGCGGCGGATGTTCTGGAGGTGAAGACCTTCCTGACGTCTCTGTAGCCTTTGTGTTTGCTCAAGAATTTATGAGGTTACCATTGGTCTCCAATGGCTTAGATTAGATGCCTTAGCCAACATCCATGACCACAAAGAGATGAATTGTTTCGTCTTTCTCCATTCCTATATCGCGTGTAATGGCCCGTCTGTTTAAAACTGCGGTAAACATTGGACTGCTGTTGCCTATTTATTTTGTGCCAGTGGATTTTTACCGCATGATGTGTGGTCTTATTGTATTAAAGCGGTGGTCCCTTTCCGATCATTACTTTTATTATTTGCCTAAAGTTTCTTCTCTGTCTCCTCCGTCAGGGTTCAGCCGTGCAGCCTTGCCTTTCGGGCTGGTCAGAAGAGAGCTCTCATGCGAAGGATATGCAATTGATCTCCGCTGCCCGGGGAGTGATGTCATTATGATCGAGACGGCCAACTACGGCCGGACTGACGACAAGATCTGTGACGCTGACCCATTCCAGATGGAGAACGTCAACTGCTACCTCCCCGATGCCTACAAGATTATATCACAAAGGTAAAAACTCTGGGGAGAGGAGGGATCTTATTTCACAAACATAACCAGGAGCTGTGGAGCTGCAAATTATGAACTCCCCACCCTCCACCTTACTGAGCTAAACACAAAAGAACTGTTTAAATTGTCACCCTGCTCTTACAGCCACCTACATGCTGGACAATTAATCAACATCTCACACCTTTTAAAGTTTTTTTTTTTTTGCTCTTTCATTGACTAAATTATGTAGGTGGCATTTTGAAACTCATAAAAACTGGGACGCAGATTAATTCCTGACAGGCAGGAATTGACATCCATGCGGCAGAGCTCTTCACACCAGCTGCGCGTTGTTGCTGCTGTTTGAGTCATAATCAACGTAGCTGAGAGACTGAAAGTCACATGAACACCCTCTTAATTCCCTATCTGGAACATTGGGCTTGCTTTGTTCAAACACTTGTACAGCATTGAAGTGGCTTTGCCTCAGGTATTGAGCAATACCCATCATCATGCCTTTCATCGCGGTTACCTCCTCACAGGATGTTGCTTTCCTGTCAAACGACAGTACAGCAACATTTCAGCGTACCCCTAGAGGTGTCTGTGTGTGTTTGTGTGTTTGTGTGTGCCTTTAAAGGGTTTTTGGATGAGCTATTCATAAATAGCAACCGGAACAGTTCATCCTCTAATGCACAGTCCTGCCCTGACCTGGCCCAGCGTAAACGAGCTTCTGAGCATCATCGCCCACCGTCTTACACCTCAGGGACCTCCACCCGGATCCATTCACTTCTGTATTTACACCCATGAGATGCAGCATCGCGAAATAGCTCAGGGATACGTCAAGTCATCCAGCCTTGCTCTCTCTTTCTAAGTTTCTAAGTTTGCAGAAAAGTCCCAGTATTCATACAAGAACATGCTGCTGACAGTGTCCATGTCCCTCGGTTTGACTGCAACCTGCTACATTGTGCACCCCATCTGTTGACAAGCCAGACTCTTGCTTGCTGAAGCTGCACTTCAAACTTATCTCCATCGAAGATTCCCCGGAGGCAGCGCGCGAGCGAAGCGCTTTGTGAAGACTCGGCACTACAAGCCCTTAACCAGAATTATTCTAATGATTCAGATCAGAGGAAATGGGCTCCTGACCGTAATTAAGGTTGATGTGATAACCAGGGATGTTAAAGCAGTCACAAAGCTTTGGGAGTCTCTGATTAGTCCCCCCTTTACTCTGCAGCAAAGCGCAACAAGAAGGATATTTAAACTATGTCACATTAAGACACAATGCTCTGCCAATATTGGGAAGATTACCAAAAGGCAATAGCGCCACAGACAGATAAACAAACATATTAAACAAGATTGGGGAGATAGAAACAGTGGGAAGTCTGCTGCACAGAGTGGCAGTTTTGTTGGTTTGGTAATTGCGAGAAAAAGTGTTCATCAGCAGCCTGTTTCTCACAAACAAAAACAACTAGACAGGAATCCAACGGCTGATTCGTCAACTGAAATGTTTGGCTGTTGATATAAAAAAGTGGAAAAATGGCCGCATGAAAGATGGATGAGGCTGTTTAATATTCAGGTGATCATCCCTTCAAAGATGCACTGTAAATGGACGATACGTCTGACCTCGCGGCGTCTTCATCCCTCCGTTTTCTCCAGGTGTAGGTATAAAAACTATTCACACACAAGAAGATAAACTAAAAAAGGCTGTTTTGCTGACTTTACCTTATTTCAATGGCCACCTATTCTCTGACCCAGTGAAACTAACAGAATAAATCTTTTATACGGTCAGAGGTGCAGCTCTTAAGACAGAAAGCAAGCAGGATTCAAACACTTTACTACCATGAATTTGTGCTCGGTGCAGTAGAGAATACATGCGGTGATTTCAGTGGCAGTTTAAAACAGAGGAAGCGTGTCAAATGCTTAGCAACAACACCTCCCTGTCCTCTAAAGCAGAAGCCTCTGAAAATTGCTGTAGAATAAATGCAAGAGCGAACACTTGCAATCTGAAAATTAGCAGCAACGGAACAAGTATTTGGCTCTTTTATTTAAAGTTAATCTGTTTTATTAACAATGGATCAAACGACCTTGGGTAATGTGAAATGGGTCACTTGTAGTGACAAACCCACAGAGAGTTATGACCCTCCTCTGCAGCTTCAACATCTCTCAGCTCATCGCTTTAGTTTTACAGTCTGCAACTTGAATGTTTTGGTTCGGCCTCAACACTCTCATCAAGCTGCTTTCCAGCCAAAAGCCAAACTGACTTCGCACTCACCTGCTCAGCAGCAGCAGACAAACTTAGAAACTAGCTGGTGAGCATTTAGCAGCTAAAGAGCCAAATATGTTCCTCAGGCGTTGGCGGTGAAGCCAAAAAAATAGAGCTAAAAGGAGAGCGGATATTGGAATGAAAGCTAATGTTCCCCCTTATTACACAGCTTTGTTGACTGAACACTATTCCGATTTCGGCATTCTACGGTCTGTTATTTCTGTATAGCAGACCGCCGCTATGACTAACAGACGATTTTATTGGACATAGTTCCGATCACAGATTCTGGAGGACCGCAGCTGACGCGATGAAATCATTTTCAAATCAACAAAATTGTTTTTTTTTATTGTAAATCAATAATTTGACCCAGACTATTGACCTCTCGAGGGAGTAGCTGTGAAATAAGCGGGAAAATATACAGTGAGTGGGTCATAGTCGCTACATACATTATCCCTTGCATGTCTGGTTGTGCAAATGAGCCATTGTTTGCAAACACACTATTAGCCTTTTCCATTTAAAGTGTGACAATATGTCAGTGTTGTGTTTACAGTCAATGTGGGTTTGAAAAAGGCATTAAACATTTTACTTAAATAAAAATAAAGAAGTAATTCTGCAATGTACTTTAGTATCAAAAGTAAAAACAACTATGATAAACGAATGACTCCTTTCAAAGTGTATATTAATGTATGTATTTAATTACTGGATTATTATCACGGATGTGTCAACATGTGTAATATATTTGCTGCACTCCACATATTGACACATTATATTAAATGAGCTCATGATCTTTCCATGTTAATCTGTGTCTTACAAACATGTACACACATGCACTTCCTACTATTTTGAACTCTGCTTCTGTCAGACTTCTGAACTCTAAACACTGAATTAAATCGAAGCTCCCCGGCTGCATTTGAAGTGCTCTCATCTGCTGTCAGTCGGCTCACATTTTGATGCAGTGACCCTTCCCTCTCTTCCTCCTCAAAGCAGCTCTAGCTGCAGCGAAGCCGTAAAAGTGGATCTCGTAAGTGCAGCTGGCACCATATTGTCAGTGATATTTAAACCATCGCAGACGACGCTGATCCTTTTTGTTAACTTCATAACAGGCCTCTTTTTTTTTCTTTTACTTGCACATGTTTAATAATACATTACTTTAAAGTGAAGAATTTCATTATGAAAAATGCACAGACAGATAGAGTACATCTTGGAAAGTTATTACCTTGGTAACATACACAATCACCTTTTTTTAAAATTCATCATTTCGATATTCTGCATAGCTAAAAGAACATAGTCAAGGTTTTGTGATGTGGTTGTGCAGTTAAATCCCATTTTGCAGAGACAGAAAAGCCTCTTTAATTACTAATGATTCTTTGAAAGTCATGTCCGGTGTTGAAATGCATGTTCAACTTGCATGACTGCTACTGACCTTCTGAAATATTTATCTCAAGCTTGCAAATTGTTGAATGTCCTATTTTGGTGCCAATTTCTTCTTGTTTGCCTCTGTTACTGCTGACATTATTCTCAATCCCTCGGCCTCAAGTGAGCTTGATTGAAGTGGAGCCAATTTCACCCTATGCAGTATTTACGCAAACTCAGTCCTCTGCTGTTCTTTTTTTTCCCACCTCTCCCTCTTTACTTGAACTTTCTTAGCACCCGCAAACATCTGCAATGCACACGCACACATACACACACCCACACACACACGCATCAGACTGCTAATCCATCGAAGGACACTATTTCTTACTGGATGGCAAGCAGCCTCTCATACAAATTGACAAATTCATGTTGTGGTTTGTTGCATACATGCAGAGGAGCCTCCATTCCTGTTCGCTGCATGTCACCACCACCTGTTGTGTGTGTTTTAATGAATGTTATCCCTTTCAATAGCGATATGAAGACGCTGTGAAAGGAAGTTCCATCGCTAATTCCCAACATGCCTTTAGCAGCTCTCGCACTCTGTTATTCATTATCACATTTGTTTACTCTTCCTTAATGCTTTCATTCCTCTCTCTGTTTGCCAAGGTTTAAACTAGAATGCATATGTGACAGTCCTGGCTGGGATTTCGTCAATGTCTTTGTACGATGAGCCTTTCCCCTTCTGTGTTATTAATGTTGTCTTTGCCGAGTGCTCTTACTGTGGGTAGTCATGATGAAATCTCTGGTCAATCTTTTTTTTTTCTAGGTGCAACAACCGTACGCAGTGTGTGGTTGTCACTGGCTCTGATGTCTTTCCTGATCCATGCCCTGGCACCTACAAGTACTTAGAGGTCCAGTATGAGTGTGTTCCCTATAGTAAGTATCGCCATCCAAATCTCATACTGAACTCTTACTGTATGTTTTGTAGAAGTGTCTGTAGAATAGACGTGTATAAAGTGTATATACCAAAAAAAAAAAAATGCTTGTTTTACAGATGGTACTCCAGCTGGAAACTGGAAGTATTTTGAAGGCATTAATGATGATAAATTAAGTGAAAGCATTAAGTGTTGCACTTTTGAAGGGTCACTTTACCAAAATTACATTTAGAAAAATATATTTTCTTAATTACCTTTAGGGGAATCCAGCCTGGTAGATAGTTCTAGTTTTATTTGTCCAACATTTTGAGATATCTGCCTTTAGGGCTGAGTTTTGATAGCTGCTTCCATTTTGGATTTGGTTCCAAGTTGGCAAAATACCCAGATTTGTTGAGCTCAGAGGCTAAAGAATCTCTTATTGGACCTTATTGGACATGTTAATTAATGTTAATTATGTAATGGCTCAAATGAAACTCCTGGCTGATGTCTGGTTAATGTTCTCTCTGCAAGCTGGCGTCTGTGCTCAGCCAAAGATTGTTTGTGAGGGAAGACACAGCCGGATGACCATGAGTGTTTCTGTAGTTCAACGAGCAATTTTTACATGCATCGTATCTGTGTACGATGGACTTAACTGTTCTGTGACAAGATCACAGTTTTGAGTACCTTGTGGAAATAAGGTGTGACCGTAGGATACACCTGTTTTTATAATGCAGTGAGACAATTTAACATTTAATCTTTTCAGGTTGCAGCTACAAGCTGTGAATATTAATTGGCTTCCACTAAAAACCACAATGTTTTAGAGTCTGTGATTACAGCAAAGAGATCTTCAAAAATCTGCCCCTGTTGCTCTCATTTATTGTTTTGATTGGAACAATGTTGTACTTCAGAAATAGTCCCTATGAAAATGTTTTTTTATCAACTGCTGCGAGCACCACAAACACAATTCCAAGAAAACTCAGAGAGCAGATATTTCCAAACCAAATAAAATCCAAACTATCTGCATGACTAGATATCACTTGGGGATAACTGAGAAAATATGCCTCTCATAATTTGGGTGAATTGACCCTTTAAACGGCTTTAACAGTGACTTTGGTGTCTTTTGCTGAGGTAATAAAAGAGTGATCGGGCGCATTATAGGTCTTAAATTCACTAATGTCTTTGTTTAAACATATTACAGAGGATATTGGAATAAAACAGAGAATATTAGAGGATATTAGAGTCAAACAGTGCTAAAACGCCTAAAAGTCTGAGATGACTCTGCATCTTTTCTCAGATTAACCAAATTCCTGTATTCTGCTCGTGGATCGGCTTTGGTGCCTCGCTGTGAAAATATTTTAATTAAACGTACTGTAGTTAAATCCGGCACTATTTTAAACTCTGTCTGTGGTATCTGATTTGAGTTAATCTACCTTAAAAGGGTGTTCTAGAGTAGTTTATAAGAGCAGCTTTAGGCTTCATCCCTGCCTGTGAAAGTACTTTATATTTAAATTGATGAATTGTAAACAATTTCAGAAATATTCACCTCTTTTTTTTCTTCTTTCAAACAGACCTCCCTTTCACCTCCTGCCTCATCCCCCTCCAACTAACCTCTTTGCTCTCCTCTTTTTTTTTTTTTTTTAACTTCCAATCTTTCAAATATTGTCTCCAGCCTCTCCCACCTCTCCACCCCAGTGTGCGCGGCTTCGGCAGTCCTCTAAAGAAACTCCATATTAGGCTGACTGTTCATCAGTCATCCCATATGCTGTTGCTCTCCCTGGCTCATTTAATAGTTTGGTCTGTAACATTAGCACCGTGTCATGTTTTACGTGTGTGGGCGAGCGAGTTTGGAATCGACTTTTAATTTGTGTTTAGAAAGTTTGAACAAATTCCACCCTCAGTCAATACATGCCAAAAACAACTTCTGTGCTGTTCCTCTAAGAATGTTATCCATCTACAGTAAATATGACCAGGAGATTTTTTTTTCTTCTCCGGCCACTTAGGAGCAGCGTTTTTAAAGGGATTTATTCTGCTTTTACACTGGCCAATGCATTATTTTGTTGGCAGTTAAAGACAGTAGGAATGAAAAGTTTAATGCGCTGGAAAACATGGCACATAGCTTGTCTCCAGCCATAACTTGTCTGTTTTTATATCCTAGGACGAGAGGCTGTTTCACTTACAACCAACCTTTTTTTCCCCCCCTTCTAGCTCTTCTTCCCATAGCAGCCCTGCAGTTCATCTCATGGTCATATCCTCCAACTAATTCTTCTCTTTGTACCTGCTAGTTGACTCGTGATAACCTTTCTCTCCGTTTTGCACTCTTTTTTGCTTTCTTTTCCAATGCCTGAAATAGAAGTGGAGCAAAAAGGTAAATGAGTGGTCTGGTCCCCCCCTTCCCCCCTCTGGCTCCTTGTTCTGTGGTGTTGAGTACAGCTCCCCTCACGTCTCCTTCCCCCCTCCTGATTGCCCCTCCTGTCAAATGCTAAAACCCATAGGAGGATTGTTTGCACCCATGGAGTCCAAATGAATTTCAAAACAGAATTTCAAACGACATCCACGGTCACATCAAATGTAGTTTGTCTCTTGCAATGCGAAAGCAAACACCAACTGCTTGGTGTTGATTTGTTCCAGGGACTCTTGTCTAGCACTGTATTAAACTCTTGAAGAATGAGTAGTTGTGTATTATATTCTTAGTTTGCTTGGCCCAACTTCTGCTGCACTCATAGCACGTGATGTGAAATAGCAGTGATGGCTGAGTGAGATTGGCACAAAAAAAAAAGTTTTAAAAGGAAAACAGGAATTCACTCTGTCCCTTTTTTTTTATCCAGAACCAATTAATTTAAAACAGTCTAAATGGGAACCTTGCCATGACCTCCCTCACCCATCAGTGGTTTCTCTTGTCTTTTGCCACAGAAGTAGTGAAAATCCTTTACCACTGTTGTTCGACCTATCCCCCCAACCTCCACTTTCATTTTACCTCTGCTTTGCTGCCGCCACCACCATTTAAAAAAAAAAAAAACCTGTTGTTCACTCTTATCACAAGATGTGAAGTCTGTTCCCTTATCATTTTGGTTTATGACCTCAGTCATGTGAGTATGCATGTGCAGTGTGTCCATATACCCAGCTGTTCATATGGCATTTGACGTCAGAGACAGGCGGGTATTTTTAAAAAAAAAGTGTGACCTCTACTTCCTCCCATTTCCCATGTCTTTCATTTGCAGGGTTTTTTTTTTTTTTTTTTTTTTACCCTTTTTTGTTCACATTTTTGTTTGTTTTGTCCCTGTTAGGATGTAGCAGCAGACCCTTGAGATGCAAGTTCTCTTCAAATCACTATGGCACATTCATTTATTTTCTTTTTCCCCCCCTTATTTATTAGCAGTAGTACAAAAGCACTAGTTAAAACATTCCTCCAAATTCACAGTCCCTGATCTTTTTGTCCCGACTTGAGCTGTACAGCAGTGAAAATGACGCGTGTCAAATGTGTTTCATACGTTTCAAATATTTTTCCTCATTGTATTTTGTTTCACTCTCTTCTCTGTCACTAGTTTTCATTTGTCCCGGGACTCTGAAGGGTGTAGGCGATGCCACCTTCCTGTATGAGGCAGAGCAGCAAGCGGGGTCATGGTGCAAAGACCCGCTGCAGGCTGGTGACAAAGTCTTCTTCATGCCCTGGACGCCATACCGCACTGACACCCTCATCGAATATGCCTCTTTGGAGGACTTCAAAAATGGTCGACAGACGACCACCTATAAACTACCCCACCGTGTTGACGGAACAGGCTTCGTAGCCTACGACGGTGCTATCTTCTTTAACAAGGAACGCACTCGCAACATTGTCAAGTTTGACCTGCGCACTCGCATCAAAAGCGGCGAAGCTATTGTTAATAATGCCAACTATCACGACACCTCACCTTACCGCTGGGGTGGCAAGACAGACATTGATCTGGCAGTAGACGAGAGAGGCTTATGGGTAATCTATGCCACGGAACAGAACAATGGCCGCATTGTGGTGAGCCAGCTCAACCCATACACCCTCCGCTTTGAGGCCACATGGGAGACGGCGTATGACAAACGCTCTGCCTCCAACGCCTTTATGGTGTGCGGCGTGCTACATGTAGTGCGCTCAACTTATGAAGAGAATGAGAGCGAAGCCAGCAGGAGCCAAATTGATTACATCTACAATACCAAGCTGAGCCAAGGCGAGTATACTGACATCCTCTTCCCCAACCAGTACCAGTACATCACCGCTGTGGATTACAACCCCAGGGACAACCAGCTATACGTGTGGAATAACTTTTACATCCTGCGCTATGACCTGGACTTCGGGCCACCGGATCCCGCTGAAGGTGAGAGCTGCTCCATTTTTTCCTTTTGTTTAGCTCATTGTCTTTGTGTAATTTGTCCATTGTTTGGTTCCAGCGTGGCATGTCACAGATGGCTGCCTTTTAATTTTGGATGCAATTCAGGTGTGATAAAGAAAAGAGGGTTGTGTTAGTCTTGGGGAAAGGGCTCATTTGCAGACAGAAATTACAGATTCACCTTGGAATGAGGGATAGCTCCCGGTGGGATCACGCCGCTTCAATACCCCGTTTCTTTATTACCATGAGGCAAGCGGAGGCACTCACTCCAGCTAAAGCTCGGACCCTATCAAATTCTTTAATCTTAGTCCTTATCCAAAGCCATTATGAATGTATATAATGCAGGGAATGTGTCTGAGAAATAGTGTGCACAGTATGACATAGGTTATCCTCTCCTCCTTACCTTGGGAATTCAAGTTGTGTTGCCATGGCTACCTCATCAACTTCACAGAAGTGAAGAAGCCATTTTTTTTTTCTAAAACCTTTTTTTTTCATCATTGGATTCTGCAGGACTATACAACATTTGTATCAGGGACAAATACAATTGCCTTTCATAATGTCAAGGAACAAAAATGTTTATTTTTATAAAGAAATGGGCACCGGACCGTCCGGACCCGCCACAATAACACACGCACGTACCAGCAGAGAAATGAGCAAGTTGGAAAACAACAAAAACATATTATTATGAGGTTTGTTAAATGGGACATTAATGTTGAACCTTGACTCATTAAAACTATACAAAATTGCCACATCTTACGATTCCACAATTAATTTATTAGTCTGGAGCATCTGAAAATGTATTATTCTTGATTTACTTGAGAAAAGGACCTCAGACCTTGTCAAGTGTATTGAACCTTCTTTGGAGTCTTTTTTTTTCAACTTAATAAAACAAAAGCATGTAAAAATAATGTTAATGACACGATTAAAAAGTGAGGTGGCATTAACAATGAATACATGTAAACCAAAGTAACATCCAAACTGAGAAATGCATACAGAGAAATGCACTCCACAAAAGCACACAAAGGGGTTTTCAGAGTGTTCACCTCTAGAAAGCATATAAAAGTATTGTAGCCAACTATTCAAGGATCTAATATTGTCCAGTAGTAGAACAGAAAACTTTGTAATAACCATCCCTCTACTGACTCCACATGAATTAGTCCAATATCTGGAAAAATGGTTTGAGTGAGGAAACGTAGGATACATTGTAACAGGTAGGCGAGGAATCACACATTTTAATGGACTTAATCCTTGCGACTGTTGTGATAGGTTAAGAAATGACCAACAAGCAAACTCATTACAAGTCTGTGGCAAGAGAAGTGTGAAATAAATGTTCCCCATCTTGTGGGGAATGCTAACTCCTAGATATGCAAATGTCTGATCATTTTTGTAAATCAAATAACCTGTGATCTTGGGCAAAGTTCAGTTTGTACCCAGATATTTCAGGTTTGAAGTACTTTGTGTGGTGGAGATAGAGAATAGTTGGAAAGAATTAAGAGTTAATCATCTGCGTACAAGGAGGTCTTTATGTCTACTCCATTCCTAAGTATACCAGTTATTAGGATTGGGGTTGGTCCTGAGTGCAAGTGAGTGGAGCTCAATGGTTATAGTGAATAACAAGTAATTGAGAGTGTAGCCCTGCCTAGTGGATTACAAACTAAAGTACTGAATACATATGAATTTATGTTATTAGTTCTGACTGAGGCTTGAGGAGGAGAATAAAGCAATTTAATCCATGAAATAAATTTCCCCCCAAAACCACAGAAGCCATTTTTTATAACAGGTCGGGAGATAATCGCTATCCTGTTGTGGCATAATATTCCTAAAACCACCAGGCTGAAGTGTGTGTGAGTTATGTACCACATGGTGAATCAGGCTAGAAGAATAAGTGGAAAGAGAGATCAATTACAGTGAAGGATCTTTTCAGGCGGTTAGGGGGCTTAAATTAATCTGTGGAGTGCTGAGAGACGACATATGTGTCATCAGACAGGGACCTTACATTAAACTGATGATGGGCTCAATTACCTGACTGCAGCCACCTTACCTCATAGAGCCGGGCTAAGTCTCCGATCTGAAGTGTGGAAACAAGGAGCTTGACCTGACTTCATGTCAGAGGCTCAGGTTGCCCACGATAACTGGTTTGGATTAGGTTATGAGTTTTAACTTCTGGACATTCAGGAGGGGGTTGCCAGGGGGAAATCTGATTCGTGACCTGAGCTGTTGAAGGGGGGAGGCGGGGGCATTGATGTCTCAATGGTGGCTGTGTGCTCCTGAACTCTGGCCTCTTGACAACACGTCTGTTTGTTTTCCTGCCGTTCCCTGGAATCTCCCTAGCATGATAACTCGACACTGGAGCGAGCTCTCCAAGTTTGCGCCTGTTTTGCTGAACAACCAACTCCTCAATTAAGAGTATGTTAGAGGAGATATGAAAAATACTCAAACTTTAATGAGTTCTCCATGCATGCAAACTGCCTCCTCAACTGTTCATGTCCTGATGTATGTAAATGTAATTAACAACTGAATTATCATAATTACCCTCCTTGTCTGAAAAGAGACTCAGGGAGAGAAGGAAAGTGGCCATCACAGAGCATTTTCAATGAAGGGTTTAATGTGCTATCTCAGCTACTGTAATGCCTCGGTAAACATAAACGCCACATAGGCTTAGTGTTGCCACTTGCTGCAGGAACAGTGCATTTAATCAAGGAACCCAACAGAACATAGCTGTTGATTTCACTCATTATTCCAAGCACCAGTTTCCCGCCATACTCTTATTGGGTTCCAATCAGAAATGCCTCCTTGCAGCAGAACTTGTCACGTTGGGTCATTAAGTGTGTTTTATAGGAGCATTTTGAAATGTTGCGAGCTCAAGAAGGAGAGCGGAGGCATCTCGAGATGCCTCGGCCAGCACCCTTGTGTCGGGCTTTGTGAATGGCACTCGAAAATAATTGGTTCATGTTTATTAGTTTTTTTTCAGATCTACACCTTTGACTTCTTTACAGTGCAGCTATTAGGATTTATTGCTGCCCATGATATGGCGTTGAATTAAACAACCTATTCTGCAGGGTAATCTAATGGTGCTGAAATAATGTCTCTCTCTCTGAAACTGAGGGGCACTTGAGGCGTAAAGGAAATTAATTGTGCCCATTAAGATTCATCGACCACAGAGTGAAGTTACCTCGAACACCAAACCCAGTGTATTCCTCTCCTTTGTAGAACTCATGTAACACAATGAGCGTCTGTGTCCTTTTCTGTCAGATGCATCAACCTTGGCTGTAAGACTCATCCGAGAGAGGCGCTGGAGTGCCGGCAGGATTAGGGGTTTATATTAAGTGAGCAAAGTGATCAAAGCAGAAAATAATTGACCTCAGCGGCGTGTAGCTATTTCCTTTACCTTGTTTGTTTGAGTGTTTGTAACATTGCAGGTTTCTTAATTCTGGCCTGGTTAAAGTGATTAGCTAAGATCATTCTCAATATCGATCTTTCCACTTATTGCCCCAAACAATTCACACACATTTAAAGAAAATGCCTATGCCCCGCTAATGCATTGTGAACACAAAACAGCAATGATCGATACTTAAGAGAGTCCACCTCCTCAGAGGTCTCTCTAAAAGAGGTGCATGCCAATAAAAAGCACACCTAAGTGAGCACCGCTATAAAACCGAGAGGGACACCGGTAATGTATTCTCTGTGATGTGCAAAGGCATTAACTGATTTCATTCCAATGAATTCAAAAAAACAATCAGAGGAGCCAGTAATTGCCGAGAGCATTTCAAACTAACAAGGAGAGAAAGGAGAAAATTAATTTGTCTTTGAGGTAGCATTGATCTGAGGCCTTAAAGACGAGAGGCATAAAATTAATGGCTTTGTCCAAAAGGCTTTGCCACTCAGCCCAGTAATCTGGTAGCAGTGAGCACAAGTGGGCTGTGCTGAATTGAAATGTCAAGAAAAACCACTATTTCATATCCTGCATGCCGCACAATAGATACCCATCATCACAAAGCTTATAGGTATTTTTTTTCCCTCTCAGCCATTTTGTGGCTAAACCCAGCTGTGCACCTCATTGCTCTTTGGTTTGCTTTTATATCCCTGAACGACGGCTCCAGGTGAGCCTTCGAGACGGAGGACATTTATAGATGTATCATGCGCTAAGCCTGTGTTCCACCTTCTGAAGCATCATGTTCGGCAACAGAAATAGAGGCTGAAGTAAAGGAGTCGGGAGATTTGTAAAAGTGCTAATTGTTCCACTTCTTAACACGGATCAACCGTAGTGAGATTATGGAAGGAAATCATTTAAGTGGACATTGAAGGCGTGGAGGACAGAGAGTTTTGGCTCCGTGTGTGTATTTCCGTCCGCACATATATCTTCCCGTGTCTTTATTGTGAGCTGCTTTGCCACCTTCCTCTGACTCAGACCATCTAGTTGTGACTGCGCTATGTCTGCTGCTCCGTAGTACTCAGTTACAGACTGAGTTAGATTACCCATAAATTTCCCTGCACAGACACGGGATATGTCCGACAGAGCTTTTTCTGTCTACTGCTCTTTAAAGAACAAGTGCCAATAAGGCAGCGAGCCCTGCAACAATTTCAATGGCTCGAGATTTTTTCATTTAGTAGAAATAATGGCATATTCCACAGCACCGGATAAGGAACTGCACATAATTTGTCTTGTGGCCCTTTACCTTCCTTGCCAAGTTGTAGGCTCCCGTCACGTAGACTTAAATGAAGCAGAACAGCATGAGTGCATATAAACAGCCTAATGTAAAATTCATGTCTTGTGGGATTTGTTTCTCTGTCATTAATTACCAGCATTGGCTCTAGGTAAAGAGGCAAAAAGACCAACTGTAGCTCTTCCACAGTTCTTATCCTCTGAGACTGTCTTGTTATTGAGTCAAGCACAACGAATAAAGACTCATGGATATATAACACATGAGAGTCACACCATGTCTTACTTGAGATATATGATATATAGACATGTGATATATTTAGCATTGGCATTGGTTTGGTTAAAGCAAGTAAGAGTTTGAGATCAATACCACCCACATGCCTGTAAGGCAAATGTGAAGCTACCACCAACAGCTGGTTAGCTTAACCGAGTCATGTGTTACTGTGATGTGATTAGTCTACCTTCTTCAGCATGTAGTGTTAGAGACGACAGTTTGGAAGTCAGTAATTACGTTAAAGTTTGGCTACTAATCCCAGTAACCTTCTTGACTCCATTTGATGGAGGGATTATGTTAAATTTGGTCTCCGTGACTGTCCGGGACGCGTTAGCTAGCACTCTCCGTAACCTCCATGTTGTCTAATTTGCATTTTATGTGCTTTAACCACCGCACTAGTAATCCTAGATTCAAGAATAAGATGGTTATTTTTTTAGTTGGAGTGTATTTGACTCTAAATACCTCACTGTGTACAGTCACCGGGGCTGACGTTAAGCTAGTTAATATTCAGTAAATACCTCTAAAACGCTGACTGAATATATGAGGTGTGGGTCTATGTAATAAGTAATTGATTACTTTTTCAAGTTCAGTACTGGTTCTGTCATATTTTGTATATTTTGTTCATTTAAGTGTTTTATTGGGGGTTGTATGCTGGACGTTTTGTCTGTGAGCGGTTGCCAGTGGAGACTCCAAGAGATTACTGTTCTTGGCCAGGAAATCTGGCACGTAATCCACCATAAAACTGCAAATTTATTTTTTGTTTTAGTTTGTTAAACAAACAAGATATAACACAAGTTTTAGAGGTGTTGTTGGATGTTGTTATCTTTGGATATTTCCCCTTGTTTCCATTCTTTATCCAAAGCTAAGCCCGCTGAATTTAACCTTATATTTATGGTTCTATATATTTTCCACGTTCTTTTCTGCTCTTGCGTTTGATCATATTCCCAGCGCAATAAAAAAGAAAAAAAGATCCACAGCTGTTTTTTTTATTTGGATTGACAAAAGGAAGTTTGCTTACCGCTTAATATGATTTAGAAATGGATCCCTCCTAATTGAAAAATAGTTCTCTGCTCATCTTCCAGCTCTGTGCAGCTGAATCAGGTGCTTCTCAGTTCGAGGACATCAAACTTCCAAGGTAAAAAAAAAAAAAAAGGACACAGGAGCACGCTGATTGATTTGCAGCCTTTAATAGTGTAAACAGATCCCGCTAAATTAGGGATTTTTAACTGAGCTGTGCCAATTTGATATTTCCTTTCAGCTATATGTGTCTATTTGTTTTGATACTGGGAGGATTAGCCTTGTAAGTGATTCATCATCAAAATATTAAACCACTTAAAACAGCTTGATTTGGCTGTGAGTTGTCATTGCTCTTCCCTAATAGCAGGTATTAGGCAGCTTATGATCCATTTATCCTGCCGTTTGTATGGACAGGTAGATATTTATTTTATTGCTCTGACTCTATGTGTGTAATTTGAGATAAAAATGCTCTTTTAGTGCCGCGGTGAAAGCTGCAAAAGCAATGACAAACAGGCTATCTCGGCCTCAGATCATCTGATTATGGTTTAATATTTTTTGTCATCTTCCTCGCAGATACATTAAAGACTCTGGGGGCCTATAAAGCTATAAAACTAATTCTGTTTCATCTCTGATGTCTTGATTGATGATCTCGCCGAATGGTTTTCCGTCCTTTTAGCTCTGTTTTAATTTACACTCACTGTTTAGACTCTGGTGACAGCCATTTTTCAAGTGTTCAGTCTCAAACTCTTCTATTATTTACAAGAGGTATTATTCAGCATATGGCAACAGTATGCCTTTGGTGTCAGATTGCCCATAAAGAGTGACTTCACTGCCTCTTGGGAGAAATGGTAGCTAATTGGTGCGGCCCTCTCTTGGTTGAGTGCTATCAGAGGACACAGAGCTCTTACTGGACCGGTATTTGCTCTTCGCAATCAAAAGAAAATTGCAGCTCGCCCGCTGCAGAGGCATCGGAATAAACCCATAAATGCATTGACATCTGACAGGCGCATTAGTTGATGTAATATTAAATAGTTATGCTGTATATTTAATGTTCTTTTTGTTCTTCACAATCCCACTCTGATTGCTCGAGCCGCGCTGACTGAAAACATCCACAAAAACTGTGTCTAGTCTTTGATTCTAAAAAAATCATTCGAGTGCCTTTCCTAATTAAAGCGATATCATTTTATGATTCTGCGCGAAGATGAGATGAGAAGAGTGAACATAAGAGAGACAATGACCAAGTGTCTCATTGCACAAACTCAGAAATATATTTAATTGTGCTATTTTTTTTTGGAATAAAATATGTCATCTTAATGTTCCTAATGTTTTATCTCCATTGGGTTATGTGAGCGATGAAGGGAATTACAGCTGCAACTAATGATTATTTTCACTTTGGGTCTGCCAAATGTTTTCTCCATCAATGACTTCATTGTTTCTTCTCTATAATGTTTGATGTCCCCAAATTGGTTATTTTGTCAAATCACTGGTTCAAAAACAAAAGATTAATTTTACAATTAACACTTTAGTATTTTTCAGTATTCTTGCTTGAAAAACTTGAATTGACAATGAATTTATTATCAAGATAAATAGGTTTTTTTCTAATTTAAGACTGATTTATAATTATAAATAGGCTGTATGTACAGCCTCCGCTGTAGCCTCCGCAATTGACCCCGTTGTAAGCATTTATACTTGTAAGATCATGTGTTTGCGTTGCTCTGCAAATAGCACCACTACTAAAGTGCTCGTTGATGGCGGGGTTTGAGTTTCTTCGTCTACTTCAAACAATTGCGACTGAAACTCTCCCTTGTCTCTCTGCTCAGCCTCGTTTCTTCTGTTTTCCTCGTTTCCTGTTTTCCCGGCGCTGCCTATGAAACGAAGCGAACCACTTGTGCCTATTTGCCTATGTATACACACACAGTCTGTGAATGTGTTTATGTTTGAAGAGAGATTCTCGCACACCATTATTAACTCATATGGGTTTTCTATGAGTTGTCTCTGTACGTCCGTGGTTCCCCCCTGTTCTCAGACAATGCATGAACACGATGAACAGACAGATCACAGTTGTGTGAGGTCTGTATCGCGCCAAGCTACAGCATTATAGTATAAATCAGGCTGAATCGATTACTGGAAATGATTTTAATTGTCAACAAATTATATTTTGAGCTGTAATCTTGTATGTGCGAACATAAACATGATGGACATACCAAGACTATCATCTACATTGTTGTGTACATTTTGACACAGGCAGATGGGCTGAAACGATGATTCACCCATTGATCCATCAACAGGACTTTCTTGATCAGCATCTAAATATGATCAATGTGGGTGGGGCTTATTCAGAAAAATGGTGATGCCATACATCTGTGAACCTATCAGGACCCACATAGTCCAGATGAAGCTGACTTTTTGACTTTCAAACTCTCAAATAAATAATATTTTACATGTTTTAACTTTAATTTTTGCAGATTTAGTCCCAGGTATTTTGTGTTTAGAGACAAATATATAACATTTTAAGACAAAAATACCAAAAGGGTTTTATTTTCTTTATATTTTGGACAAACAAAACAGCCAATTCGAAGACAACACAAGACAAGATAAGACTTTAATGATCCCACACCGTGGAAATTCAATTGTTACAACAGCTCATATACACTTATATACAAATATAAAAGTCATGCTGGTGTTAAAGAGTCTGGCAGCTGTTGGATTGAAGGACCTGTGGTAGCGCTCCTTCTTACATGGTGGGTGTAGCAGTCTGCTGTTTAATGCTCCCACTGGCAGTCCAGGACAGGGCTAGCTCTGGGAAACTATGATGGATGGATAATCAAGAAAATAATTAGCAGGTTAATTGATAATGAAAATAGTCATTTGTTCCAGCGTTAACAGGTAGATGTGAAGAAATGCGTTTTTCTTCTTGCTTTTTGATATTCTCATTAAACCGATTCAATCACTAGTGATGATGATTTATGCTATTATGCGTTTGCCAAGATGACAAAGAAAAATTAATATAACAAAGGCCAAGACTGAACAAAATGTTTCCTCGTCGTGTATGATAATGCGCGCTGGAGTGTGGGTGGTATAGAGCTTTGGACTTGGAGCAATATGGTCTCAGGAGCAGCTGTTAATCAGGTGATGCAAGCATGCAGTTACAGGCAGATGCATATTAGGGCTTATATCAGCCTGTGGAAAAGCTGAAGTTTGCTCAGGTATGAAGAGGTTTAATATTCTCAAACCCAATTATACTTGCCCTAGTATTGCATTATATGCGTATATTGAATCAACGGAGCCAGCCTATGAATCATCTCACTTTTCCTGAGTCAATAAAAAATCTTCAGTGGCAATACATAATATATTTGAAACACTTCTTTTTTTTCCGGTTTTTAATGTGGCATTGTTACGTGATTATGTAATATATAGTTATTTAGTTCAGTTAAAAATAATTATCTTTGTCAGATTTACTACTTTTTTCCAAAAAGGTAATGAGATGAAGGCTACGGGGAATCTGTTTTTTTTTCCACTAAGAAATGTATTAAGATATTTCATCTCAGGTCCGTTTCTCAGACTGTCTGTTTTTTCCCCATGTTTTATCATTCCCCGTTTCCTGGGTGTAATTCTGAGCACCGCCATCGCTGTGGGTGCTAACTGAAGGTTTCACAATCATCTGCTCACGCTGACCACACTTGTCAGCTGTTACTTTTGCAGCCACACTGGCCCTGGCCAACCTGTGAAAGTCTGGGTGACAGACACACAATGACTGAATGAGTGTGAGGTAATTAGCCAGGGTTTCTGCCAGTGGGAGAAGGTCACCGAGTAAAATGTCACAATTCAGCCTCACTGTAGGGCGGTTTATTTTTTTTTTTTCTAGCGAGCATCACAGGAACCCTGTGCCTCCCCCCGCTGTGGCCTCCTGACCACATCGGCCAGATATCAGATTTGTAATAAACTCAAATATTTCACTAGAATGAAAAAGCAAAGGTCCCCTGACTGCCTGATTTCTGTGAAACGTGAAATGTGGGCTTTGTCACCATTCTCTCTCTCAGGAAATGGAGATATGTGTCTGATGATGGAGTGTTAGATAGCATGATATTGCATTTTCCCAAAAGCACCCAGGGAACCTGAAGACAACACTGTACTGCCTTTCACAACGGCAGACCTCATTGTGGGAAGCTGCTTTTATCTCAGAATACAATCAGGTGGCTGTGGGTAAAGATGTATGATCATTCATGCAGCAGTCTAGTATATCCATGTAGTCACACACAAGAACAGCCACTGTGTTTTCCTTTTTTTTTTATTCATATTGGCTATTCATACTGTATAAAATTTATATATTTCCTATTTCTGCTCTCATTTCCTAGTTATCTCCAGGCTCTCTGCAGCAGATATCCATCTGTGCACACGCAGTGGTCTTAAGCAGGAACACACCTGAGCAATGGAGCAAACACGAGCGCACATGCACACGTGCACAAGCGCACTCACACATAGATTTTCTTCGCAGGGTAGGCGTGGATGGAATCGCATTATTGCTGATGTATGGTTTTTGCTCGGAGCGGTGCAGTTCTCCTTCCGCACACCAGCTTTATCAAAGTGAGAGAGATGAACTAGGCAGAAAAAAAACTCAAATGCAGGCAGGCTTTGTCTTCATTGTTGACATTTAATCAGCCCAAGGTACTGACTCTGTTGGGAGGAAATCACTGCTATGTCAAAGGATGCCAATGCCATTGCCTGTCTTATTTATGGACTTAAGTAAACTAAAAATAGCAAGAGATAGATATAGTGTCACATTGGCAGTTTTGCCTTGAATTTGTTTAGTGAAGGAGCAGGAAAGAAGTGGAAGCTGCGTGAAGCTTTTTATTTCCAGGAATTATGTGCAGCAGTAACTCTAGCAACACCAAGAAGCCACGGGGCTCAAAACAGTTGCTGTTGCCCCACTGCTGGAAATGACAGGAGTTCAAGGCAAGGACATTTATAACTCTAGCTCTAACAGCTTCACTCTCCTCTCGTTCTAGCCCCGACCATTGAAGAGTTCCCTGTCTCACCATCAATACCCAAGACCACCCCGGTTGTCACCACCACCGCTGCGTCCACTGTGAAAGTGCCGGGCGACACCACTGCCGCAGGGGCAGATCCAAGAGATGGGAGGGACCCGTTTGAGGATAATCGTGGCCCGGGTACAGCCGAGCCCACTGTGCCCGAGCTGCCACCAACGCCCAGACGCTTCTGTGAGGCGACCAGGAGGAGGGCCATCGACTGGCCCCAGACCCACACTGGAAACACTGTGGACAGGCCGTGCCCCAAGGGGACCAGAGGTAGGCCCACCGTTTGACATATCGTAACTCAATGGAAATGAAAATTTTATTCAGTTCAATATGGTTATTTGCATTCTTCTATTCATTTAGATGGAAAGATCGATGCCACTCTCGTGTCTCTCTTTGTTAGCAAAGGTTTTGACGAGGCACAGTCAGACTCTGTCTGTTATAATACTGCCAAATGCTGATAAAAACACAAATACCAGCACATTCATTTATCACACTGACAATTATAACAGTAAAATGCCCAGCTGATCCCAGAGATGTGTGGGTAGTGCCGCCACGTAAATAGCGGTCAGTGTTTGCTGTAGACGATTCTCAGAAGTTTCTCGTTTTCTTCGAGCTCCTTCACACTTTATAATTATAAAACTGGTCAGATTTTTGCTAAAATGTAGGCGGAACGTGGTCTGAAGCAGCAGATTTCAATTTATACAATGCGACACATTACCACCTCCATGAAAACAGGTGACAAAAGTCAAAATAAGTGGTTTCTGAAATGCAAAGGTCAAATAGTACTTGACTGTGCTAGTCTGTACATGTGTTTCTGTTTTTTTGTTTTTCCATCTTGTGCAGCTATTTTAATCATCTTGATTATTCGCTACTAAACGCTGCAGGGGGTAAACAGAGTTAGATTTTTTTTAACAATCAAGTATTTCAAACAGACTCTCAGAATCAAACTTTTTGCATACAAATGATCCGGAAACAACAAGCTTCAAATTCTTGACAAAATGTCTTTATTTGTACTTATCTAGGTATTAGAGTGCTATTTCTATCTTTGCGTCTGTGTACCACATCTGTGATATTTCATCCAGGGGGCATGTCAAATTTTAAACTATTATCCAGTATGATTGGAGCTTTTCACTTTCCCCTAAAATAGGTAACACAAAACTGTTTTTAATAAAATAACACAATGTACATTGTTCCTGTTTGTGTGTCAATTTGAAACCCATTTCTTCTTGCAATGACAGTGCACGTAGAGAAAATAGAAACGCCGTTTCCCATTTCCCTCCAAACAAAGCGCAGAAAACCAATGAAGATAACAGACAGTATTTAGGAAGTTCTTAAATAAAAAAAACTCTGCCAAAGTCTATTGTAGATTAATTGTTTATTAATTGTTTTAATTATTTCCAGGCAGTAAATTCACAGTTATTTCACACATTTTAAATCACTTCTGGAAGTGACTGAGGAGAGCATCGTGCTGATGATGGTTATAACAGTTCGGTTGACAATTATACTGACACAGGAATCTCTCACAAGTTACCTCAACACCCCATCACGGAGACTGACAGAACTGTCAAAATATAAAGGAGGGTTTGCAGGATGAAAGCAAAAAAGAGACACTGTTTTGACTGTGGGGGTGAAAAGGGAATGAATCTTGTATTACATATGTTGTTGCCGTTGTCAGTGAAGAGACATTCATTAGGAGTTATCTTGTATTTGATTTAAACATGCATAGGAACATATAAAATGTTTACAATTCTAAAATGAGTACACCGGAGACCATCGCTTTTTTTCCTCTGTTTTGTCCGAGCTCTGTAGGAACCTTCCACAATTCTGTTTTGTTCATGTAAGCTGCACAAAGCTTTCAGGCTTTCAAATTGTTTGGAAATGGTTGTTCCTGCCGAACAGTTAGTTTCCCGCACCAGAGAGTCTGTATGAATGAAAGATCAGCAGGAGAAACTGTATTTGAGCAAGGTGTTGGCTTTCCTCCAACTGTTGTGTTTATTCTGTGATACTGCAGGCATCGCCTCCTTCCTCTGCACTGTGGCAGGGACCTGGTGCTCCAAAGGCCCAGACCTCAGCAACTGCACCTCCCACTGGGTGACTCAAGTGGCACAAAAGGTAAAAACAGAAATGTGTCAGTTACAGGCTACAGCAGCAAACACACGTTACACGTGTAAAAAAATGAACATCTAGTGGCTATTTTGGACATTTTTTTTTTCTAGCCAAAAAACGGTCATGGGTACATATCCTGAAAATACTTTAGCTCTCCTCAAACGTGGCTAAAATACAGAGTAGCAGTAGTGAGTGAGTAGTGAGATCTAAAACATCAGAAGTAAATGCCAAGTTCTGCAGTCAGTTACTAAGAATCAAAGAGCCGGCGCTTCTTTCTTCACTGACTCGTCTGCTTTGATGTTCAACAGTTATGCAGGTAGAAATCTAATGTAGACGCACAGATAACAGTGTCAGCAGCCCGGACGGACCGAGATGCACACACACAAACACGCTGCATATTGCATTCTGAGGAAGAGATGTTTTTTTTTTTTTTTTCCCCTGACCTCAATAACAACTTCAGACAGGGTGTTGGTATTGGGCATTTTGGGAAATATAGACATGACTAACTGAAGAACCGTGTCCCAATTTCATGCTACGCTGCTAATTACGCACAGGTTTTTAGAATAATCTGGAAAGTATAACGAGAAAACAGGCAGTATTCACAGGAAATACGCTGATGACAAGGATAAGAATATATAGGAACTATTCACAGGTGTGAAACGTTCAAATAAACTGCAGTTTGTGATGAAACAGTTTTAAAAAAATAATCTTTGGACACACGTCTGCGCTGTCATGTTAGTACAATGGAAAGAATTTGAAAACATCACGCTCTTAACTTCAGGAATGTTCATCCATTAATCCAGGATGGTTACACCCATCGCTAGCCTTGTAGTGACACAGGAGGAGCAGGGATCTTCGTTAGCGCAAGTGAAACCAGACACAGAAAATTAATAACTGGCTTTAGCGTTGATGTTGAATTTTTACTTAGCGATGGCATACCGCCGCTTTGTTGACACTTTTGTAGTTCTTCCCACCGAGAGGGAGATATCTCGCAGCTGTCGGAAATGTCTTGTATCTCCGGCTCGGAAATAACACCTTAGAGGCTGAATGGTATGAATGTTTTTCCCACTCTGCCTCTCGTAATTATGGTCTGTGTGATAAGACATTAGCTGCATTAGCTTTCTCTTTGTGAACTTTAATTGGCAGTGGAATTCCACAGTTGCCTTTTAATTGATGTCTGTGCGTGTTGCTTCATTTCCTCTTAGCACAGAATGGAAAAGTGCATTGATTTCTTGTATACTAGCTGCAAAAGCACCTAGCTATGAACCCAGTGTAGTATATAGCATGTAACTAGTATGAAATTGGGTCACAGCTCAGTCAAGGCAGGCTGAGTGCACCAAAAGTGTAGAACACTTTATCATTTTTGCAGAGTTCTGCTGTTGTTTCCTTCAGCTTATATGTTGCGGTTGTGCTATGTTGTTTGTTTAGCATGCAATCCATGTGTTAACATACGTGCTTTCATCCTGAGCAAGCCTGAACAAGTCCCAGTGGATCATGACTTTGAGGTGTATGCCGGATACATTATTTCAGCTTCACACGGCGAAACCATCTCGGGCCTGCTTCACTGACGCTTCACTGACACCCACGCTTTCCCCCGTTGCTGTTTTTAGATCCGAAGTGGCGAAAATGCTGCTAATTTAGCCAATGAGCTGGCACGCCACACACAGGGCCCCGTGTTTGCAGGAGACGTCAGCTCCTCGGTGCGCCTGATGGAGCAGCTCGTGGATATCCTGGATGCTCAGCTGCAGGAGCTCAGGCCCAGCGAGAAAGACTCAGCTGGACGCAGTTTCAACAAGGTACTGTGGAAATTCTTGTCTGGGCTAAACTCTGTCCCCTTTTTGGCCCAAGTCTGTGTCAGCATGACTCAGGACATTCATTAGCAGGACATCTACCAGTACACACAAACACATGCACTCACTTACACACACATTTAGGGACACGGAGTCTCAGGTGAGGGGGCTAGGGAGGCAGGTCTAGCCCTAAGGGGAAGCTCATTCCTCTACAGCTCCCTGGTAATTACTGGCTTTGGAAACACAGGTTCACCTGGCAGTTCTACCTTAAAGGAGCTAATGGCCATGAGCCCCCCACCAACACAAAGAATAACTCTTCATTGCTGACAAGTGTGCAACTCTCCCCTGGAGGTTCTGCAGGCACTCAGCGAGAAAACAGTAGGCCTTAGACGTACCTACATCTCTCAGTTGCTAGCAGTCCCATGGAGTGATGAGTGACAGTCTGAAAAATTACATTGTTATTCAGACTTTCTAGGCGGCAGTTGCTCTGTAAACAAGGTGATTTGCACCAAAATGGTGCCTGTCGTTTATGGCCTAATGTTCAGACATTGCTTTTATTGCATTTGAAGATAAGAGCCAACAGGTTTGTCACCGCAGTGCTGATGGCGTTGTAGTGACTTGTACATCACAACAACAACAACACCGCTGCCACCATGTGATTGCCTGATTACAAGCAACAGTGACAGAAGTTAAATGACCATAAAAGTGATTTTTCTTCTAAGTTTTATTGTCTTTCACATTTCATCTCCAGGCAGTCACTGGCTTCCATTCATTTCTCTATGATATGAAAATCTTTCTGCGGACTTAGCCTGAGTTGTGGCAGCTTTTAAGTGAACATCAAGTCTGCATTAATTTTAGTTAAAGTTGCATTATTGCTGTTTGTTAATTCACTTAAATTGCAGTTTGACTTGAAACATCTGCACCGCTTTACCCAATTTAATAATACTTAACAATACTGCTACTGTGACAAAAATTAATGCAGACTTGACATTAATGATGAAATGCACACCGGAAACCAGGTTACCCATAAATACCCAACTATTCATTTATACTTAAAGATTAACTTAACACCTCCCTAAAAATGCAGTTTTTGCTGCTCTCCAGTGGTTTAGCTTCTCTGCAGCAAAGTGCAGGTGTACTTCAGGAGCCACTGACATCAGTGTTGGGTGTGGTTAGGGTACATTCAGAGAAGATCTGACAATGCGGCGAAAATGCACGTGACCTGCAGAGGAGAAGTCGAGCCGGAACCAACTTTTGGAAAAATGCAACCTGATGTCGCGCTGCGGCAGCCAATCAGACGTTCAGATCGAGCAAACCCTCCACAGTCAGCTTGAAATGTCACTGAAACTGAGGCTAGCCAGCTGGATTCATGAACTACCCTCTGATACTCTGCCTGTTGTGTTTTTACTGTCTCGATTTCATTTACCCAGCTTCTAAAACTGGCTGAGAGATGTAGACAGTAAATGAGAGTGAGGGAGCGCTGGCATCAATAAAGCCGGTTAATCAGGGAAATAAAAAGTTACTTCCTGATTGTTTCCCCGCGTTTATGTCCAGCACAAATAGACCCACAACCAGCAGCCGCCCTCCTCACACTATTGGACAACCCTGTGGCGCATCGCTGCAGCGTCTGATCCTGTCTGAATGTACCCTTACAGGTGCAAGACTGAGGAGCACACTTCCACAGTCTCTGTTGTGCATAAACATGCTTGTAAAAAGCTGATTAGAAATCCAGTCACTGCTATAGACGGGCAAGAAAATCATCTTTTTCCAAGTCAGAGAATAAGGCATGTCATTATGGACATTTCAAGTCTGCAATTTTCATGCACATATAGAAATAAATAACAGCCAGTTGCTTATAATGAAAGTAAAAAACACACGTGAAACATAATTGGTGTCCATGGGAGCAATCTGGTTTCAGCTGAAGAAACATTTTGAGGTCCCCGTGTGTGTTTTCCAGAACTATTTATTATTAGTAAGCTAGATACACAGAACATTTTTTATCTCTTGTTTTACAATTCTGTGTGAGAGCAAGAATGTGTGATTTTCTCCAGTTCGACTTAATTAGGAGAAGACAGCGACTTATTTAATGCCAAGAGACCAACAAGGAGGTAGTGCTACATTATTCCCTTCATACCATGAAATACAAATGACCTCGTCCCACATTGTTTATCTTCTCAATGTATTTTAAAGCATCACTAATGGGGAACATCAGAATCTGGTCTCAGCATTTTTTCCTCCACACTGCTGTGCATTTGTCATCTCCTCCCCTTACTATTATGTGATCCATATTCATATTTAGAATTCAAACACCGTCTCTTTCTCCCCCCTCCCGAAAAAAGCATTCAGAGCTATTGCATCACTTTAAGGCTGTAGCTCATAGACTTGTGCCTTTTTTTCTTTGCATTAATTCTGTAATCCATGGTAAGTGGCATGATTTATTGCTTCCTGTTTTCTTACGATCTGTCTTTTGTGCTTGATCCTCTTGCTGTGTGGAAAAGCTTCAAAAAAGAGAGAAGACATGCAGGGCGTATATGAAGGTATAACAGCAACTGTAGGCTTTCCATGTTGCTTTTTTATCCCCGATCCCTGACCAGCAGCATGCAGCGCTGTCTGTCTCTTGTCCTTGATTGTCTTGTTACAGTATGTGCCTGGTGACCTGCTTGTACACGATACATGGCTGCTTCCCCCGTCTGATTCGGCTGTCTGTTCTCCTGTCCTTCTCGTCAATCTGAGGATGCTGATGTCCTGTTTTCCCTCCTTCTATGTGCTATCACTTGTACATCTTTCTTTCATTTGTCTCCCCTCCTCCCTTTCTTCCTCCCCCACTCGTTCTCTCTCTCTCTCTCTCCCTCCATCTCTCTTGTCGGCTTTTCATACGTTGTGTGAATAATTGCCTTCCCACGGTCGTAATTGCACCTCCCTGTCAGCTAGAAGTGTGATCAAAGTGGCAGTGTGCTCAATTTTCACTTGCTTACATCGTACAATTTCTACTCTTCCATGTCCCCGTAGCAAAAAAAAAAGAGAGAGAAAAAAATCTCCTCTCCTGTTGCAGTTGTGTTTTATCTGTGGTATTAATTTCTGAGCCCGTTAATATGTTTTTTTTCCATTCTGATATTTCAGTCTCTCCCTAAGACATTTTGCTTTTCATGCGTTGTGACAGAATTTATTTCCTTGGGTTGGTTCCTCTGGAAGACAAGGGCATGGTGCAAACACTCTGGAGGAGATGTCTTGCATGGCATATTACAAATGATCTGATTTTTGTGTTCTCAGTGGCTCAGGGGGACTCCCCTCACTTGAGGTCTCTTTTGCTGAGAACTGATTTAGAAATCCCCACAGTCAGATGGGAACCTCATATGTCCAAAACTGTTCAGAAAACAACTGAGCAGTGCATCGAGATGCTTTTGACCAGCAAATGTCGAGATGGGTGTTTTGCTTTATTACAACCATAGACAGTATAAATATGGACGTTATATTTGTGACATCACCCGTAGGTTTCTGAAGAGCTGTATGTGAAGCTCTGTGTGGTGGCCGCCCTGCCTCTTGCCTCAGTACAGTTGTCAGTTGTCAGAATTAGCTTTTGCGACCAAAACATGTTTATATCGGCTGTGAAGTTGGACATTTTAACATAGGGGCTTATGGAGAATGACTTGTTCTGTAGCCAGCCTCAAGTGGTCGTTCAAGGAAATGCAATTTTTGGCACTTCTCACTTCTACTTTACTTGACAGCCACGGAAGTTGCCGCTTGATTAGAACAGCTGTATCTGAGGCAGTAAATGCATCATGTTACATTATCATCAACTTACAGGTTGCTAAATTCCTTGAAGCTATGTGTGCCCAGTATTTCCTGTCATTGAATTGTCCAAAATCTCTTGTTATACAAATTAAGTGTTGCAAGCAGGCTATGAGCTCTGACTGGAGGGCAAACGCTAGACGAAACCGCAAACTGCAACTTCTCCACTCCCACATTCCTCAGGCCTCAAATACATAAAACATCAGTGTTTGCAGACTTGTTTTTTGAATAAAGAATACCTTGTATTTATTCAAACAACAGCCAATTCATCCAGAAACTGTCTCCGACCAACTGCCTACCATTGTTATGTTTTCTTCTGGTCTCGGTGCTGATGCCTCCTGGCAGTAATACAAAACTGAACCCAAGACAAAGTGAAACAACACCGCCTCATTGCTGTTTACCTCTAACTCAGTTTGATGATCCAGTAAAGTTTTTAGTCACAAAATCTTTTTCATACTTTCACTGGTTAAATATTTGTGAAAACCTGCAGACCCTTTGCTGTCGCTAAAGGCTGACCAATAGTATTGAACGATGACAAAAAAGAGACAGGTTTTCCGCTCAACAGCAGCCTGACTCTTTGGATGCCAATGTCGGTCAGTCTGTCAGCACTGGTCTAGACTGAAATTAATCTCTACAAACAGATATCTGCATATGAGTGCAGAATCTGTAGGCCAGAGACCCACGATTTTGGCACCGGAAGTGCTCTATTTTTTATTTGTAGTCCGAGGAGTATTGACCAGTCATGTTTGAGCAGGCTTTAGTTCCAACAGTCTGCTTATGGAGATTAGCAGAAGTGTGTCATCGTCATTCTTGTGTATTGCTAACTGAACTGTGGAGGAAGTCTTGGCCTGGATATCTGTTTTCCAAGTATTTGCTGGCTATACCAAAAGCCCAGAAAGATCGGCTGTTGCCCCAAGAGGCTAAATCGTCCTCAGAAGATAGCTGATGGGTTCCAAGATTGGACTGAAGAACATTTGGATGGATTGCCATGAAATTTTGTTTTTGTGTTTTGACATTCGTGATGCCCAGTGGACTGATGACTTAGGTGATGATGACTTTTCCCTCTACCTTTAGTCATTTTGGGTTTTAAAAGAGTGCTCCACAGATTTGGCATTGGTCCTCTAACATGATGGATAGTTTTAAAAAATCTAAATCAATGCAGCAGAAACACAATATATCAAACTTTGCACCACTGTAAACAGACTTTGACGTGTAAATATCTCAAGACATATTGGATGGATTGTCATAAAATGTATACCCGCCTGATGAATTGTAATAAACTTTGGTAAGCCCCAAACTTTTAATGCAGTGCCATCACCGTGGCAACATTTTCATTTGTCCAAATGGCAAAAGTATTGACCTCAGGTGTGCCCCGTGTTCAGCGCTAACTTGCAAATGCTAGCATGCATTTGTTGCTCTTGAGGTCAGTGCTGTTTGAAGTTTCGCTGAGCTCTCACCACGTCTTCTCTTTAGCTATAACAAGCCACGGGGGCTCCCCTGGTAGCACCCCTGTGATTTGTAGTGACCTCCACCCAGGCGAGAATTAAAGAGGATTCAATAAGAACACAGATCTTTCCTGCGCTACACAAATTAGAGACAGACGACCCCCCCCCCTTTTGGATTTCATGGGTCCTTTGAGAATGGCTCACCAGGGGAGGGGAGACCATTTAGTGTCTGTCTGGTTATAATGGCTCCGACCCTGTAATAGCCACTACTCTCTCCCTCTCTCTCTCTCTCTCTCACCCACACACACACACACACTTAACTCCCATCACAGTCACAGCTCGCAAGCTTCCAGTTGCCTGCAAGGTCAGGGCCACTGAGATTGATTTCTGCGCTCCGGCCCGAGATATAAAGACATGCTGAGAGCCCTGTGTCTGGATACAGTCATCATCGCTGCGGTTTATATGAGCTCAGTGGTTAAATGTTGCGGTTAATCATATATTGGTGCAGACTTCGGTTGATCCCCTTTCTTGTTATTCCAGGCAAACGGATAATCCTGTCTGTGGTCAATTAGTGTTTTGGATAATCACAGCTGTGACTAATTGGTACAGTGAGCAAGGGCTTGTTGTGGTTAATTACCGTTATTGTGGTGGGCCTTGCTCTGGTTAATGGCACCTATGGTTAAATTGTCAGTCTGATTTATCACACCAAGAGTTGTTCTACATTCTGAATCTGGGGTTTTAAAGATAGCGATGTTGTGGTTGATTGTGTCAGACAGGAGTCATGAACTCTCGCTGGCAGGGTCAAAGGAAACTCTTGTTTTATCAGCATATGATACTTGTGTGGGTTTGGTGGAATGTTTTGCTTACTTACTGCTTATCAGAAAGCAGGAAATGAAAGGATTGCAATTGAAAACAAGCAGAAATTTTCCCCCCAGCTTGATTCACGTTGGAACTCCGGGCATGGATTTCATAGGAATGCCCCCTTTCCTTACAGGAGAATAGTATTCAAAGCCATTATGGGCAGATCTTGTTAGAGAAATTGGGGGGGGGGCTATTGTTCACGACAATTGTTCTTTTGGAAAATAGCTGCTTAAAACCAGGAATTGTGAACGCAGCATTGTGGACAGCTTCATTCAGTGAAGGAAAAAAAATACATTTGTATGTATTTCTTTTTCCCCCCTCAAGCATTTTTACATTATTCAATAAAGAAATCGGCTCAAGAGAGCCTTCCTTGGATTAGGCCTATTTTTTTGTAAACAGAATATAAAGTAATACACATTGAATTTTTTATCAGCATTATTATTTCAGTTACCCTTGACTTCCTTGAACCCATGTGTCTCCAGTCGGAGTGATCTTGATATTTCAGTTTCAGTCGTCGTTGCTGCTGTCACTGTCGGCCATGCATGCCCTTCATTTTTTTTTTTATCATTTGCTACCCAGTCCCCACTCATTGTTATTAAACTGAAGTTATGATGGGAGGAAACAGCGAGCTGACATTTCACTTGTCTCCATGGATACAGGCAATTGTGGACACTGTTGACAACCTCCTGAGGCCGGAAGCTCTGAAATCTTGGAAAGACATGAATTCCACGGAACAAAGCCACGCCGCCACAATGCTACTGGATACACTAGAGGAAGGGGCGTTCGTCCTTGCAGAAAACCTGATCGAGCCGGCAATCGTGAAAGTCCCTGCCGAGAATATCAGTAAGTTCCTCTCTGATAACTACACATCCGTGGGTCGCAATTTATGATGCTGATGGTTGTTTTTCTTCTTGGCTGTGCACCAGCTCTCAGTAAAAATGTTTCAAATTGAAAGGTAAAATTGTCTTCAGGGTTTGGTACCTTGACAGCTATCAGAATCCTAATTTTAAAAAAAATGGCCACGTCATGCTTCTGTCACAATAAATGATTTAACCAAGCATATGTGTCCGCACAGGCAGTTTATTAGCTACATGATCTCATTCATATAAGTCACCTTTTGTGCAGTGAACTGTCATATTTCTACTCATTGCTCTTGGTTGCCATGGTTATGGTCTCCAACTCCCTCTTTTTGTCTTATACCTCAGTGATTTTTAATCTTTTTCTTTCATCGTAAAGTCACCTCATTGAATGTGTGCTGCAAGATGAACTGTCCAGACCTCTGGGGGAAAACAAAGAAACCAATTGAATGGCATTGTTCCATTCATACAGCACTCTATCTGTTCTCTCCAAGCCTTTCCCATTAAGTGGTAGTTAGCTAAGCTGATAAGGACTAGTTGTTCTTTTTCTAAAATAATCACTGATTAACACATTGTGTAATATGCTGTATATTGGCTACTTAATCACTGCATTCAGGCCGTTTTTATGAGCTTGTCAAGCTCATACCTTATCAGCGCAACAGAGATAATATTCCAGTGGATAAAAACATAAATACAGCCACATAAAGAACCACACAACCCCAGAGAACAGCTTACCTGACCTCCCTTGAAGTGTCAGAAAAATGTGAAAATGATTGTTGCGCCTAATTAGCAGTTTGTCCAAATGGCACCTCCAGGCGGGCATCAAGGGCAAGACAGAGAGAGGGTGGGTGGGTGCGGGAGAGAGGTAAAAAAAAAAAAAAAAAGACATAGGGAGGAGAGCAACCACAGAACAATTCCTCATCTCCGTCTGTCAGAAGCCATCTATCTGAGGAAGTGAGGCCGTTTCTGATGGGAAGAAGTGTGCTGATACGTGTGTCCCCCTGACCCTTCAGTAATTTCACACATCAAAGGGAGCACCACCCGGCAGCTGGCATACCGGAGAGAGGGGCTGCAGGAATTTGGAGGATTTTCAGAGATTTGCTCTTCGAGCCCAGAGTTATCTGAACCCACAGGGGAAAGAAAAAGTAAAAGTAAAAGCTCAATGATATTTTTGATCCTATGAATATTTGACATTCATGCTGCAGTCGGCTATGCGCTTGCATATGCTCATCCTCTATCGCTGCCCTTGTTGTTATTTTTCCTTTTTGCGCTTGCCTTGGAGGCTTTCACAACGCCAACCAGCGGCTTAGTGACATGGTTTCTTAAATAAATGACACTCTACGGGGCCTTGCCAATAAGATTTGATTCTGTTACAGTTACAATGAAGTCTTTACAGATATCCTGCTGGGTTTTAGCGCTGTTAAACAACATGTACTGATTTTTAAATGCTGCCCATGAGTAATAAATCTCCCTCTTTCTATCTCTCGCTGTGTCCCCTCACCTCCTATCATCTCTCAGTGTTGGATGTCTACGTGTTAAGCACTGACGGTCAGGTGCAAGACTTCAGGTTCCCACAGACGAGCAAAGGTGGAGCGTCCCTTCAGCTCTCCTCCAACACTGTCAAAGTCAACAGCAAAAATGGTGAGAAAAGTAGAACTGCTGCAGAGACGTTCAATCATGGCTGAGTTTGAGCTTGTCATTTCCTTTTCGGGTAGCAGCTGACATGAAAAATCTGCTCTTGACGGATATGTTTGTTTTCTTTCATGCATTGAAGATGATTAAATATTTTTAAAGGAGAACTTTTGGGAAATACATTTATTTATTTTCTTAACCAAGAATTAAATGAGAGGATCTGAGATAAAGGCGTGAGGTTAGCTTAGCATTAAGACAGCAGGCAGAATCAGGTCTAAAGCAAACTAATTAGTAATACATACATGATGGTTTTTGCTCACAATTTTCACCTGCTAAATAGATCATTTGCATTCTGCTTAGTTATCCTCCCTCAGTGTGTCTGATGATTTTATTATTGCCTCTTGCAGGTGTGGCCAAGCTGGTATTTGTGCTCTACAAACACCTGGGTCAATTCCTCAGCACAGAGAACGCCACGCTGAGGGGAATGGGGGACCTCAACAAGCGTAACCTCTCCCTTACCGTCAACTCCCACATCCTGTCAGCTTCTATAACTAAGGAGTCCAGCCGTGTGTTTGTGGCCGACCCCGTGATCTTCACACTGGAGCACCTGGATGTAAGCCTCCTCCTGAGACTCCCCCAGACAACACTATAGAGCCGGGCTGTTAAAATACTGAAACGGCTGCACAGCCCTTTGCAGTGAAGGGCAAATGCAGCACTTTGATGTATTATTGTTGCAGAATAACTGTTGGAGTCAAGAAGCGAGCGGAGGAAAGCATCTGTGTTATGCTAAAGCGTTGTGGGTGGTTCTTTAGCGCTAATCAAAGACGGAGATTCACAGAAGCAGGAAGCTTCTTCTGCGTGTCGTGTTTCGACACGGACGTGTTTGTTCTTCACTTGGATCTCTCTAATCCCTTTTTCTTCCTGAAATCCATCAGACTAATTGTTAAAACAAACACATACAAACGCAGGCTACACATCCCCGTCTTTTACAGTTGCAGACATGAAATATACAATGTGTGTCTTTGTGTGCAGTCATACATATTGCATGTTCATATATGTTTAATCGTTTTTTTTTTTTGTTTGTTTTTTTCTCCCGGGTTTGTTTGTGTTTTGTAGAAGGAGCACTATTACAATCCCAACTGTTCCTTCTGGAATTACTCAGAGCGCAGCATGATGGGATACTGGTCCACTCAGGGCTGTAAACTGCTGGAAACCAACAAGAGTCACACCACTTGCTCCTGCAGTCACTTGACCAACTTCGCCATCCTCATGGCTCATCGGGGAAATGTGGTAAGTGGCCCTCTCTCCGTGTGGTTTGAGCGAGCTATTTTTCTGTCTCAGTTAGTTGCTCTTCCGTCTCGCTGATAGATTTGTGCGCACACGGCAAGAACAAGAATGGCATTTCAGTGGAGATAATTAGATTATTGCTGGAGGAGAAGGTAAGGGGCGGGGGAGGAGGGGAGAGGTGGAGAAAAGGAAGCGGGCTGTCACTTTAAAAGAGCGAGACTGTGGATCAGGATAGGAAGTGCCATACCATTATCAGAAGTAATTATATTTTACCTATGGTCCGTGTCTAATATTCCTCCATCCATATGTCCCTGAGAATCATGGGAAACAGTCTAACCTCAGCTTTAACTCACGTTTCGACCCCTCTTGAAGTGGCGTAGGATCCATTTGGTCTCAAAATGCAATTACAATCCAATTACATGATAAATAGCATGTGTAGAAGGGACCTTGCCAGTAATAAATGTGGAGGATAAGTTTGCGGTTGGTTTAATAATATGTCCCAACTCATGAACTCTGTCCCTGTCATCTGTCTTAACCTCAACCTTAACCACAGCTTGAAACCAGAGCCCCGAGGCTAGGCTTAGCCTCACACCAATTCCCTGCACATCACCTCAACTGCAACTCCTGCCCTCAATAAAATTACAAATATCACAGGAGGAATTGCCTCACTTTTCGGGCCACTGTGTCCTTGAGTGATATTTTGTATGGTCAAGTCTGCTATTTTCACATTTGCCTGGTGCCCGTCTTGAAATATGCTCAGTTTTAGTTTTTTTTTTTTCATTTAAACACAGCGTGATCTGACCTTAAAAAGAGAGAACCCACATGTGGACGTCACGTCACTCACATGGTCGCGGTTCTCTGAGGCAGATTTTCAGCTTTCTGCAACACGGGGCCCCGTAATGTGATCTATGCATGTTGGGGTTGAGTGCCAGATGTCATCAGGTACGATCAGGTTCACAATTTAAGACGATGCTCACGTGCCCATATGGGCATTGAATCACTTTTAGTTGCTGTAGTTAAATTATTTTTTTTTTTTTAAATCCCTTTCTAATGTAACTCTTGTGACTCTTTTTTTTGGCAAAAATATATTCAAGATTTTGTCTGAAGCTAATATGAAGCTCATGAGTTGGGCAAATTTAGTTATTTTTTTTTTTAAAGTTACTGTCTTTTTGGTATAAAATTCCTTCTTTTGTTACTTTCCTCCTCTGCAGCTTAACCTCTGAAACAGTCTGTGGAAACATAAAGAAAGCTTTTGTACTCAAAAGACTGAACTTTGGAAGACATCTACTTGATTTGTCACCTCTGACTGCTGAAGCCTCATATTAGCTTCAAATAAATATTTTTCCGCAGAACAAAGGCTGTGGATTTTCTCCCACATCTCTCTCAAGATAATAGCCAGTGTGAGCAGGAGGAATCATTACAGCAAGCGAAAACCTGTGCCTCAATATTCATACGGGCACATGAATATTATGTCTGGGCAGTCTTGGAAAAATCGCGTTGCTTAGGAATATTCATTTTCATAATATGCACTGAGATTTGCACTTCAACTAATACGGCTAGATGTGCTTAAATGCCACCAATGATTATGAAAAGTGTGGAGCTGAAGGTCAGTCTGTCATGTCTGTTTCTGTGCTAGGGGGATGGGAGCGTCCACGAGCTTCTCCTCACCGTCATCACTCGCATGGGCATCGCCGTGTCTCTCGTCTGCCTCGCCATCAGCCTCTTCACCTTCTGCTTCTTCCGAGGCCTGCAAAGCGACCGCAACACCATTCACAAAAACCTCTGCCTCAACCTCTTCATCGGCGAGCTCGTCTACCTCGTGGGCATCAACATGACGGAACCAAAGGTAGATTGGAAATTATAGTGCGGAGGGTTTTGTCTTTCTACTGATGAATGGGCTCATCTGCCGTGATTAACCTTTAAAGACTCGAATTTCTCACTTAATTTTCCTTTAAGTGGCTTTAAAAAAAATCCACATTAGACTAAAATACCACACATCCACCCTGTATCTGCTCATCTTGACATCTCACCGTGCTGAATCTGAGTGAAGTATTCAAACTCAGGATGATGGAGTTTTTTTTTTCTTCTTTTTTTCAGGGCTGCGCTATTTTATCACGTATAAATATTCTGTGCATGATTTTATACACAATTCTTCTGCATCATTTCTAACTTCGGAAACTCTGGGACATCACCTAAAACCGAAAATAAGATTCTCTGTCTTTGAACAAAGCTCAGGCGCACAATGTGCATTTTAAAGATGAACCCGCCAGCCCATCTTATGAATAGTTATGGGATCAGTACCATTTAGGCTGGAAATTATACTGTACACATCCTCAAGTGTTTCTAACATTTTTTTTTTACCAAATATGCATTTTAGCAGTACAGTATAAGAGTTTAGTTGTTGGGGAAATTAGGGATGTAATAAATCCGTTTATAAAAAGTTCGACCAGACAGCCATCTTTGATGTTTAAATGTGCATATTGTTAGCTTTAAAAATGTGGTAATTACATTCTGGGCCACTTGGGGTTAGTGCAACAAGCTGGCAAATGTGTTAGTTGACTTTTTACGCATCCAGCATTCATTTGGAGCTGTGTTTCTGTCCAACTGATGAATGTAAGGCCAGTATTGACTCTAATTTTAGCTCTCGTTTTGTCTCTATGAACTCCTGAGGGAAATATCCGGCCCTTAAGCAGCTAAATGCTCCACTATGTTCACCAGATTGTAAAGTTTCTTCGGGCAGGTAGTGAACAGCGGGTTTTATCGAAGGTTTTTTTTTTTCAGCTGCCTCTTGGGACCAATATTGAGCTGACACATGCTAAAAAAAGTGACCCCTTTCACATTACTTGTAGTCATTCGATACAATCAAAAATATTGATTACAGCAGCTTTAAGCAGAGCCAGTGTTGGTCCAACAGACGCTGTAGCCTAGCTAAACTGGGCTAATGTCACTAGTCACTGAAGGAAATGTCAGATCCAGCTAACCCCAAATTACCCCTCTAAACAAGCCCTTACCTTTGTGTGCGATCTCTGCATATGTCCTCCTGTCAGCTGGTGTGCTCCATCATCGCCGGCGTTCTCCACTTCTGCTTCCTGGCTGCGTTCGCCTGGATGTGTCTGGAGGGCGTGCAGCTGTACCTCATGCTGGTCGAGGTGTTTGAGAGCGAGTTCTCGCGCAGGAAGTACTACTACGTCTCTGGGTACCTCATCCCGGCTGTCGTGGTGGGCATTTCGGCAGCCATTGACTACAGAAGCTACGGCACGCAGAGAGCGTGAGTGTGACATCTTTGCAGATTCTTCTTTTGTCGGATTAAAATCGGGACCATTAGTTCTCCCTTCTCCCCATCGAGACAGGCCCACACAGCATGCATGTATGTGCTAATGATAGTAATATCACAAAGAGTAGTCCACCGCTGCCCCATGGCAAATTTACACCCTGTCACTGAGAAAAAGAAAAGGCTCCGAGCAAAGCTGCAACGTTAATGAATGCACCAGCTAGCCGCACTGGCCTGCTGGGTTTTTATTCTTTGCATGTGGATAATTGCCGGCCTTGTCAGTTAAAAGTTTATGTACTTCTCCGCTGGTCTTCATCCAAGCAGCAAGCTTTATGATTTGTAAGACTGCAATCCTCTAATTTATGGGATTTAAGTAAACTCCATTTTTTATTGCTGTAGTCTTCACTTCATTTCTGCTTCCTGGTGATAAACACAGACCGAGGTGCAATTCATTTTTTTTGCCGTCTACAATACATTGTTTACTGCTCAGAGTCTTAGGTACACAGTCCGACATCCCACGTTTGTAGACATTTGCAGACTGTGAAGTCATGAGTCCAATAACCACTGGCTTTTCGACTGCAGCTTTTCGTGGCACGAGTCCAACACCCCCTCAAGGTCGGGTTTTCTTCTCTGTGGTCAGAGGAGTCTCTATTCTGTTGCTGTGGCCTATCATCCAGCCAACACTGCTCGGGCCCTGATCAATGAGACACAACTTTGTTTTGGCAATTAGCTGATTTGATGAACTGTATATCACCTTTTCCCCACCGTAGATGCTGGCTGAGGGTGGATAACCATTTTATCTGGAGCTTCATCGGACCCGTAACCTTCATAATTGTGGTAAGCTGTCATTTTTTTTGGATAACTTTTTTCAAATTAATTTTTTTCTTTCAAAGAAAAGCTCTGAAAACAGCTATAGATTTCTTTCTCCGCGCATGTGTTGGCAGCCTCTTAGCTCTGCTTTCTCCGATCAATTTGCATGAAAGGAAAGTGGACCCATTATAGCTGACACGAGGACATCAGTGTCCACTCAGCTATGAAATCCTCTGAAATCAGAATTGGTGAGCGGCAACAACTTAAAGCTGTTTGGTCCTTGCTGAACATCTAGAGAATACTACCCCCCCTCTCCCTCCCTCCACTGCAATCAGGAGGAGAAATCGTCTCAGGCATGAAGGTCATTTGCTCAGTGGGAAAACAAGGGTGATGGTGAGGGGTGGTGGTGGTTGGGGGGGGGTTGAACATGGAAGTAATGAGTGGGTGGGCCAGACAACCATTACCACAGCTCATAGCCCTGCTGAGGATCATGACACATCCCCGGCCAATCCTAGCACACGGACATCTCCATCTTCACCTTTTAATATTTCATGTGGTGTGCTGGGTGTTCACAATGCACACACACACACACACACCCCGACACACACATTTATAACAGACGCATGCAGGAATACATGCATACAACACTGAACAAACACTCACGGCGTAACCATATAGGCGCATACTTTAATACACACGTACAGTAAATCTGTCCATAGGCTGTAAATACACGTAAAAACTGAAGTGCTGCGTCGGCAGCGCTGTATTTGGCAGAGAAGCCAGAGACCTGAATATTGTAGAGGACAGTTCCTCAGAGACCGGGCATGAGGGGGGAGTCCATATGTAGTTTGCCTCAGCTTTCTGCAGAGTGCCTCCCTGCCTCCTCGCCACGCTGTCTGTCTGTCTGTCTATCTGTCTGTCCGTGTCTGTCTGTCTGCCTGTCTCATCGGATCTGTGTCATCTCCCGCGGCTGTGTTAAATGCATCTCCAGCCACTCAATTCATGCGACGTAAATCGGCCCCAGTGGCTGAGAGACAAAACTCGGCATTACCCTAAGCTGTGATCTAAAAGCCTCTTTCTGCCTTCTTAGCCACTCCTTTTTTCTTCCATGTTTCTTTGTTGGTTTCCATCTGCTTTCCACACGCACTCCCGTTGTTTCTATGTAAAGAAGGGAGAAAATGAAGTATCTGAAAATGATGAACTGAGAACACTAGGTGGAGATCGCTCTGCTTTGTTTGCTTGCCAGCCGCGCTTTTTGTCGTTTATTTTCCTTCATGTACGGCCGATTGGTCATGTCTTTCAAAATGTTCGCTCGGAGCAGATCTGGGATAGAAGTTTTTAATAACGTGGAAGAAAAAATCTGGATATATTCTCGTTTTTCATTGAATATTTACCAGAAGTACATTTCAAAGGTTTAATATGGTATCGGTCAAATTGAAGCAAATCTCCTCCCTTTCCTCTCGGTGGCCACGGGCTCTCCAGTGCTTACAAAGAGATATCCTGAGAGCATGGAAACCTTTCTGGATGTATGGCTTGAATCACTTAAATGTTTTTCCTGGCTTCGGTAAAAATTGTTTCTAAAATATGGCACTCGTCTCCGTTCTTTCCTCTCTGTACTTTTCTTTTGAGCCTTTGTCCGCGGCACATCAGATCTGTTTGGACTACAACAGATAGGCATTCTCATATTCGACGAGGATTTGTCAAACAAAAGAGAGGAAGTCATATTTCAGTGCAGCTCATGCTGAGGGCCAGGGCTGTGTGAAACAGACCAAAGAGTTAATTTCTGACTGTTGTTGTTCTCTTTGAGAGTGTACTTTATGATCTGCACTGAGCTATTACATGCTGAGCTATTGTATGCTGGTGTTGTCGCCAAAACCACCACAGATTAAGCAACACTGAGTCAATGTGAAACAGCAGACAGGGGTGGGATGTAACCAAGAACATTTACTCAGGTACAAATTTAATGTACTTGAACTTGAGTATTTTCCTTTCATGCCACTTTATGCTTCTTTACCACTTCATTTCAGATGGAAATATTAAACTTTTTACTCTTTTTACAAATTGAATGCTTATAAAATGCGATCCTTTGTGATTGTTTAAACTGTCCAACTACCCTTTACAAGTAGATCCAAAATGATCAGTCAAATAATCGATGAGTAGAAAATGAGTAACTATCTTGATTATAGTTTTTTCTTTTTTCTGTAAGACATTTGTTTCCAGCTGCTCAAATATAAGAATTTTCAGTCTTTTTTTGGCTGTAGTTATTAAATTTTACAAATGAGAAGATAATCCATAATGAAAGTAATCATCAGTTGCTATTGATATATAACATATAATAGTATCACAGTCAAAATGAGCCATAAAGTGCTTATACTTAAATAACATTTATGTGCATTTAAAATAAATAGCGTTTTTTACACCGTGTAATATCTTCTACAGTATGTTTTCAGTACTTTTGTAAGTAAAAGACCTGAAAAGGGATCAAGCTACAGGAATTGGATGCCTGTCTAAGTGCAGTCTGTTAACCCAGATCCGCTTCTGTTTTGACAGGTCAATGTCATCTTCCTGGTGGTGACGATGTTCAAGATGGTGAAGCACTCCACCTCCATGAAACCCGACTCGTCCAGGCTGGGGGGTATCAGGTGAGGGGTGTCACTCTGGGAGATTAGCTGGCCGCACTGTGGTTGCTCTGAGACTGTGTGTGTGTGTGTGTGTGTGTTGGGGGTCAGTTATGTGTGAAAAGAAAAATAATATGCACCATTACTGCCTTTGCTTCCCTCCTGAATTTTCAAAAACCGCATTTGACCGACATGTTTATTTGATTTTCTCTTCTCTTAAATCCGACCAGACCAATATTTTTCCCTTTCAGATTTTATTTTATTTTGGCCTGTATAGGTGCTGCCTTTTTTTTTCTTCTTTTTTTCCCTTTTACTTCGTTTTATGATTTCAGTATTTGCACTACGCGGGGTTATATTGCCTTTTTTTTTTATTTCCTCATAACTGCATTTTTGACCTTTGGTATCTCTTTGCTCCTGTGCTGGCATAGTTTACAGGCTTTCTTGGAAGCTCAGCCAGATGCCTCATAGATTTAAAGATGGTGAAAACGGAAAAAAAAGGACCCCCCACCATCTTTCCGGCTCCAGTGTGCTGCATTTGCTCGATAAAAATTCAAGCCCCTGTACGTTTCTGTGCCTGGATTTTTGTTCAACAATTTTTTTTTTGAGGGCAGGCCAAAACATGTTATGTGGGCGCATGATTTTTAGGCAGCCACTCTCTGGATTTTGGTCTGAACCCAAAAAACAGGTATTGAATTGTTTTTTTTGTTTTTTTAGGTCTGTGTTTAGCACAGAGAAAGCCGCATCAGTGGATGCTGGATTTCACACATTAAGCTAAGGAGTCAAAACTCATTAACTGTCATTAATTTGGGTTTACATCAAATCCGCTTTGTTGTTAGTTGCTGTGTCGGAAAAAAACAAAACAAAAAAGGGAAATAATTGGTGCTATTTTCTGTAATTATTCATTCTCGTATTAAAAAAAAGCACCGAAAACTGGATAGCAGGTCTAATCAGCCATCGCTCTCAACACCACTTCTCGTCTTTCTGTGGATCCTCTCTCATGCGATATGTCGTCCCCATTTCTTCTCTCCTCTGCATGCCCGCCGTATCTCTCTCAGGGTGGCTCACTTCTCTCTTGTGTATCAATAACGACCAGCCATCGTCATTGAAAGTGACTGCGAAGTTATCTTATTTCCTCTAGGCTTTCCTGGAAGCCGCCGAGGGAAAACCTGCTGCGTTTGCAGTCTCTTTACCCAACAACTCCAAGGAAGACCAAGGAAATATTTTTCGACTCAGTGTCAAATACCGAGTGCACATTCACTCTGAAACTTTGTATCAGCATTAAATAGTATACCACCACTAGTGAAACTTGTCTGAAAGGAAAATAGCAAATGAGGTTTCTTTCTTTTTTTTATTTTTAACAAGCTGCTGTCCAGAAGCAGAGAAACGTCAAGCCAAGCAAAGATGAAATCAACTTTTTCCGTTTCACTAGTTAATATGGCTCTTCTTTCTCTTCTGCAGATCATGGGTGTTGGGAGCGTTTGTCCTTCTTTGCCTGTTGGGGCTCACCTGGTCTTTCGGCTTGTTCTTCCTCAATGAATCCTCCATTGTGATGGCTTACCTCTTCACCATCTTCAACACTCTGCAAGGGATGTTTATCTTCATCTTTCACTGCCTCCTCCAGAAAAAGGTAAGATTGTAATTGTCTGCTGTTAAATGAGGAAATCAATCAAGGCGTTTATGAGGCATGCCAACCGTTTGCTTGTTCCAGCTTGATAAGCGTGAGGATTTGCTGTGTTTTATCTGTCTTATCTGGAAATTTAAAAAATATATGGTTTGGTTTTGATTGTCGGTCAGAGAAAAACATCACCTCGGAAATTGTGACCATTTTTTTTCTATTTATACCAAACAAATAATGAATGAGTCAAAAAAAAAAATAATTGACTGAATAATCTTATTATAATGGAGCTGAAACAATAAGTCAATGAATCAAGTCAGTGGGCAGAAAATAATTCAGCAACTAGGGTGATAATAGATCTAATAAACCGGCAAAAATACTAAAAAAAAAAAAGGCAGAAAAGAAATTTGTTTCCACTTTTCAGATGTGAAGATATGAAACTGATTTTATAAACAAAAAATATTCGTTGAGAAAAATAATCTGCAGATTAATTGATAATTAGAATTATCATTAGTTACACAGTACTGCCAAGAATCCAAATCTGTTTAATCCTTGTACTGCAGGTGTGCATCTGTAAATATTGATATTGCAACATTTCATGATAATTACACCACACACACATATGGAAGGGCTTCCTCTCAACAATACTTCAGCATGTTGTCACGGTGTTTGTCGTCCCCGTCCTTACAGATGTGGCATTTAAACTGCTGTCAGCTGGATGGCATTTGATAAAGATTTAGGATTTGCATCTCTCACGGGTGGTGTAGTGATTCACCGCCCATGTGAGTGTTCTCCTGATGTCTGTGTGGGTTTCCGCCGGATGCTCCAATTTCCTCCCACAGTACAAAGACATGCAAGTTAGGTTAATTGGCGACTCTAAATTGCCCGTAGGTGTGAATCTGACTAGTGTGAATGTGACCTGTCCGGGGTGTACCCCGCCCCTCGCCCCTGCATCCCTCAAGGATAAGTGGGTATAGCTAATGGAGGGTAGCTGGATTTCTTAACAGGCTGGGGTGGGAGGGTTATGTTGCCGTCTGCGTGCGCAGTCCTGATCTCTTGTTTCTCTGTAGGTTCGCAAAGAGTACAGCAAATGTTTCCGTCAATCCCAGTGCTGCGGCGCGCTGCCGCCTGAGGGCCCCCACAGTTCAGCCAAGACAGCCACTTCTCGATCCACGGCTCGTTACTCATCCGCAACACAGGTACGCCCACGCCTCCGGGAATGAGATATATCAAGGGGTTAGGATGTAGAAAACTATGAGTGGAAAGGTTTGTATGGAAATGAATTCAAGTTAATAAAATGTTGGTGGATTCTATGTTTATGGACTGTTTTAAAGACTTTTCTGTTTCTTTAAGGGAAGTCTGGTGATATTTTTTTGTCAACAAATCCCACGAAAATGCCAAAACCAACAATGAATTGATCCCGCTGACAAGTATTTGTCTCTGTAGTCAAAACCTGTTATACCGTAGCGTATTCCTCCGTGCCGTAGAGCTCTGTTATTCTTCAAACGCTCAGACAATTGAGTGATTTGTTCGAGAAGACAAGACATGATGTCTCAGAGCAAATCAATGAATAACAGGTAACAAAACAAATCCGGGCACAGGCACAGGCCACAAAGGGACAACACGAATTGCATAGCACATTTTCTTTCTTTATAAATATTACATATTGAGACCAGACTTTATAAAACCTTCCTCGCTAATTATTAGTCCTTGCCATTAAAGATTTAAAAGAGGCAATGTTCACCATTAATCTTAACCATTCATCAAGAAAAAACAGGCTTTGTGCGACTCTTCCAGTGGCAGAGAGCATTTTTTGAAATACCAATAAAACCTGCCAATGCAAGTCCAAATGACACTTTATTCAAAGAGTTGTCAAATGTCCTTGTGGCTGAAAGCCTCAGAGAGGCTGTGAAAGTCGGAAAAATGTTAAGAGACGGACAAACGCATTGTTGTCTTTGGTCTTTTCATGAAGTTTGTTAACAATCTGAAGATATGGTCGTTTATTTCTAACTTTTACTTGGATTTTATAGCTGCAAAGCTCGAGTCACTCTGCTGTGTGTAATTACAGTTTAATTTTAATTGATTGCAGTTTACATATCGAAATAGAAATTCCAGTGCAGTGCTATAAATTTCAGCAGGGTTTTTTCATGTGAATGTGTTAAGTACAGTGTAGCTAGCATTAGTATTTTTTGTCTGTTATCAAGGCTGTGAGAGAGACTCCATTTGAAAAGAAAGAAACTTTATAAAAAATTACAGTCCTATATGAAAATATTGTTCAATTGGTTATACAACTCTCCAAACTCTTTAATCTTAAGAGCACTTCTGGGAATCTGATGGCGGTTTCTGCTTTTACTATCCAGAGAAGAAAGAGCTGCTCAGGGCCGGCATCTCATATTACGAGCTGCAAGATTAGTTCTTGGTATTGTCGGATCAATAGCTTGTATTTCGTTTTTACCGTAGCAAGAGTGTGTCATTAGACAATGAGTTGGTTGAGGCTCAGGTTTGAATCACGAGCACACATAGCCACTCTTGAAGTCCTCAGGGCCCGAAGGCTTGAATAACAGCGACACCACGTCGAGTCCTGATCGGCGTCTTCCTTTCTTTCTATCCAGAGTCGCATCAGGCGGATGTGGAACGACACTGTGAGAAAACAGTCAGAGTCGTCCTTCATCTCTGGAGACATAAACAGCACCTCCACACTCAACCAGGGTAAGCAACCGTTTCCTCCACCGCCACCGCCGCCGCCGCCACCAGACGAGACACATGCGCCATTCTCTTTGTGACGAAGCTCTGAATTCGAGATAAAGACTTCAAAGGATGCAGCTTACATGTTTTTTGTGGCAGCTTGGAAAAGGAGATGATAAGACCCCATTTAATGTTGGATTTCTCTTAGTGTTAAGCAATCATAAAAAATAAAAAAAAACACAACAGCAGCAGCAACAAAACAACATTAAATGCTGCCTGTGAATCAAAGTTCACAGCGTTTTTTTTTTCTGGCATTTTCCTACTTCGCTGAGATCATTTGAGAGGAGAGGTACAGAGACAGAGAAGAGGTGGCACAAAACGCCACTGATGAGGACTCGAGTTCAAATTCCTGCGACCCTGACTGGAGATGCCGACTGTGCAGCCGCCGCCTCACTCATCTTTACCGCCGAGTGATTGTCAGGATGAAGGTTGGGGTTGAGGGGGGGAGATGAGCAAAGTCAGGCTGAGGTCAGAGCAGATTTTTGGAGTGATCCCGACTCAGGCTTCAGACTGTGCCAGCGCAGCTTTGGCTGTAGTTATGAATTTAGATTCTTTCTTTAAAAAAAAAAAAGAGAGAGAGACATGCGAGCGCAGAGACTCATCCAAATAACTGAGGATAGTTATTACGTTCTTGAGGATTTAAACAAGCACACAGACGGTGATGAGGATACTGTATTATTCAGGGCATGCCATTTAGACGTGTTTTGTCTAGTGTCTCGCCTGGATGAGTTTGTTTAGATGAATTTGTCTCACGTAAACACTGGAGCTGATTGTGTTGCTAGGCTTTAGTCAACACTTGTAGTAATAATACTGTTTGTCAGTTACATCATCTGACTGTTTGGATAATGTCTTGCTCTGACCAATGTTTCTATGGCTGCGCTGTCCGTAATAGAAGGCAGACGAATTGCAGCTCGTAAATCTTTTGCAGTGTCAGATTTTGGACAGCGAACGTCAGTGTTTGTTTATGTCGACAGCTACACAACGCGCCACCACAGCCTATGAAGTACAAAACCTCGAGCTCTTTTTCCTCCACAGTTTTTTCCCCTCCTGATTTTTCTCCCTGTCTCTCTCTCTCTCTCTCTCTTCTTTCTCCTTCTGTTATTTCAGGGATGACTGGCAACTACCTCCTAACTAACCCTCTCCTCCGAACCCACGACACTAACCCTTATAACAACCTGCTGGCAGAAACTGTCGTGTGCAACACACCTTCTCCACCGGCCTTTCACTCCCCAGGTGCACATCCACCCTCCACCTTTGTTCCTACATACATCTGTGTTTGTTTTAAGGAGAACTTTTTGGGCGTTTTAGGAAATACACTTGGGGGAGAGTAGGACGAGACCATTGACGGCGCTCTCGTATCTCTCCGTTACGTATGACGCTGCAGCCAGTTAGTTTAGCTTGGCGTAGAGACTGCGAACTGAAGGCTAGCTAAGCTAGTGAAATGCTAAAAAAAAGTCATTCTTGTAGCACCTTTAAATATCTCTAACTAGTTGTGTTTTGTATCTTGTTGAATTTATAACTCGAACAGTAAATCCAGACTGTGGTTCGGCTAACTGAACCAGCTATTCGGGCTCTGTTGAGCCGGTTCAAGCTAGCTGGCTAGCTACCAGCACCTTTAAAACCTCACTTTGTTTAATCCATACAAAAAAACGAAAATTCGTTCATTCATTTTAGGAGAGGAGATTATATGCCGTTATAACTGTTTATTGGCTCGGCGCAGTTGCTAGGCAACCAGCGCAGACTAGAAGAAGTTGCTGGTCACGGCCAAGAAATAGTCCAGCACATAATCCCCCTTTAAAATGGAGGCATAGCGTTTTTCTTTGTTTTTTTCCATTTGACAGAGCCAGGCTAGCCGCCCCCCCCCCCCATTTCAGTCTTTGTGCTAAGCTAAGCTAAGCTAACCTGCGGACTGGCTGTAGCTTCGTATGGAAAAGGGGCAGCTATGAGAGTGGTGTCAATCTTCTCATCTAACTCTCTCCTCTAAGTGTGTTATTAAAAACATGACAAAACGGTCGTGGTTGTGGCTGTGACACGGCATGCATTGAAAATGTCTTCATTCACACCTCCTCTGTATTTGCAGTAGTTCTTATCTAGGCAAGTTTCCACTCTGTAAACACAGAAGGAGATAAACTCAGAGACGTCAGTGCTATCTTATCTCGTCTACCGAGCAGTCGTGTGGGGATTCCTCTCCGTTCAACATGAGCTTCACACGTCGGTCCACATCATTTATGTTGTTGAGACCCTTAAACTGTCTTTAGTTTACTTCAGTTTAGACGGATTTAAAACATGTCAGTGTTTATGGTGACCTACTTCCTCACTGGCAGAGCAAAAGAAACCCAATCAAAGGAGGAGAAGAAGAAGGAAAGAAAAAAAAAAACAGAAGCACATGACGCAATGCGGGCAGAGTCATAGCCCTCAGATATTCACAGGCATTTGATGATAAAAGAGAATATACAAAAACAGCAGTATGGCAAAAGTGTGTAAGGAGAGGATATGCTGTAACATATAGTTTTAACCCGCTGCAGTCACCGCGGTCTTGTTTTGTGCTGCAAGCTCGCTTTCAGCACAAAACACTCAGAGATAATGAAGCGGGGTTGGGACCAAACAATGTCTGCACAGAAAATCAAAGACATTTTAGGACTTTTTTTTTGTGCGTGCGTGCATGTGTTTGTGTGTGTGTGTGTGTGTGTGAGCTCGGCAGCAGCCGAGCAGCTCAGACGCAGAAGTCAGTGTGTATACAGACAGCTTGTGCTTTATTGCCCTAAAATGTTTACCTGCTTAATCATTGTAGAATAATTGCGGGTTAACACCAGAGCACCAGAGACAGATAAAAAGGAGCGATATTTAATTAGCAGGTAATTTTAAATGTCAACGTAAACATCTGCTTTACCTGTAGAAAAAAAAAACACCACCAGCCTGTGAGGCGAAGCGCTGTACTTACCCGTGCTCAGCGGCACATCCGGAAAGCAGTGACCAAAAATTTGAAGATTTAACAGATGGAAAGTAGTTTGAGGATAACAGGCACCGGTATGACACACAAATGTCAAAACCTGGTGTGAAGATCACCAACCAAGTCTGAAATGCACACAGAGAGACTGTCAAGTTCAAATTTTTGTCTGCTATAGTCATTACATTTAGCTCCTGTAAAAGGATGAGCGTGTCTTCTATTATAAGTGTATTAATACTAAGTAATACTCTGCAGATGTTCACCCGATGCAGTAAAATCGGTAAGGAGAACATCTTGGATGAGTCTCTGCTGGAACGGTTCCCAGAGTGCAGCTGTCGCCTTGTCCGGTTGAATTCTGTTCACATCATTTCCCTCGCTCCCGGTAGACAATACCTGTCGGCAGTAAAATCACTGCCTGAGCATAAACAAATGCAAATTTGGAAGTAGGGTCTATTCAGAGAAGTGTCTAATAATCTCCTCTCCCCTCGCTTTTTTTTTTTTTTTGGCCTTTTGCTCTCCGTGCTCCTTTCACTCTTCCTGGAAATGCCTTTGATGTTGTTTTTAGAGCTACCCCCTTTTTTTTTCTTTCTCAGTTGCTATCATCCGTTTTCTGACACGTCTTCCCCCTCTTCCTGCGCGCAAAGACGGCCCGCGTCGTCGTCACCCTCACACTACAAAATGTCAGCCTTTCATTTACAGGCTCACGGTGTACCCAGTAAATAAAAAAAAAAAATCCTTGTATCAAATCAAACTGGCCTCCCCTTCACTTTCATCCTTCTACTTGAGCTTAGTCATAGGGCTGCACAAAATTAGAGTACTGCGCCCTGTGCGTGCATGTGTGCGTGTGTGTGTGTGTTCACATAAAAGTAATAGATGTACACTTCTAAAAGGGAAAAAGAAATAATATGTGAGTCAGAAAGAAATTATTTCATCAGGAAAATGTTCTTTTATTGTAGACTTTAATATATATATATATATATATAGAAAAGACTGTGCTTGCTGCTGAACCCTTTCACCTGCTGAGTCCAGGATTCAGTTGTCCTTGGTTTGTCCTTTAGCTCTCTCAAACACGTAATTTTACTGTCATTCTCCATCCACCTACAATAATTTGAGCAAAGCACCACGTGTGCTAAATCATGGCTAATTGCAAGGACACAGTCCGAGTTGGATTGACTGAATCCAGGCTGGATGTTACGAGCTTTCCACTTTTGTCTTATTTCAGTGATTTTGTTGTTTCTGCTGCAATTGAAAAAAAGCATCTGTTTTACTTTTTTTGCACATCAGCTGTTCTTAGGCCAGATAGCCTGAGCAGACACACTTGATGTGAGTGGTGGCAAAGTGAGTCATTGCACCGTGCCTGTCTGTCGTGGTGTGTGGGGGTTGTTGCCGTGCTTGTGGGGCCCCGGCGCAGAGAGGTGGCTGGCCATCTGTGTTCGACATTACTCTTTTGTCTTGCCTTCTTTTAAACAGGTGGAATGTTTTATTCATTGTTAATGTCACAACACTTCCTCATCAGCTTGTATTTATTTCTTTATTTCCTCGACTGCCATCCTGTCGTGTTGCTTTTTGTATGCTGCCGTATTGTCACCTGGTCATCAGCTACCGTAACAGCGTGTCGCCGTGCTTTATTTTGTACGTCTTGAAGTCATCCTTTGTTCTCATTTCTCCAATATTGTTCAGGATAATCTCTTAGATTGGCTATGATATTCAGCCATGATGAGGACAGACATGGTGGGGAGCTAATTGGGATCTCCTTTGAATTGTAAAACTTTTTGTATTTGCATAAAATTAAAATTAACCGAGAGATCAAAGAGCACAAGAGTGAAGTGTCCTGAGCAGTATCAAGTTGTACGTGGATGTGGAGACTGTTTTGTACGATCAAAAGGCCAAAAAAAAAAAAATTATACCTCACGCATTCTCTTTGCCTTTCCTTGCAGGACAGCACTCTCTGAGCAACAGCAGGGACATCAGTGCCATGGACACCCTCCCCCTCAATGGCAATTTCAACAACAGTTACTCCCTGCGAGACGACGACTATGAGGCTGTGGGCGTTAGAGCTCCGGGTGAGCTGGGGGGCCTCAACCTGGACGATGCTGCCTTTGAAAAAATGATCATATCTGAGATTGTCCACAACAACCTGAGGCCCCGCGTGGTCCCCAAAGGTCGCGACGCCCAGAGGGAGCGGGACAGAGCCTTGCCTCCTCAGACCAGAGTGACAGTGGACCGAGGCGGGGGTGGGAGCGGCAGCGAGGATGACGCCATCGTGGCGGATCACGCCGAGGTCTCATCCCCCCAGAGAGGAAGTGGAAGTGGAGGCCACGCCACCCTGGAGCTGCTCCTGCACCCCCACCACAAGGAGGCGCTGGAGGCCCCCCTCCTTCCCCAGAGGACTCACTCCCTGCTCTACAGCGCCCAGAAGGCCCCCAGGCGCCTGGAGGGGCAGGGCGGCCATGGCTCCGAGACTGTTACCGCAGTGGAGGACATGGGCTCCCATTCACCCAACAATAACAGAGACTCCCTTTACACCAGCATGCCAAACTTGAGAGACTCACCCTCGCCCTCAGCTTCGCCGTACCCCCCCGAGGAAGAGGAGGAGCTTTCCCCCTCACCTCGAAGCGAAGGCGAGGACGCGTATCACAAAAGCATGCCCGAGCTCGGCGATGCGCCGCAGCCTATGACCTACTACCACATAAACCGAGGCACCAGCGCTGGGTGCATCATCCCACCCAACAACGAAGACTGCGCGCAGGAGGGAGAGGCACCCAGCGACGGACAAATGCAGCTCATTACCAGCCTCTGAGCGGACCGTTTGCACAGGTCTTAACAGATGGGTTCTTTCGGTTGATGTCAAGAGAGCCAGCAAGCCTGGCTCCGCACTCCACATGCCCTTCCTGTTAGGACAGGAAGTGAAATGTTGTCGGGTGGGAAAAGGAATGAAGAAATGACTTTTGCACACAGATCTCATTAACACACAAAACACGTCCATCCAAGGCCAGACAAATGTGGACTGTGAAAGCTCTGCTGTTGGACTAAAGAGGTGCAGAGAATAACACACAGGCCGCTTCGTCAGAGATAAGTCTGGCATTTTTGTTGTTCCGTACTGTCGAAGAATAAGGGATTTAAAAAAAAAAATACTCCAAGCAAAGAACTATGAAGCTCCTGTCATATTCCTGGGGGACTTTGCAGAACCAGGGTCTTTTTAGTCATGAAGTACAGTACTAGAACTAGTGTGGCTCCACTACACAGTCAGGACTGTAAAGTTAAGAAACCACTAATTCAGACTCAGGCCTTATATTTTCTCTATTGCACATTTAACTGTTGTCAAAGTAACAGCTAAAGAAAATATATTTTGCTGTACCACTAGTGTAAAAAGTCAAAAAAAAAAAAAAAAAGTCAAAAAAAAAAAGAGAAAAGAAATGGCAACCCTTCAATAGTTATGCCCTTTCAATGTTAATAAGACAAGTCTTCAGACAAGGTTAATCAAAATGGTGGAAATGTGCTTTTTCCTCTCACACTTGACTCGTTGTAGTATGTTTGAATATGAAAAAAAAAAAAAAAAAAACGTTTCGAGAGCTATCAGTCCATATGAAAATCATGCTCACGTCTCTGCTTGTGAAGTGCTTTTGCTTTCATGAATGATGAGTTTTTTGCCAGTAGTATATTTGTTAACACCAGGCCATGCACAGATTTAGAGTGAATTGGAAACTTGTGTAATTTATTTTACTTGAAAGAAATCGTTAAGGTTGAAAGACTTGTGTTCGTGTCAACGCGACAGCGCAGTCTCCGCAGACGTGCTCCATCCTTTGACACTAATTAATTTATTAACTGAACTCTTCAGAGAAAAAAAAGGAAAAAAAAAAAAGAACAACAACAACAACGTGGTTGGAAAGTGTGAAAAGTTGTTGCAGCACTGATTAGGTTCATTTTATTTCTTTTGTAAGAGCCCATCATCAGCTGATATTTAATTCAACTCCTGTTTGATATCAAATAAATGTGAAATTTTTTCTTGTTCGCAGATGTCTCGCCGCTCATTCATGTCTCGCGTCGAAAATGTGATATGATCATCAGTCACATTCCCAAATTTTTGTCGTTTATCTGATGTTTAGCTTCAATTTCTGCTCCCCGATAAATCATTTTAATAAATAAAGTCCTTAAACTGCCAGCCGCTTTAACAAACTTTACTCAAACGGGAATGAATAGTGTTTTTTGTCGTGTTTACAGTTTCTTCAGCATTCTGTAACAGCGATCACCACATTTTTATTTTTATATTGAGCGCCACGTCCCTTCAGCGGTCACCCAGTCAAAAGATTTAACTTCATAACTGAATAACTTCATCAATAACTTCATCTCTGATGCCAAAATAAAATGTTCTTTCATCATTGCTTAAGCCAACACGGTCAAATGTGAAGGTAACTCTGCCTGTATCGCAGAAGACACTGAAATTGTGTTTCTTTATGAAATTTCCCATAACCAAATAACAAAGTTTCAAGTTTCAGCAGACAGTATGTGGCAGTAATGTGAAATAGGAAATTGGAAAATGTCTCAGTACAATAAATTCAGATAATTTATTGTACTGTACCCCGCCCCTAACATCTTTTTATGCATTCATGTATTCCTCACAGATATTTGGCCTTACAATGCACAAGAAATCTACAGGCCTCCATGACATGTTTCTGCCATTATCTTCTCAGAGCTACATGTTGTTTCTGTCCTCCCTTTATCTCCTCCTCCGTGTCTACTGACCGAATCAACACACACCGTGTACTTCTACATCCTCTCTCCTGCATGAGAGGTGTGTTGTTCTTCTCTGATGCCTGTCTGCTGCATGTCTACTAACAGCGCTATCCGCAGTGTGTAAAACTCAGTTTCGCCTCCTGTGGTGTAAATGTGTTTTGAGCAATGACAGCTGCGGCGGTGCACCAGTAAACAAATCTTCTTTTTTTTTGACAAAGATTACACTAAAAAAATGTGACAGTTGCCTCAGATATTTTGCATGTGAGGAAAGCAATGAGTGTGTTGGGAAACACACTCATTTTTTTAAATAATAGTCTTTATGCGGGGAAACCAACAAGAAATGCGTCCGTTTTGAGAAACACGGTTTTGTGTTTTCAGATAGAGTTCCTTCAACAGAGAAAAAATGGTTCATGAGCGACAATGGATGAATGTCTATGGCACAGATGCTGTGCTGGCTAAATCAGTCTTTGGCTACACACGATGTTATTCCAAGGGTAATCCCACCGTGACGTCAGCCGTTGGTTTGTGGACGTTTTGAAGCCTCGAGTTTGGCATTATGGACATCGCGATCTTGGTTTTTTTGGCGCCTGTAGCGACCATATTTGGACGAGAACGTGGAGCCGTTGGGTATTGTATTGCGAGATGGGCTACTCTTAGTTTTGACTTCGTTTTCAAGCAGGAAAAAATGGCGACCCGCCTGAAGCTCTAAACATAAACATATTATATCGAAGCAGTACATTCAAATCTCCAAATACATCGGAGGTGAGAAAACATGGGATAACAGGAGCTTGATTTTTATTTGATCGACACTGCTGACACTACAATCACAAGGATGATACTAACTAAATCATACCCTACTTTATTGGCTATTCTACTCCAAATGGGACGATAATTTACTACATGAACATCATGCTGTATATGGGAATAGATTTAAACTAGCGATTTAGATCATGCACTGATGAGAAAAGTGTTTACTGAAGTAATAAATTTAGTGAGAAATATGGTAATTTTTTCATAAAGCTTAATGGAGTTTTTGTTTTTTTGCAACCAATGGTGCTGCCCCCATCTGGCCATTAGCAAGAATGCAGAGGTTGGAAGCTCCGGCCACTAATCATACTGTCAATGATCAGTTCAGGTTTCACTGTGTGAACACACTATACAATTATTACTATAATTATGTAAGTTTAAAGGTGCTCTACATGACATTCAGAGGCTCTAGATGTAGCATGTGTGAAATCTTAAATATAACCTTTAACAAGATGCACCATCATCATTTCTGATCAGTGTCTAAGTCATTCCATGTGTTGAATTGTTGCAAATCATCCAAAGAGCACAATAGATTTAGCAGATTTAGTGTCTTTCATCCGTGGCTCTCCAGGAGTTTCCCGTTCGAACTGGCCACACACGCGCTCAGCAGACGTACAGTACATGCAGTCGCTGTAGGATATGGGTGGTGCACTTTATTAGTTGGAGTTGGGTGCCAGTTTACTGTCAAGAGACTGACACGGAGGCCAAGGCAAAGCTCTGAGTCCACCGTGGCTGTCTGCCTTGTTGTTTGAACATCAGCCTCTCGGTTTACACAGAGCCGTCCAAAAGCCCGGAGAGACACCGAACTGGTCTGTAAATTATACGGAAACCTGGCTCTCGTTCAGTTATAGATTTAAATTAAATGCAAAGTCAATGACCTGCTCACGTTTCAGCAGGAACGGGTCCGGTATTGTCTGCGAAAGCTTCTTTATTATAAACACTGGCGAGAGCAACCCTTCAGGGCGTCAGGTGATGTCACTTGAAGGAGGTGGAAGTTTTTCTCGTCTGCATTTTCATAACAGACAAAATCGTGATGAATGAATGTGCTGAGATCCTTTTGCCAAGCATAAGGATCGGTTTTGCGTGATGCATATATATTGGTTCATTATCACTAAGTCACCTGTGCTCTGTATTAGCTCTCTCACCCTATTAACTTAAAGAACATTGGATTCTGAAATTGAACAATATATAGATGATCACATCCTTTTCCCCAATAAGGCTGGAAGAGGGAGGGAGGTTGGAGGGGGGGCGACAAAGATCATCATCACAGCCCAGGCTCTCCTCATCCTGCTGTGATGCTTTTGCGTCCATTCATCCTCTTCAAGGATATCCCCACCCCCACCTTTGACTTTTCACTGAGTCGCTGACATTACCGCCTGTGATTATCAGATCAGATTACGATGCGGCATATTAGCCGCTCAGTGTTTACGTTGCAAATGAATAATTAAAAAAAAAAAAACAGAGAGAGAGAGAGAGAGAAAGAGAGTTGTCAAAGTTTGCTGGAGATGAAAGTGCTTCATTTATCGACTCATCTTTTATCTGCGCGCAGCCAAAGCCCAGCCCAGCTTCCATGGGGCAGTGGCAAATGAAGGCCCAATAAGGCTCAGTCCGAGAAGACATTACCGTGTTTTCATTTGAATCCGTTTGATGTGTCAGCCTCTGGTGATTTGGACATTATTTCATGTCCATCATCAAAAAGACATCAAACAAGATGCTGAATTCAAAATCAGATCACAGAGCCTAGCTGAGCAAAAAACGTGGGGTGTGTGCTGACTAAATGTAGCCTATATATTATTGTGATGTGTACATGAGAGAATTATACTAAACTTATGTTTACAGAATCAGCTTTCTGACCCTGTCCACCAAGGTCGTGCTCAAAAAAGAAAAAAAAAACACATAATAATAACATTGTTATTATTAAAATGAAAAGGCGTTCATTCAGACAGTGTTTATCGTCTCGGATAGCAATCTTTGCTTTAGCTTGTGCAGGAACTATGCATAATTACATTAGCACAGCCACAATGCAGAAGGAGTATTATATTTCCTCGGGGCCTCTGTAAATGTACAGCTTACATTCCTCTACATTTCACTCTGCAGCAGGAAGATAAAGAACATCTGAATCGCTCCTGCTCTGCTGCCACCGTCCCACCGAACAACAACTGCACCCGCCTTGGCTGACTCGCCTTCTCTGTGCGCATTTAAAGCCCCAGCGAAGGAATTCCTGCCAGCAAAAACAAGCCGAAAATCAGGTTCCTTCACAATTCTATAGCTGCCGAGCATAATGGCTACAGCACTTATCTGTGTTATAGGGTGGATGTAAACGTGTGAGCATGTGTGTGGAAGAAAAAAGCTGCACACGCCACAAAACGTTACCCCGCGTGTAAATCCTGCTGCGCTGTTAAAATTAGATTTTCTGTTTCTGTTGCATGATCTTCCCATACACGGTTATTGCAGTTTAAACGGCTGCAAACATTTTTTTTTCCTTTTTTTTTTTTAAATTCCTGGCCTCGTGGCAGTTTGTTGTTTTAATGCTTGTTAGGATATCACCACAACTACCACCCCCTGCAAAAGAGGGTGGTTTAAAAAGAAATATGGGCTTCCTCCTCAACTTTCACAAAGAAGCCTATTATGAGAGATTAAGACTTTTAGGCTTAAAATATACTCAAGAGTCCTCTTTGAGTCTGGCTGAGGAAGGCTTTATATAATTTCTTTCCTCTGCATACGTGTGTGTGTGTGTGTGTGTGTGTGTGTGAGGAAATGAAAGAAAGTGTTTCAGATAGAGAGTCAAAAAAGGCTGAAGAGGAGAAAGTGAGACGAACAGAGAACGGGAGATTGTGAGACGGGGGGGAGAGCAGCGGTAGTCTAGATGTCAGAAACAATCCGAGCAGGAGCCCAGCAGTTGTAAAACTGTCATATCTCGTAGGAAACACCAGCAGTGACCTCAGAATTGGGCTAAGGTAGCCTGTCACGCCCATTATACAGTAAACACTCAACGGAGGCCAGTGTTTTTGTTGGGTTGTCTCTGTTAAAATAATAGCAATGCGTCCCCCCGAGACACAAACATAACATATGACTGCCATTAGTCAAAAGCTCCAGAGAGGAATTTTCCCATATTTAAGCAATTGTTCCCACAGTTTTTTGGCCGTTTGAGAATAAACGTAATGATTGTAATTTTAAAGATGCACGACTAGGAACGGGGGGGAAAAAAAAGAAAAATTTGTGAATAAATTCCAGTCAATCATTTCTGACTTCAAACATGTGAAAAAACACACTTAAACATTAAATACGGTCTTTCTTTCTTTCTTTCTTTCTTTCTTTCTTTTTCAGTGTGTCCCACTTCAAAGTGCCTTTTGATATGCCAATCCAGAGAGACAGCGTTGTCAAAAAACATCCCTGATAAATAAGAAAGAGAATTATTATTAGTATAGAATACAAACGTTCCAAGAATAAAAGCATTATTTTATTCAGCGGCGTATGAGAGTGATAATAATTACAGGTCACTCTAACACATGGTTTCCATACTGTCTCTGAAACTGTATAGCCATTATTTACAGGAGAAACCAACCATGATACAAACACATCTGCACCTATTTTGCATTTCCAATTTATCGCAAAACAAGGACGGAAAAGAGACAAAACATCTAAATGAGTCACAGTTTCTTTTTTTTTATTAAATATTGCTCAAAGTTATAATCATTTTGTTGCAGAGGTGGCAAGAAAGAGTCATTTTCTGACTGTCAGTGTGGCTGTTTGTTCTTTTTGTGGTGCCACAGATTTCACTGTTGGATCACTGAGAACATTTATAGCATTAAACTGCAGGGAGTCTCTGACTAATGTTTTATTTAAAAAGCTTTTATTCACAGCTAATTTACTTACAGTTGTTATAATCACTCACCCAGGATGTACCGAGCCCGGCCTGAATGTGAAATACAGTGGTACAGTAGCATGTGGAGATAATTATGAAGCCAGGATAATCAATGTCATGCATGAAGTCGTGCTCAAAAGATGCCCAGAGCAATGTTTTCCTGGGCCGTTGGTCTGAAAATCAAAGTGACATGTCAAAAAAAAAGAAAAGAGAAAGTTGAATAAAGGTTTGGCTTCAGCTTGTTTGGCTATGATGAACTGAGCTGCTGCACATGGTGACATGTTTTATTATTGCTTAATAAAATAACGACCTTTACTACAGAGTACATCAACAAAGGTTTAAATTTCATCAAAATATTTAGTTTAGGAGGTAAGACGGACACACATGCTGCAAACCACCCACAAACATTCGAAAACAAAAGAAAAACTGGAACAAAATAACCAAAATGTTTCATTGTGACATTTGTTTGGGGGAGAGTTTGTCCAATCTAAACAATGTTTTAAAAAATAATAACTTCTCTTCATGAGAAATGATTCTTCTTCATAACTCATAACTGCGCAGAATATGCTTCACGTCGACGCTCTGGAAACAGCCACTTTTATAGAGGTGGAGATCAAATTTCAGAAAAAAAAAAAAAAAAAAAAAGGCTCCGCGACTGTTTCAACTTCCTTCTTTCAGCGCGCCCCGAAGCAAAGCATCTCTCCAAAAAGGAGTCTAACTGGGGACTTCTTCGTCTGGGGACGTGGGAAGAGAATAGGGTCCCCAGAAGTGAGATGCAACACTTTATTTTCTGCCATAGAAGTGTAAAAGCAAAGAAGGTGCTGCTTTTATGCTTAATTTAACTGCTTTTTTTTTGCTCAGAATAAAAGCGTACTGTATCGTCTGTGTTAGAAAATCTGCTGAAAGTGAAGTCAGGTAACGTGCTGGTAAAGATTAGCTAGCTGTTTATCGTTTAATGAATGAGGTACTATTACCTTTTTGTATCCTGAGCAGGAAGGTGTTGAGTTTATATTCTATATGCAGACAGTTAAACGAATGGACGGTTTCAGAAGTGCTGAAAATATGCGACGCTGGCCGCCACCATGTTGGATGTACTACCTCTTCCGCCTATCTATCTGTAACAGCACCTACCTGTCAATCAGGCAGTCACGCTGTTAATTATGCATAACTTTAAGCCTAATTATAATTTGAACGGGTGAGCTAAAATAAATTTATCATCATGAACAGAGAAATTATCTATAGAGAACATCTTTTTGTACCAGGTTTTCTGCTGTGACATGGGGCCTTATGGAGACTGACTCACTTCTGTAACCAGCCTCAAGTGGCCGTTTGAGAAACTGCAGTTTTTGGCACTTGAACGCTGGCTTCACTTCACAGCCATGGATGTTACCGCTTGGCTTAAACACATAATTCACTAAAGTCAAACACTGACACTAACAACACAGGAGAGGTTTATGTTCCCTGTGTTATTCCAGAGGTTATATTATATTACAGACTGTTTCTGTTTTATAGGGCTTACATAAAAGGCAAATACATGCATGTAATGTCGAAACCAGGCTGTATTGTTAGGTTACTTAGCATGGTATATTTTTTCACACTACAATAAAAGTTTTACCTGACAAAAAATATTTATTTAATGCAACTTAAAGTCTTGAGCAGAGAAATTTGACCATTTTCAAGTAAAAAAGGAAAGAAGCTAAAAAACTACCTTCCTCTCATTGGTTTGCAGACCGGCAGGTCTCCAGACATTAGCTTCTCAGTTGGACCCTCTTGACCTTCGTCCAACTACTTTATAGTTTTTCCTGGTTGTGATTGACTGAATGTGAATCAGAGCCCTGGTAAAAATTGTAAAAGCAAGCAGACTCGCGGACTTGTTTTGCTAGATAGAAAAGATTTAACATGACGAAGAATAAATAATAAATACAATATCTGCTCCTGTGTTGTTCAGCAGCAATCCCACTTTTTTCTCTCTCTTCCTCCTTTGTGCAAGATCAGAAGAAACATTCAGAGGTCTACAGCAGAAAAAAAACAATATTTTATGTAAAGTCACTCTGAGCTGCAGCTCTGTGTTCTCTGTTCTGTAAGAGATCAGACTAAAAAAAAAAAAAAAAAAAAATCCTTGAGGCGGCCCGAGGAAGCTCCAAGTTTTCAACCCACACTTCCTTTCACATTTGAGTCTACAGAGGGTACAATACAACACTTTTTCCTGCCCCTCCGGTCACATCCAGGGTTTGAAAAACTTATTCAAATTATAGACAAATGTCATGATCAAGATAATGAACAGCACTAATAAACTAATAGAAATTAAAGCACTCGCACTAAACACACAGTCGTGTGTGTGTGTGTGTGTGTGAAAACGCTCTCCGGTATTAGCTCTCCAACCAGCAGCTGTATATTGGATGTTCAGTAAAACAAACACAGGACACAGAGTGGAAGGGCCGCGCGCCACAGACAACACACCCTCCACTGCACAGAACTGCTCCCTGCTGTGAGGGTGGGTGTGTGTGTTTTCACCAACAGCACAACAACGATAACCTGGTCGCTTCAAATGCAGCAACACAGACAAATCAGTCCCAGATTTCAAAAGACTGGCTCGGCCTCTAGAAAAAAAAACAAAAAAAAACACCCAAACAGATGTGTTTACTGAAAGCAGTAACACATTAGTTTATGTTTAACAAGTGCATCAGTGATGCTGTGATTTAAACAGACAGTGTTTCACCTGTGTAGTAGACCTGCGAGTGAGCAACTGTGCATGGCGGCCAGCGGATACAGAGCAGGCAAAAAAAGCACAGCAGCACAGCTGTTGTGTTCAAAGCTGCTGGATGACATGAACACGGATATGAAACAGGAGATCAGTGACCATCCGGAGTGACTTGAAGTTGAAATATCGAGGCTACCTTTTTGCTTTTGGAGACATTTTGGTGACAAATACTGGGAAAGGACGCATTTCCATTTCTGACATATTGGCAAAGGTGTGACCACCGGTCACCCCCTGTTGCGTTTAGGAACTCTCCGACAGAGCAAAAAGGGCAAGAAGGGTCCTCACGGTAAATGCGTAAAGGAAAGTCCCCCACTGCACTCGGTCCCTGTGATGTGTGCCCTCTGCTCCTTTCCTCATCACTTTGCTTCTTCTACATGGAGACAGGGCTTGACTCAAAACTGTTTCAAGAGTGTTGAGAATGTGTACGCTTTAGTGCTCAGCAAAGAGAGAAGTACACAGCGATGGCAGTAGGGTTTTTCTTTGGGCTTTAAAAAATGAAGATAAATACATACAGTGTGCAGCCTTGAGAATGAGCTGTTTTCTCTGAGGTCTAAGAAGAAATCAACCCGCTTCGAACAGTTCCAAATCAAAATGTGGCTTCCTGCCTAATGCAGCAAAATATAGGAAATAGTTATACACATAAAATTGATTAACAGACAGTGGAGTCTTTGCTGCTAGCATGGCTCTATAGGGATGGAAATGTCTGCTTTTTTTATGGACTAAAATATCTTGACAACACTATTGGATCAATTTCTGTGAAATTTTGTACAGACATCCATTTCTTTGCAGATCCCCTGCAGGCTTCGCCTGTCAAGTGAAATTTCTCAGCATGCGCTGAATGGATTGGCACCAAACTTTGTACAGACGTTCATGGTTCCCAGATGATGAACCCCACTTACTTTGGTGACTTAACTTTTCCACTAGCGATACCATGAGGTTTAAATTTGTGGTTTTGAGTTAACTGTACTTCACTTTCCATGCAGCTCCATTAACATTTTTAATTTGTATACCAATAGTTGCGAACATACCCAAATAACATGCGCGAATAATCGCCATTGCCACCAGCTTCACCTTTTCTCGTGTTGTGTTTAGTGCTAATCAATAAATGTTAGCAAACTAATGTGCTAAAGTAAAATGGTGAACATGTTTTTAGCATGGTGACAATAGCATAGCTGTCTCATACAGTAACTACAGCCTCAAAGAGCTGCTAGAAAACATCCAAACATGTCTTTTTACTATACTGTTTTGGATAATAAATATAGTCACAATATAAAACGTGTCTCCATGGGAGGGTTATAATTGCTGACATATGCTGGTAATGTTAATAAACACTTGTGTGTGCATGTTTTATTTTCAGTGTTCTCTCTTGATTACTTTCAGGGTTGAAATGATCTTTTTCCGTCTAGGATGGCCTTGGAAGTATATCTGTTTTTTCTCTTTGCACGTCCAAACAACTCAGAAAAAGAAAAAAGAAAAAAAAAGATTGAATGGTGCAAAAGGATTGTTCTTGACCCTCCCTTGATTTTTCAAACGCCATTTCTTGTTTTCCCTGGTGACTTTTTCGTGAGGGGGGTGGGGGGGGGGTTTGCTGTCGTCGTTTAATGCACCGTTAAAAGGCTACAGCTGGAAAAGTGAACAGGAACATTTTTAACAACCTCACAAAGCCCCTAAAGCCTATACCCAGAGCTGCATCTGACCACCTCACGCAAAAGAGGAAGCAGTCGCTCAAACCGCAGACACCAAATGCTGCATGTCAATCATCCACCTTGGGGCAGATGCGATGGTCATTCCACTTTCATTCCTTTGACAGAGCCTACCAAGTATTGATTTTGAAAGCGTCCCCAGACCACGGTTGAATTATAATAAACATAATTCAAATTTGGACGTGGGGTGTGTGAGATATAGCCGAGACCTTGAAGGCATCCAGGAGAAATGGGGAGGACAGGGCTTGTGCTGTATTTCCTGGGGTGCAGAAGAGGGATCTGTCCTGGATGTACAGGGCATATATTTCCTGGAGGAACAGCAAATCTTGAGCGAAAAGTCATAGTCAAAAAAGATTCATTTCATCATCAAGAGGATATACAGCCAAGCTGCGTCTGGAAGTTGTACCATTCAATATAATGTGTCTGGAAAAAAAAGTTCTCCTTGTCCTTGGATATGATAGCGCATATAATCTGTCTCCGGGACATCGGCCCATAGAATAAAGAGGTAATACTGAAAGCCAGTGAAGGAAACATGCACACGCATGTGCGCAACTTAATAAGAAAAACTGTGGAAATATGCGAGCCATCAAAGCAGACAACTGGGTAAACGGCACAACAAGGGGTGCCAACGTTCATATTAGATCCCGGGCCCTGGGGCATCATTGTGTGTTATGAGTTCAGCATTAATTGCTGCCTTTGGGAACGTTTGTTCTTGACGTAATTACTTGTCAGAGGGAACCCTGACTCTCGATGAAGCATGAACTGCAGAAGAGCATGTTTTGTGACAAATAATTCAGGTTTTTAACAAGACAGAGCTGATTCCCAGCACTATAAAGAGCAAATGTGTCCCTCAGTGACTGGTGCTTGTACTGTAATTGCAGCTCTGGCTTAGACAAAACCCCCACCCCAAAGAAAATCTTGTTCAATATTAATGTTGTTTCATAACTTTCTGCCTTTTAGAGCTGACAGAAATCAAGGATTAATTGATTTCAAAAGCAAAATGATTGTCTGCTATCATCATACTGGTCTTTTTACTAATCTATTAAACATTTCAATAACTTCTGAAGCAAAAATTGCTCCAAATTCTTTAGCTGCTGCGTCTCGTTTGCGAGGGTTTACTGCTTTTCTTTCTTTCATTTTACAACACACTGAACATCTTTCAGTTCTGGACTTCTGGTCAGACAAAACGAGACATCTGAAGGTGTCACTTTGGCATTTCAGTAATTTGTGATGTGCCAAACGATTCATCAGTTAATCTCCAAAAATCAGTGGGCACAGAATGAAAATAAATTCCTTCCCTGCTGTAGTTTACGTCGCATGCCGGGTCACTCTGTTAAAATTTGACCTAAAATCGAACATAAACAAGTTCTGGATCTGAGCTTTCCGTGTCACTTTTCAAATTTATTGCTCTGCTTGACCGTTTGACATGCATGCACATGCACATCAACACTCTGGAACAGGCACTCATACACATGAACCCACCACACACACACACACACACACACACACACACACACACACACACATGCCCTGTTGGACTTTGAAGCCTTGCGACCGTCATGTCCATCTTTTCAAACACTGTCCAGACAGGAGAAAAACCTTGGCCATCAGCTCTCCTCTCTGAACCTGTCCATCACTGTCACTCTGGATCAGTGGTGCAGAACTCATCCTTCCTCTCCCGCTGGTCCCCGCTGGACTGGACTTGCTCAGTCTAGCCCCTCATATCGCTGTCAGGAGTCCCAACTGACAGCCTGCTGCTGCAGCTGATTCCAGTTTGTTGGCCCTGCTATGGGCCGATGCCAGCAATCTGTGCTTTGGCAGTGGGTGGCCGTCTGGTAAGGAAAAGCTTTGATAGGTGCAATGATGGAGTTATTCATATGGGCATCTTAACACCCCTCGAGCGCTATCATATGCATGAAACGGCAACATGTTGGAATGGCAGTCCCAAATTTGACGTGAGAATGCTCGAATCCTGCAGTTCACAGGCAGAGATGGCGATGTGGATAAAACACGCACATATGTCTCGAGTGCTCGACCAGACCGGATGTCCCGCCAGTCCCGCGTCTGTGCATGAGCACAGGCCTTTTTCTTTCCCCTCTCTGCACCACATGTGTGAATTCTATCGTAATGGCCGGGGTTTCCAGAGAACTCTGGATCTTTCAAACAAACCACAACAGGCGGTAAACCCAGCTTCTCAGCCTCCCACAGAGACAGGGACAGTCAGTGGAGAAGTGAGAGTGGGGATTGGAATTTAATTACAGCCTTAAAGCCCTCGGAGTCCAATATGAGAGAGAGGGATGAGACATAAATCTACAGGGGTGCCTTTGTTTGTACGGTGGCTAGAACAAGAAAATCATTCAAAACCCACTGTGGTGACACTTAAGTCTGTAGAACAGCGGTTCAAAGTTTGACGGATGAACAACTGGGTTTTCAAAGTCTGACACAGACGTTCACTCATTCATCCCAGCTTTTTTTAATTAAAGTGTTCATTCTTGTTCTCAATAACAGAGTGGAAGTAACAAAGACAAATATAGATTTGATTACACGCCCTTGGCAGTGCGCCAATCTGTATATTTGACTGTACGTTCAAATGATGATAAAATTTCAACAACTGACCCCCAAAAATTTGATTTTAACTGTTTTCCAGCCAAGCACGCCGGGGAGTTCACTGATTAACTATTGAGAAGGTTTACTAAACTAACTGTGTCTTGCAATACATCACTTTGGGAGCTGAGATTCATGGCTAAAATCAATCTGTCTTTTTCCACATTGCTGACCATAAACGCAATTCCCCTGTGTCTAAGTGAAAGAACATGGATGTACTATTACAAGGGAACCTATGGCCTTATGATTGGATTCAAAGCTGCTTTGGCCGACACATCAAGGGAATTTTCTGGGCTGCAGATTGGCCAGACTGGCGGCAGAGCATAGAATCTGCAGAGTGAGTTAGAAGTCACAGGCCTGCTCCCAATCCATTGTATTTCAGCCAGGGTGGGGCACCGAGGATGAAAACCAGATTGGGTACTCCGCATACTGTTCCACATACAGCGTGAAGAATAAGGCCCGAAGGACGCTTTCTGTCTCTTCCTCCTTTGCTTCACATTTGTAACAGAGATGCAGTAAGGAAGTGTTGATTTAGGACTTAACTGGACTCTGCTCTGATAGGTATGACGGGGAACATTGGAAGGGTTGCATGCACGGCAGTGCGACTTGCAGTGCAAGCTCAGAGAGAGAGAGAGAGAGAGAGAAATCAGGCTTGTGGCTGCGCAAGAGGATGTCAGGGGGTGGGGCACCCTCTAGTGCAGAAATCCAGATGTAGGTCACTGCCAAAAAATTCCAAAATCCTGATGTTCTGGCCAACTGGGAGGCTACAAAACCTTCTCCATGTAAATAACGTCAGCAAATCACCCCCTACAATCCTTTCCATAAAGAATCTGGAGACATTTAAGCTGAGACAGCCATGAGAATACAAACCGCATGTCTTCTTCTGTTAGGCTTTCTTAAATCACCTCAGCTCTGTTAAAACAAAATATCAGGGTGCAATTTGACAGGAACTTGTCAGGCATTGGACGCGGGGCTATGACGTCCGCGGTGCGTATTCAGAAAAGAAATCGGGATATCCAACATGTCAGCCATGATTGTCTTTGGCATCAATATCATGCTAATATACCTTTTCAAACTGACAAGGTTTGCTCAACAAATTGCTACAAAACATTGCTGTCATTTTGTTTGCCTGGACAAAAGTCTTTAGGCATCTCTTTCAGGAATTTGAATAGAGTCGCACGCTGAAGCTTCCACTCATATAACCGGCTGTTCCAGGTCGAGACATAAAGGTTTCAATCCTCAGCGTCTCAACTAAGAGGATGAGAACTGCCATCTGAAGCTACACGGAGGCTCTGCGGCTAAGAAAGCATGTGTGACTTCTTTGTGCACAACCAAGAGAGAGAGATCCTCTGCACAAAATGTCGGTTGAGAAACAGCCCGCAAAACAAAATGAACACTAGTAAAACTGGGGAGCTGTACTGGGTGCATGCCGATTCCACCTGTTTTCTATTTATTTGTGTAATCACAGCCATGTAAGTGTCATCATTCCCTCATTAGAGTTCGAGGTTCATTCCACCAGCTTTATATCTATTTTTCTGACACATGCAATCTCTTTCCCCAGGAGCTGTGAGGTGTTACAGACCAGATGTTTCTTTCGGAGTCCACTCGTGGAGACATTTCGATTTGGAGACATAAATTTTAAAGATCTCGCTGAAATGTAGCTATGTGTGTGATAGAAACTTGGAAATGCTCAAAACCAGTGTGAGTGATCCATATGAATGTATGTGCTGTATTCTGGACTCAATAGATATTTCTGGGTTGCCACCTCCGAGCTTGACATTTTCTCTCCATAAAATCACAGCAGAGTGACATCTGGACTTCATGCATGCAAACCGCTGTAATACTTCAAACACCAGGATGGTTTTCACTACCTATCTGCACTGAAACTGCTCTCCAACAGAGTACTGTTAGAACATATTCACTCACCCGCCATCCTAGAAATAAAGATTCTCAAGTAAGGCTGCAATCAATTATTTTCATTAGTATTTAATTTGTCTTAATTAATGGGTTCATTATAGGAGACATTTAAATGTCATGTTTTGTCCGCCTAGCAGTACAACACCCCCAAAGATATTCAGAGTACTGTCACAGAAGACAAAGGACACCGGTAAATATTCACATCTTAAGAGCGGGGACTAGACAATGTTTGTTTTTTTTGGTTTTTTTTTTTTTTGCTTTTGCTTTGATTAATCAAGATTAAATTGCAAATGAATTCTCTGTATATTCACTAATCAAATAATCCACTTTCAGCTCTAATTCTAACGAGGTTTTGATTCGTCACTTTAAAATAATTTGATGTGATTTTCGTTGTTAAATATTTAGTTGGCCCAAATAAAGATAGTTGTAGTGGGATCTAGACATGCAGATATTTTAGCTGGAAAATGTCTGACAGATTGATAGAGAGATCTGTTGACTATCTGGAGTAACACTGTGTCTGTATCTGGAGACAGATTTTTAATCTTAAATCTAATTTTTTTTACCACCAACTATTTCTCTTCACTTCCATTAAATTTCTGTGGAAGCATAAATCTCAAATCTGTTTTAAAATATGATTACAATGAGCAAAAAACAAAAAACATAGGTGATACATAAAAAAAAAAACAAGTTACAAACTACTTTAAGTTAATCATGGGCAGAGAGACTTCTGGTATGTTTGCATAACATTACGGCTATGCAGCGTTTCGCCTTCCTTGACGAAAATACCCCATGAGCTCAGCTCTAAACAAAGTGTAAAGGCTGGCAGTGCACGCATGACATGTATGTACTGTGACATGTCAACATGACTGGTTGTATTTATCCCTGCACAGGTTGTGACTGACCAGCCACGCATGACTGCTGTACCAGTCACTAAGGTTAATTAACTATCTGGAAACTATTTCAGCCCTGCCAAGTTTGTGTCACTTCAGGTATGTCTCCATTTAATGTTTTCCGCTCTAAGTATAGGTGGCTGGCACAGGCTCAGAGTGCTTTTCCGTTGTGTGGAATTATAATGACAGGACAGGGAATGCAATAATATGGGCACAGGCTCAAAAAGGTTTCATTCCCAGGTTACCCAAAAGAACTGTGTGTTATGCCAAAAAATGTCAGGACAAACATTAAAATGATAAAGCCAACAAACCAAACCACAGTGAAAAAAAAGCTAAAGCTAAGCTAATGTTTCAAGGTCCACTGGGCTGTGTTTAGTATTTTAACATAGTGGTTTAAGACAGAGGTGCAATATACCCAGATAACATGTTTAAATATGTTTTCATTTGTGCATAATCACCTGAAAATAAATGATCTTAGAATGAGTCTTTTATATCAGTAGATGCTGTAGATCCTTTTTCATGGAGTCCCCCATGTTGAACCATCATTTTTCTACGGTAGCCCAGAATAGACAAACCAAACACTCTCTCTGGATGGAGCCACTTGCGTTTTTCACTTGAGTTTTCGAGGTGAGGGGGTTGCAATCAGCAACTGCCCTGCTAGATGAGATCCTTCACGCTGGTCCTTGAAGGGAAAGCTAGCTGGTGAGCTAGCTCGCGGCTAACTCCAGCTAAATGTACTTATTGATTTTCCCCGGCTCTTATCTGAAATTGAAAAATATACATTTTTATTCATTTATCTTTGCCTATCCTGCCTAAATGACTCAGTAGCCAAACTTAATCATTAAGCTAAAAGCTAGCAAGAACTAGCTCAGCAGATCTACGGGACTCTCTCGCTGAATTGATTTGGCCAGGATGATATACGTACTTTAATGTATTAAATTATAAATGCATCGATTATATTGAACTTGCACGTTTTGTATTTAGATCATCTGTAGACAGCACAGCACGGTGGTGGAGCGGCTAGCGCTGTCACTCCGCTCTGACATCCTAACCGGTTAACTGGTGACTCTGAATTGCCCATAGGTGTGACAGTGACCATGAATGGTTGTTTGTCTCTGTGTGTGTCAGCCCTCTGATGAAGCCCTTTGTGATCCTGATAAGGATAAGCGGCAGAAAATGAACGAATGAATAAGTGTTTATAGACAGCCTACTGTGTGTTTTCTTCCTGCACTCCGTGAAGCTTACTGTTTGTTCTAATATCTGTTACATGACAATCATTTCTGAAACACGGAGCCTCAGAAGAAATAAAATGAAAGCATTACAACCTTTCTATATGTCACCAGGTGACTAGCCAGCCTTTAAACCATGAAACCTCTTTTCGCTCAGCTTCACTGCTGATGCAGGTAATACTCTGGCTTTGTATGGCAGAATTGTTTATACTACAGCTTGCGTTATCCCATCGGAGGTTTGAAAAAGAACTTGGGGTATTATCCCGTGAAAAGTCGGGATATTTGTTCTCTTTTGTAAAGTAGAAATCCCAAGAATAATTATTGTAGCATCTCGACGGTCTCGCGGTGAAAGAACAGACATATTAAAACTGCTCTTTGGTGTCTATATTCATGCTTTGGCCTTATTTGTTTGGTGCATTAGCATAATCAAATATTGCTTGAAACACAGTTGTCACTTCGTTGCATTGCTTGTACCTGCGATGTGTTGATGTTATTTCTTCTGTTGAGACGCAGTTATTGCAGTATAATTCATTGGGGGACATCAAAGCCTCGGTTCTCTATGTAAAACAGCGGAAAGGCTCTCGGCAGCTTCGTATCTGTAGCTCAGTCAATTGCCACTTCAGAATGGATCTGGGATTTCTGCCACACAACACAATGTACGAACATGACATATTGTCAAATTCATCTGCAGATACAGGGACGCTCTGCAAACATGAATTTATCATAACTGCATTAAATGAAGAGAAATGCATTAAAAATCTCTGTGAGAGAAGCCTCTGACATGTAACCTGTCATTTTATCTCTTGTGTGTGTGTTTCTGTATGGCGAAAAGGCTATTTGATATCGCATATAAATGCGTGAGTCTCACCTTTGTTTGAAATTATTAATCACCATACCTTACTGTTCACGCTTCTCATCTATCTAACACTTGATGAAACATTCAAATGCAATAGAAGGTGCCTTCTCTGTGCCTTAACATGAAAGAAACGATCATTAAAGTGAAAGATTTAATGAAGAAACAACCTGCTGTAAGTATGCAGTAAAAGTATTCTCTTCACTCAGTGTTTTTGACATTCGCACTAACATCCAGAAAGGCCACTGTGAGATTAAAATCAAGGAAACAGCACTTTTTTTTTTTGGTGCTTTCTGTGAAACCATTTAATGTTTAACGCTCAAGTGTGTGAGTATTTGTGTGTGTGTGTGTGTGTGTGTGGAGGGAGGCGAAATTCACGGTGACCGGGTGGAAGTGGATTATTGCCATCAAGTTCAAATTGAAGACTATATTTTTGCATTGTTCACAGTGAGTGATTGCTGAGTGTGAGGCATTAGTTATGCTGACTGCGGAGCTATAAATAATATTTTACTGTAGCAGGAATGTGTGTGTGTGTGTGTGTGTGTGAGTGTGTGTCCGTTAGCATGACATCTGGGTTTTAATTCTGGGGGAAAAAAAATCCCATATCTGCATGATCCTACTAACGCAAGCCATCTGAAGAGAATACAGATGAGAGATGTTCCCTCCGCTCTCGCGCAAACCTCCTTCAACAACAGTGCATGGCAACACGCGGTGACCTTGGATGATTAAACATTCCTCTTTGGTTTGTATTCTGCCTTCAGTATGTGTCCATAGTGTCCATATACTGAGCACCAACAAAAGGTGCTGGACTGTGAGAAGGAATTTGAAATGAAATGTTTTCAAAGTAGTAGCTGGCTCGCACGGCTTCCTCATTGGCTCGTTTGCAGATTGATATGTATGCATGTGATGCCGGCGATATGCAGATCAATAGGATTTCATTGCACCGCGTCCCGTGGGATTTATTATCATCAGTCATTTTAATGAGGTAGCAAGTGATAGGACAACAAGATCACTAAGAGTAATGTTCCACAGGGAGAGTGCAAAGACTGCCACCAGATGGTTCTTCGGGGAATGACTGGAATACCAAGCAGGCTTTACAAACAGAATCTTTTTACTTGCGAGGTTAGAAAGCATCGTTTCAACCGTGTTTACAGAAATAGACTTTAAACAGCCTATTAAAGGCTCGGAGCCAAAAAAGAAAAAAGGAAGCAAGGCGAATGATGAAGCACACTCCGGCCCGTGCCACGTACTCAGGAAACACATGATTTATATACAGCGCCGGCGAACGTAACTCTTTCACATGATTGCCACAGTGGACTAATATCTTCAAGAAAATAATGTTGTTTAGGGGTCTCTGTTGTGGGCATGCTAAATGTCTGCGTCATAACATTTCACATTGCAGCGCTGAAGATATACAGTATCATGTGGGCCAGACTGACTCCTGGTTTAATTTCATAGCAAATTGTTGGCTCTTTGAAGCCTTCAGTTACTACACGGTGACACTGGAAATGTTCTACTTAATACCTGTTATATTGTCACTAGACCCACCAGTCCTTCAGCTGCCTCAAGCCCTCTGTGAGATTGGAGACGAACAAAGGGAATATGAATTAAGTCTGTAACTGAGCTGCCCCCTGGCATACTGAATTCTAAATTCAGCTGTGCTTTATGAGCCTTTCATATGATTCGGGCCTGATAATTCTTGGTCTTAATTACAATGGTAGCAGGCAGACCTGGGTTACAAAAAAAAAGATGTTGAACATAGGAAGCAGGGCTCTCAGGAGAGGTTTTTAAAAGTTAAGAGTTGAGTGGAGAATATCACTCCCACATTCAAGATTTACAAAGGGAAAGTTGGAGCCAAGATGAATACTGAAAGATCAGAAAGTAGTCCCGGAATCAGCAATGTCTTGAGCAGTATGTGTGAGAGGCCTTTGCCGACTTTTCTGCTCTGATTTTAAGCTATTTAACGACCCCGTTCCCTGCTGAACACTGGTACCTTAGGCCAAGACTGCCTCTCATGTCCAAGGCGAAATTTAGAGCTATTTGAAAACTGTAATAACGTGAAAGGACGCAGTCACATCCTATTAAAGCAGACACAGTGCATGAACTGCATGTTCGCGATGGCTAAATATTTAGAGCAGAGGCAGCAGTCGTTTTATTTGCTTGAAACACAAAACCACGGTCTGCTGTGCTCATGCCAAAAAGTCTCCGAGAGCTAACGAGTGGAAACACAGAACAATAGAAAAGTTAGAAACGGATCTGTCACAAATGTGGAAACTAGAGCAAAAGCTCCAGTTCTGATAAGACCTTTTATCGGTCTTATCAAGACCGATAAAAATAATAATTGTGCTAATAGTAGTAAAAATAATACAAAGCCGTGCTAAAGATAAAAACAAGCAGCAGCTGGCTGACAGTTAAATCAAAAACTTGCCCGAGATAAACCTGATAAAACTACAATCATCCATACAGTCCTTTTCAATTTGACCTATCTCTGGAAACTTCTACACATAGCAGCCAACAAATCACTTAACCTGTAGCTCTAATTGAATTGTACATCTAGATACCATAGGATTTCTGCTAACGCCATGAAGGGCTGTCAGCTAGCTTTCATCCAAGTTCAAGGACACTTAGGACAACAAAATATTGCTATGAGTCACCAAGACTGAGAGCTTTTGCAAACCAAGCAAGAGCGCGGCCAAAAAAGAAAAAAGGAAACTTCAAACAGATTGATGAAACATCATCAAAATGAGAGTTCTCCCTCAGTGTGCTCATCCCTGCTCTCACAGACATTATAGGCACTCCAAAAGCTGCTCTCTGTGACTGAATTGACAAGCGGCGTCGAGTCGGGAGTGTTTGATCTCCGTCATAATCATTATGATGCCCTTAATTGATACAGGTTTGTCCCCTACCGCTGCAGGTCCAGGTGAGACATTTGATCCGTGCTCCCTGAGGTAAACCTGTCCTTGGGAGGCGTTTCTGTCTAGCTGTCACTCTGTCCCTCAGGGCGAAAACAAACATCTAAGACAGCAGAAGTCAGAAGCAGAGTCTGTGGATATTTCTGCAGCGCCGTGCCTGTGTTTTTACATTTACTACTGTATGAACTGAGTACATTCTACACTACTGCCGAACGTTTCCCTGAGCATACCACAGCATTTTACACTGATCAGTGTGTTTTTCGACGCCTTCAAGGGAGCCAATATGTCGGTCCAATTTGAAAATGAACTCGCAGAGGTTTGAAACTTGCCTCAGATAAGTTGATGTGTTACAGTAAATATTTTTGAACATTATTTATGAATTATTGAATCAGTAGTACTAACATGGCGTGATAATTCAACTCAAACTACGGACTGCTTTGAAGTGTTTTCCAGGTGATGCGTTTGAGTGCTGGCAAGAATGATTAAAACCTTGAAAGCAAACATAAACACTCGTGCTACTTCCCATGTACCTGAGCTGGTTCTACTTGATGGCTGCTTCTAAATAGTTGGAATAACTAAATAATTGTTGCCCTAATGTAACTGGGATTAGTATTATAATATTTTTTTTAGTTTGGTTTTACACCATCCGAACATTTTTCAACATCACTAAGGCACAACATGTCCTATCAAAACAGCTTTTGTATCACTGGAACACTGACAACCTGCCGCATTCATGCAGAGATAATTGCCATGTGTCAAAAGCCCCCGGACACACAGGCAAACAACTCAGACAATTTTAAAATTGCATTATTATGTTTATGCATAAACAAAATGGCCTAAATATGAATAATAAAACTCACTCACGTAAATTGAGGCATTTCTGGTGAGTCTGATGTATCCTGAATGTTGCGTGCCTCACCAGAATACAGCGACTGTTCAAAGCCCGGAAATAAAGGGAGTGAAAACTCAGCAAAATGTTGTTATGCTAAGATGCTAGCAAATAATTCCTGACTTACAAATCACGGAAAGGTTCAACAAGAGTCTCTGAATTCAGTCACCCTCTAGCTATGCTTTTGTCCACAAACCTCTGTGAAAAAATGTTTGTATTTCTTCTCCGGCACTAGTTTACATCAGCTCTCTGCAAGTGAATTCTGACAATCACTGTACAGTCATTTTGTCTGAGGTCTTTGCTGTAAACAGCTGCTTATGGGTTTATACAGAGGGGCTGATGAAAGCAGTGAGACTCAACAATATGGTACGACGGTGGACGGGAAAACCGAAACAAGGAGCTGAAAATGTCCGCAGGATGATCACACTCCGAGAAATTTAAGATGAAATCATTTTGTGTCACTTCGCTTGATGAAAATGTGAATTTGGTAGCTTCATGCATTAAGACGTGTGTTGTTAAGCAGCTGATATCCAAGGCAAGTCTTAGCTGTTGGGAGCTTCCCATCAGCACTTGAAAACATTATAAAACAATCAAAGCCTTTCAAGTGCATTACCATGCAACCATTAACATAACCTTCACTAAGAATAACGATGACTAAATGTCCATTATGATGGATTACCCTTTTCAAGCAAGTCTCTGATGTTGATTTTCATACCATACTCAAATGAACTGAAACCAGTGGCTGTCTGGGAGGTAGAAAAAAAAATGCATTCATCAGTCTGAAAACATATGGAGCTCAAGTCAAGGGGCTCATAGGTCAAAGGCTGAAAAGTCAAGGAGGTTTGACTTCTAAGACATATGGTGAGCTGTCATTGGGTTTCTACAGTCTGCATTATAACCTGTGTGAGAAAGTGGGTCAGAAACTTTGAGTCTGCTCTAACCGCGCAGTGTGCGAGCCTTGCGGTTACGTCCTTTCATGTAAAACCATAAGTGAGTCAAGACAAGTCGTTTGTCATGACGATCTTATATAGCTTAAACCCAGCGCCATAAATGATTACGACCAGTGTCATGTCTTATCAGTTCTGGTATTACATGGGCTTTACAGCACGGTGGCTCAGGTTTAATATTATCATAGGTCATTTACTGCTCTGTTTACATTGCTTTGAAGGATTTATATCCGGCCTACTCACTGTCCAGTATTCATGCAAAAGGGGCTTAAGTCGGCCCCAGAAGTGGAAAGATTGGGGATGGAAACAGTTGCGTTGAGGGTAACACTCTTGCTCGGGTTGAGGCGGGGGAGGCAGACATTTAAAAGAGCTTACTGCTGTAGCTTTCACTCTGGCTTTGATTGTCTTTGCTTTGATCTGGTTTGGGGCAGCCATGTTGTGCAGTGTTATCCTCCCATAATCTCTGCCATCTCCGAAACGCTGCAGTGGAAAAGACACTGGCTGGGGTTTTTCTGTCTCTGCAATGCTTCGGCCAATATTTTCACCCCTCACAGTGAGCATGAATCACCCGTCTATGAATAAAAACTGAAGAGAAATCTTCTGAAGCGACGCCCAATACATAAAAACAAACAAACACGCACGGTTCAATCTGTCGAGGAAGTAAATAATAAAATTATTTAATGCAGAATATACAAGTCCGACTCTGGCAAGGTGACCTGAACCTGCCTTGCCATACTTTGCTCTTCGACTTCCTCATGCATGCCCTGTTTCCTTAACGAATCAACCCTCCACTTAATCAAATGCAACATTACCTTCCCTTCAGCAACTAAAACAGTGCACTACAGAGAAGCTGTTATGTGCTGTTTTCTAGGGAGGTGGGGGGCTGGAGGGGTGTTCTGAGCAGCACTAAAGCACAACTTCAAAGGGATATTGTGCATCTATCCCAAATTAGCTGCCTGAGCAACTGTCTGAGCACTTTGAGACCATCCTCTGTTGGTAAGAATACATTATCTTGCGGTTGTGAAATTACAGGCGTTTATGTTGTAGTGCACCACTGAGCCAGCCGAAGGACAAAAAACTTGGATATGCCCCGCACGAAGCCGCAAAGGAGACCTGGTACCGTGAATAGCTCCTGAATAAAGACAGGCCCTTATGGTTTACAGATCAACATTCCCAGACAGACGTACTCTATTATATATATTTATATATGATACTAAGATGCCCAGAGCTCACCCTGTCTGGAGGGCAGCAAGCTGAAAACTCAAGCATCAATCCTTGCGGTTATAAAACTAAAATGAGAAGTGAAGATAAGGCGTGTTCTGGATATTTATTGCTCATGCTTCCTCCATTTTTTTCCCCCTCCTTTCAATTTTGAACATCTTATTTAGGCCAATAAAAATGTAGCTACATGCAAGTTACAAAATCAGACTTTAGGCCTTTGCAACAGGTCACTTGAGCCTCTTGTCCAGGATCCAAAGTATATATTCAACAGAAATATATTGACTGGGGGAGCTGTCATGCGTGTTGACACACATTTGGAAGACTTTCCGCAGTTTGCACATGATTTGTATCACCTGCATATCATTAAACCGTGTGCATTTGCTAGCCGTGTGAGCTACAACAAAGTCAGGACCTACATCATACTGAAATATCTGATCAGTCTGCAGCTGAGGACAATACAACGCAGTCCTCACTCCTCGGCGCTGTTTTCTTTATCTTAATTACATAAACAAATGCATGATTAAAAGTTGTACTGAAGCTCTACGCCAGCTGTTTGAGGCAGGCTGACACAGCTGTATACATGTGTCTTTGCACACTAAATCAAATGTCCCATTGTGCTCATCTGGAGTGAATTAGGCCGAGGGAGGGAGGGGGACCTAGAGGCTTTGATATACAGAGGAGGAAATGGGTAATGTCCTGGAACCACATGGAACATCCTAATAGGAGCTGGTGACTGATAAGATGGAGATAACCAGATCATCTCTGTCTGTGTGCAACCTGTAGGCCTAACCTTTTCTTTCATTAACACGCTCCAAACCAGAAACAGTGCTGATTTTAACACAGCAAGACATAGTTAGCTCCTTTTTTTTAAATCAGAAAATCTGTGTTAAATCAGGTCTTAGCAGTAAAAGTCTCCATTCATGCATTGCCAACCCATGCGTGCATTCTACACCCAGAAAGAAAAACAGAAAAGGACAGATTTTTAAACAAAATGAGCTCAATAATTGGCCTCTCCAGGTTTCAGTGATCTTGAAATGATAGAAGTAAGCTTGCCATTGCAATGTTGTTGGTTTGAATATCAGCAAGAGGAAGAAAATTTAGGGATCCAGTGACAACCAGAAGCTGGAGAGCTGCAAATATCACACACCCCACTCCCTATAAATTCAGTTGATGTGCTGTGGAGGAAGGCACTCAAGCCCCAACCACTGGAGTGGAGTTGGTCTGTAGCCAACAGAGGAAATCTGTGGTTGTACTAGGCAGCTCCTGTGTGAATGTGTAGCAGGGTGTGTCTGAAATGCAGCCACTCTACCCAATATTTCAATTGCCTGGACAAATAAAGGCTCAAAATAGTGTTAAAGTTATAATATGCTTTACACTGGCCATCTTTGTAAACAAGTTAACCTAGATTCCTGGTTGCAGAGAAAAAAAGATGAAAAAACAAATTTAAGAGAACAAAAAAAAAAAAAATCATAATAATTATCATGTGTGTTGTTAAAACTCGATGCGTCAGGCTGAAATAATGCAGTGTGGTCTGTAGTTACAACTGTAAAAAGACCAAATCTGAAAACAGGAAAGATATGGCTTTTCCATTCATTCATTTAAGGGCATAAATCATTCCCTTTGAAGCAAAGCCGAGCCTGTTTGCAAGGAACATAAGAAAGCCAATATGGAGAGCAGCTGGTCAGCTGGGATGAACATGACATGCTGTTTCTTGGGAAAGAAAATAGAAAGAAAGGAGAAATGAGGAGATAAAAGAGTGAAAACAGATGAGCGTCACATCCAATAACCAAAATATCTCCTCACAGGCCAGCATTCATATTTGGTGAAAAACAACATGGAGCAGCGTGCTTCATCTGATGAGTGAAGAACTCTTGGACAGCTATGGATACACAATATACGTCTCTTTATCAAACTATTGGACATACCACAGCTCTAGCAGGACATGCTACACTGTCACTGTCAGAGTGTGACTTACTTAGGAGAGAAAGCAGTGTTTGACAGTCTAATTCACACAGTAGACAACCAGCAGACTTGCATCAGTCAAAAGCAATATAATTAGGGACAACTGGCCACAGAGAACTTAAAATAGGAAATTAAATCAAGTCCCTGTGACTGCAGTCAAGACAAAAAAAAAAAAAACATCACTGCACTCAGAACTGACGCAGGTTTTCATCACAGGTTATGTAACAGAGATCTGCTGCCCTCTTGTGTACTTAAGTATAATCTCAACACAACTTGACGCTTGGAAACCAGAGGGGAGTACATGGTAATGTTACACTACGACGTATTATATCCAGTAATGGAGGAAATATTCAGAACCTTCATTTAAATGAGAGTATAAATACAACACTGTAAAATGACCTCATTATAGTAGAATAGCATACCAGCAAAATGTACTAAAGGTAAAGTAAGTAAAAGCACTCATGCAGAATAGAGATCATATTATGGGGAAATGACTATATTACTGATGTACTAATGTGTAATTGACATTTCAGCGGGTTGAGGTGGAGATCATTTGAACTGAATCTCATCCCTCAAAGATCATTGTATGTTTTGACAGGCTCAAATCGCCTATTCTGAATGTAAATGGGTGAATTACACGCGATCTAAATTACCATGAGCTTTGCTTAAACGTTCTGTAGGTGTTAGTGTTGATGACAAACTGAGAAGTAGTTGCAGAGGGTTGCAGGTATCGCAGTCAGTTTGTTTGGTGGCTCAAATCTTTCATCTTTCAAAGATTAAAACACAGAAGAAAAAAAAAACGAGGAGCTGAAAGGCTTATTCACTCAAGAGATTAGTTTGATTGAGAGATAATTAATTCTCATTAATTTAGTCAGTTAATTATTTAGGTTAAGTGAGAATACAAATGATTAGGTGGCTTTCAAAAATGAGGATTTTCTGCTTCTCTTTGTTTAAAATCATTATAAATTGAATATCTTTAAGTTTTTGTTTTTTGGTCGGACAAAACAAGACATCTGAAGATTTAATAGTAAAATTAAATGAATAATAAAAAATAACTAAAAAAAAAAACTATAACTGGAGTGTAATTAACGCCTGTGATGTCCCGCTGTAACATATTTCATAAGTCTATCTGAGGAACAGTGTCTTAACAAACCCACAGAAAGCCTGCATTCACACAGGAAACAGCAATCGTCAGACACCTTATCAAAATATGACAGCTGGCCGAGTGTGTCAGTGAAGGAAGGAACCTCCCATGCCACATGTTGATGATAATTAGACCCATGGTATCTGCATAGAAATGAGCGGTTCATCCATCCAAACTGCAAATTATTACAGTAATTTGCGATCTACATTACCCTGCACATTTCAGACTTATCACCAGTTAACCAGTCATTTCTAAACTTGCTGTTTGTCTTCGTGGCAATGGGCAGATTTGACCTTCAAACCATGAAATAGTCAATGTTGGTCAATAGAAGTATTCAGATTCATTACTTGGTAAAAATAAAAGCACAATACCTCAATTAAAAGTCAATGCTGTTCATCCATCAGCACGTGAAGTAAGATTCATAACGCTACCCTTATGATATATTCAACCACAAAATGTTCAATATATTTAAATGTTTTGTGATACAAACAAAAAGAAGCTATAACTACAAATTGATCCAATTCATCCATACTGTATATGCACATATATATGTATCTGAGCATTAAACTAACAAGTGTTATCACATCAATGCATAGAATCCTTTATAGAAGCAATATCAATAGATCTAGACAAATAAATAAACTTAAAAAGGCCAGACTCCTGGGGGACAACAGATACAATTCATAAGGGTAGTAACTAGTTTGAAGAGAGTCAAAAAGGGAAAAAAGGAGACTCAAACCTTTAAATAAACATACAGTTTTCCCATCAGCTGTCAGTTACAGTTGAAGACTCTGTTGCTAGTAGCAACGCATACTGGCACAGCTCCCTGACAGTTTAACTGTATCCACCCTTTCAGATCTGCTATCAAGCAAATATTGTCAGGCGTCTACCCTAAGGATGCCCTCGCTGGAGCATAAACGTAAAGGTACAGCTGTTTGGGACTGTTGTTTATAGTTTGTGAATCTATTAGTCCTGTGAATCAGATGACAACACAGTGATGCCATTATGCTAACATTAGCTTTGTGAGTCCATTTTGCTTTTCCATATTTGGAGTATTTGTTATACTCCATTACATTTCAGGGGGAAATTTCAGAGTAGTAAAATGTGCTCCAGTTCCACCAACAACATTGAAATGCTTCTTATGTGTTGAATGTAACTCTACAAGGAACAACTCTGCTCAACAACCACTGTTACATTAACACTTTAAGTGCAGTTTGCTGCTAATTAAAAGCCCTGCATTCACAATCAATATGCGAACACACAAAAATATTAATTGTTGCTTTAATTAAAGTAATTAGTTACTTAGTTAGATTACTTCTTCCCCAGTGAAAACACAGTACATTGAGTTCATTAATTAAGATTAATTAGTGTGATACATTTCCAATGAGGACTTACTTGATACGTACTTGGTTTCTTCTTGGTATAATGTTAATGACTTATTAATTAATAGCTATTGTATACTTTTGTAAATCCAGTTTCTTGTTACTGTAAAACTAGCGTTCATTCATCTTGACAATACTTTGGTCTAACTCTTGGTATCTCCTCTCTCTCTTTCTCTCGCTCTCTCTCTTTCTGTCATCTTAATTGGAAGTGTGTGTAGCTCGCAGCACAGCTGTGATGCTGTGTGCATATTAAGGGCAAAAGGTGTAGCATAAAATGGAAATATTTAAGCAGCAGCACTTCAGAACTGCACCTAATTACTAAGCTGTAACTTAACATCAAGGTTAAATAAACCCCTAAAAGTTGTACAGCTGTACCTGCAGGGCTCATTATGGTTGCTGCAGTAATGTTGTAATGCTCCTATAATTACATCAGGTTGTAAAATGCAATTATGTAATTTTAACCACATGAAGTTCAACATGGTCACATTGTGAGAAAGAAGTGAATGGCAACTAGAGGAGGAGGTTAAGACTAAATAGGCAGGAGTTCACCATACATTTTGGCACTATTCATAATTCCCTCAGCTGGATACAGTCTGGGTGGTGTGCTAAAAATTTGTAGCATATTTATACAAATTACATAGATTATTTTATATTTCAAAAGGTACTTCACATATTGGCTTGTCCAAAATGTGAAGATTTTTTCATTAAAATGCTGCTTACACATTTGATACTTTACGTAATATTTGTGATTTTAGGATACAATAAAAAAATGCCGTAATGTCAAAATTGTGTTTGTTTCTCTGTCAAGTACTTCATGCTTGTCATATATTAATACACAAACTTGAAATGATGTGGCGCGCAATAAGTCAAAGTAATATAAGCAGGTCATGAAAAGTGACTTTAAATACTAGGTCATGATGGCTTTTAGGCTTTAAGCCATTAACACTGGTAGAATTGCAGTTGTACCCATTAACAGCTGGATTAGCAGGGGTGGAAAGAAACTAATTATGTTCACTCAAGTGCAATTTTGAGCTTTATGCAGAGTATTTTCATTTTATCCCACCTTTATTTGAATGTAGTATTTTACATTGTTCTTTTAGTACTTATTAGTACTTATTTTCTTTCTTTCATTTTGCCACTTTTTTATTTACCTTTATGAAGTCTTATTAAAATATTGTCTGTTTTCTCTGTCAAATCCTTCCTGTTTGTCACATATAAACAGATCAAATCGCAACTCTAGCTCATAAAAAGTTTATGGGAACACTTAATAACGTCATGGCTGCTAAAACACTAAAATATTAGATGATAATGGCATCAGTCTATCCGTCTTATGGCCATAAAACACACCTCGAAGGCGCAGCTGTAACCAATTAACAGCTGGATTAGCGACGAGACACAAATCAAACAAAGACGCCTCGCCTCGGTTATATTTAGCCTCCGGTTAAAGTCAACAAACGGGTGTTCAAATGCCATCCCATATCTGTGAATGCAATCGTGATGCCTCAAAAACGCGGAAGCCGAAGTCAAGTTTTGTGTTTATCTCCACACAGTCATCTCTGGCCAATCCCAATGCTAACCATGCCGTGAATGCAGCTGAGTGCTGGGGGTTGTTGTGGAGGGGGAAGCGAGCCGAGTCCGAAACACCGAGTGACCGCTAGCTTCATGTCAACCGCACAGACGTTACTCAACTAGCGAGAGGCGGAAGAGGGAGAGACAGAGAGGGGGGGGGACCCTGCTGGAAGGGACACCGGACTTTTATTTCTGTGCGTTTGAACCCGGCAAATATTTATATCGATTTGAGGTTTACCTATTTTAAGGAGCTCGGGGATAGCCGTAAAGGGGAAGGTTAGCTTAGCCACCGCCATCTCTTCTCAGTCGGAGCGACCGCCGTGTCTTCCACACCATGGGGAACGCTGCCACCGCCAAGAAGGGCAACGAGCTAGAGAGCGGTAAGTCCCGGCTCTTTATGTATTTATTTTCCTTTTAGGCTTTATGCTGTGTTTGTTTTTTTTTGTTGGTTTTTTAAGCGTTTGACACACCACCTCAGCGTTGACAGCTAGCCTGTTTATAACACTTAAAACTGTCCTAACTGGCAGCTACAGTGAAGAGCAGGGGAAGGGCCGGTCCGTCATCCCCCCGCACTGTTATCCCACCAGCGGCTGCAAAACACTCGCCCTTTTTTTTTTTTTTTTTTTTTAAAGATAACAGTAAAAAGACCAAGCAGGAGGGGGGTGTTTGTGTGATTTTATTTATGTATTTTTCGCACGCAAAACTGACCAAACTTTTTTTTTTTTTAAAAATAGGGGGGCCTAGGTGGGTTAGCTAGTAGCAAGAAAGACCCCGTGGATGTTGTGGTTTTCTTGCCTGCAAAAGGGGGTGGGGAAAGGGGGGGTGAGAGCACTGTCAGTGTTAACAGCCCCATTAAAAAAACACCCGAAAGCAATGCTTATCGATGGATTTCCACCCCCTGATATCGATGATTTCCACACGTTTTAAAAGGGCTGTTTGCATGCCATCTGGAGCACAAGAAGGATCAAGCTTGGTGACCAGCTAGCCTGCTAACTTTAGCTGTGAGGAGGAGGAGGAGGGGGATTAGCCCTCAGAAGGCCCCTGTCATTTCATTGCCTCTTGACGGTGGTTAGCTGTTCAGGCCTGCACATGCATACATGCATACATACACCGCGTTAGCCGTGGCGTGCAGTCGCTTCCCCGTCTCATATGGCTTTAAAAAAAATCTTGAGGCTGGGCATCGCCTCATCCTCTCCTCATCCTCAACTTGGATGCATAACATTCAAGATTCTTGCTGTACGTTTTAGCTGCATCGCACACAAACTTTGCACTTTATCTTTTTTTTTTTTTTTTTTTTTGCAGCAATAAACCACAAACCCGTGAGTAATTGTTATAAAAATAGGCAATAAATTGTACTTGAAGGCAGTGTGGGACTGTTTCTGTCTCTGGGCTTCGCTGCCACATTTTATTCCCGGCTGCATAAACAAAGCTTTCCCTTCTGTACAGCACCGTGACCAAATATGGTGAAGAAATGACAAATGCCCTCTTTCCATTCATAAAACTGGGAGCTACTACTGTCTCTTCACGGCATATGCACGTACACACACACACACACACACTGCCACAAACACACTTGAATTGCGTTGTCCCTTGTGTTTATTTAGAGCCCCCCTTTTTTTTTTTTCTAATCTTGCCGTGGTAAAGGTCCATCAAGGCTCACTTCTCACACTCGTGCTCGTCATTGACTGGAGCAGCTTGTCATCAGACCTTCGTCAGAGGATAAGGGGTATTACAAGCTTTGAAAGGTTTGACGTAACTAGGCCCAGGCCAGTGTTACTTTGCGCTCATATACTTTGATGCGTGCCGCTTGTCATCATCGAGCATCCTGCGTGACGAATCACAAATGTTTCCCTGCGCCTGGTTGTAAACACAAACGCTGCAGGTGTTTGTTATTTTTTTTTCTTGCATTAATTACATCCGTTGGCCTTTTTAAAATCAGCCGCCCCGTCTGCTTTTTATAATCTTAAAAAAAAAACACACACGCGTGGAACCATCTGTGTTTGGTTTCGCACTTTTGCACAGATTTGTTTAAAGTAGCGTCACTCTATGATGCAGTGAATATGCCCCCCCCCCCACCTCCCTACCCCACCTCCCTGAGATTTATTGACCTGTTGAGAGAAACCAGGCAGGCACAGCGAACCGTGCCAACCAGAGACACTCACGCAGACAGAGATGATCAGATCAGCAATAGTTTCCTATACTGCCAAGAATTTCTTTTGAGTGTAACAATGATCCCTAGATCCTGTGGCGTGGCTAACTCTTAAACCTGTTTAAGCTGACCCTGTGCCCTGAGCTGCAGATTTGCCCGACGTGTAGGCGCTCTGACAAGACGACCTGGTTGCCTACAGTGCTGCATATAAACTACAGTACCTGTGTTTACTGTATATAGCTGCCATTAGCCGGAACAGTTGGAACGGCACCAGCGCAGTCACACTCGCACAGAGAGATTAAACAGCTGCCATCATGGCACCTATTTTATTTCACCGTGCCCACGTATTGTGTTTCACTCTTTAGCGTAACAGGGCGCACCGACATAACTGAACCGTGTTATGCTTGTCCGGATTTTGGCGTTGCTGTCGGGAAGGGTTGGCTAAACCGTTCGATTTGTCCCCTGCAAGATGTTGTAGAGATGTTTGTGCTTTTCAAAAGACATGTTATCAGTTTCAATGTCATTAAAATGTGCAATTTGAGGGGAGATATTTAAACCTTTTGGATGTCATGGTGTAGCTACAGATGCAACAAATGATTCTGTTGTCAGAAAGTTAACGTTATGTAACATGCTTAATATTTGATGGTTCCAGCATCTATGAACATCATTACTAATATTTTGAGTCAGTTGGATGTCATCATCTTAGGCTGGGAAAATTGTGATGGTCATTTTTATTATATCCTTAATTATATACGTTTTATGGACTAAACAAATAACCAGTGTCAGGTTAATAAATAACAGGGATAACTGTTAGTTGTTGTCCTACATAAAGCGAAGAAAATCTTCACAATGGAGGAGCCGAAACTTTTTTGCTTGAAAAAAATATTCTCAAAGCGCTAAAAAGTTATCATTAGGAGAGAAGTTTTCATTTTAAGCTGCACAAAGGTCCAAATGTTTGGAGTACACAGCCGGTTTGGAAGGTTTACTCCTCCAGTACGGAGAGTTATCTTATCATTCAGACCTAATATGCACGACTGAATCACTCCGATTTGGTTCACCTGTTCTTCGAGCGCCACGGCAGACTCTCAGTCTCTGTTGAAATTCCTCAGGTGAACGTCAACTCTGTTCCCATTCCTGTCGCCTCTGTTCACTACACATGCTCCATGTTTGTTGATGTGTTTATACTTGTTGTTATGTACATGATTTCTCTCTGTCTTCTCTTCCGTATCATCACCATCCATGTGGGTGATTGTTCCTGCAAAACCTTGGTGATCAATAGAGACTTTTGGTATGCTTATTCCTCCAAAAGCCAAGCAGAATGGCAGAACGGCATTGGTCTCATAGTGACGACTTGCTAGATGTGCTTGCTTTTTTTTTTTTTTTTTGCTTTTTTTTCTTTCCTTCTTGTGTGCTTTGATAATAAGTCCGTGTTTTTGTTATCCACATTCTCTCAATCTGGATTTCCCATACATTGGTTTGTTTTTGCTTACCATTTTTATGCTGTGTTTTAATAGCCTTTCCCCAAATTGTACGAAGTGATGCACAAGATGCTCAGAGAAACCTCCCATGTAATTCTAAGTGTTGTGACCCCCCCTCCTCTTGTTTGAATGATGGTACCAAATAACAAAAAAAAACCCTCCTGAGTGTCTTGGCATGCATCACTACTCCGTCTGTCTTGGATGTTGTTGTCTCGTGTGTTGTGTTCTTTGTTCTTTAGAACAAAGTGTGTGTGTGTGATATTTTTAGTATCCCCTTTAATTTCTATCCAGATGAGAGTTGACTTTGCCCATATTTTTCTCCACTGTTTAATTTCCTCTCCCCACATTTCTTCCTTTCCCCTTTTGAGTACGATAGCGTTTGGTCTTTTTGCCAGTTAAATCTAAAAACCCAAACGTGTTTTTTTTTTTTTTTACACCAGTAATCCAGTTCATGTCACCAGGCGAGAACCGTGCGCTAACTGCGTCTGTCTTCACTTATTCTTTTAGTGAAAGAGTTTCTAGCCAAAGCCAAAGAAGATTTCTTACGGAAATGGGAATGCCCACCACAGGTGAGAATGATGAAAACTCGATGTTTTTTGACCAGCTGTGCCTACGGAATAAGCTAACGCCTTGGTATGTTCGCAGAGCACAACGTGCCTAGATGACTTTGAAAGATTAAAGACCCTGGGTACCGGCTCATTTGGAAGAGTCATGCTGGTAAAACACAAAGGAACAGAGCAATACTTTGCCATGAAAATACTGGACAAGCAGAAGGTCAGTGGATGCATGCATCAAGCCTCGGGGGAACATTTCCAAATAAATAACAGCGCTGACATGTGCAGCAACACGTAATCCAAATGCAGTCTTATCTTCCTAAAATGGAGGGAAAAAAAGACATTAAAACTTGTCGTTACTAGAGGACACAAGTCAAAAAAATAAATATATAACCCGAAAGCTGCCTTTCCTGTGTCTGCTATCTCTGTTGCTAGAGGAAGTAAGATTTACACGACAAGGTCATCTTATCTCTTTTTATCTGTCAGGTGGTGAAACTCAAGCAAATAGAACACACGTTAAATGAGAAAAGGATATTACAGGCTGTGAGCTTCCCCTTTCTCGTCAAACTTGAGTATGCGTTTAAGGTACAGCGCTTTACTTTTTTATTTAAATTCAGTATCTGAACTTATTTTATTCAGTGTTCAACGTGGTTATAACTGTGTTTTTGTTTTATTTTTCTTAGGACAACTCCAATTTGTACATGGTGATGGAGTATGTTCCAGGAGGAGAGATGTTCTCACACCTAAGACGAATTGGAAGGTTCAGGTGGGTATTACACTGTCACCAACCAATATCCAAGGTGTGTTATAACACACTGCTTTAAACACACTGCTTTCCTCCCCCTCTACAGTGAACCACATGCACGGTTTTATGCCGCCCAGATAGTGCTGACATTTGAGTACCTCCATTCACTAGATCTCATATACAGAGATCTGAAACCCGAGAACCTTCTCATTGACCACCACGGCTACATTCAGGTGAGCTGCAACACAAACAAATAAATACGTAATGCTGCTCTGACTTACGTTACGACTCAAGTCCACACTTGGCCTATATCTGGTGTATGCTCTCGACTTCTAGGTGACAGACTTTGGATTTGCCAAGCGGGTAAAAGGCAGGACCTGGACGTTGTGCGGGACCCCGGAGTACCTGGCGCCAGAAATCATTCTCAGCAAAGTATGGAGTTCCTGTGTTTTGAACAGATACTGTGGATGCAGGAATGTTCACTTTCCTTTCTCTGTACACAGATTGTTGTTTCTTTAGCAGATGACTGAAACAGAAACACTGACCATGTTTGGTGATTTTGTTGAGGTTTCGCAACACAGCTACATGAGTTTTAAAGCAGCTCCCATGTCAAGTGTCATTCGAGACTTTCCTCTACGCCTGCTGAACAGTCATACAAGACAACCTTTCTTCTGCACTGTCAGTTGCTTCAGTAGATTATACATGTAATGCAGCAAAAAAGACACTTTTTTCTATCTTTTTATCTTTTATCTGGAAAAACTCACTCTCTCGAGTTTCCTGCACACTAACAGCTCTCTCTACTGGCAAGTAAAACCAACCGCTGGATAATGATAATAATACATAAAGAAATCAACTGACAAAGTATTCTAAAATCTACAAAGCCATAAATTAGAACAGAACAAAGTATCATCAATAAGACAAAAAAGAAAAGACAAAAGCAAATCCTGTTGTTTGTCTTTATTTGGTGGCATCCATCTTAATGCAAAGTGTGCGTTCGCTGAAACAAAGAATAGCTTCCCTTGATCAGTGTTAGCGTTTGTTCCAGTCAGTCCAGTTCACACATCAGAGGAAGTCTTAATTGTAAATATGGCGGTCAAAGTCAAGCATGCCCTTTAAATTCTGTGAGTAGAAGAAGTTTTGTTGTTGCGTCCTCTCAGTGCTATCTGTCCTGAATCTTTTCAGGGCTATAACAAAGCCGTGGACTGGTGGGCCCTCGGCGTCCTCATCTATGAAATGGCAGCTGGCTACCCTCCATTCTTTGCAGATCAACCAATTCAGATCTATGAGAAGATCGTGTCTGGGAAGGTAAGCTGGTGTTTGTTTTAACATATAGGGCACATGATGGAAATCCATGGAGTCCTTTTGAGAATAAGTGTACATGTGCAAAATTCATATTTCACGGGTAAAGAAAGAGTCTAAAAACTATTGCTTACCTCTTCTTCTTCTTCTTTCCTAGGTGCGATTCCCCTCCCACTTCAGCTCAGACTTGAAGGATCTGTTGAGAAACCTGCTGCAGGTCGATCTGACAAAACGTTACGGCAACCTGAAGAACGGAGTCAACGACATCAAGGGCCACAAATGGTTTGCCACAACAGACTGGATCGCAATCTACGAGAGAAAGGCAAGACAACCAGTACACGTTTTGTAGTGACAAACAACACCGTTAGCCCTATAAAAACCAAGTTAATTAGATATTGATTTGTTGATATTGATTTTTCTTTTTTGTAGTTGTAAAGTTCCCAGTTATGATGCCCCAACACTATTATATGATTTTGTTTCTAGGAAGTTATGAGAGAAGTGTTGATCTGTTTTAAGGTCCTGTGTGATGGTCGTTATTTGCAGCTTTGGTTTTTTTTTTTTTTTTTTTTGCTTGAATGTTAACAGTGATTTCACAGCTGGCCAGTCGAGAGTTTTTTCCACTTGGAAATCACTCAGCTCCACTGCTGGCTCTGAGCTATCGGTGCCGCATGCCATTTTGCAGGATGACAACGATAATGGAGTTCTTTGATTAATCAAAGTAGATATTTAGCTCAGGCTTGAAACTCATTGATCTGCTGCTTTTGTTTAACCTTATTACGCTTATACAATCATACTGTGTTGTTGTTGTGTTTTTTTTTTAACTTCTCCCTTTCTTTTTTTCCTGACTGTACCTGTCATGGTTTGTTATCGGATGTATTTCATTGTGTTTCAGCACCGTTATGTTCTTCCACCTTACTCTACAGTCGAGTGAAACCAGTGACTTGCTTCCTTGAATAGCGCCATATAATAATTAGACTGTAGTTTTGTTGCAATAGGCAATTTTACACCCATTTTCGGCCTCGTTTTGTATTTTATTTGTATGTCTGATTATTTTCGTTATTGATTTAATTGTTTAGTCTTCATGTGAGATGATGAAAAATGTGACCATCCAATAGTTTAGAAGCCAGAGAATTCATTAACTGTTATGAGCCTTGACTTTTCATTTATTAAGACGAATAACAAGCGTTAACACTTTAACATCCATATTGATTAAGTGATCAGATTCATTTGATAATAATTAGAGAACTGTAAACTTTGCAGAAAGTAATTCAGAATCACCCTCTCTACATCAGATTAGATTTTCAGGGTTGAGGATGGCACGCTTCATGTTGGCCCCCGGCTTTATAAACAATTCATTGTCCAAGTGGCTCGGCCTGCACGCAGACACACATCTCTGTATGTTTTTGAGTCCCGGCTGAAGCCTTACCTCTCTATCTTTCCACCTTCATCGTCTTTTTCTCTGACAGCCAAACTTACTGCATGTTTAGTAAATACACAACTGAGCAAAGCAGACTGACAACTCTGAAGAAACGGTACACCACAGACTTGCGTTTGTGTCATGTCAAGGTACAGCCTCAGAGAAAACATGGAAACTGTAATTCATACAGCAATGACACTGACATTTATTGACAATAGACTGAGTTTAACTGGAGGAAGAAAGGCTCAGCAGCTTGAATGCGCCGTAAAAGGTGTATTGTAGCGTTTCAGTGAGGCACACGGTTTGTCCAAGTTTTTGGATGGGGAATTTTCTGTGTGGTCGGGTCTATACAGATCTGCAATAGCTCCATTGTTTAGCCGCTGTTTAATTTGGAACCGGTTAGCCCGAGAGCTAGCTGTAGCAATGCTGTCTGTCATCATCCAAAATGATGGAAATGACATGAATATTTGTATAGCGTTCATTTTTGTTTGGGCTGTCTTCTGCTAAGCCTGCCTGCATGCCGCCTATGTATAACAGGATATTTACCGTCGGTAACGGAGGTGTGAGAGAAGCATTGACACTCGTATTTACAGTGTCAAATACACGGCATTCCTGGACTTGAAATCCACGTTGTTAGAAAGATGTTTCAGCATATTGCTAGTGTTTCCAGTAAAACAATTTGGTATCTGTTCCCGATTTTCCCATCCCTACAAGCAGTCACAACATATTAACAAGGAATAGATAGAAGTGAAATAAAAAACATGTTAAGAGGAATTATCTGAAACTTAACAGTGTGGTTGAACAGCTGGTAATATTCTATTTGTGATGGTTAATCTCAGATTAAAATGTGAAAATCCACAGCCGACACAGGTGCTCCTTTTTAAGTCAAGGTTTACAGTCATAGCTTTTACAGTGTCACCAGACCGTGTCAGACCAGGCCAAGTGTTTTATAGCTGTTTTTAAAATGGCAACAAAGTGAGATGAAAGGCCTACAGTCAGAGAGGAAAGACACCATAATTGTTCAGATGTGAGTGCATTGATTCAGCTTCTCCTCAAAGATGTTCAGTGTTGCACCTGTTTGTAGACACATGGTGTGAATGAAAAGTTGCGAGAATCCTGCATACTGTGTGACTTTGCAAATCGCAGCATGAAGTGAACCTCATTGTCACAACAACAACCACGAAAGAGAAACCCTGAAATCTGTGAAGGGAGGGGGTTTCACACACTGACCATCTGACAAGCACCCCCTTTTTAAATGATACGGACCCCCTTAAGCTGTCAGAATTCAGTGTGATTTAGCATCTTTCACTCTTGCCAGTTTCCAGACACCCTTCGACAGTGTAAGGTACATTGCTGAAAGATGTCTGAAGTTTCTTGAAAATTCTCTGTAAAGACTCCCTCAGAGTAAGGATTGCCTTACCTTTTTCTGTCATGGGTGTTCTTGTGATTGGCAGAACAGACATAAATATAAATCCTGGCTGTTAAAATATGCATCGCTCATGTTCTTGCAGGTGGAAGCCCCGTTCATACCAAAGTGCAGAGGCCCAGGGGACACCAGCAACTTCGACGACTACGAGGAGGAGGAAATCCGCGTTTCTGTAACGGAAAAGTGCGCAAAGGAGTTTGCAGAGTTTTAGGATGCGAGAACATGGATATATCAGGGAAATAAGGGGATCTTTGCACTCTTCTAAAGACTTGGGATGGAGCAGAGACCATCGTTTTTCAGATCTACTACATAGTCCCTTCATTCCATCGGGCTGGATGAGGTCGCCATGATCCTTGGGTGCCGATAACCTCTCACTGTCACGTACACCTGCGTATTAAAGCAGACGCACCACTTTTTTCTTTTTCTTTTTTTGTACCTACCCACTGTTTTTTTTTTTTTTTTTTTACTTTGAAGCAGTTAGTCTTGGATGTTGTTACCCCCTTTTTAAAATGTGATATTTTTTTTCAATTTCCTGAGGAAACTGAGACAATGGCCAATAATAGTCCACACATTGTAACTGACTCGTCTATGGCAGTTCGACACACAGTTCTGTGGGTCGTATACTACTTCCCTCTAGTCGTCAGCGGTGTATATTTACCGGTCTGTTACAGGCTCACATCACATTGGCTATTTGTAAAATTCTGGCCAGCTTTCTGAGGTAGCATTTGTCCTATGTGCATATCTGTCAGTTTTGTAAGACATTTGAACACATTGAGTGTTGAAAGCATGACCAAATAGAAAACACTGGGTGACACAAGAAGAACGGTCTTTTCCTTTCTTTGCTTTTTGCCTAGAGAGCCGAGTCCTCAGACCCCCACAGAAGCATCCATTCACTGTCTTCTTGATATTCTGACCCAGGCACAGCAAGCCATCGCAGAAAATGACAAACCTTGTTACATTAAGAGGCAAATCACGTCGTTTGTTTGATCTTTTTGGATCTGTTAGTTACATGTAAAATTTGTCATTTGGTATCTTACTATTTTTTGTCGCTGTGTCTAACATTATAGTCATATTGTCCCTAGATTTCAGGTCTGCTTATAAAGGCCCTTTCTTATGAGTCTGTGGAACAATGTGACTTCAGTAAATGGAAAAGAGTGAGGTGAAATCCTTTTTTATAGGATTTTTATTGAGTGTAATGTAAAGTCGAGAAGGTCGGTGTGGATAGTGTTGCGGCTTTGTGCCTCGACATTTTTAGTGAAACCTTAAAAAAAAAAAGTACAGAATTTGTAATGTATTAAATCAAAGATGTTTTAAAATCTTAAGAAACGGGAAAGCAAAACTGCATATTTACCATATTCTCCCTGTTACCACCCAAAAACTGATTTCTTTGTTTCATTCTTATCAAAGAATGTAGATTTGCAACTTATAGGTATGCATATTTGAAAGCTTGATTTCAAGGTACAGTTTTCCTCACAATACACTGGCTAAAATAAAGACTGCTCCTTTGTATCACATGTAACCCTGTTATTGTTAACCTCATTACATCATACGTATATACATTGTTTCATATATGTTTTTATTTATACACATTAGAGATGCTAATAAATTTTATTTTTAAAAGTGTTGATGTTGTGTAACTCTCCATGCATTGTGAGACTGTTCACAGCAAAATAGTCCTTGGGAAAAGTAATATAGGTGCAGCATTTGATTTCTTAGTTGTGGGGTAGATGATAATTTATGGTCAGGAAAACAAGCATTTACTTTGAGTACAGCTAACCTTTCACTTTCATCATTCGTAATTTGGTAGCAAAAAATGAATTACTCTGACAGAGTTAAAACAGTTGTTATTACTGAATGGGTATTTTTTGAATAGCCAGTATGTAGGATTTAGGGGTATTTAATGTCAGAAATAGATTATAATAATCATAAGTATGTTTTCATCAGTGTATAATCACCTGAAAATATCAATTGTGTTTTTGTTGCTTTAGAATTAGTAATTTTTTATCTACAGATGTTTCTACAGCAGCCCAGGACAAACTAAGCACAAGATAGCTTTTCACATTTTTTGTGTCTAATGTGTAAGTGACAGAAATAGTTAGATAAATAAAATAATTAATTTAAAATATGCTAAATTAACACTGATCAAAGAAATCATTTTAAGCATAGGGCCAAAAAACATTTAAAAACAGATATATCAACTAAAAAAGAAAGCTGCATTAGTACAAACTAAAAATCCAAACGGCATTTTTGGAGCTTCTTACTCGCCGTAGTACTTCCAGGTGAGAGGGCGTATGGGTAATGTAGTACAGCGGCCGTGCACGTGGGGCGTCGCGTTCATTGCTGCTGTTCCCTCGGAGTTTGCGGAAAACATGGCGGGCTTGGAGCTGCTGTCTGACCAGGGTTACCGTTTAGATGGAAGAAAAGCCACCGAGCTGCGGAAGGTCCAGGCCCGCATGGGTGTGTTCGCTCAGGCCGACGGCTCTGCGTATTTAGAGCAGGGAAACACGAAGGCTCTGGCGGTGGTTTACGGTCCACATGAAGTAAGTGACATGGATGGAGGGTTGTTGGGGTTAGCCAACAGTAAGAACGTACCACAAGCGTAAATATTATTTAAAGTAAAAGTTGTCTCAGGCAGTCCAATATGTGTTTTAAACATGAACAACATTTCCCATAATGCTGCAGCAGAGAGAAACTTTAAGCATAAAGGCTTAATCGAGATGAAAACATCATCCGGTATGAGTCACAAACAACCAATACTTCATTCATTAAATTACTGATATATACAATCAGTAGTTACTCTAAAAAATGTCAAATAATATCTATCATAATTCATCCTGTCACAAACTTATGTCTATATAATGTTTGTTTGTCTGACCAGAATCAGTCACTGTGATTGGACAGATATTTGTGTATATACATAGAAGCACCCCTCAATATAATGCAGGCCAGTTTAACACTACTGCAAACTACAACTTCAACAGTAAACATTACAGCTAAATTAATATTTCTCTGAGAGTGTCAGCAATGAGCTTCATAAAAGTAGAATTTATGGCTATCTAATGAAGTGGCTGGTTTAACCTCAGTAATAAACATATAGTTCATATCTTTCTGACAGCATCGCTCACCATCTTTACAGATGTAGAATTTATGGATGATCTGTTGTATCGGGTTGCCTTAATCTAGCATTTTTCTCACTAAGTAATATCTTTTTTTTTTTATTATTTTAATCGTGGACAGTGGGAAAGTCTTCAGAGATGATATGTTTGTCACCCCCAGATTCGAGGTTCACGCAGCCGGGCTCGTCACGATCGAGCTGTCATCAACTGTCAGTACAGCATGGCCACGTTCAGCACAGCAGAGAGGAAGAGGAGACCACACGGGGACCGCAAGTCCACTGAGATGAGCCTCCACCTGAAGCAGACGTTTGAAGCCGCTGTGATGACCCAACTCTACCCGCGCTCTCAAATAGACATCTACGTTAAGGTCAATATGGAGAGGTGGATTTAATGTGTTGGGTGTTGGGATCACCGTCTTAGGGGGGGAAATACTAATATGAGGGTTTGATTTCAAACAGATCCTGCAGTCAGATGGAGGGAACTACAGCGTATGCGTGAACGCTGCCACTCTGGCCGTGATTGACGCCGGCATCCCCATGCGGGACTACGTGTGTGCCTGCACGGTCGGGTTTGTGGATGAGACGCCGCTCGCTGACCTTTGCTATGCAGAGGAAAGTGGAGGAGTGAGCTCTCTGGCCTTAGCGCTGCTGCCCCGCGGCGGACAGATCGCTCTGCTGCAGATGGACGCCAGACTACATCAGGACCACTTAGAGGCTCTGATCGAGGCTGCCATGACAGCTTGTAAAGGTGTGAGCAAGGTACTGGATCAGGTGGTGCGACAACATCTCCAAGAAGCATCTGTGAACTCTGCGGAGTGAAGCAGTGAGGAGGGGTGAACATCTATACGGTGGAGTGGACTGTGGACTTTGGAGTGAATGTTTATTTTTATGTATTCATGGAAATTACACTTTTGTACAGGATATAAGTAGCCAAGCTCACAATAAATATGTTAACCCTGTATCGTTTGTGTGTTCTATTATTTATTGAAGTATTTAAAGGTACACTCCTTAATTTTGATGCAGTCCAAAGGGTAGCATCAGCGTAACTGAAGTGAAGTGTCAAAAGCTGCAGTTCCTCAAATTCCACTTGAAGCTGGCTACAAAACAAGTCAATTTCCCGATGTTAAAATGTCCAACTTCACACCGGAAATAAACATGTTTACAGACTGGTGCAAAAAACAGCATTGCTGAATTTCCAGTTCATGACAACTGCACTGAGTCCTAACTCCCCCGTTCAAATTAAGGCTTAAAGTCATGCATAATTAACGGCATGGCCGCTTTAAGTGACAGGTAGGTGCTGTTGCAGAGTACCTAGGTGTCATTCGGCCCGCCTCAGGTCTGCTGATGAACCACGTCTTTGCCCATTTTTTTTAATTAGGCAGAAGGAGTAGGGCTACCAACATGGCGGTGGCTGGAGCCACAGAGTTTAAGCTTTAAAAAGGCTCTTCACAAACCTGTGGATCATGTCAAATCATAAATCATATAAACGTGACTTTTAGAATACATTTTGGAAACAAAATGCTTACTCGACAACTGTATAATAAAACATTTGAGGCAATTTATATATCTGATGAAGGTCAGTGTATAATAAAATACAATAAAAATTAAGAAATTCATTTTTTATTTTTATGTCATTACGTTTATTTAATTTTTTAAATTTAATTTATTTTTTTTAATTTAATTGTATTAATTTTATTTATTTTTTAAAATTTAATTTAATTTAATTTTATTTTATTTTATTTATTTTTTAAATTTTATTTAATTTAATTTTATTCCCTTATTGCTTGACCGGAAGTGGGTCCGCCGCTTTAATGTCTTCGCTGGGAACAAGGAAACAGCTCCAGCTGCTGTGAAGCTGCACCGCTGCAGGTGTATGTGGCCCACTGTTCGCTGTAAAGAGGTATGTTAAGATGTCTTCACGTGTCACACCCTGAAATATTAATCTGATAATTGTTCATATGAATCACGTTGACAGCGGACAAATGTTAAAAACATTTTTTTCTTTACCTTTTTGCGAAACCGGCTACCAAGCTAGCAGGCTAGCATGAAGCTAACCTGTCAATAAAAACTGTCGACGGGTGACAGGAAATGATTTCTGAATGAAAACACACAAAATGCACGTGAATATTACACTGTCAGATATCGACGAAGCTCGTGATTTAGTTTATTGATTATATATTGATTATAGTTTATTTAGTTTTGAGGTTGGGTGCCTCAGTAATAATTCATTCATAAATGTGTATTTCAGGTGTATACTTCATAGCTAACGTTACAGTGCGTGTGCTGCCTTCAAGGTCCTGTGCTTCCGGGCTGTATTACCTTACAAAGGGCAACACTAAGATGGGGCTGCTGTCTGACCCGAACAGGAGACGGGCTTTGATCAGCCTGCTAACCCGCCTCAATGCTCCAATCTGGTGAGTTTGTAATTATGTCAAGATTAATGTGTTAAATGTCAAATTCACTGACCGGTTTAATACCCAACATGCACCTGTGTTTATCAGACATATGATTTCTTATTTTTATTCATTCATCACATCTTAGTGTGGTCTGCTACATGGCGGGTGTGGCCTGGTTCATGGGGTTAGCGTTCGAGCCCTTCACTCTGCGGACGTACATGTCAGAGAATGCCATGGGGTCCACGATGGTGGAGGAGCGCTTTCCATCAGGGGAGAGGGCGCTGGCCACCGGCAGGGAGTTTGCAGCTTATAAGAAGAAAGCAGGGTAAGCCACACAGAGTCTGGATTATAATGCTGATTTGGTGATGATGACTGGTTTTAAAGAGCATGGATGGTCTGCGCTGATCTGTAACAAATAGCCTGAGTCCAGTTTTAGTTTGCCTTTGTATCCACGTACAGCAATATTTGCTTTTATTCCACCAGTCTAACATGACCGGTTGTTTCTCTGCAGCGGGATGCCGGTGGATTGGCTGGTGAAAACCATGCAGGCTCGAGGGTTAGAGGTGTTTACCCAGAGGTTCTCTCGTACGCTGCCCTTCCCTGATGAAAACAAAGAGAGATATGTAAGTTTGAAAGTATGAAAGACACATATCTGCCCGCATTTCTACTCTCAGCACTTTCTTGTAGTATTATTACACAAATACAATCATCTCTCCTCTCAGATGGTGAGAGGTACAAATGTATACGGGATCCTTCGGGCTCCCAGAGCTCCACGGACTGAGGCCCTGGTCCTGAGTGCCCCCTGCACCCCAGGAGACAACAACAACCAGGCGGTGGGGCTGCTGCTTGGCTTGGCACAGTACTTCAGGAGTGAGTACAGAACCGCCCTCTCCACTATCTGAATTACATTGAAGTGGGATTTCTTGTTTTAATGACTTCTGTGTTCGTCAATAGATCAGATTTTCTGGGCCAAGGACATCATATTCCTCGTGAATGAGCACGATCTGATTGGTATGCAGGCCTGGCTGGAGGGCTACCATCACACGAACACTACAGGTAATCATGAGCAGGAAGTCTCCCAGCCATTCACACAGAGCTCATAAAAAGCAACAAGACTGCATTCTTCATTTTCCTTTTCTTCTGTGATGATGCATCCAGGAATGGACTGGTCTCCACTTCAAGGCCGTGGTGGTTCAATCCAGGCAGCTCTGTCCCTGGAGCTCAGCAGTGACGTGATCACCAGTATGGACCTGGTACTGGAAGGCCTCAATGGCCAGCTCCCAAACCTGGATTTAGCAAACCTCTTCTATGCCTTCTGTCAGAAGATCGGAGTCCTCTGCACCATCCAGGGCAAGGTGAAGGCTGATCATGTGATATGTAGCAGAAACCTAACACATCTCTTATTTAATTGTAATTAAGTGTTTAAATGTTGGATAACTGAGGTGTTCTTGGTGTAGGATAGTTTCTAATCTTGCATTTTGTCTGTGGATGTTTCTACAGCTGCAGAGGAATGACTGGGACAGTGTGTCAGGCTACAGCCATTCAGTCCAGACCATGATGCTGATGGTAATGAAGCAGGCCAGTGGGCGGCCTTGGGGCGATCATGGCCTTTTCCTGCGATACCACATTGAGGCTGCTACCGTCAGGGGCATCAACAGTTTTCGTCAGTACAAGACTGACACCACCACCATCGGCAGGTCAGAGCAGACGCATACTGACCTCTGCTGTTTTCTGTTTTGTAGATTTTTTACAATCTGACAATTAATTACTGGATTTGTTTTGTTTGTTTTTTGGCTTCATGAACATCCTCTAGGCTCCTGGAAGGAATGTATCGTAAGCTGAATAATCTCCTGGAGCGCCTTCACCAGTCCTACTTCTTCTACCTCATGCCCTCCCTCTCTCACTTTGTCTCCATTGGTTACTACATGCCAGCCTTCGGCCTCCTCGCCGTCATCCTGCTGCTTCGTGTATCCTTTCACAGTTATTTTCCTTCTAGACCTACCCTGAGGCTACCCACGTTATTGATTGCGTGTTAATTTTAACTATTGAAACCTACTCCATTGCCAAATTTGCCCTTGACTATAAAACAGGCCTTAGACCTGTGGGTTCAACTCGCGACTCCTCCACCGAGAACCGAAGACGGAGTCCCTGACACTGAGCAGGTTAGACGTGCACACAGCGTGACAAACGGGCCAGAAATGAAGCAATTTACTGATCTCGAGTTTGTTAAGTCACCACTTTATTCCAATCTGCTTCCTCTCAGATGTCCAGTCCAGGAGTGCTGTCAGTGTTGACTCCTCTGGTGATCAGCCATCTGACAGGAGTAGCTCTGTACGCCCTGCCAATCCAGTTTCAGGAGATGGCTGTCGAACACTTCCCGGTGTCTGAGACCGAGGCTGTGGTCCTGACAGCCATTGCAGTTTACACAGCCGGCCTGGCTTTGCCTCATAACACACACAGGTGAGTTTTTTGACGTGTATTCTCTTTTAGACCTTTTTCTTGAACGTAGTGTACAAGTACCACATTTCTTTTTCTCAGAGTTCGGATCAACTTTGGGCTGAAGTTGGGGTCAAAAAGAGTTTTGAGCTTGTGTGGTTGTCCACATCACCCACAGTTCTGCCTTCAGGCGGCTGAAAAATATCAGAGTCAAGTTGAGACGGCGGGAAACTTGTTCAACTTGTGATGCAGGAGAGTGAGCTGTTTGTTACGCTGTTTGTTGAAGGCTGCTGTCAGGCGAGGGGACGGAGCAGGGCTGGAAGGTGTTGAAGCTGGTAGCTGTTCTGTACCTGGCTGTGCTGCTGGGTTGCACCGCCCTCATCAATTTCTCCCTGGGCTTCATCCTGGCTCTCACTCTGGTGCCCGTGGCTGCTTTCGTCACACCCCACGTACCAAAGTAATATACTTTCACAGATTCTTTGGCCATTGTAGCTCTGCGCTGCCATCTGTTAGTCAAATTGAAGTAAAACCTCAATCTCCTCTTCTTCTCCCCTCAGGGTTCTGTCGGCCTTCATCCTGGTCATCCTCAGCCCAGCCTGCACGCTCCTCTTTTCTGTCTTTTTCTTCCAAGAGCTGCAGGAAGTGCCCATCAGCTTCCAGGAAGGTTGGTTGCTCTACCTGTCAGTCATCTCACAAGGCATCCTGGATCACTTCCTGTACGGCTCTCTGGTCTACCCTCTCATAGCCCTGCTGGTTTACCCATGCTGGCTGCTTTTCTGGAACATCCTCTTCTGGAAGTAAACGTCGGTCATACGGGACTCCTGAAGGCTTTCATGGAGAGAAAACCCCTCTGAGGTGGTCTCAGGTTTGTCTTCACGGTGGGAAACGTGAATGACGTGAATTAAATCCACTGGAGAATTTGGAAAAGAAGATGATTGCCGATAGTTGACCTGGAAAGAATGCAGTGACTGTTTTTTGGGGGGGACATTTTGTTGGTTAAACATCAACTCAAACATTTGAGAAAACTCAAACAGAGCAGACTGTTTTGTGCTGTACACTCAAATGAGTAAGTGGAAGAGGGGTTGGTCTTTTCAGATATAAATGTCATGGTTGAGTTGCTTTCTGTTCAAGATTTTGGTTTAAGGATTTTCTTTTTGTTTGTGGCACGTGAAGAAAATGACTGCACTGTTTGTTTTTTGTTTTACCGGGCAGGATGGGGATGGATGAAACGTGTGTTGGAGAAACAACCTGTTAGGCTCATAGTCTGCCTCATTTTAATATGTGTATTCATCTGCTGTTAAACAAGCCATCACTGCATCCGATATTTTTATACTTGTTTTGATAACTTTATTTGAAATGTGTTTATTTCATATTTATAAATGCCAAATTAAAAGACTAAAAGAGTTTGGTTGATGTTTATTACTGTACTTGCATCCATTCAATCCAGGGCACTTACAGAATGCATTGTACAACAGAATCATGTGAACACATCACACATTTATAATTTTCATGGATCATAAAAGTGAGTGAGTGAAAGACAAAATAAGGCACATAAACGACAATTAACCTGCAGTTACAGATCTCAGATTTGAGCCGGCTACGAAATGACTAAATCTAGTTTTATTTTGAAGAGTGTGAGCATCAACACCAGACAGATGTGTGCGCAATGAACTCTTAATTGGCCGTAGGTGAACGTGCCCTCCAATAAGCCGGCGACTTGTCCTGGGTGTACCCCACCTCTCGCACAAAGTCAGTTAGGATAGGCTCCGGCCCCACGACATCATGACTCTGTTGCAGATAATGGGTGGATAACCAAGTCATGTTTACATTCAGTTTCTCACCACAGCACGTGTGTTGTCCTTGAGGTCTAACATAAGTAAAGTATGTCTGAAACCTGCATTGTTCACATCTAGTTTACTAGTTTGCAACTGTCTTCCACCCTTAGAGCCGTATTTCTGCACCTCTTGGCATAACACTACACCAGTCAAAGTGTGAAAACAATCCTGCAAGTGTGCAGACTCACGAGACACACCGGGGAAAAAAGTCCTTTTCTGTATCTGTGTAGCCGCTGCCGCTCCCTTCAGGCTGATTAAACAGATCTCAATGTGTAAAACGTCCATATGAATACAATCCATCTATTACTGGATCTCAAAGAGCGCACCAACAAACAAACAAACTGGGATTTGTTTAGTTCCATTATGTTTATTCAGCTAATGCAAGGGTTTTCTTTACAGTATTGTGTACTGAAAACAAATCATTCCATTGCTGTCACAGCTCAGAGGGAATCGAGTGAAATTAGATCAACTGCTAAAATGTACATCAACTACTCAATGCATCCTGTTAAAAATAATACACTTAATACAATGTTATAAAAAAATAAAAGCACTTGACAACCCTGTAAACACACCGTCTCTTCTCAGCCATGGCTTCCAACATTATTTATGGCACCAGCAGATGACGCAGACAGAGTATCTGATGACAACAGCTTCGCCTCTCCTCTCACTTCGCGGCTGGCAGAAGCTGAAAGTCCCCTCGTCTTCGGCTGCAATCAAATGCAAACGTACATCACGTCTCTCTCACCTAAAATAAATATTAGGCCGTCTGTGTTGTTTGTGACACGCAATCACGCACACACGTAACACCCTGTAAATAAATAACAAAGAGGTCAGGCCAAATTCAGATGTATGTCATGGTCGTGTCCGCAAATGGTCGAAGCCGACGCTCTCTGTCTGCAGTTCATGTCCGAGCCCCGGCCAGTGCAGCCCTGCGTCATGCTACAGTGCTTCAAACGTCTTCAGCAGCAGCCAGCCTGTCGAAAGACTCTCAGTGCACTCGGCAGTCTTCATGTGAGTATTTTGTCAAAATGTACATGGCAGATCTAGCATCCTCACTCCGTGTTTGTGTGTGTGTGTGTGTGCATGTGTGTGTAAATGACGTGGCAGCCAGACAGCGATGACGGGCAGTCAGCTGCTGCTGCTGCTTAAACCAGACTCTCCTCGATCCTCTCTCCTCCCTCTCTCCTGCGTGAGAGAATACAAACACAAACGGGGAGGTGAATGTCACAGAAGGAAGGACGCTACAAAAGAGCTCCGACTGCTAAGAGATCTACGCGGTACCTGCTGGATGTGTGTGTCGGGTCTGGCTGTGGCGCAGATTTCACAGCCCGGACGGGACGGCTTGTTGATGAAAGTGCATGAGGGACAAGCCCACTCCGTCTGTGGGAAGGATGTTCACGCAGACATTGAAAAATTAAGAATTTGAATATTTTAAACACAAAGTCAGACAAACTCACAGATACATTCTCTCCATCTAGGTCCACATAGCTCAAATATTTGATGCGTACACGATCACTTCAGTTTTATATAGCACCAATTCATCACACAAGCTATGACAGTTCCCGCCACTTCCCTTTGAGCTAGTTGATGCGTCCGGCATCGGGACAAAGGTAACGTGGAGCTACACTGTGCGCATCTTCAACGCCTGATGAGCAGACCCTCCTCTGTAAATATCGCTGGTGGTTCCTCTGCAAATATTTTATGACATGTTGAGCGCTAACATTCCTCTTCCCCGCCTTTGCCGTCACTCTGCCCCATTTCTTGGCACGCCACTGCCACCGACTGGCGATTACGGGAAAAGCGATACTCTATAGTGCCCCTAGTGGTCGAAAACTCGCAAGGTACCTTTAAGCTATTCCACTACATTAAACTACACACATACCACAAAAAGGCAGCCATGATAAGTATGTTGGAGGAAAGGTTAAACTCCCGCTGAAATGAAGTTTATCCTCGTTGCTCTTTTACCGCTAACATACCTGTGTTTTGCTGCCTTTGCTGGCGTGATCGTTCAGCTGCAGATGCTCAATGTCGAGGACATCTTTGATGTCACCCGGTCTGTCGCCTCCTCCGCCTGTGCTCCCTGATGTAGACAAAGGAACAAATAAACAAGTTTATAGAGCGGTGTACTCCATGTAGTATTTATGATGAGTCAGAGAATATTTGGACGTGTTTTGTCTGCTTGTTTCTACTTCAGCACATTTGATATCAAACAATGACGATAAGGTAAAAGCCATCCACGGTTACATCAGATGAATAATGTAGGATGGACTAAATGAAATGAAAGTTTTATAGATAGGGGCACAGGCGTTGAACTCACCCTGGTTGTTGTGGGGAAGCCTCGAAGGCAAGGTGCTGTAACCCCTCCAGTCTTGGGAGGTGGGTCCGTTTCCTGGTGGGAGCGGTGGGGCGAGGAGGGCGCTCTCCAGGTCCTGTTGGAAGAGCTGGCGGGTGATGCGGGCTTGCCGTGCAGAGATCAGGTACAGGTACGCCGTATCGCCGTCCTTCTGCACCCCGTAGGAGGCCAGTGACCTCGGCTCGGTGCACAAGCACTGACCGATCACCCAGCGCTGCACGCGAGGATGGAAACCGTACTCAAGAAAAACCTGGAGAACCAGAACAGTGCGAGTTAGCGAATGAAATCCTACTCCACCCATTTAATTATTGGTTAATTGACAGTTTCCTTACCTGTTGCTTGAGTGCAGCCACGGTCATGTACGGAAAGACTTTGACTGTGACACAGCAGGATGAGGAAACGTCCTCCACTACCACGGATAAACTACAACACAGACGTGGCTGGTGTGAGTTGCCAAAACCCTGGATCAGTCACCGGGATCTCGAACAAACCCTCGACACTTTTCATTTCTCACCTGATCTCTCCGTCTGCGTAGTTCTTCTCGGACAGCTGAATCGTCAGCGCTGCTTTTTGCCTGGCCAGAGCGGATGCGTGCTGCGAGGCGGCCTGCGTGTCGCCGGCTTCAATCGCCCTGGCGAGCTCCAAGCAAAGCTCCTCTAAAACCCCGTGAAAAAAAAAAGACGTAACAATGAACAGTGACATTTTTTTAGAGCGTGTTCTGGAGAGAAAGGAAGAGATGAACCCACCGGTGAGCGGCAGCGAGGCCGAGCTCCACTGCTCCATCGCTGCTGCTGTGTGGTTGAGTCTGCCATCCGATTCGCACGTGTTAATGTTTGCAACTGTCGGAGGAGAAACGAGAAACAAAAGTTCTTGAAACACACACACCAATATCAACAGATTTTAGTATTTATTCTAGCTGCACGTTGCTGATAAGGACACTCTTGTAGCAATCGCGGGAATTTTTCGGCCCCTTGACAGCTTTTCTTTTAGTCTTGAAGCTCCCTGGAGCTTTCACAGTACTGAAAACTGACCTTGAGTTGCTCTAGGTTTATAAAATATTTATTAGACAGCCGAAGGAGCTTGAGGTACAGTACATCTTTGCATGACGCGTTTCTTTACTGTCTTTTTACCCATCAGAGGACTTCCGCTAATATAAAGAGAGACAGGGAACCTGACCACCAGGCCACTCTGCTTCCATGTGTACAGTTCATTACATTTTCTATTTCGAAAAACAGATTTAAGCAGCTTCACAGCCAGACCGACCTCTATGTGCCTCTCTTAGCGATGACATCACCACCGTGGCCCACTCCTCGGCCTCGCGGTCGCAGCGGAAGTTGAAGCGGATGCAGTCGTGGGGCGGAGCAGCGAGACGCATCTCATGGCAGCGAGGGGATTTGACCTCGTACTGCACCGAGCGCAGGTCGAAGTCTGCGATGAACTGAGTGCAAAAAAAAAAAACAAAAAAACAAAACAAAGCAAGTCAGTCTCAACAGGCGTGACGTAGGAAGAGAAGTGCATTCCTTCTGTTTCTTTTTTACCCAAATGAAAGAAAGAAAAAAGTTATGGAAATAAATCTAAAATCTATTTTGTGTGTTAAAGTCAGTGAAAAATGTCTCAGAGCTAAAAGATTCGCATTTGCAAAGCTGTTTGGATGTTTTTTACGAATATGGCTAAAACAATTTATCAGTTATCAAAAGTACAAAGTGTGGTTTTATAGTTGTCTAGTATGAGAATAAAGGAAACAATCTGCTTAAATATGTGAGAAAGCAAGTGAAGTTTGCATCCGGACGGAGAAAGACTCAAACTTCAGTGAGTTTTGGGAGCTTTTACACAGACAGTGTCCTCTGACATTCAGCGCGTATACACTCTGATAGGACTTTGTTAGAAAGATTTACCAGTTCAGACAGACAAACTGAAAGGGAGCCGGCAATCAAAGGATAATCACGCAAATCACAGAAGCATCGCAGTCGCTGATGAGGAATCAGTCTGGAGAGTCTGCCCAGATGAAACGCTGATTCTGAGGCGTTCAGACTTCAGAAGATGGCACAGAGAGAGCTCGACGAGCAAAGGTCAGATTTGAGGGTAAAGTTAGGATGAAGTGAGACAGGCGCAGCACAACATGAGGTCAACGTCGAGCATGATCAAGCATGTCTGAGTTGGAACTGATGTAACCAATGACAGTAATCAGCCATAAAAGTGAAAGAGAAGAAACTGACACTGAAACGAGTCCCACAGTGTCGGAGCAGTGCAGCACGCTAATATTACAAAGACTGAAATGAACTAACATTAACTGACATTACTAATGTAAAGACTGAAACTGAGTAGGACTTAAATTCATGATTATTTTGAGTATCAATTGTTTTGACTATAAAATATCAGAAAATAATAAAAGATGCTTTTTTTATTCTTCAAATCCCAACATGATGTACTTTTTATTTGATCAACAGTCCAAATGAAAGTAAAACACATTTGAGAAGCTTTAACCACTGATTGTTTGGGTTAGTTCCTATAAAACCAACTAAAACTAAAGCGGATCATCTAAAGATTCACCTTTTTAGTTGTACAAATGACCGTAACTTTGCCAGACTTTAAACAAGCGCAGTACATGCTCAAAAGGACAAAAAATGTGACAGAGTGAAACCTGTGAAGCCAAGACCAGACGGCTGGTAGAGCAGCAAATACATGACCTGCAAGGCCAGGAAACAAAGCGCGGTGACGGGTTAAAGGAAAAGATGCTCGGCTGCATTTTCAAAGAATTTAATGAAACGCCTCAGTGGCCGAGAGAAGAACTCACCAGCAGGACAGCTTGAACACAGCATGCAGCGCAGACACATTTCTAACTAAGATGAATTAATTTACAGGAAATTACTGGACAGAAATCGTTAGAATCTATTCAGCACTTATGCTGTTTAAAGCCACTTTCCACTAATTGTACAGGTGAGCATCAGTCGAGGAAATATTCAACATTTCAGTATTTCAGTCTGGAGTTTGAAAGAGTTTGGCTTCCATTAGGCAGGGAGGGGCTCGTGTTAGACACTATTTAGTTGCATTGTGGGAACTGTAGGACCCGGTGTCTTTTGTTTTTTTTTGGATCTTGATGCTTAATAGGAGCTAAAAGTCAGTATAACTGGACTCTGCGGCTTTAACTTTCAACTTGTGAGTCTCAGACTTTACAGCTAAAACGGCCCCTTTAACAGGTGACGCGCTGGTGGTCTAAGATAAAACACGCCTAGTCTCAGATCTTTAACAATAACTGGAATGAAAAATGTTAAAAAAGTAAAAGTGGTGATAGTTTAGTCAGCTAACTTCACCTCCTCTGTTCAGAGGATCACGTCTCAAACTCAACTCAAGGCTCCGCTCGACACCGTCAGACTTCCTCAGTCGGGTTTTGTCTCAGGTGTACTTGCTGACTGCTAATGTTAGGAGCCAGGCGTTAGTGCGTGTTGTCACAAAATGAATTGTCTATTTAAGGTGAGGGTAAAGCAGTTTATGCCACTCAGGGTTGAAAAGCATTTGATTTTGTTTTTTTTGTTTTTTTTTACGGCTCGTCGTTGCATCACACAAGACGAGAGACGGTGGTGAGGCTTCTAGGTAAATGCATCTTGTGATCTGTGTTCAAAGTGGGTGTGCGGGGAGCCCAAACTTCCTGTTCCTGCTCATTTCTGGCCCACATTGTTATTTATATCTGTGTTATAGTCTACATTCACGTCAACAACTCTTTTTATCTCGTATGAAAGACTTTATTCACCACGCCAAATGTAAATTAAGTTAGAAGTAATGACAAAATCCATTTCCGAGGTCTTATTACTGACGTTTGTGGGACAGAAATGTGTCTTGACCCTTGCTTCGAGACTTTCAAAACAAGACACAGAGTGACATCAGTGACGGTACACGAATCACAAGCGTGTCGAGCCACAAATGACACACACGGAGCGAGGAGAAAGGGTGGTTCATTTGTTGACAGTCGACGGGGAAAATACGAGGAAAGTCTCAGTGCAGATGTTTCCCAGTATGTCCAGTTGGAGGATTTCCCCTGATGATGCCGTGATTTTAAAATAACTATCAATGTGTAGTGTTTGTTATAAAGAATGAAAATGAAAGTGAAAGTTTTTTTAAAAAAAAAAACAGAACTACAGAATTAGTTTTTTATAAATAACCCGAGGCCTTTTTTTTTAATAGGAGTTATCATGTTTAAGCACTAATCTGGAGTTCTTTGTGAGATGAGCACAGTTAGGAAAGCTGAGGACTGAATGATCTGCACTGTGTTTGGCGGATGTCAAGTGTTCAAGCACATCCTTTAAACACTCTGAGGAAAGTCTCTGCTGGTGCACTCAGTGAAATCTGCTGATTTTTATCCCCAAATCCGGGCTGCAGGTGTTGGGGATCAGAGCTCCATAAAATGGCGTGTAAAGGCCTGTGCTGGTATAAACTATAAATGTGACTGAGTAAGGTGGTCGGTCACAAACAAAGTGTGTAAGGACAGCTCACACACACTCCAAACGCACAGGTGTGTGTGTGAAATCTCACCACACTGCGGTTTCCGCTCGTGTCACGCAGAGCCAGTCGGAACTCTCCGGCCCGGCTCGGGTCCATGCTGAGCTGTAAGCGCAGAGCCTCGCTGCCCGCTCCGGGGAGACACAGTGGCCGGATCCCGGAATGACACACCGAAACCCGGACTGACATTAAAACGGTGCTGCAGCAAGCCGTCAGCGGAGGGCCGCCGCACGCAGCCTGCTGGGACGAAGCAGGAACCGGGGCTGGAGGAGCCCAGCCGCCCGAGCTGAGAGCCATGTCGGGCGGGCAAGTCCAGAGGCGGAGGGAGGGTGTCGGAAGCACCCGCGGCAGGTGTTACTGCTGCCCCCGCTGCTTCTCTCGGCTTTATAAGGTCCACCAGGGTTTGAAGAGACCGCGTTTCTTCACGGGCAGGCTGTGGTTGTCACCTCGCCTCGCAGATTCTTCCATATCGACCCGAGCCGAGAGGAGACACGGAGCGAAAGAAAAACAAAACAGGAAGGACGGCGGTACGAGCCGTATTTATGTCCGGCTGGAAACTTGGCCGTGAAACGTCTGAGCTCGGATAAATAACAAAATGAATCTGCAAAGGACGTGAGAGGCACGCTGAGGCTAAAATACCACACAGTGAATAATAATATAATAAAAACACATATCATTTCGATTCAGTTTATTTTTTAACAGTTTAACAAGGAGAAAAACACAGCTGAATATTGAAATGGTTTTCTTCTGTCACATTGAGTCCAAGCATGACTTTCTCTGAGTGTAGGGGCTAACTAACTTAATATAAATATTTAAAATTCTGGAAAACAGATTAATTATAATGATTCATAACTGGTTATCAATATAAAACATGAATTCCATAACATTAACCTATGAGCACGAAGGTCGCAATCAACCATCAACACCTAAACACTTACATTTTCTTTTAAATTTTTGTTTTCTTTGTAGGAAAAATAGAAAAATAGTCAAAAATCTGCACCAGCTGGTGGTTTGACATGTTTTCTGCTGTGCTGTACGCTGAAGGTAAAAAAGCATTAAAACAGCACAGGAGCAAGACAGTTAGAGAGGAATAAAATATATTAGTGTTTCTTTTTTAAAGGAGCAATAAATCATTTAACAGAAAGATCTTGATTCAGAGATAGACTTGTTGCCATCTGTATATGGAAAACTGCATGCACATTTCATAGATAAAGATATAAATCTCACAAAGACACTTCCCTGCTCTCATGAAAAACTACAGATTGCTGCTTTACTGCACCGTCGTCCTTCGTCTAAGTTTGTAGTATAGTAAGAAGTGCTAAAGACATTTTGGCATCATATCATCCCATAAAACAGGATCCAAAATATATCCTAAGACTAACTGCGAGCCACTGTGAGGACTTTAGAGCAGGAGTGACGTGAGCTGTTTGCTTTGGGCCAGTTAAAACGTCAGCAGCAGTGCATGTGTGTTTAAGCTGTAATTTATTTATAGAGTTTTTGTGAGAGCAATACATGACAGTAGTTGAGCCCACTCTGCATGGGGATCTGGTTTTATCCAACTCAGTTATAGTGTCAGAGTGGGTACAGTCAGGCCAAAAAAGTTAAAATATAACTGAGAAGTAAATCTTTATTCAGGAATGAAATAAAACCACATAACAGATTGTCCCTAACCTTCTGGCTGTCTGTTAATAAGGCACTAATTACCACATATCTTCAAGAGATAACTTTAACTAGAAATCCTGTCTATATGCAAATAATTGAACTTGAGGCAAGTCGGTCGGTGAAACACAGCTCAGATCAGGTCAACGCAACAGCAGCTGCTGGTCTGATAGAAGTGAAGAGATCACAGAGATGTCTGTCCTGCAGGAGATCAATCCAAATGTGAGAAACTTAAAACAGCTGGAGTATGTAGTCCTGGCAAGACGAGCAAACCAGATCAAGGAAGAACTTCAAGAGGTAAAAAAAAAAAAAGTTAAGGATCTGATTTGTTCAGTACACGTGACATCTATTGCACATCTGTCCATCCCGGGAGACTCTGTGACTCTACCTGAGGTTTCTTCCACCTTTTTTCCCTGTTAAAAGTTTTTTTTTTTCCTCACTCGAACTTGATTTGATATGTCTTCAATATGGATCCCGGAGTCTGTTGTCCAACCTTTGATATCTGCTTTTAAATTCACCAGGGAGCGAGAAAGCCATACAACACAGTGATAGATGTCTCGTGGGGTGACTTACACAGAGCAGGTGTGAAGCCTCTGTCATTTGTGCGACAGGTAATCTGTGACCTTGAAAGACCTCTAACCTTTAACCTGTAAAAGTTTTAAAACTGCACGGCAAGTTGAGGAATCTTCTCTTGACTAAAACATGTGTTCAAATGTCTCACTGTACCGTGTGACTTCATATATAGGTTCTTGCAGCATGTCTTGACCCCACGCTTGTGGACAGTGATAAACTGCCAGTGGACGCCAGGCAGAGGGCTCAGAGGCTGCTTGGAGGATGTGTTGGAGGGAGTGTAGGTAAGTGCCGCATACGGTGGTATTACAATGAACACGTTGAAGAGCCAGCTCACATAAATTGCAAAAGAATTTCTACTTTTCTTCCGACTTCTACTGATATCCCGCCAAGCAGAGTTTTGGTTTCATCTGTCTCCAATTTCCAGCCCAAACAAGTGGCACCCTCCATCGCTGTGAAAGGAAGCCAACTTGGAAGTGCCAGTGTTTCTCAAACAGCCCTTGAGGCTGGCTACAAAATGAGTCAGTCTCCATAAGGCCCCATGTGAAAGTGTTCAACATGTTTGCACAGCTTGGTACAAGAAACATTCTGGGCTCTACAGCTGATTTACCCATTCATGACTGTACCGAGGCTGAATTTTTCAATGCCTCACCTGTTTAAGGTTTTATTTTTCAGGCTGTCTGTTTAGAGATTTAATCAGAAACTGTGTTTTTTCTTCAGGTTCATATACTGCTACAGCGGGCATATCAGAAATAGTGCACAGAATCTCTGAGTTCATAACAAGACGGGATGGCGGGGTTCCATCTCACCCTGAAAACATATACATCAGCCCAGGCTCGCAATGGGCACTCACGGTAATGATGAAGATCACTCATTTACTGTATATGTTGTAGCCATAAGCGTCTCCTGGTTAACACGATCTTTTAACTGTGCTTATTAGAACATTCTCAAAATCTTGGTGAACAGCATGAGTTCACCCAAAACAGCTGTACTGACTCCGGTGCCGTGCCACAGCACTACCAGTCTGTCCATAACTAGTCTGGGAGCAGTTGCCGTTCCCTACAACCTCAGTGAGGAGCAAGGCTGGGCGCTGCAGATGGAGGAGCTGCATCGAGCGCTGGAGTTTGCAAAGGGAGTCTATAACCCCGTCGCTCTGTATGTCATCAACCCTGGAAATCCCTCAGGTAGTAAAATCTCACCAGCATGGAGATCATCTATACTTTTCAGTCAAAGAAATGTGTATCACATGGTTGTTTTCGTGCCATATTGCCCACAGGTCATGTTCAAAGCAGAAAATCAATGCAAGATGTGATCCGGTTTGTCTCGGAGAAGAGGCTCTTCCTTCTGGCTGATGAGGTGGAGGTCGTCTGTGAAGGCACAATGAGGAATTCATGAACACATGTGGTCACAAATGCTCACATTTTCTGTCTTTTCACACAGGTCTACCAGGACTTAGTTTATGGGGAGAATGAGTTTGTCTCTTATAAGAGAGTTCTGGCAGAGATGGGCCCTCCTCTTGCAGACACTGTGGAGCTGGCGTCCTTCCACTCAGCATCCAAAGGCTTTATGGGCGAGTAAGTTTTTAGCTGTAGTTTTGTGACTTCAGGGCTTTTGTGCATGTTCTGTGGTCAAAATTGTTTGTGAAGATGGAGAGAGTCAGTCAAGGGGTTGCAGTCAGCAACTACATACTAAGTAAATCCTACACACAAGAAAAAGGCTAAATTGTAATTTAAACAAATCAAATAGGGTTTTAGGGCATATACAGTGTAGTTGCTGATTGCAACTCATTGCCTTACTCTTCCGTGAAATGGGCAAAGCCAGTGTTTGGTTTGTCCATTCCAAACCGAAACCAGTGAGACAAGAAATCCTTATAACGCTCAAGAAGAGTAGAAAGTTGTAAACCAGGCAATGAGATGAGATGTGATTTGACTGAAAGCTCTTGAGCTCTTGAACCGATTGGCCCCTTTTCTCTCCCACCAGGAGTGGTCTGCGTGGTGGATATGTGGAGCTTGTAAACGTGGACCCCGCTGTCATGAAATACATCTACAAACTGTTCTCGACGGACTCCTGTGCACCTGTGTTGGGTCAGCTCGCCCTGGATCTGATGACAAACCCTCCACAACCAGGAGATCCCTCATATCCACTTTATAATGCGGTGAGACTAGAGATACACACCGTCTGAAAGCCTGCTTCTCTTAAGAGGATTAATAATAGAGTTTGATAATATTGTTTGCTCTTGCCTTCAACTCTCTTCTGCAGGAGACACGAAACATCGAGACTGCGGTGGCTAATAATGTGAAGAGAGCCCGTGAGGTTGTAAACGGTCTGCCAGGTTTCTGCTGCCAACCAGTGCAAGGAGGACCGTTTGCATTCCCAAGACTGCATCTGCCACCTAAAGCCATTCAGAAAGCCAAGGTTACAGCTCTGTCTAGAAGCAAGCGTACTCCAGAGACACGGTCGTTAAAAAGTGTAATTATATTACAACTTATTTCAGGAGATGGGAATGCAACCGGATACGTTCTACTGTCTCAGACTACTAGAGGAGAGTGGTGTGTTTGCCAGTCCTGGTTGTGAGTACGGACAGAAGGAGGGAACCTATCACATCAGGTATAATGCAGCTTATCAAGCATCGTTAGTCTGAATACCAGGCTTTTATAGGGACAAACCATGACGAGGATGAATGGTCCATTTCATTTTTAGTTTTTACATTAAATGTAAATTAATTTATGAGACATTTAACTCACTTTTCTGTCTGCAGATTTTGCATCCTCACCCCTGAGGATACAATGGAGGAATTACTGGGTCGCCTGACAAGCTTCCACATCCAGTTTATGAAGGATTTTTCTTAAACCATAAAGCACTTAAACTTATTTTCTTCTCACTTTATCTTTCTGCAGTTCAATGATAATTCATTATAAACAATAAAAAGGAGCCAAACAATTTCCTCATGTTTATATTTGAACATTTATTGCAATAAATACAACTTTATGTACAGCATACAATCTTCACAATGACCTTCGGCCAATGATTCTCTGTCTTTACTCTTTAGAGTAAAATTCAACTTCTGTTTTCCAGAAAGCAAATAATCATTAATGATAAACCACAGTCCAAAATCCAAACCAATGGATTTCCTCCTCACACTGCATGAGGCCTTTTCATTTACCTCAAGAAGAAGACTGCTCTACAAGAGTCTTGATTAGTTCAGCACATTAAATACGGGCTCAAATACAAACAGAAAAAAAGAGACAAAACAAATGAGATTGCATCATCCTCCTTTGGTTCCTCTGTACCAGCCAGCAGATCACAGGCACTTAGAAAGCACTCCACGTCATCAGTCCACCTCGCTGTCGCTGTTGTTCTGATCAAAGGGGTCCGAGTCTGTAGTGCTGAGCAGGTCCACGAGTAACGAGATGAGCTTTCCATCCTGAGCAGCGTTGGCGACTGCGTTGCTGGGATTGTTGAGGTTACGGCGCAGCATGATTTGGATGGAAGTGCGGAGATCCCACAGCAGCTCCCAGGTCTGAACTGACACCTCGCAGCGCACCAGAGAGTTTCCAATAAGAGATACTTCCACTCTGTCTCCCTTCACTGGGACGCAAGAAAAAAAAAGACATTTATGAATGATTTACTTTAAGTCTGGCAGAAACACATCTCTATAACATTTTGTATAGTTACAAAGTGTTTATTAGTGCACAGTCCTGAAAGAAATTAAGAGGTAAAACTAGTAGATTTTGTGTATTTTGTTGAAATTATCTTTACTGTTCAAGAGCAATCAATAAATCAAATGCTCTGGGGAAAAAAAAAAGAAAAATCTGGTATCTCTGGCAGCCCGAGGACTGTAAATGTCCTACCTCTCTCTGAGATATCACAGTCTGTCAACAGCAGCAGGGCGAGGGGATGGACGGCAGAAGAGTCTCTGATGAAGACATTCCCGTTGGACTTGACAGCGCTGAAGAACGTCAACCAGCGACCAGGGAGCGCTTTTTTCCCACTGACAAGACGCACGCAAGACACACAAGACGACAACGTTCACACACGCACAAAAAAAATATATATATATATATACACAAGCTGCTGTAGCTTATTTTTGGAGCACGTTCAAACCTGTTCACTGAGGAGCGGTGAAGCAGTACCGGCCCACTGAGCGTGCGGAGAAACACATTGTCTGGGCGGAAGCGTCCTTTGGTCACACCGCCTCTCACCACCTGAGAACAAACAATAAGTGTGTTTTTTTTTGTTCATCCATGTTTTGCTGGAAGGTATGTGCAAGTTTTGGAAAGACAACCACGACAAAAATTGCAACAAAATGATATCTGAGACTTAAAAATACCAACAGACAGCAGGATTGTGGCTACAACCTCGGATGCAGCGGGAAACAGAAGTAGTATAGCAGCCTTCTTTTGTTGCCATGTACCTGAATGAGGTTGGGATAGAGTCCAGCCAGCAGTACAGCTTTTAGGAGCTCATGCTGGTTGCTGTACTCGTTGTAGAGAGAAGTACTACGATGGCAGTCATTGGCGTGAGAGACCAGGTTGGCTTCCTGCAGGTTCGTGCTAAATTGAGAGATGAGACCTGCGGCAGAAAAATAAGAAGTGATTTATAATGTGCCAAGACTGCGACGTCTAATAGTGTGACCGTGTGCGAGTGTCAAACCAACCGTTGATGAATCGAAGGCTGAACCTCGACAGAGTGTGTTTTTCGAGATATTCTTCTCGGTCCTCTCTCTCCCCCTCCTGCTGAACTCTCCTCCAGCCCAACACAGCTTTAATGAACACCAGATAGTCGCTGTAGGTGGACCCGCACAGAGCCTCTTTTGCCTGGACAAACAGGATGCAGATATACTTAGTACATGTTTTACGTTCAAACTACACGGATCAACGGGTGGGTGGTTAAAACGGCTCACCGTTCTGACTTGTGCTCTGTTCAGCAGGCTGTTGTGAAAGGGGTCTCTGGTCAGACATGCGGCGACAGAGAGCATGGGCAGAACGCATCGGAACATGGCGCTCAGGACCAGCACTTTGCCCAGACGAGGGTCACATGACAGACATGCAATGCGCTCTCCTAAAGGCGTCAGGGTTTCCGTCTTGTCCAGAACGCCTAAAGGAATGAACGATGACAGCTTAATCCTCGACTGATTGTGTAATGTCAGGCACACGGGATGGCTGAAACCTCTACGCAATCCAGAAGATGAGCAAGTGTGAGTCACTCACCAATGTCTTGTAGATTTTGGACGGCATCTCTCACGGCTTCCTTCCCGGGACTGTCCAGCACTTGGGATAAGAAATCCACAGCCTGCACAAACACAAAAAAAAAAAAAAGCAAACAACAAAAGCCTTCAGTCAATACATCATAAATAAAAATATAAATTAACAAAAGCCAGTGTTCTTTCAATACCTTGCTGTCAGGACTGTGGATTTTGGCTTGCACTACTAAACTCTCCAGCGGTGTGCGCAGGATCTCAGGGATGGGAAAGGGGGTCATGGACTCAAGCTGCTTTCGTGGGAACAGGTGGTAGGACTCTCCCGGCTGACATCGACCTGCTCTCCCCCTTCTTTGAGTGACATTAGAGCAAGATATCCAAATTGTCTCCAAACACGAGACCTGGAAGATTTGTTCCATCAGAAAACGCAACAAGTCGCAGGCTTGATTTTTACAGATCTGAAATGATTGACAGACACTAACCTTAGTCAGCGGATCATAATTCTGTTCTTTATGAGTTCCTGTATCCACCACATGGACAATGTCATCTATGGTGATTGAGGTCTCGGCAATGTTGGTGGTGAGGACAATCTTTCTCTGGTCCACTCGAGGGCGCTGAAACACAGCCTGCTGATCTCCTACTGATAAATTTGAGTGCACTGAAAAGGAAAAAAAAAAAGAAGAGAGAAACAAATCTTAAATCCTGTCGCTATAAAAGGCAAGTCTTTGTAAATCCGTTTCAACTTTCTTACACGGCACGATCATCTGCGAGCCTGAGGAAAATCGGGGCTTCGCCTCCAGTCTCTCTTGAACAGCCCTGATGTCCTGCCACCCAGGAAGAAAACACAACACCGCACCTGAAGCATGAGGGGAAAGAATGATTAACAAATACAGTTCAGGCATCAGCTTAAAAGATTTTAAAAGCAGAAGATGAGCGGTACGGTGCTTGTTACCTGGCTTTCCATATTTGTCTATGTGCTCGATGACATCAGCTACTAAATCTAGATCCAGCACAACTTCGTGTCTCCCTCCCTGAAAGATGATAACACATAGTCATAAGACGCAGGACAAAGGAAAATAAATATATGCACAGAACATGCTGAAGAGAATCTGAATGTAAAGGCACGCACATAGGTGGTCTGTTGGACTGGAGGCGGACGTCCCATCTCTTTCATCACATCCTCCAGGTATCGGTCCGTCACTGGGTGCATGAAACCAGGCACTTTCACGACTGGACAGCCTCCAAAGTACTCAGCCAGCCGCTGCTTGTCCCCAGTGGCGCTCATAAGCACCACTCGTAGGTCGGGGTTATTGTCTAAACAGGACTTCAGGAGGGCCAGCAGCAGGTCTGTGTTAATGTCCCTCTCGTGAACCTCATCCACCACCACGTGGCTGATTCCCTTCAGGTACGGGTTCGACTGCATCTTCCTCAGCAGGACGCCCACCGTGAGGAAGAGCAAGGCTCCTCCGCTGTGCTCCGGTGGTCGGCTCTCAAGTCTCACCTGTGCACAGAAAACTTGCTTACTAATAAAATATTCATAGATGTAGCCACAAATGTACATCACTATAATAACATTAGCATAACAAAGGGAGGGACTGTCTTTGGGGTAGCATCAAGCTGTCTTCTTACACATTTTAACTGAATAATTAAGTTTATACATTTTAATTTTCTTCTATCATCACAACCATTATTTTGTTTGTCAGTCAATAACAAATACAGTATACTATAAACCGGTATCTACCTGATATCCCACGTAGCGTTTTAAAGCCGGACCCATCTCATGAGCAACACGATGAGCCACGGACACAGCGCTGATCCGCCGTGGTTGGGTCACCAGGATGTTGCACTCGGCCCCTTCACCAGCTGTCACGCCGTCCTCCAGCAGGAAGCGGGGGATCCGCGTCGTTTTTCCACATCCCGTTTCGCCGGCGATCACCACCACCCTGGACGACCGCACCGCCGAGACGATGCGATCGCGGTGGGCATCGGCCGGGAGCTTCACATTCACGGTGTTTGCCTCCTCCCACTGGTCCTGCAGGTAGGCGCTGAGCTGCCGAGCCTGCTGTTCAGGCAGGGGCCTGTATGGCCTGCCTGTGATGGCGTCTGATACCGAGTCTTCCTCCTCGTTCACCTCATTTGCTGTCTGCTGTTCTCTCTTCTCCTCCTCTTCCCAAAGCTTCTGCACTTCTGTTGCTGCTGGGTACTGTTAGAAAGACATTAATACATCATGACACGGCCGAAAGTACGAGAACCGCCCAACAACAAGTCAAAACTTTGGCCATGTAGTACGCATACATACACACATGTATGACTGACCTGTGCGAGGTACTCTCTCACGTGTTTCTCCAGGTACTTTGGGACTTCCAGGGGTAGTGGACGCCTCTCTCGCTCTCCAGCCTCCCTCACCTCCTCTTTATGGTATTTGGCATGAGTCAGCGGGTTGTTGTTTTCATCCAGCAGCTCCAGCTCCTAAACCAGGCGACACGATATGCGCGTTAGCGCGACTCAAGCGCGTAGGTAAAAGGCATTATAAGAATTTTCCAAAACAACAGTCCTGACCTTCAGCTTCATGCAGGCCAGAGCTGCTGCCATTTTCTCCGCCGTCACTCGTTTTCTCGTTGTAGCTGTGAACCTCATCTCCTCTGGCCAGCGCATTACCAGCTCACACGTCTTCATCTTCCCTCCTTTTGTTCTATAATGAAGTAGCTCCTGTAAAAAACAGCGAGTGACAACTTTATAATACGCGATAAATCAACAATGCTTTGCTTTTGATTGTGCAAAGGACGAGAGATACAAACCCTGCTTCTGTCGGATGACGTGGCCAACTGGATGACCCTCATGAGGAGAGATTTAGGTTGCGGAAACAGGGAAAGAGCTTCGGCGACATTTGAGGCACATTCATCTCCTCCAGTTGGCGGCTCACCCGCTTTCATACCGGCCACAATGAAACTCTCTCTGTCTTTGTAATCAGAAGGTGCTGAATGTAAGCCCCCTCTCTTCCTGTCAGCACTCCTGATGGGGAGCTGATTATCTGGACCAATGACACCCATTTCCTGCACAAAACAAGAGTGCAAGGTGGACAGAAAATCACTATATCGGTAATGTAAGGGTAATGTGTGTCTGCTTTTTACAATCTGAGAGTACTGCAGCATACCCTGAGTTTGAGACAAGCAGCAGCCGCAGCGATTCGCTCTGCGTTGATCCTCTTGGAGGCTTGACCCTCCTCTGTGATCTTGCAGGGCCATGTCAGTCTGACAGTGGCTTTCTACAAAAGTTAAAATACAGAAATCAGCTGTGAGCCACATTAGCTCTCAGTGACACGGCACGTCCAGAAACTCCTGCATCTCATCATGGCCTTTCTCCTGACCTTGACCCCCGCATGCTCCGTGCAGCTGTACTGGATGAACTGGGACATGTCGCTGACTCCCAGTGATCGGGAGATGGTGGTGTTCAAGAGACCTTTAGGATCTGGAAACTCCCCCAGGAGGCTATCGTTACCTAATGAGTAAAAACAAGTCGGACACACACAGCAAGGTCAACGACATGATACCTCTATCCCGAGCCAAAGTCGAAAGAAAGACCCCGAAACACAAGCGTGACGAGGATGCTTTCACACGATGGATGTCCTTGAGGTTTAGCGGCGCTGAAGCGGAGCTGCCACCAGTTAGCTCACGAGGCTAGCGGCCGTCTTCACTCACCTTGTTTGTCCTGGAAAGGTGATGAACCGAGTTCCTGAAAGCGTCTTGCTTTCGTGCTGTACCACTGCATTTGCCCGCTCCACCTGGACGCTGTTTGGCCTCCTGCGTGAACACATTTGGCGACATTACGCAGGGATCTGAGCCGCACGAGTGACACACCGGGTAGCGCCATCTTTAACCTGAACTACAGTTTCTTCTTCTGCGGCAGCGCTTTGAAGTAGAAACGGCGTGCTGACAGCGACACCCCGCGGCGAGGAGAAGAAACTGTGGTTTCATAAATACTGTACAGGTGTGTCATTATTCCATATGTTTACACGACAACAACAACAACAACAACAACAACAACAACAACAACAATAATAATAATAATAATAATAATAATAATAATAATAATAATAATAATAATAAAACTAACAGGATAATTTCAGATATATCTACATTATCACATCATTACATTATGTATCAACATTACATTACATAACATTACATACTAACTGCAGCTATGAAATTCGTCCATCCAGTAAAGTACAGCACGTAACGTGTTGTGAAGTGGAGGGGAACTCCAATGTGCCACACTGTCACCCTGTGCATGACCCTCTCTACCAAAATCCCGGATCTTCAGAGAAACGTGAAGAATTCATCAATAAGTAGACGTTTCTCTTCTTGTGTTTCTTGTGCTGTTCACTGTGCCTTGGACCACAAGACAAGCAACGAAGAAGGTTAGACTGACTCCCAAAACCTGAGAATCAGTGGCTGCTGCTTCTTAACTGTCAGCTACTGGATTTCACTTTACGTTAATGTTCTCTTAAGTTACACAATAATAAGGAACATTTTTCCTGTACCTCAATTTTCAACAGTCTACTGTATTTTATATATAAAAGTGAAAACAGCTTAATTTCCAAAACTGTTGTTGACTTAATTAGGTAGATTAATGAAGTAGATTTTAAGGGACATAAATCCTGGTGGAGCCTCACGTGGACTGAAGTGATGTCTCAGTCTGCACATACAGTCTGATCTTCAGCCGTTATCTGACTTCTTTGTTTGTACACACCAGCTGGAAAATGTAAGGAAAACTCCCAGGCTGCGTCTGGACTGCTGTTCATAAATAGCTCTGAATGATGAGCCACTTCTTCTGGATGAAGAAGAGATGGAACAGGTACTTGTCTTCCTGTTGGCTCTTACAGCTGGTGAGTTCATATTAAACACATTTGTTTACAGGATTCATTACATATGAAGCAATCTCATATCTGACACCGGAGGAAATCACATATATTCTCTTGGTTCTCTCTCTCACTGTGTTAAAGTGTCTGGGTGTGGTGTACCCAGCTACCAGCCCAACACCAACCGTGTGGTGAACGGGGAAGAAGCCCGTCCTTACAGCTGGCCATGGCAGGTTTCTCTGGAGTCTTTCTTTCCCACCTGTGGAGGAACACTTATTGCTCCTAACTGGGTCCTGACTGCTGCACACTGCATCACGTGAGGAGACATTTATTCGTGATCTTATACTAAAACAAACGGCAAGCGAGAGTGCACCAAAGCGCTCTTAGAAATGCAAAGCTGACCTGGATTTTTTTCCAATCCAGATTCCACACATACAGGGTGGTTCTTGCTGAGCATGACATGAAAAAGGAGGAAGGACCTGAACAGTCCATTATGGTGGCAAAAATGTTCATCCACCCCAAATGGAATGACAACTGTGTGTCTTGCGGGTATGTTTTCGTTCCTCCATAACATAACCACTACAGTGCTCCAGATCTGTGGAGGATTACCAAGAAACACGGTAATGTCCTTGAAAAAAGCGCCTCTGCCCTGAGAGTCTCTGGTGAACAGCAGCTGGGCAAACAGAAGCTTTGTTAATGTAAATGAATACACCTTACACAGTCGCTTCACACAGTTAAAAGGACTATGAGCAGTTAAAAACGTGTAATTATTGATGCATTTAATTCTTCTTTCTGTTCTTTGTGCTTCATCCTGTTATGTAGGAATGACATAGCTTTGCTTAAGCTGGAGAAAAGTGCTGTTATCAATGACAAGGTTCAGCTGGCTTGCCTGCCACAGAATGGTGCCACTCTCGCCCACAACCAACCCTGCTACGTCACAGGCTGGGGTCGCCTCTACTGTAAGACCTGCCGCCAAGTCTGCCAACACCCAGCTCACGTGTGGTGTAGTGCACCTTCGCTCTGAGACCTGTACACTAATGTATCCAAACGCCCAGTTATTATTGTGCAATTTTCTCTTTAGCTGGTGGTCCTCAGGCAACTACGCTGCAGCAGGCCCTCCTTCCCGTGGTGGGTCACAGTGTTTGTAGTCAAAGCGACTGGTGGGGTAGCTCAGCAAAGACAACAATGGTCTGTGCAGGAGGAGAGAGCAAGTCAGCATGCCATGTGAGGAACAACCGCAAAACAACTCCATGCTTTGTGTGAAATTAACAATACCATTGTTACAGTATCTTCCGTTTTCTTCCAGGGTGACTCTGGAGGCCCTCTGAACTGTAAGGGCAGAGATGGTAAGTGGTATGTACAAGGAGTGACTAGCTTTGTGGATGGACGGGGCTGTAACACCCCTCAGAAGCCCACAATGTTTACCCGTGTGGCCAGTTTCATCCCCTGGATCAGTGAGGTGAGGGAAGCTATGTGGCAATAAGCAACCAGAAGACATATAATGCATGATTATTTGTGACGTATAAAAACTTAATCTTGTGTTATTTCCCTTCAGACCATGGCCCAAAACTGAAGAAGCGTCCACAACTGAAGAAATGACTAAACAATAAACTATATAATGTCATTTTCACTGATTTTCATTGTATTTCATCAAAATATGTACAGATCATAACAAAACGAAACATATTTGAATCATTTTAAACAATATTTAGGAGGACAAAGATACATATGTATTTAACAGGGTATACATTATGGTATTGCAAAAGCATAGTGTGTATATTTACTGTATTTATTGTTATTTATTTGAAAAGACTTTATTATGAAGGCAGATTAAAAGTGAAATTATGGATGAATCTGACGTAATGGATAACTGATGAACTCCAAACTAAGTTGGAATTTGAATCAGCAGCTAGATAATAACGTTATATCTCAACCATGCATCATTCACCAATAGCCGTCTTGATTTTTAACCTACTACGGCGAGCTGCAGCAGTCATTACAACAGATCCTCATGGATCTGAAGGTGTCCAGGTGAAGAAGTCGATTCCCTGCAGCTCCTCAGGTAAGTACTCCTGCTCTACAGGGACGCTGAAGGCTGGGTTGTATTTGTAGCCTTTGGCGTAGCCCAGTTGTTTCATCAGCCTGGTGGGGGCGTTGCGAAGGTGCAGGGGGACAGGAGGCAGGGGGCCTTTGTGGTTCCTCAAACAGGCCTTCACATTAGCGTAGGCCTTGTAGATCTGCACGGACTTCGGCGCTCGTGCCAGATAGACCGCACACTGAGCCAGGATCACCTGTTGAGCGGCGGATTAAAGTCAGAAAGTCGACAGAGGTGTTGACAGTGGGACGCAATTATATTAAGACCGAAAACATCCAGTTGATATCTCTTGATTAAAAAAAAAATAAAACCATCACCGTTTGGTCGTGTAAGCTTACCTCACATTCAGGCATCCCGATGAAGTGACAGGCTTGGAAGGCAGACACAGCCTGAGGAAGAGCAGAGGGATCTGCCATACCTGAGAGTCATAAGACGGAGGCCATTCAGTCAGACTACATTAAAATTATATTTCCTATATGCTACAGTCTATATTTTCATTCCTGTAATAAAATAGTACAAGCTGTCCATGATCCCATACAGTGTTACCATATAATGATAAGGGACAGCAACAGGCCAGTCAGAAAATATCTCAAGTCTTTTGGTTCACCAGACTATTGAAAAGTTACAGAACAACTATGACTACTACTACTTATTTAATGCGTACAGTATTTTACTTTTAAAAGAGTGCAAAAATGGTTTTATATCAAGCCTCAAACAAACTCACGGGGTGAATAAAAAGACTTACAGTAGTAAGTAAGTAAGTAACTGACAGGTAACCAGTTAGAGTGCCCGCTACATGCAGAATGGAAATAGTAAATAATCCAAAATAAGTGAAGCAGAGGTTATGTAATTAATCGTTTTACACACCGACGTCCTCGCTGGCAAAGCGGACCAGTCTGCGAGCCACGTAGAGAGGATCCTCACCGCCCTCCAGCATGCGGCCCAGCCAGTACAGAGACGCATTCTCATCTGAGCCTCTCATGGACTTATGTAACGCTGAGATACAGTTGTAGTGCTCTTCACCTTTAAAAACACAAAGACACACAAGCGCATTTCTCATTTTCACAAAGAGGACTGATGAGATCAGATAAAGCCTCGATGAAGAGAAGAATACTGTCTCCATTGAGGTCATTAGTCAAACTCGGAGACAGTTTGATCTCTCTGTAGAGGGAACAGTAAATCTCCATCTTTTGGGACAGCTGACTGTGTTATGCAACAGGACGGTGTGGAGGGCTGATGAGGTGTCAGATAGGATGAAATGCTGAGTACTCAGGCACAGGGGAAGGGTGGGAGAGTGTGAATGATTGCAGTTGCTGACAGTACAGCTTGTAGATAGTGTAAATGTGAGAAAAACATGATCAGCTATTGTAGTTAAGAAAATACCAAATTCATAATTAATAATAAGTTTGATGGACGCCCAGCACATCGATCTTTAACAGACTCATAGTTTTATGTGTCATTTTGTGAGGAGACTACTTACACACAACAAACAGCTTATTCCTAAGCAACCGTGAGCACGGCTATAAACACACACTTGTTTTATGCATTGCTGAGTTTTTCCCCCTGTCTCATCATTTTTCGTTATGAAAGCCCTGTGACAGGACAGCGATCGCAGTTTCTCAGAAGTCATTTAATAGCACCTTTAAAACCGCCAGTGTTTCAGATGTTATTTAAAGTGAAGATATAACTGACAGGTGTTGCAATGAAACCGCGCCGAGGATTTAACTATGTAGATTTGTGAAATATGCAGCAGCGTGTTAATGTGCAGGAATACAGTTGTAAACTGTCTGACATGCCTCCTTTGAAAATCCTAAAATATATCAAATTGAAATTCTGTTGGCTATGTAAGTAAGTGTAATTTCCATAATTAATTAATGAAACAAAACAAAAAAAGGTTATTATTTATAGTTATTATAATATTGGTGTGTTTACCAGCTTTATCGTAGAGAATATGGGACCTCTGGAGACCTTCCTTGATGTGCTCCTCCTTCACCAATATTTCCTGAGAGCCACCTAGACCTGATGAGCTCACCTGAGCCTGAACAGCCAGCTGCAGACTATTGAGTCCTGCTCTTGCATCGCCATCACAAAGGTAGGCGATGGTGTCCAGAGCTTTTTGTTCAATGAAGATCTTTGGCCTAAAATAATAGACAGTTATAAATAAAAAGAAATATATAGAATGTAGTATATGTAATAGTAATGTTAAGTGTTCATACTCGTATACTGCAACATACAAAAGGTTTGTTTGTTGTTTACACATTTTAATCTGATTCTCTGTAGCATAGGTAACCATGGTAATTTAGCCCAGATAAGTGAGCCAGCTTCATTCTGGTTTAAACTCGAACTTAACTGGCTAACCCTTTAATCTCTCCACATGTTTCATTGCATCCCAAATAATACACAAATATTAGATTGTATCTCTGGTTTAATATAACATACCTCCTGCAGTCAGCAGTTTACAGCTGTCTATGCTAATTCTTCTCTGTCAACATATCAGACCAGAGCAGAGATGAGGTGAGAGGGTTGCTGCAGCTCAAATACTAGTACACTCCCACTTATGTTATCTACTGGACCCACTAAGCCAAGAACAGAAGAATAGAGCAGGCCTCCCACTCAAGTTCAGTCCACACAGGAGCACCTACATGTGTCCATCTGATTGGTCTTGATCTTTGGGATTCGCCGGCTCTTGCTCCAGGACTCTGATCCCGAGTGCATCCACGGCCCTCTCCAGGATTGAGGCCATCGCCTCCACAGAGAGCTTCTCCAGAACCAGAACCTTGCACCTGCTCAGCAGGGCGGCATTCACCTGGAAGGACGGATTTTCTGTGGTTGCCCCGATCAGAGTTACCGTCCCGCACTCCACGTGAGGAAGGAAGGTGTCCTACAGATCCACAGACATATTGAGAGAGGGGAAAAGGAGAGCGTGAAGCAAACATGGGAGGAAAGAAAGTGAAGATAATGACAAGATATTAAGAGTAAGTATTTGTTTGACTACTATAATGATTCATGGTTTATTGAGTAACTGACAAAGTGACAACTTTTCATGCTTTGATTCAACTCCGCCTGACTGAGTCTCTTTACAAGTAATGTTTTGTCTGGATTTACTGTCAGGTAGCACACAGAGAAGAACTGATTTCCACAGGCAACAGTTTCCAATGTCAATTTAAAATTTGTCCCAACTGAAAATAATATTGCCGCTCATGATTTCTATTCAAAATTTAAAACAAACAAAAAAAAAAACTTATCTGCACTTCTGCCGACTCACAAAATATTAATATATGTGTTCCAAGAATCAAACAAAGGAACCGGTGGGTGCTGTTGAGAGAGGATCAACTGAGTGTTTATTTTCAGTGAGCACATTCTCATAATAGCTGTAGCAGGCGAGGCTACAAGCTATCCAGTTATTCCTGCAGAACTGTGGTTTGGCAAAGGAAATAGCATCATGAAACATAAAACGGTTCAGCACACAATCTCCCTCCAACCACATTTTTTTTACACTTTAGCCAGGCTAGTTATTTCCCCTCGCATCCAGTCTTTATGCTAAGCTAAGCTAACCATCTCCTGGCTGTAGCATCATATTTACCTGACTGGGTGTCAGTCTAACAGCTCTCAAACAGTTATTTCAAACACTGGCTGGACTTTGCAGCTTACACTACAAACACCAATTTGACTACATCTTTCCGGCGAAATACTCCACCTGTTGGGATTTGTTGAAGCGGTGAATTTCATCAATGAACAGTATGGTCTTCCTCTTACACAGTCGGAGCTCGTTCTGCGCCTGCTTGATCACCTCTCGGACTTCATTGGTGGATGTGCTGGTGGCAGACAGAGTGACAAAGCGAGCCGTTCCCTTTTTCTTACTGGTGCTGGCAATTATGTGAGCTAGCGTGGTCTGAAAGACAAAGAAACACATGCAAAGGGATTAAGACACAAAAATGGAATTTAAATGGGCCCAGAAACTCCAGAAGCAACAGCACTTACCTATTTTAAAAAAAAAAAAAAATTTCATACTGTTATTTCAGATTTTCTCCTGTTTTTGAGCTATCATTTAATTTTCTAGGTCATTTAATGCACCTTCCTTAGAGAGCCTCTCGTCTTCACTATAAATCCTTATGACAAGCTCCAAAAATAACCCTTCAATTGTGAAACCTGAACACGGTAAGACAACTGACAGAGGGCGTTTAAGTGGTAAAGTGTTACTGGAGCATGTTGACAAAGTCTAAGTACGGCAGGCTGCTGTATGACAATCCACTCTAGCAGCTTGGCATACCTAAGAAGTCATTAACATGCTGCATTAAGGTCTGACAAACAACAATTGCAAGCAGCAACATGGCAGCCAGGGAAGTAATAACTTATTTTTTCAACGTGCTGTAAAAGTTTCAACTCTCTCTTTATCAAGTGGAATAGATGAAAGAGTAATAATCAGTGCTGAGAGAAGATGCAGTATTATTATTATCATTAATTATATTAATATTAACTGTAAACTAGGGCTGCAACTAACAATTATTTTCATTAGCAATTAATCTGTAATCATTTTCCGATCAGTCAATTAATTGTTTACTTCCATGTTGATCACTCTTTCCTAAAGCCCAGAGATGACGTCCTCATCTCTGCTCACCTCAGCTTTGCAGCTGTACTGTAAATTGCCACCTATGGAAATTGTGACATTTTTTATATTATATTTTCTTATAATAAATCAACACCAAAAAATAATCTATGTTGCAATTAATTGACATTTTGCCCTATTTATTAAGCCCCTCAACAATCAGCAGATTAATCAATAATGAAAACAATATTAGTTGTTGTGTTAAAAACAAAACCACTGATTAATTGGTGGTAAAAAAAAATAACCTTAGGTGCAGCCATCCCTATGGCTGGTGGTGAATATCTTAAAGTCCCACTCTGGTGTTACTCTGTGCTCACCTTAAATCACCTGAGTTTATCACCTGCGCACACAAACAGGATTCTGGGACATCACAGTCCAATGTGAAAGCTTGCATCTAGCACAGTAGTGCACATTCATTTTTAATAAGGGAGAAGGAGGAATAAGGAGTGTTTTTGAACAAGATAATTGATGAAAGGTACAGGATGCTTCATCTCAGTCGTGACCGGCCCACCTTTCCGCATCCCGGCGGTCCCCACAGGATCAATGACGGTATCTCCTGGGAGTCCAGAAGCGACCGGAAGAGTGTTTGCTGGCCAACAACTTTATTTTGACCGAAGTATTCCTCCAGTGTGTTTGGTCTCATTATCTCCGCCAAGGGCTTGTCTATAGTTAGCAGTGTCCGCGGGGATAAATCATTTGATGCCTTTAAAGTGTGCCCGTTTGATCCGGAGGGCTGGCTCTTCAGGTTATCTGTACCTGCTGCTCCGGGTTCAGCCTCGCTTGGCAAATTGCGTTTAATCCCCTTATTGACAGCACTGTCAGCAGTTTGTTTACTTGAAAATGATCCAGCCCATTCATTTTGAACTGCTTTTTTACCCCTGTTGGTCTGAAACAGAGAAAATACCGCGGCTGACGGCGTACCAGCCATGGAAGAGGAAGAGGAGGAGGAGGAGGCGGCTGCCACGGTGTTGTTGACACTGGGACTGGCTGGCACAGCCTCCGCACTAATGCGAGATTTCTTTAACGGAGGCTCGCTTTCGTCTGTTGCGGACGGACTGCTGTCGTTGACGCTTTTCAGCAGACACAGGTCGAGGTGTCCGTTGATGGCGGACGCCTTAAAGTCTTTAAAACAAACGGGACATTGCACCGAGTCCGGCGGTGTGGCTGTCATCTCGTTCGCCATGTTGCTTCCCGCGAACCGTTTGACCTTTGATCACGTGACCAAACGTTGATTTTTATTTTTTTTGGCGTTAACCGTTGGAAAGTTTGTTGTTACCCAAACGTTGTGTCTTTACCTGTTTTATAGATAAATATTACATTATTTAAAGATTATGTACATTAGTGATATTGTCTTGTCTAAATCGACTTCCTGGATGTACCGTGTGTCTTCACGTCACGATGGGCCGTTCAGAAATCACAGCATTTCTGGTTTAGTTCGTGTTTTTAAAGACAAAGCAACACTACATGAAGATGGACATTACAAACTTGGAGTTTGGTTGTTTTTATTTAACCACCATGATGGTAAGTCTGGCTAATTTTGCAAATTTACTGCAGCTGTAGCAGTTTCATAAATCTTGAAACTGTTTTTTTCCTACAGGTTATAGTACTTGAATGCAGCGTTTCTCCATAAAATGTATTTTAGCCATGGAGTATGGATTGTTTTGTTTTGTTATATATGTATGGGCTTATATCTTAAAACTATATTTAGTTCGTTCTGAGTACAGAACTATGTACAGAGGAATAAAAAATGTAAAAAATGTGCAGAAGAATTTAACTTTTGCATAGAAAATAAATATATAACTGTGTTAAGGAGTTAACCCGTGCTAAATATCTATACAAAAAGTATACAAAAATAGAAAATGACCGTAGAAATAAAAATGTTTTATAAAAATGTGAGAAAGAACTACATAAGGGGATAAAGGACTGTGCACAATTAAATTAGTCTGTAAACGGATGAATGAAAGTCACAGTCGTTATGATCATTATGAAAAAAAAATTGAACTGATTTGACTAAGTGTTACTTTATCATAGCCTTTCTCTGTCTTTCTCTCCTTGTCTGCACAGATAAAATACCCAGCTAACAGAAACACGCCAGAGAGGTCAACTAGGCCAGGAAGAGGCACAGAGAGTTCAGAAGGAAAGTGCTGGCAGCCAAGTGTCCCCCTCTGGGAGAATGGCCAAGCTGAGGTCAGTTCATCAGTGTGCCAACAGACGAAACATGACCAAGCTGGCCTTATTCCCCTATTTGGAGAATGTGAAAACCATGTGCTGCTTCTGGGAGATGAAGTTTGAACCAGAGGTATGCAGCTCATGAAATTTATATAAATACTGAAGTTATGCCAAGGAGTATGAATATATATGTGTATATTGGAATCAGCCTCTTGAGTCTTTAGGAGCACCAGCAGAGGGTGGTAAAAGTCACATTTTGGTGTAACGGTGATGTAACAATGTCACTCATTTTAAGCAGTAACTAAAGTGCTGCTGCTCTATTTATAGTAAAAATGATTATTTAAGACAGCTTTAATTAGTATTTTAGTGTTAATTTAAGGTTTTAGCTCGGGGGTCTAAAACAAACAACATCATAAGAGCTGAGAAAGGTCAAAGGCAATTGATAGCTTTGACTGTGTCAAGTATTCTGCCAAGTGATTGTACCAAAGACAGTGTAAAGCATATAGCATGTGATTCAATTAATCACATGTTGCAGTTGTAACTTGAGTCGTCTACTATAAAGCAAACTGAGACACTGCGAGTAATCAAAGGCCAGCTTTTTTTCCCCCTCTATGGCAGCCAAGACATTCATTTGAGCAGTGAGACCACAGCTCCCATCCAGAAGTGAGCTCATTATTGTACTTGGAAGAGCCGAGTGAGTGAGACCAGAGGAGTCCGGGGAGATTTCCAGACATGCCGTACATAGCTGTGATTGACTACTGTCAGCTAGATGGTGTCTTCTTGGCTTTGTGGTCATTTCACACCCAAAGTGTTGTTGCACAATTTGGATTATGTGGTTGGGTTATAAAATTGTCAGAGATACCAAGCCTCATTTATCAAGCAATCCTTAATGCCTTAATTACTGAAATGGACTGGTATTTAATCATGCTGTCATTTGTACCTACACATCATGCTATAATTTAGTGTTCAAAGTCTAAAAGTTAATGTAACATCCACTCAGTTGAGACAGTTGAGAGTAAGCACCCAAGACATGTGACATTTGGAGCATTGATGCAATAGCAGAGGCTATTTATTTACACCACAACCAAATGTCTGTGTTGACAGGAAGACTAGACCCCCTATCTCAATTCTCACAGTGGCAGTACTGTACTGAAGATCATGCTTTCAGTAGACTGTGTCTTAAAGTTTATTCAGTTTCTGAGGGTAGGATGAACTCCAGGGAAGATAGAAGGATCAGTTAAAGCGACAGAAAGCTTGTCTCTTTGCTGACACCTGTCACCCTTTTGTCGTGAGGACAAACTGTCCTTCCTTTGGCTCCATGTGCTGCTGGGAGTGGGGCTTTGGCTGAATTAACAAGTGCTGTGCAGGAGAGTCTAGTATTAACGTTTGGGGCGGTCCTTACCCAGAGAAGGAACGTTCATCTCCGCTAACCCACCACACGAGACTCTTAGAGGTCTTTTGTAGATAAAGAGAAAAGCAAGTCTATAGGAGAAGGATGAAGAGTAAAGTTAAAGCCGTGGAGAACTTTGTCAGAGGCTGGGACATTTGGCTAGTCAACGGCATGTGTATGGTCGCCTCCTACATCTGGAGCAGGCTTTGCACTTTACTCTGCTATAGGAGGAGACATAGAACATCCACTCCACCTGCCATTCAGGTATATACAAGACTATTTGACTTGAATAATAAGGAACACTGACGCATTGTTGTCCAGCAAAAGGACGATAACCAGAACATTAACCTTGTAGCTATTGTAGTTGCTGATTTTCTAAGGCTGTCAAAATTTTACATGTTCACTTTCTATTATATTTTATGTGAGTACGGATAGTATGGAGTATAAGTATTCCCCAAACTATCTTTTATGTTGTTAGTGTTGTTGTTATGTGGAGTATGTGGGTGTGTTTTAATGAACTGTCATAGAGACCAAAGACAAATTTCTACGTTTGAGGGCAGTAAAGTTGTATTTTATTCTGTTTATTTATTGTTACTAATCCTACAGAGAGAATGCAGAACAAAAGTCAGTTGTCTCAGCACTTTTCTTGCTCGTTCTTGCACGTTCTGGAGAAACTCAATCTGTCATGGCCATGCTGCTGCAGAAGTTGGCGCGTCTAGAAGAACATCTTGATCATAACATCTTTGTGTCATGTTGGCATGTATACTTGTTTTATACCTGTATATACAAACATGAATATAGTCTATGCAGAAAATCTCAATGATTAATAGTAATTTCCAACTAGGCTGGAGAGATAGACCTTTCACAAAGTGTTTACCAACACGTTGCTCTATCTCTCCTTTCTTTATCGAACTGTATATGATTTGAACTGTCTTTCCCTCCTCAAAAGCATCCAGAGTTAAATCGGTGTGGTACAGTAGGTAAAAATGGATCCTAGATACAGCAGTGCCCTTGCTTCCACTTGATTTGCCCTGCTTATTCATATTGATGTTATTCTTAGTATTCCTCGGAAGAGCCCGCGATGCGCAGTTGGCCTCAAATACATGATTTACAACTGATGCACGACAAGACTTTGAATTCTGTGGGCAATATCCAGCTCACAAGCTCTATCAAACACAGCACACGAGTTGCCAGCGGGGAGCAGAGGCATGGCGCTGTTGTGTTGTACTGTTGCATCAAATTTCATGTCGCGTCGCCTCTCAACCACGTGCAGGGACAATTCTGGTGACTGATTGAAATGAGTTTCCTGTTTAATCATAGTGTTATAATTACTTTAACCCTCTAACCCCTACTTTAGCACCACAGATGCTTCATCTTGGCTGTTTATTTGTAACATCTTATTATATTAGTACATGTCTGTACTTGACACATGTAATGAATTAATTCTGCATCTTACTTAAATATATTATGTTAGGTATTTGATATAGTAATATGTTTTATATATGTAAATATTTCTGTTTTGTCTAGAAACACTTGCACACGTCCTTGGTTGACTTTGATCTACATATACGTACATAGTAGTATTTACTTGTGCATTATCTGGGCCCACTTACCTCCAGTTAAATGCCACATCTAATTTAATTAGTCTACTCAACATATGGTGGCAAATCCCTTCAGCCGTAATGTGATGCTCGGTATATGAGCGAAAGTTGAGCTGTGTAATGGCGATGCACGTGTGATTTGGCTATGTTACGGATAGCAGCAGGCAGGATAAAACATGAGATAAGATGTTGCTGGTGTTTATGAGCGCAGGGTTGAAAGAATCTGCATGTGAAGGAAGATACAGTGAGCTCTAGTGGTTGAGCCTAACAGGCACAACGCGGTATTTTGAGGTGGTAAAACCCAGCGTGGAAATCCTGCTTTTGCTGCCATCTAGTGATTCATAACTTTCACAATGCCTCTGTGATGTTTCTTTATGTGTAGTGGAGGTTTGACATGGGAAAAGCAACGGAGCAGGAAGTTTGAGTAATATTTCACATTTAGTTAATCTCTAATATCTTGCCCTTGCTGTGTTATTTCAGTTTGTCCGATATTTACTCTAGGATGTCTGTTCCAGTTATTTGTTTTTATCAAAACCATTAGATACGGCTCAACATAACTTTACATGTTGTTTTTTTTTATATTTTTTTTTAGCCTGTTTGAGCTTTATTTGACAGAGGCAGCTGAAGAGTGACAGGAATGTGAGGCGAGAGAGAGATGGAGAATGACATGCAGGAAAAAGCCACAGGTCGGATTCGAACCCTGGGCCGCCACAGCAAGCCTTCGTACATGGGGCGGACGCTCTTCACTGAGCTATACGACACCCTGACTTTACATGTTTCATACTACAGAATGAGTATTTATTTTGATATATAAACCTACATTATACAACTTCATAAACACACACATGCTGCGGTTATCCTTAATGCTGTGATGCCTCAGAGACAAGCTGAAGCGCTCTCACCCTCTCGTGTTTCCATTCCTCTCTTGGCATTTAGGAGATCCACACTGACATTTACTGTTGTAGATCCACCAGTATGTGACTAAGCTTTCTTTGCATTCTGTCACTAACCTTTTATACCCTTTATGACATCCTCAATGTAAAGCCTTCTTACGTTTCCATACTGATAATAATAGTGCATCTCTGGGAATATCTTCCTCATGTAGAGACACAACACTTGGCTGGAAGTATTTCTCAAGGACGAGTAAGGTCACTTGTGCTCAATAGAAATAAAAGAAGTGGTTTGAAATGACTCTTACTTAAAAGGTTTTAATATGAATGATGTGAAGCTAAGTGATCATTGAGATAAATCAATTAGTTATAATATGTCAAGTGACTAAAATGTCAAAAATGTACTGATTACAGTTTCAGGTGAATTTTTGTTGGTTTTCTTAGTCAACAATACTTTTGAGTTTTAAACACATTGATTATGGCTCTAAGAATGTCATAGACATGATCCTGAGTTGCACTAATGCACAAAAAAGTACCACCCCTGCCTAATGACCATCTTCTCTGCCACACATGCGTATGCAAATATGTTTTACGTTGCTGCGGTCACACATGATCCTCAGAGCAGACAAGCAGACACGTGTATTTGTTGTATCCTGATCTTCCATTGCTTAGGAAAACTGGGATTATGGATTATATTGCAGATGGTTTGAGAGGTTTCATCCCTTGTTCATCCTATACACAGATGCCACCTGCTGTTCAAAAAAGTGAATGATTGGACCAGATACACACCGTTTCACGTAATTTAGTTCTTCTGACCATGTCCAATTCCAAAAGGCATCAGTGCATATCCTTGAACATGGATCCTTAAGCTTGGATGCAATAACATGTACATTTATTACATTTCAGAGGGGAAACAGGCATGTGTTTACATGTGGGGAGGCAATGCATTGAATCAGCATAATGTAGCCTAATGTAGTTTTATATAAACAAAACCAGAAAGTCTGTCCAAGCGCCGCAGCAAAATGTGTTTACATGCCAGACGAAAACATGAGATGATGGGGGAAAGAACAGTGGAGACGTCTCAGACATTAGCGTGAGGAGTTAAGTTTCACGGCTGCCACACACATTTAAGCCCACAAGTTTCCGAGAGAAAGTATAGCCAGAGCTGGCAGACTGTGCAGCGTGTGTGGAGACTAGGAGAGGTGACTGGACAGTGGCCACAGAACATGGCCCCAGTGCTTCCCAGGACATTGTGTTCTCTGTTAGGGAGGTGTTGCTCCATTTTTAACCGTTCACCTTGTCTCGGTGCCAAACAAATAGCCTAATAAAATCAAATAACCTTCCACAAGTACTGATTGTTCAGGAAAAAAAAAGATACTGTCTAAAGTGGAACACATGTATTCAGTTAAGTGCACATTTTTGGTGGACTCAGGAGGTTATATAGAGGCAATACAACCTGACTCAACTGTAGAAGACTTATGCGTATGATTTGCATGACAGCAAGCAATTGTTTGCATACAAAAAATGTCCCAGAGGCCTCCATTTTTTTGTTCAACTTTTGCCATGTTGATCTCAAATGAAATTTAGGTTTATTAAAGCTTACACTAGTAGGCCTTTTTAAAGATGTGTAAGATTTAGGAGTATTTATTGACAGAAATAGAATACAATATTCATGTGTATGTTTTCATTAGTATATAATCTAAAAATACGAATCATTGTGGTTCTGTTGTCTTAAAATGAGCCCTTTATATCTACAGTGAGAGCGGGTCCTCTTCCACGGAGTCTGTCACATTGAATCACCATTTTTCTACAGTAGCCCAGAAGAGACATTCATCGATCATTGTAGAATTTAATTTTTTTTTTTTGAGTTTTGGGGTTTCACAGGGTTTCCGTTTTTGTTTCAATATATGTTGACACAGACAAAGCAATTAGTCTAGTAATCAAGAACATAATTACATTAAACATATCAGCAATAAATCAGATGTTTTTATGTTGCTAAAGATATTTTATAACATAGAAAAGACTGAAGAAATATACTTATTAGAGTGCACGGTGACCTTAAAAGGTTGAAGTTTTACTATTTAAAGTAGCTAAGCCCTGACGAATATCATTTTACCTTCACAATTTTTCCACTCTTGATGTCTGTAAGTCAGTAGGTGTTCAAACTACAACAAGGTCGACCAGGACACACGCAAACATGGAATTATTATTTGCTTTCTGGACATGAATGCAGTTGAAAATGCCTCCAAACATCCAAATAATTTTGCTGTCACATTAGCTAAACAACATTTTAATCCTGCACCAGTAGACTGGGCAACGATTTCCCAGCTGCCTGGCTACGCATACTTGTGTTTGGCAAAGAAGGTGAGAGAGGACTCTGAGTAGCGATCATAATTCAGTTTCACTGTAAAGTGTAAGTGATCCACACTCGATATTTGCTTTGTGTCATAATCTTCAGAGGCCAAGGGTCTGTTTATATCCCCTTAAGAGTTTGATAACCTTAAAGTACCCCACCACCGCTAAGCAAAACAACATATGATGTAGCGTCACAGCCATGCATGCTATCCTTTAATGTGCATAATCCATATAACAATCCATTTTTTTGAGTCTTTTTTAACATATGTGTAAATACTTTACATTCTTCTTGCTGCGTGTGTGGAAAAAATCCAGTCTGCTCCGTGCACGCTGCTGCGTAAAGAAAGTTGACTGTCCATGCCCCTCGAATTGACACAACATGCTGGAAATGACCTACACGGTTTGTCATCTGTTGGTATCCAAGGACAGGTGTGAGTGTTACTGTCTCTCCCTGACTGATTGATGGTTAGTTTCACTCCCATCTGTTTCTACCCTGTCAGAGTCACTTGTTCTGCCCGCTGTAGCGATCGTATGCAAGTGAAAGAGTAATATGCAAGCCGGCGGGATGACTGCTCATGAAACACAAGCTGACAAGACAACTCCTTCCCCTCGCTTCCCTTACCTCGACTCCCATTTATCTGCCAGGTTTACATCCTTCCTTGGTTCCTGTACCCATGAGGCCAGATTTTGGCTTGAGCCTCTTGAGTGAGGCAGGTTTGGCCGGTGTGACTGTGGTTCAGTTTGCAGTCTGTGTCAAAAGTATTTCATGGTGGCTTGAGCAAAGCTGGATTCCTCCTGAGCTCTATCATCCATGAATTTCAGGGGGCAAAATGAGTTTTCAAAGTTTGTGAAGGGAAAATTGTCAGCCTGGAAATATCTTAGGTCACAAACCGTAAGAGCATCCAGTTATTTAAGCTTTTGAGTGCAGCATTTCTTAGGGATTTAATATCTGTTTACACTTCTGTTGTTGAAATAAATCATACATATTTTGATTTACAGGAAAGATAGATGTTGGTCGTATTACAAGAGCTAAGTTAAAATTGATCCCTTACTCATGAGCAAGATAATCAGTGGGTGTTTTTATCAGTGAATAGCTATCGAGTAAATCATCTGTGTCACGCATCTCTTCTTTCAGCAGAGGAGGGGCTAAACATCTTACTGTAGGTCCCCTTGGCAAAGAACTGCAGGCTTTATCCCACCCCAGACACTAGGCACACGCTACCAGCATCAAGAGATAAAAGAGGGAGTTTGCATTACAACATAGTTCTCATGCAATTGTACACAGAAAGACCCCCGCACTAGGGCCACACTATAAACAGCCTAGACCTTTCAGACTTTTTTCTGTGAATATTATTTGATCATTACTTTTTCACTGTCAACACAAGTTTATTTTGAAGTTACAAAGTCTCTGCTTTTGTTTTGAAAAATACCCCCACCCGTTTGCTTCTTTTCCTTTTTTGGACTCATGAACAGTCCACTAAAGAATGTGGACCAGACGTGGTCCATCTGTTACAATGAGTCATTGTCATTTGGATAGGAAAAACTGTACAAATGAATATGAGCTCTGACACACTTACACACTGAAGAGGCACTGTGTACACTGACCATTTTGACACCTAGCATGCGAGTGACGGAGGTGGGGTTAACACTTAAATGCTCTCATGTATCTCATAGCTCTAAACAGTGCCAAACCCCCACCCCAAACACTTGACCCCTGCTGACGTAGGTTGGCCATTTACATTTAGGGACACCGGCTCACTCCATTCTTAATACTATTTCTAGTGAAGAGAGAAGCAGGCACCAGGGATAAAGTGTGAGAGAATCGGAGAAGTCAAGCTCACTTTACTCGAGTTTTCAGTTTTAGAAGTTTTAAATCCTCATCTGCGTCGCTGGTGTTTGGTGATTTTTGATCTTGAACTACTTTCGTTCCACTTTTACACTTTTCTGTTTCTCAGTTAGTTTGCAAACCAACGGGGTCACCGAAGGGTAGAGCTGGCTACGATTTTTGAAAAAGTCTTTTCGTCTGTCTCACGGACGTTATTGATCCGATTTTTGTCTCAAGTTGGTGTCTTAACGTGATTTTTATATCACCGGAAGCCATGAGTTCCTTGATAAATAACACAGCTGGAGAGGGCAATGGCTCAAACTTTGACCTCATCCAAAATCGGATTGAGTCGCTGAGCAGCAAGATGGACAAACTCATCAACATCCAAGAAAAGGTCCTCAACCGACTAGATGGAATGTCTCATGACATCGACGGCATTGAAAAGGATATGGAGAATCTGAAGGTTGACAAGGAGGAGATCCATTTTCCACCAAAGATGATGAACCAAACGAAGGTCATGGGGCTAGAAGTGAGAGAGATCTGTCAGGAGATGAGCACCATAATGTCGGTGGTGAACCAGCGTTCCGAGCAGCAGGCTCAGAAGCTTGAGGGGATGGAAAAACTGGTCCTCAGCATGCAGCAGGTGATCAGCTTCATTGGGGAGAAGGTGAAGAGTTCGAAGGTTATGGAGCTGATGTTCAAGGACCCCGCGGCTCGGAAAGGATCCAAAACTAAAGACAATAGAGGCAAGCAAACCAGTAAGAGGAAATCATCTGGAGATACTGTAAACAAGAATCTTGACAAGGTGAGACTAAGACGTAACCCAAAAATATCTTTAGGTGTGTAGCTTGTACATTTCCAGGTATTGCAGCCCATCCATCAATATGGGCATCGTGTGTTGTTCTTGCGAGCTACCTTTGATTTCATAAATCTTTTAAAGATCTTGTTATTCTTGGCAGAACATGTGAAAATGATCATAGCAGCAAAGCTGTCCACTCCATCAGTTCTGTTGCCCATGAATGTTACTTGGCTGTGGTTTTAAATTCCTCATATAATAGTCTGGGTTAATAGGTAGCGTCTGGGATTTTAGCGTGTTTACACTTGCCAACTGCTGATTGGAGGTAATTAAGAACGCTAATTTCACAGTATTATGTAAGCTACCGCACAATGACCATGTCACTTCTAGCTTATATAAAGCTCAATTTAACTCACATTTACACATGGATCTCTATAGATGCTGAGTATAATATGGCCTCCTTGGCATGATGCTCCTCCCCCACACTGACCCCCTAGCAGGGCACGAGAGGGCCGGTGTGAGGCCAGGGGTGAAATGTGAGTGTCCCGGTTTAGAAATGCTTTTTTGGATCGTGAGCTGTAGTGTTTGTGGTCTAAAAGGGCTTTAAGCCCTCCAGCTCACGAGGAGTCAAGTGTCGACAAATTGTGATGAGTCAGTCTCGCTCCCCATCACCCTGGTTTCTCTCACTGACTCACTGGAACAAGGCACATTTCTGCCCCGTATCTGTTTGCGAACACTGTTACGCACTGGTATTGCCTAACCTACCTAGGTCCTGCAAATTAGCTGACTTCCTGCAGCACAAAATAGCTCTTCATAAAACTTTACTGGCAGTCCTGCTGAGTGACTTTTGATTTAGAGGTTCCAGTAAACGTCTGTATATAACACGGCATGCAACGTTTCAGGAATTGCTGGTACAGGTTTAGAAAGGTAAAAATGTACTAACGTAAACATAACCTTCACTGTGCGTTGCACTTGCATGTCAGGAAAAACAAAGGATTTACGTTTTTATTTATCTCTGTGTCTTAAATTTCAACTTTGGCTCAACTGAATTAATATATCCCGTGACGCTGAAGTCATTTCCATATCAAACCCTTTTGTCTTTATTATACAATCATTAGACAGACAGATGATGACCCTGTATAAAGGTCACTGAGTGCTGCGTGGCGTCAAAGGCAAGAGCTGCACTTCCAGACCTCCTAAAGCATGTTATCGCCACACTCAGATCACTTGCATAACTGCAAAGGTTAGAGTTATATCTCTTTTCCTCTGTGACCTACAGGCAAAGAGCAAATTCACTGTCCGTTCCGCTCGGTGTTTGTGCAGAGAACAAAAGTGCAGCACTCATAAGTTATTGAATGCAAGCCAATTAAAAGTTTGGATCATCAAATTTATGGCTATATTATATCCTGATGATTAATGACCACATACCGATCTGAATGCTTCTGTGTGACTCACATTTCAGGGGATTTCAGAGGTTGTCAGAGCACTTGTTGGTTGGTTACATTTTCCTCCACCTCCAGAGGTGTGATATTGTACATGTAACCCCTGTTACTATGGCCTGTCCACACTTTCCCCAATCTCCCAATCAGGGTTTCGAACGCCAGAAAACACGTCTGTCACTGGGGAAACGCTACACTCTGAATATCCCCCCCGCTGTTTACCTCACGACAGCACTCAGAACAAATGTGAGACACCCGCGGGTTCAAGACAGGTTTTTCCATGCTAACCTGATCAGAGAGTGTTTAGTGAGTTTCCTCAGCAGGCTACGGTCGCTTGTAATATTTTCCGCTCAGGGTCGGCATTGCATTCCATCACTGAGTGCGACAAGTGATAAGCTATAAATTCACTGCCCTGCTGCTGTCTATCCATCTGCCATGAATAATCAAAGGCGTGCCATTAGACAAGTCAGTCTACGCATGGAGACGTGCAATAAATGTGCTCATCTGTAGGCCGTGTTGCTTATATATATATATATATATTTTTTTTTTTCAGTACTTTATTTACCAATTCATGAATTATTAATTTGTTGTGATTCATTTTTTTGTCTGTCTTTTACATGTGACCCTAACTTCATCAAATCAACCTGTGGCTGTCATTTCATTGAATTATAAATTACATTTGTAATGCATTTGTCGTGTTACGTGTTTAACGTGTAACGTCATGTGTACCCCTGTACCTGTCTCTCTCATTCGATGTTCATCCTTAACATGTGATATTTCTTCCATTCCATGTGCATTCATATAACCTTACTAAACATTGCCATCTTGTCTTTTTAATAGAAACCTACCTCTAATAAAGCCAGTAAAAGGAAACAGGAGATAATTCCTGCATGTGAGCCCACTTCTCCACAGCCTTCTCACAAGATAAAGCTCCATGGACCAAAGCATTTCCTCGCCTCTCGCAAATGTGGAAACTTTGTAGGTTTATTATGCTTACAGTCATATGTATACAGGAACTTGTCCTTTTATTTATAATATGTAAGTATACTGTATGTGCTTTTGCATTTGTGGCTTCAGTCTGGTGCATTGTTCTTTATGTTTTAACTTAAAGGGCTGCTTCCATACTGTGATCATTATTGTGCTGATTTTCATGACAAGAAATGTGTAAGACTGTGAGATCTTTGCATAGCCACGCCAGAGCTGTGCCAAGTTACAATAAGTAAAACACTGTTGTCTTTCATTGTAGTTCTGGGACATAAAATAGTACCATGATGTAGCCGACGTAGTTTATTTTAGGTAAATAATAAAATATGAAGTTTAAGTGAAGAAAACTTTCCAAAATTCTAAACCAGACACAATATTCCTTCAATATAATATTTTAAATGGAAATAATACATGTTGACATATTGTCCGGATTCGTCTTTTCATTGTTTTTTATTTGTATTTCACAGTTTAAGGACCACAGAGGTAAGGATGGGACAGATAAGCCCTGTTTGAGCCCCAAAGGTCTGAAAGTGCAAAACAAGATGAAGCCGCCAGACGCAGCAGGTACTGAAATCAACATACTGTAAACTGTACAAAGATCAGTGTGTGCTTAAACTCTGTAGTCCTGATTAATGATCAGAGGGAGACACAGGAATATGTACATAAAGACATGAATTTTCTATGAGAGGAACATGAAGAGAATTTATATTTTATTCAGAAGGTCAGAGTAAAATATTTTATCCTATGCTCCTGTACACAGAAAAAGTGTTTGTGCATCTGATTATATTGGGAAGATGTGAGATGCGAGAGACTTAATCCAAATTCTGCTTGGACGTTTTTGTAGAAAAGCAGGTGTCGAAGAAACAGGTGTTGCTACTTGAAGAGGTGCAGAAACTCAACAGGGAGAATGCAGAGAAATCAGGTCAGCCGCTTACCACTGGATATCTGGATCTTGAGGCTGGAGTGCCCCCTAAAGACCAAAGACCCGATGCCCCTGCTCCCAGCTTGGTGGACTACCTGCGTGAAGATTCTCAGGTGGCAGAGAAAGATGAGGTTGTTGAGGAGTTTAGCGAGGAGGAGATTGTGGAAGAGATAGATGAGGCGGAGGTTACGGAGAAGGAACCCAAGCTTGATGTTGAGGATGGAGTGAAAGGGGAAGAAAAGCTCCCAGTCCAAGAGGAAAAGAAGAAAGAGGATGACGAAGAAGTAGCCAAAGCTCCAGAGGTCCCTGCTGCACAAGAGCAAGATACAAGGTAGCCTGTGTTCCCCCAAAAAGAGCTGCGGTGATTAGTCAATGGGCATTTTAACAGTTTTTTTAGATGATTTATAGACCAAAGATTAATTAAGAACAAAAGGTTGAATTCATCATTAATTTTCATCTTTTTAATTTATCGGTTCAGTCTCTTTAAGCCGCATTAATCTTTTATGATTACATTTTATCCTACAAGAAAGGATTTAATTTGCAAGGTTTTAATTTATCATTGATCTTGGCCTGTTATACTGTTCATGCAGTATGTAATATTTCAATCATCCAGACATTTCATTGATATTATGTCTTTATGGTGGTTTTTGCATGGTCATTTAAACTGTCTTTGGCCATCTACATCTACAGTATGTACCAGAAACTTCACAGGCTGCAATGAAACAATGCAAACAAAAAAAATCAAAAATCAAAAATATGACATCTTTTTCCTAGCAGAGATGACACCAAGATCTCAGAGGTCAGCAGCACACTTACCAAATCCTTTGTGACCGAGGAACACTTTGTGGTGGAGCAGCACACAAAAACCCAAGTGGTGGAGGTGGTGAAGGTGGTGCAGGAGGAGAACGAGGAGGAAAACAACGAGCAGGACGAACAGGAGCTTGACTCTGATGGATGGGCCGTCTTCAAAGCAGACGGAGTTGAATTCCAGATAGACCTAAAACAAAGGGTGGAGAGAGAAAGAAAAGACAGCAGCGCAGAAAATGATGCCCAAAAGGAGGATGATGATGACGAGGCAGAGCGGTACTATATTGGTGAGTCTGGCCTCCTTGATTGTGGTAGAAAGCTGATTTAATTTGGAAAGTTTGAATAAAACTGAAGAATGATAATAATTTATTAAACTCTTTGAATTTTGAATAATTGAATTGAGGTATTTGGAAAATGTCCTCTGTAAGGCAGTGCCAGAAAACTATCTACACTTGTTTTATAGATCACTAAGCCAATATCATCTTATTGCACATATGGTATTAAGGTACATGTCAACTGATACACAAACAATAAATAACAACAACTTATAAACAGTGTTTCAGTTTGTCCACCAGAGAGCTAAGCTGGTACAGTCCAGTGTTATGAAGTGAGACAAAGCCCTCGAGACAGTCTGGCACTCGGACGACAAGATGTGCTAAAGCTTGGTTACCCCTCTGTAATATTTAGACAACAACTGCGGCTGTAGTTGATGTGTGCCATAGCTCACTAATACACAATGTGCTAACTTGATTATAGCAGCTGAGCGTCCGCTCAAAAGCCCCGCTGTAGCTGAAGCCCCTGTGTTCTCACATTCCTCATAACTTATTAAAGCAGATTATATCTTTTTTTTCTCTTTCTCTCATCCTGCTTTAGACACCACACCTCCTCCAGCGGCTCCTTTTAACCACCGCATCGTTTCTGCCAAGCCCAACCAGATCATCAACTTCTACACCATCAACTGGCAGGAGGTCCTGGGCGGGTGAGAACCAGACTTTTCAAATCTCTAGAACAAAAAAAAGAAAAGAAAAAAGAAAGCCAACAACGATCGGTTGATCTATCCCAAAGATGAAAGGCAGAAAGAAAGAAGTTCTCGTTTCCCATGAAGCCTAATTGCGTAACCCACCCACTCTCCTCGCCCCTGGTTCATAACTTCAGAGTCACGGCAGTTATTTTTACTTCAGGACTGAGCGGTATGTGAAACCCTATCTCCGGTGCCAGCTGGTAGCTAATCACTAAGTGTTAATCCAAGTCTTCAAAGAGCAGACACAGCCCAGCTCAGATTTAATGAAATAACAGATTAAGCACGACACACTCTCGCACAGTAAAACATCTCTGTTTGAAGGAAGATCAGTTTTTCATTTGTCATGGAAACATAAAACATCTCCTGCCCTGTTTCACAACTGTTTCTTTTATCATTTTTTTTCCCCCCTCTCCCTCTTTTCTAGTGGTCGTTTTGGCCAGGTGCACAAATGCGTTGAAAACTCTTCTGGTCTCACTTTGGCAGCAAAGGTCATCAAAGCCAGGAGCGCGAAAGAAAAGGTACGGCACCTAATGTTCCAGCGTTATGAAAAGAAAAAAAGTCATGTGATAATGAATTAGTCCTATTTTGATGCTACTGTGAGAGCCGCGCCACGATATAAAAAGCGGGGGGGTGGGCTCAGTTACAAATTTTTTAGTTTGTGCCACACTACAAGGCCGCTTGGAACAGAAGCGGGGGGAATACTTCTCACCTAGGTGAGAAATATTTGACCTAGAAGAGAAGATGCATTGTCTCATAGCAGAGAACAGCTGACACCTCTCATCGTGTCCGTGTGTATTTGTCCGTGTGCGCCTGCTTGTCTGTCTGTGTCCGTGGTTGTCCGTGTGCATATGTCTGCGCCTGTGTTTTTGGTAGGAGGTGGTGAAGAATGAGATCCAGGTCATGAATAATCTGGACCATGCCAACCTGATCCAGCTCTATGCAGCTTATGAGTCAAGGAATGACATCATCCTTGTACTTGAATAGTATGCTCCTTCTTTCATATTTTTCAGCACATATGTTTCTTTCAAAGCCAACATCTTCAGTACTGCTTACTTCAATAATGGCCAGCAGAATAATAATAATAATAATATATAGAATATAATAATGTTAAAAGATAGTGTGGATAATTATGCTAAATACTTCAATTTGGGGTGTTTAAGTGATGTTTTTTTATGCATTTGTCTTTAACCTTAGTGTTGGAGGAGGGGAGCTGTTCGACAGGATCATTGATGAAAACTACACTTTAATGGAGCTGGACGCCATCGTGTTCATCAGGCAGATCTGCGAGGGTCTGCAGCACATGCACAAAATGTACATCCTACATCTGGACTTGAAGGTAACAAAGTGACTCATACAGTATTTCCTCTTCAGTTTCAATCAATCAATCAATCACTTAAGTTTTATTGTTCTGTTCTAAATTTCAGCCTGAGAACATTCTGTGTGTGAGCAGAGTCACAAATAAGATCAAAATCATCGACTTTGGTCTTGCCAGGATGTAAGTGCCACTACTTGCTTCTACTTTATCGACTGCTGTGATCATGCAAAATGTAACGAATGACGTTCTTCACCTAGATACAAACCACGGGAGAAACTGCGAGTAAATTTTGGCACTCCAGAGTTCCTCGCTCCAGAAGTCATCAACTACGACTTTGTGTCATTCAACACGGACATGTGGAGCCTCGGTGTCATCACCTACATGCTGTAAGTAAACGCACATCCACACGCATGCACACGCATGCACAAACTGACATCAACGCTAACCGTCTCTTCTCGACAGTCTGAGCGGTCTCTGTCCCTTCCTTGGTGACGATGATAACGAGACTCTGAATAACATCTTGGCCTGCAAGTGGAACTTTGAGGAACAAGAGTTTGTTGATACATCTCAAGAAGCCAAAGACTTCATCTCCAGAGTGCTCGTCGTGAATAAAGGGTATCTATCTTTTAGCCTCTCTGTTTGCTGAGGTTAGCATGTGGTGTTTTCTAACATCTGAGTAATATCTCCGTGTCATTGTGTTTGTCAGCTGGAGAATGGGGGCATCTGAGGCCTTAAGACATCCCTGGCTCGCTGACCCAGTCCTTCATCATCGCCTTAATACAAAGGTAGAGAACACGGTTTGGGCCTGGATTAATCACACATAAACTGATAAATTACACAGGGTTGCTGATGAATAGGATTTTTTGTCATTTAAGAAATGATAAGAAAGTTTGTTGCACACTTTCTGAAGCTCATCTATCAACATTCCCTAATATTAGCAACAAAATGAAAACACATCTTCTCAACACTTGCTCTCATCAATCATTCACAGAAAACAATGTGCAGATCACGGCGATCATCGTGCGTGCCCCCGGCTGAGAGTTGAGGTTGGTCTTTCTCTTTTTCTTCTTTGTAAAGATCAGAGCGTCACTGCTGCAAACTAGATGCGTTCTAAACATCCACAAGGGGGAAGCATGTCTCAAATTTTGTGCAGGGTAGCTTGGCAGAAACGAGAGATTCACTGCCTGGCTGTTCCAGAAATACAGTAACTATGGCATGTGAGTGAATCATCCCATTTGACACTGTCCTTTTCTTTCTAGGGCTACAATGACGTGACGGCTCCAGCTGTGACCACTCGGACCAACCCTCCTGTCCATGTTAAATTACCTAATTTCCAGTCCGTGTCCACCTGAGGCACGGGCTGAAATTCTGGCTACCCCACAAACCTTTTCCTAACATGTGATCCACTGTGTTGTGTTAATGTAAGCAAAATATAAATATATATATATATATATCTATAAAAAAATATATATATAGACAACACCCGTTTTGTTTAATTGGGATTTTATAGTGGATGGTCCCACCGTGTATTAAGCTGTACTTTGACGAACATGTCTTTTCCTTGAATAATATTCAAAACTGTGTTGCTTGAGAAAAATAACATTAATCAATTCAGAAAAATGCAATTAATGTCTCATCCCCTTTTCAACACGGTGCTCATGTCACATGTCACAATCTGACCTCGCTTCTTTAGACATGCGTTATCGTACAAGAGCTCGACCGTGTGTGGCACCTTTGCCTTGAAAGCTGCATGTGCACATTGTGCTATCTACTTCCCTTTAAAATATCCTGTCAGTGAGCCACCCTCATATATCTGTAACCAAACACACTGTGCTATTATTGTTTGCTGCTGTTTCCACTTTCTGTTAATAGAAAAGAACTTTAGATACCTCAACCGCTTCCGTACGAAGGCTACAGCGTGATCCGTGTTACGTGACTGTAATAATCTATGCTGCATTTCTCCTCGCTCAGTTACAAATATTATCCAGTATCCTTTTTTTTGTGGGGAAGGGGCTGTAAATAAATGCTGAGCTGTAGATTAAAATACAGATTTTCTTAGGGGATAAAATTGCTAGTTGTTTATTGTACGTATGGACAGAATGTAATGTAACGTAATGTGTCTGGTCGGTGTCATAAGCTGTAGTATGTGCACTTTATAATGTTATTTATTTAAACATAGATTATACATGAAGCTACCAGAGTACAATGGGAAAGGCTTGTGTTTTCAGATCATCCTGTTTTGTCCAGGTCTCGATACTTCAAAACAAACAGTTCACCAACAGAGTTTATGTCTTACCAGCTTAGTGTATTCTGTTAACACTTAACTACTTGTTGCATGTCTCTATATGTGTTTTATTAAAGCAGACATTAAAGCTTAAACTTGATACACAGAGAACTTTTTTAATTTTTTTTTTTTTTAAATTGTACTGTATGCTTGAGCTGTCATCACTTTAGTGCCGCTCCAGCTGCATATTCATGTAGATGCTTTTTCCACAAAAACAGTGTTATCTTTGAAATGCCTTCTGTGAAGGTCCACTAACTGAAAGTAATACACGACCTACCTAATGTTGCCTACTGTAACGAGCCGACGTGAGCCGTATGCCAAATGTTGTCAGAACTACTTTCATGTGGTTTTAATTGAACTTCTGTAACTGAATGTCACGTATTGTTATAGTTTGTGAACACAGAGTTCTTGGTAAAAGAAGTTGTCCTCACCGAGTGTTAACAATTTCAAATTCAGCATGTATTTGTGAAGTGTGTACACATCCATTAAACTGAAATTGTGTCTTAAATGAGAGTTTGTTTCCTTTTGTTACCGCTTGAAGTTCAGTTCGATAAAAATGTATTACAGCCGAGTAGAAAAATAAGAAGACCTCTGCCCTCTTGAACACAAAGCCTACATTTATTTATTTTTTTTTACAGTTAAAAGATTTTTTTTTTTGTCCTTTTAATTTATTATACTATAAAATAATTTTGCTTTCAGACACATTTCTCTTTTTTGTCCTATTTGTGGTTTGGAAGAGATTGATCAATACACAGAGATACAGTTTACACAACATTTCATGAGAGGAGATAAAAATATTTTATTCCAACTTTATGGGCAGAAGTTTATAGAAGGCACAGCTGTATTAGTAAAGCCCAGTTTGCAATGTTAGGCTTTACTCGATAGCTTGAAACTGCACTGCTTGTCAATAGGTAACATTTTCAAGTTGCCACATATACAGAAATATATGAAATGAGAAATAACAAATTAGTACATTTGCACTGAACTCCAAAAGTATAAAATCAATCTTTCCAGCATATTCCATCTCTCCATGTGCGATTAGAAACAGTCTTTATAAAGCATTTTTTCAGACTCTAGTAAACTATTTTTGGGGGTAATTTTACGATCTGACTCAGGTCTATTTAAACCTTAAACACACATACACATACACTCTTACTCAAGAAGAGAGTACAGCTGATTCCAGGAGCATAAAAAGAGCATCTGAGGGAGCCTGTGTGTGCAATACAGTTTGTTCACCTGAGAAAATAAACTTAGTTTGTGGGATGATGATGATGTCCGGGGGAATGGGGCTTTGGCTCAGATATTTTAGAAGAGGAAAAAAAAAAAAAAAAAGGTATCGCTGTTTTTTAAAGAGGTCACAGGAAGGGCTGAGATGCAGAAAAAAAATGAAGAAGAACGACGGTGAGGAAACGATGTGAGATGTGAGGAGCATGTGTACATTTCAAGCTACATTTCCACAAAGTATACCTTAAATTTCAGCCTGTGCTAACCTTTGAAAGACAGCAAGGTCTTATTTTACAGAACCCACAAGGTTAGTCAGGGATAAGTGCAGACTTTATGGGGGAGCACCATGAGAAACGTGTATTTAATTGTACAGAAATACCAGAAAAGCAAACTGTACCACCAAAAAGTAGAGAAACCCAGCAGTTGACCACTTTTACATCTAGTAGTTTAAGACTGTCATGGCCATAAAATTGTAAGGGCCCAAAAAATAATTCACAGTTTTGAGTTATTTTTATTTTCATTGCAGTTTGATTTAAACAGCCTGCACTGGACAGTGACAAGAGAGATTGATGAGAGAGGCAAACTGTCTTCCATCCGTATGAAAACCTGAAATCCACTTGAGCGCGAGCTTCTATTTTGGCATTTCTTCATAGAAAGTGGACGAGAGGAAAGAGACGTGCAGCTAAAAATGGAAAACCACCTTCAGAATATTTACAGAACCTGAGCTATATATAAACCATCTGAAAAAGAAAATATAATAAAGGAGTATGTGGTGCATAATTAGCCTAGTTGTATGTTCCTGACCGTAACAGGTGGTGATAAGGTGACTGAAAAAACACAAAGGTCTTCAAGTGAAATGGATAAACAGTCATAACCAATGAGTTATGGCTCATATATTCACTTTTGAATGTGAAATATTCTGAACATAAAATATCTTTATAAACACACAGTGTATTTCAAGTGCAGGATAGGACAAAAACATAGCGTAGATCCAGGTGAAGCTCAAAATATGTGACGCCGGTCGCCGCCATGTTGGCTGCACTGACTTTTCTGCCTCTCGGCTAATCTAAAAATCAGCAAAGATCATCAGTGGAGCTAAGGCGGGCTGAACGATGCCTGGGCGCTCATAAAAGCCATCTGTAACGGCACCTACCTGTCAATCAAGGCAGCCATGCTGTTAATTACGCACAAGGGTACAGTTGACATGAACAGGGAAATTAGCTATAGAGACCAAAACTGTTGTGGTCAAAGTGCTTTTCTTTCTTTGAGTTATACCACCGTTAATTCGATAAAACCTAAAAGGCAATTTTCTGAGATATTGACTGTAAACATAAAAAAAAACAATAAACTGTAGGAATCAGGAAATATCTGATGAAGACCCTCAAACATTGAGTACATCTGGCTGGCCTGGTGTAGCCAGCTAGCTCGATTATTTTTACGTTGGCTACTGTACACGTGTAACCATCAACACTATACGGACCTTTGCTAGAGGTTGGCTTTTTTTGGAAGAGATTTCTCCCGATGTGTACGTATTAAAAATAAACATTTTTACAACATTTAATATAACACCCTAAACAAGAACTTCAAATCCTTCTCATCCAATGAAAGACTGACGGCTTTGTTTAGTCTAGTATTTATTTATTTTCACACATCATTTCATCAGACACAAAAGGTTTCATGTCAGAGATGGTTCAGAGAGAGTTCATACATTCCTCTATTACAAACACAGGCATAGAGAGTCTGAGTCAGTTAATAGCCATTACTCCGAACATGCAAGTCGTTTGGCAAAACAGGTGATACTGATTTCTTCCAAGTATTTCTCCCCCCCCCCTCCTCCTCCTTCTTTCTTACTCTTTTAGCGTAGCTTTTCAGGAGCCCGAGGGTTGGAAGCCAAACACAAGCTCTCGCTCTATCCCTGGTCCAAGGCCCAGGTTGGAATGGTGAGAAATTCAATTTAAGAGGAGTGGGGAGGAAAAAAAAGCCTCCCAGAACTGCCCCTCCACCGCCGCGCCTCACCCCTAAGTCCCCTCCATCCACATCTCCAGGGGCGATCTCGAGGAGCCAAACCAAAACCAGATGGACTTATTGGGCCTAAAGATAACAAATAGTGCCTGAGTTCCTGTCAGTTAGAGACCACCGGAGCTAAGAAGCTGAGGGTGAAAAAAAAAAAGCTTACTGACATGCCTACTTCTTTGTCCTGCTATATAAAATATTATTAATATTGACAAGTATTATAATACAATAAATGTGAATGTTTGGTCTGGAGTTAGGCTGGTAAGAGGTGGGGATGCTGGCTGTATAGTTTTGGTGCTGGTGTGTGTGTGTGTGTGTGTTAAAAGGTGGTTACATTTACAGAAAAGGTGCCATCTTGGCTTTGGGAAGGTAAGCTGTCAGCAGTGACCCGAATCTCTGGGTGGCATGCTCTCCAGTTTGTTAGTCGATACACCCGCCGCCCACACACTCTTAGTAAGAGAGGACAGAGAGAGAAAAAAAGATTAGGGTGACCCCAGAACTCCTCGCAGCCTCCCTGCAGATCGACTAAGAAAGTGTCCTTTGTAACAGGAGTTTCCTGTACGTAATTAAAAAATATTAGGCCCCGCTCAGAAGGGAGGGGACGGGGCCTGGGGTTGTAGGAGGCTATGCGAAGGGTAAGATTCCCTGCTCCACTCTTCGTTTCATGTAAGAGTCCCGGAGCCGGCCCTGACGTTTGTCCAAACAAGAGGCGCTCTCTCTCTCTCTCTCCAAGGAGGTCCGGAGAGAGGACCAGCCAGTTCTCAGGGCCCGGGGGCAGGTGGTTCTGATTTGCAAAAGGGGGGGTGAACAGACCACGTTTATGTTCATTTAATGGTAGTACACGTGTCGTCACGTCCAGTGGTGGGAGCATGCTGGGTGAGTGATCTGTTTTTAACACGGCTGAGGTTTGCCACCAATAAGAACACAACGTCCAATTATCCCTTTATGGTTTTCCCTTAAACCTGCACATCGCTGCTAATGTCCAGCCTTCACGAGGGGTCTAGTCATTTTTGAAAAACAAAAGTTTGCTTCTAACGAATGAAACAATAAGCAGTAAAACATTCAGTCCTGCTGCAGTTTTAGTTGGCCTGGTATGACCAGTAGCTTGTGGGAGCTAATGTTAGCATAGTTCACTGTTTATTTTCTCATACCACAGTTAGACTATGTTTTAGCATTTACCATTGTCATGTGACTGTCATTTGTTGCCTCAAAGCCGTGATAATTGACCAACGGAGAACTACTGCCTGAATCTGCAGCTCTGTTTGGCTTTGTGGAGCTCAGTAGTGAGTTTCAGTTTATTTGTATTACTTTTCCAGCCTGCAAAGTTTTGGTTCACTCTGAGATTTGAGTCTGCCGACTAACATTTTCAGCAGTGGCACAAACAACATTTGTAAGTGTGTGGAGGTCACTCATTGTGACGTTCACTAAGACGACGGACGACGAACTTGGATCTTGGAACTTGGAAAAAAAGATAAGGCAGCTACGGTAATGTAAGCTGCCTAATTTTACAGCAAAACTGTTGCAACGTCATGTGCACATGACCTGAAAATTTCATGTATTGGTATCATCTGAAGTCTGAACAGTCATTCTACACGGCGGATCATTTACTGAGAGTGGTGGCAACCGAAAACATCAAGTGGCAATTTTTCTTTTAATCTAAGAAATTAATTCTTTGTATTTTATTTACTCGAGCTTGTAATTTTTAGGCCACAGACAGAGGCCTAAAATTGTTAGAAATGAGCATTTAGTATCTTTAGTATCTAAAAAAAAATCTCCTTTGGAACATAGCCCTGGACCAACCAAGAGGTTCTGTGTTTTTCTCTGCTCACACGTCTTTCTCACCTTTTTAACCCTCAAACTGTTTCCATGCATGAACATGTGAGTGCTGTGTTTACAGCTTGTTTCTACTGCACCCAAGGGGCTAAAAAACACGAGAGATTCTCTTCATAATCTTCTGTAATTGTTAAAATGTCTGTAATGTATAAAATGATTATTCTCAGGAACTTGAAGTAGATCGGTAATTATGTGATCAGTCCACATGTGCTCCACCCTTTTGTTCTGCGACCCATTTTTGCAGTAACAGTACATGACTTTTGAAATGAAAACAGCCATCTCCCACCCACGTGCAGATTGATTTCCAGACGAGGGGGAAACACAGCAGCTTGCTGTGTCCAGTGTTTTCAGTCGGTGGTTTCAACACTGATCAAATGGCCACGCTGAAGCCTTTAATGATCTTGGAGGTTCCCCGCTGGTGGGTCATCTGCTTGGCTCCATATCACCTCCAGGTTGAGCCCTACTGCTGGTCAGGCGGTCCCACAATGGGGCCCTTTCCATCAGCTCTGTATTTACTCGTCCCTCTGGCTCACCCCTCGGCCTGCACGGGGTCTCTGTTCAGTCTGCCAGCCCTGCTGAGAGGGCTCTGTGGCCGGGAGAGCCATAATCCATCAGGCCTCTGTGTGTGTGTACGTGCGTCACTCTTTTATGCTTTAGCTCTTGCTGAGGAGTCTTTGCTGAAGGAACTAAATGGAGCCAAGCGTCTTGTTCAAACAGACTGAAGGAGCATGTTCTCTGTGCCTGAGGTTAGTGTGTTAATACAAGCTTGTGCGCAGGCGTGGGTGTATGAACATGCTGCTTGTATGCACATTTTAGCACTTCAGACCTTTCCAGCCACGCAAATGAACTCCTCCATGACCCCGTATACATGCAAACATCTACTTATCCTAACCACAACATACCCCTGTCATGTTTTATTGGATCACCCTTGCCCCCACACACATTACTAAAGCATATAAACTTCCTACATATCCATATTATACATTTCTCTGTTATGTTCTCCCATCCCACCCACAGCGTCTGTCCTCCCTCCCAGTGCACAGTGATCGATGAGCTGAGCCACGGTCTCTCTGCAGCAAGGGACCGTACTGAGGGGAAAAGACCCTTACCCTGTTCTCTGTCTGACTCCCAAAAAACAGCTCCCATGGCCAACAAAAACAGCACACAAGGCACCCAAATGGCAACCCGTACGGCTGCTGCTATTGTAGTGTGAAATGCTTCCCACGACTTAAGACAGGAGAGGAGGATTCGATGGATGACACGGCCGCAAAGCTGAGAGACAAGGGTCAGACGGAGGTGACGCGCAGACGATGTCATGATTTCATCTCTGTCGTGTAAGTTGTCGAGATGTAAAAAGCGAAAAACAGGGAGTACAACTTTTGCAACACTGCATATTTCGAGAAATATGATACAGCCACAGCAGCCAGATAACCTCATTTGTATTATTGTTCAGCAACATCAGCATCCAGTGGGGTTTTGATCATGGGGGGTGAAACCTCAAGGGGAATCACTGATATCTGACCATATTTAAGCTAAAATGCATTGCTGGTTTGTTCTTGGTTAGGCTTTTTTTTTTCCTTTTTTTTTTCTCGAGCCTGCCTTCATTTCAGTCCAGTCTGCTTTTAGAAAGGGGAAACAGGAAAAGAGTCACAGTGGTGCGGTTCATTCTTCAGGCCATATTCACTTGACCACACAAAGAGCCCATTTTGAGGGAGACATTTTATGTGTTGTGTGGCAGGCAGCGCAGCGCAGGAGAAAAAGATTTACTGTGTCTGTGTCTATTCAGGGCCTTTTTGGATGATGTTCATGCTCTTACTGGTAGAGGCCCGGGAATTTATTGCAGTTGGGAAATACTATCAGGTAGATGATCCTGTGATGAACACTGACAGTGTTATATTTGAATCCACAAAAAATATGAACACACAGTCATCTTTACAATTCTGAAGAGTGGCCCAATTCCTTCATTAATAGACACTATTCATTACAGACATTTTAAATGCAACCAAAAAGAAGCACAAATATTTAAAGATGTTGCTTACTGAATGAAATTTTAATACTGTTTGTTTTATCACTGTATTATGTAAGACAGTTATGCTGATATTTCTTTGGAGCAAAGCTTTATTACTCTTAACCAATGATCTAATTTTAGCATCTAACATCTATTGAACTGATTCATATTAAATATTGCCCATGGATTAAATCAAATCAAAAATAAGGATCTGCCTTTTAAGCATTTTTTGACATGTCAGCATTAACTTCAATATAATTTATATATATATATATATATATATATATATATATAGACAAATATCACATGCAGAAGAAATATGCGTAGCTGTGATTGATGCATGCATGTAGTGTGTGTGTGTGTGTGTGTGTGTGTGTGTGTGTGGGCATGGAGGTTGGTGGTAGAGGAGGAAGTTGTACCACTGAGGTAGCACTCGGAGTGACTAACAATGGCCCACACATATCCTGTAGCTGTCAAAATTTTGAAGACCCTACACAAACACTGAGGGAAAAGGGGGAATTGTGGTCTCTGACTGCTGTGTTCCAGGTTTTGTTTCAGTTTGAGCGAGTTTTTGAAACGCCTCAAAGCTGTGGATTTTTTTTAGAAGCACGTTTTTTTTTTTTTTTTTTTTGCTTTGTGCTTCCTTGTCTTGATGTAGAAAACTGAAGTAAATGATCGTTTGTAGCCTCACTTGCAAAGCTTCTTTCTTGTCCACAGCAAGGATTGCTGATTGGGAAACCTAGATTAATGTTATTTTAATAGAAATTCATTTCAACCCAGATCTGTTAATACAGACTTTCAAGTACACAAACTTAACATTTTTTTGAGTCTGCTCGATGGACCTTTCCGAACCTCACCCCTTCCCTTTGTGTGCTGTCTCAGCAGACCCCCCCTCCCTCCTGTCTGAAAGGGAGAGGCCATCACAACCTGCAGAGCTCACATCAGCACACATCAGCATGGGGAAAACACTGCTGATTGCCTCAGAGCGGGAATCTACTTTCCAAAAACTCAGCAGAAAATTAGTGCAGAGTGGCTCCATGTTGAGGCGAATGTACAAACACCTGTACTCGCCCCCCCAGCCCCCCCCTTCTCTTTCCCTCCCAGCCTGTCCTTCTCCGGCAGTCTCTCTTTCTCCCCGGCTGGATGTCTGCCCCCAGAAAGTAGCCCATGAACACCTCATATACAATGATTCCAAAACAGAAACCAATATCCCTTTAACTCCCTTGTCATTCCACAATGGCAGCCTTCTCGCAGAGAATACAATGTCCTGCCAGCGAGTGTTTTGAGAAAACCCTTCAATAGCTGCATGCACTTGCTTGGCCAATGCTGTTTGCTTTGACGGGTCGCTGACAGTCTGACCTAAGCAGAACTCCTTTTTACTGCCCCAAAATTGGACCGGTGCTTTCTTTTTTACATTCACGAGAGCTCGCTGTCACTGAGTTCAACAATGTAAAGGGGACCACCCATGCAAAAATAGATGTCATAATGGAGCTCGCTGCGGTTGCTTTTGTGGTGAAGAGTGTAGTTCTTTGCGCACGCATTATTGCTGACTGGGGAAAGGAGAACAGTGCAGGCTGCGGACCAGCAGAGGGCGACCAAAGCTCTGGAAAGAATCCCAGGACGTTATTAGGCCAACATGACCTCCCTCCCATTTTCTCAGAGTGTCAAAAATAACATCTCCCATTACATTCATGGCTATAGGGGAAATTTAAGTAGGATGGTATGAAAACCTCCTGCCAGCCCGAGCTGAGACTAAATGTAACGGTCAAATCTGCAAGAAGAAACTGTTCTCATTCAGTGTCTGCGTAACCGAGAGTTTGTTCCACTTTTTCTTTTTCGTAATGGTTTTATGGTTTTTCGTGGAGGAGTCCTATAAGAGGTCACCTGGCCACATAATGCAACAGCATCCCTATATATTTTGAATGTCAAGGCCTGGCCACATGTAATCATACCTTCACCCTCCTGAATGGTCCACAGCATTAAAAAAAAAAAAAAAATCCCCACCACTAAGCCACCGTCAGCACCACTCCCCCACCCACACCAGCACCTCTTCCCGTTGTTCCCATGGTGAGGGCCGTCACCAGCCAATCCGAGGCTGCTGCCAGGACCTTGGTGGTCTGGAGTGTCTCCGAGGTGGCACGGCCACAGGGCTGCAAAGAGTAAACAGGACACTGGGGGATGGAAGGATGGAGGAAGAGGGATAGAGGGATGAGAATGTGGAGTCAGCAGCCTCTCCACCCGGCCTGGGGAAGAGGAAAGCCTGTAAAGCCGGCAGATTCAGAGCTCACACAAACAGTGGACCGCCCTGAGACTCAGCTTAGTGGATAAGGCTTTGGCCAGACAGAGGGGGTAGTCAAATAACTGCTGAATTAATTTCCATGAGAGCGCAAACTTGACTTTTTCACCAGAATCCAATTAATTAGATTTGATTATTTTACTAGAGAAAACAATTTTGGGTCTGATTAGTTTGGGATATTTCCGCAACAGAATTGTCATTGATTATTTATTTGCTTCACTTGCCAAACTCTTTGCTGCAGTTGATCTACATTTTCTCAAGCACTGTACTCAAGTACAAATATTAAGGGCACTTTACCTGAGACTACCCCCTCATTTCAGAAGAAAATGTTGTACTTTGAACTCCACTCCATTTATTTGACAGCCATACAAATAAATAGAAAATTGGATGATCTTACAAAGTAGAGACATTAGAACACACGCAAAAAATCAAAGTTGACCTCCATTTTTTATCCAGTGTTTGGGTTACTGTAACTCTTATAATAGTTCTTTTTCAACATTGTCCAAATAACCATATATATCTATCTATATCCTTACTCTATATTGTGTCGTTGCCATTTTGATCCAAACTATGTACATTTTTCAAAGTGTATAAAACAGAATTTGAAAAACCTAATTAATATATGTATGTATATTGTAAAAAGTTGCTTAGACATGAATGCATCAATAATATTAATCAAAAATTGTCACATTTAATACTATAAAACTCACAGGGACTAATTGCTGCACTTTAACCTTTGACACATTAAATATATTTAGCTAATAATACTCTATTTTTAGTTAAGTAAGATTTTCAATGCAGCGTTTACCCGATATATTTTTACAGGATCTGAATACTTCCTGAAAGATGCTCTAAGCTGCGATTTGAAGGTTCTACATAAAAGGTTGAGCTATTGAATAATTGGCAGTGGAAAAAAGACATCAAAATGTCTGGCAAATCGAAGTTTAAAGATAATTCATAAAGAAGTGTGGAATTCACCGGTGCCCAAGTCTTAAGGGACCGTGAAACGAGTAGCCAATATCCACATGTTATACACACCGCCTGTTTCCAATAATATTACCCTTGCGGGTGATGACAGGTTGAAAAGTGATTTACCTGAGCTGGCTTTTATTACAAATCTTTCTTGCACCAGTCCCTCTGCTACTTAAGGAATCAGGCTCGCTTCATTGTTGAACTGAAACCCAGTACTAAATACCATAGATGGCTTCCAACTGTTTTTGACGCTCATGATAAAGATAGATGAGGTGAAATCGCACAGAGGATTTGCAACTGGCACTGTCACGAAAAAATGATTTACTTTGTTTGCAGGAGAGATGAAAGTTAAAGTCTAATTCTTGCAAACGTAATAAAAGTTCCCAAACACAGTGTAAAACAAATAAAATCGGCATTAAAAATGAACTAAAAGTAAACAAGAAAATGAACGAATAAAATGCCAAATCTGGAGTTGGCATTGTGTTTAGCCATGACAGCAAATTGTCTTCTCAATTGAATTGTCCTTTGAGAAACAATTTTTTTTCCACCGGTGGCTTTTTCATTATTTTCTTTTAGAATCCACATCCAAAGCAGTGTACTTAGTCCGTGTTTTCATAGATTCAGAACCAGTCATCTGGGTTTTGTCTCTCTATTTAATGTGCCAAGGGGGAAGGCAGAGATTGAGGCTGTTCTACCAGGAAATATAGGTATCTAATAGATCTACTCCCCACTCGTATTTTGACAGCAATGGCAGGTCTGGTGAACTAATGGCATACTTCTCTTTCTGCCAGGGGGGAGAAATACACCGCCACAGGGAAAGCCACAATCCTAATAGGCAGCTGGAAAAAGAGAGGCAGACATAAACTACCGCACTGGCTGCTTTCAGAAGAAGAAGGAGAAAGAGAAGAAGAAGAAGAAGAAGAAGAAGAAGAAGAAGAAGAAGAAGAAGAAGAAGAGAAGACTCTCTCCACGTAACAAATAATGTATACTGAATTAGGACAGACTTTTATATGATTCATTTTATGTGAGAGGTTAAAACGGGGCAAAATATCCACAGATAATCTGAATTCGATCGTATTTCATCGAGACATGTGCTTCCCCTTTCCTGGATTACTGAGGCATGTAATAAAACACACACTGTTTGACTTGCTTCCTCTGAACCCTAGAGCCCCTAGAAATGGTGTTTAAGGTGATGTGAATGCTTATGAATTTCATATTAAAGAAAGGGAGTGAAAAGCCAAAGCAGGCAAAGTGAAAAGGACTAAAAGTCTGGAGGATTACGGGACTTCACTGCAACTGCATCATTCATAAAGTTTAGGGATTAATATTTGCATGAAAGCATCATCATATTATTTAAATACAACTGTGGCTTTCGAGGTGAATTTGTCGCATAGACAGAAATTTAAAGCAAAGAAGCAAAGGCTCCAAAACTGGAAAATCATTCTGCAGTGCTCATAGACTGCGGTAGTTTCAAAACTAAAATAGTAGGTCATGGGATCTCCAGGGATTCTTATCTTTAAATTAAATCATTTCACTGTTTAGAATTACAAGAAACAGTCCGTAGAGGAGACTTTAATAAACCTAATGGAAGCAAGTATCATTAAAAACAGGATTCAGACAATTAATTTGATGAAACAAAGCCTGGGCGTCGAGCCAGAAGAGTGAGAGCATTAGAGGGGTTACTGCTAGGTGACTCGACAACGTACAGAGATTTGAAATGAGTCAATAACACACACAAATGGGCGAAATTACAACCTTTTCACCAGGTTATTATTATTTTTTTCCAAACGCAAAAATGTCACCCTCGAGATCTTAATTGTTATAATTGTTTAACGTATAATTGCCGTTGTTTGAACATGTGGAATTCAGGTGTCAATGTAGTTTTTGATAATTAATGGTCTCTGCAGTATTTAGGGAGGCGAGGGAGAGACAAAAAAAGAAGAAAAAACAGCTGTGTTTCATAAGAGAAAGACCAGAATTTAAAGCACGCTTGATTTGAGAGCCCATGAATTACTTTTCTCTGGTGTATGCGTGTGTGTGTGTGTGTATGTGTGTGTGTGTTTGTGTGTGGCCTTCATACCGGCCTCTCGTGTGCTGGAGCGCAGAGCATGAAATGGCTCTAAATTGGCTGTGTTTGCCCTCAGAGGAGTGCTCTTTTGAGATCATATCCTAATCCCTCAGAGAGGCGGTCCACAGGGTCGCTGCTTATTCAATTAAGTCCGAAGCCATGGCTCTAAACATGGTAGGGCAAGAAAGAGTGTGAGAAAGTGTAGAGATAGAGGATGGTGGTCTCTGTGTGTGTGTGTGTGTGTGTGTATGTTGGAGGTGACGGTGTGGAGCTGCATGCTTTTATATTAAATATTTACACACCCATTCTCTGTCTTTTATTATGTAGGACTGACGAGGCAGGGATCAGCTGAGACAAGTCTGAAAATATTTTGTCACATGAAGTTGTTGCTAGGTGTAGATGAGGTCTTCCGCCAGAGGGTGGCGCCTGTATGACATCTCACGAGTAGGTGTTAATAACTATGGGAGTTTGATAAAAGGGACACAAGAGGCTGTGGCCCATTCCAGAGGGGTCATCACTAAGCCCGAAGCCCAAACCGCACACCCTGAGGCAGCTGTTCAGTTACCTGAAGCCCCAGTCACAGCTTTGGAGTTCAAATCCCTGCAAAGTCATCAAGTTCTTCCTCCTCCTGTAAAAAAAAAAAAACATGCATGCGCAATAAAAACTTCACCATTAGTCAACAAATTTATTGCATTCATAAGGAAAATTTGCAAAAGGCAGTGGTAACATGCAGCTAAATATTACATGTCTGTGGTAGAGATATATTTTTTTAGAAGTTTTAATCAAATATGAAAGGAGCAAATAATATATATCTGCATAGTATTATCATATATATGCATTAATAATCTAAAATAACATGAAAGTAATACCAGCCCAAGGTGAACTTTTGCCTCTATATAACCTTTGCACGCAGTGAAAACTTTATGTAGCGCGGGTTCAATGCGTAGACTAACAATAAGGAGTGATGAGAAAAACTCCAGAAAAGTAAGACAAATATTTTATAACAGTTGTTACACTGTAATTTCTATCCCCTCCAAATTATTCAGACGATCCAAACCTGGTTTTAAACATACCAGAGCATTGCTGTTTCAGGGCCCTAGCGGGCTGCTGTCAGGGGGCACCCGTGGTTCACGGTTCTGAAATTAATGGACAGGCTGCTGGCTGCCATGATGACCAGAAGGAACTTTTCTTTATATACAATTTGAACCATACATCTGCAGTTTTGACCACCGTCCAAGCATCATTCAAAAGGGTAATAATACAATTTTATGTGAGTGCGGAGGCTATCACCCCATGAATCACCGTACAAGGTGTAAAACATTAATAAGGAACACTTCTTTGGGAATGGTAAATGTTAAAATGAGCGCGCACATAAATTTAACTAAGCATTAAATGTGTAATTCAAGCAATGTGCACATTTCAGAGCAAATTCATCGATCATACTTTGTGCCTGCTTGCAGTTTTGTTCTGTTGTGGGCGTGTTAAACTTCTCTTATTCTTCTTTCAATGAAAATGTAATAGATAAGAACAAAAAGAAAGAGATAAAAATCCATGAAGCTTATTCGCCAAACTGAGGATGCACTGATATCCTGGATGGTGACATGGCAGATGAACTGAAGCCAAGTCACAGCTGAAACAGAAGCACTGAACAGTTGAAACAGCTGGTTGAAGCAGTTGAGGAAATGAACACCTGTGCGTCTTAATTCATTGCGTGTCATCAAACAACTGCAAAGACAAAAAAACGTCTTGACAACTCTGGGAGCGTTATCAGCCACAAGTATTGACATGAGCATGGAGAAGATAGTCCAATATTGGCTTATTTGTTATTATATTTAAGAAATGGGGGAAAATCAAAGCATCCCATTTTGGGTAAAAAAAAAAAAAAAACCCTTAAACGTTCCTATAAACGTCACTCTTATTTCTCAGATCTGGATCTGATTTTCACTGCGCTGCCTCCTCCTTTGTCCTCGGGGGAAAAAAAAGAGGAATATTTCTGTGTTACGGTGATCTGATAGACAGTGACACTTAGACTAAACAAGGTGGAGGTGATGACAGGAGCTGTGGAATCCAAGTGTGGAGAGCTCGCCCCCGCCAACATTGCTTGTCACTCTGGAGGTTTACTGGCTGTGACATTAGGTGCCACATGTACAACTGCATCCACCACAAGCCCTGTCCCGACCACCACCGTGCCTGTATCTATCTCAGTTTGCACTGCTTCAAGCAAACCTTCGACCTGTGCACATTTTGATGCAGCGCCAGTCAATCTTTTTTGTTCCATATTAAAGTGACTATAATCAAGATCACATCACTGCTTCAACGAACGTCGTCACTCGTGGTGACCACAGATGACCCCGACTGAGAGATTCCCTTCAGCTCTTCAGAGACACTCTTAAGTGTCTTTTAGCTCATTGTTTCAGCAAAAAAATTTGTAGAAACACGCTGTTCACTACTAGCTCAGCACCAAACAACAGACGAGGTTAGCGACTAGCTTGAGCATCTAGCAGCTAAAGAATTAGGTCAGATATTTTTATGGTGGGTTTTTAGGCACTGAAAACAGCACTAAAAGAAGAGTAAATATTGGAATTACACTCATCGGGTGACAGGAAGCACAACTTCAAATGAATGCTAAAGTTGCTCCAAGTCTGCTAGATGTGTACACAGGCAACGGTTTCCCATATCAACTCAACACTGTTGTTGCCAAGTGGCAAAAAAAAAGAGGAAGAATCAGTTAATACAAGTTTAAAGTCTGGATTTTTGAGTGATATGCTTGATTCCTTATTCCTCTTTTTTTACCCACTGATAGACGATGAGCAATCAGTTTCATTACTACAGAGACGTTGTATTTAGCTTAGCATAGCACATGGACAGGAAGTAGGGGGAAACAGCTTGCCTTGCTCTGTCATATTTTCTTTCTTTCTTTCTTTTTTTTTTTTTTTACACATGGTATCTTGTATCTTGTGCAGGAATATAAATCTTTGAAATTCTCAGTTCAGGAGTGTGTCCAGCTATTTCTTTTCCTGTCCTTAATCATAGACCCAAGGCAGCTGCTCTCCTTATCTCCACTAAATGTATGACGATAAACTCAAAGGTAGTCATGCATTGTTTTGTTTTTTTGGTTGTAAACCATTAAAGTACTTAAATTACTGATATGAAACAGAAATATCTCTGAAATGAAATATAATGTTGAATAAGTTTGTCATATCAACATAATGTGAAAATGCTGTTAATGAATTTATCTACCACATTGCAGATTCATGATTTTGCAGCAAAACATAACTGACTACAAAATTTGTAACGCATTAGTAATTTCTTGGAATTCAGCGTCACAGTTTGTTTGTGGAAGAGCCACATGTGATCTTACATAAACTAATTCTGCAGATTTGTGGCAGTTTCTATGTACAGTTTTCTTCTGCTATAAAACATGAGACAAATCTACCATTTCAGCCTTTCAACCCTGCACGCACTGACCCTTTCATTCTCAAAACATACATATCAGTGGAATATCACTTAAAAAAAAATAAAAAATCAGCTTTCCTTCTCGGTATTTCTCTGACATACTGTATATTGCAAGTGCCTGTTTCCAAAAATGTTCTATTTTTAATCACTTCATGTGTCTTGAAAAGCAAGCACAGGATAACTCAAGTCTTTATGTTGCATTAACCCAACTTGAGGCTGGGGCTCAGTACTTTCTTTGGCAAATGATTGCAGTGTTAGGCACATTTTTTTACCCAGCTGAATAAAAGACGAAACCTCATTCAGATGAGGTACAAATGAGTGTGGTACAACAGAGCCAACTGAGAGTTCCCGTGCTGCGGTGGGGGCCGTCCTGCAGCCAACCAGTCTTTCAGCAAGCCAGCCTCTGTCAGACAAGGCAGTCCAGAGTGCATAGCTTACCGGAAACCAGGGCAGTTTGATTGAGTTCCTGTTATTGACTGCTTTTTTTGTGGAGAGCAGGTTTCTGCCAGGTTAATTTTTTCCTCTGCCAGCTGTCAGAACACAGACTGTACAGAACCGCACACCCAAGCACTCAAGGCCCCACTAACGCTTTCAACTCCAAATAGTCATTTGTCATCCAATGGCAAGCATGCGATATTTGATAAGCAAAACTCTGAATGTTCCCTTTGCTACATATATAGTATTATTGTGTTAAAGGATATTTGTCTGCATGTCCTACTGTGGCTTCTGTGTACTCTGGAGCAGGAAGCCCATAGCATCCCTCAGACAGTAAATCAGCCTGGGGATTGGGATGCTCCTGTTCAGAGGAGGGCTAACTATGTGGGATGGAAGCAGTGGAGGTTAGGCGGTGAGAGGTAATGCATTGTTTGGCCCCTGTCCCAGCCCATAGTGAGGCCGGTGCTGGCTGGAAAGCTTGAAAGATGTGTTTGTTGTACAATAAGTTGTAGCACCACTGCCATCTGGGTAAAGACCTTCGGTCAGCGCTGCACAGACGTGTGTGTGGTTCTCTGTGCCAGAAATAATAATAATAAAACAAAGAGGCCCATTCATTCCTCCTCCCCCAAGATGAATTTACCGCAGTAATGATATTAGAGGTTCAGAGAGGATTAGCAAAGTAGCAGACTTTTTTCTTTTAATGTCACGTCTGAGGGCATCCAACATCCTTAAATCCATTTGAAAAGGGACCCGGTGGATAGAAATTAAACATGCATCATATCTTTAACAGCTGCTCAAGCTGAGGTGCCTGTACAGAAAGTCAGTCTTCCTGTGGTGTGACATTTATGTCACCTTTGAAAATGAAAGCAGTGTCTTGTCATCTTCGCAGACCTGTTCAGAAAAAATGGAACAAGAGTTACAGAGGTGAAATGAGGTAGTCAGACAGGGTGTTTTTCTTGTAGTTTCACAGTGTTGTCTCCTTTTACTTAATATCTGAATACTTAATACTGAAATGTGGTAACGCTTCTTTCCTCACTGTCATCTACAGGTGAGATACATCATATTCCACAGATTTCTTGCCTTCATTTTATATGTCTAGACAAACAACCCCCTTGCAGAGTCCTGGAGCTCTTCCACTCCCTCCCTCCACCCTTATCCACATCCTCTTCCGGCTACCGTCTGTATTGAGTGAGTCAGGTCTGATATGAAGACTTGACTCATACGAAGAAACTGCTGAAATTGAGGAGAGGAGGATTGTGAGGTGTTTTTTCCACTGAGACTCTGTCTTTATTTGCTTTAATATGTTTTACACCATTTTATTTTAAGAGCAAAAAATAAAAAAAATAAAAAATGCTATGATACAAAAGCTAGCACTTTTTCGACATTTGTCATGAAGAACCGCAAATAGAGAGTTTGATCATCTGTGGGAAATCAGTCACAAAGCAGCTAGACGAAAATACATTTATTAAAAACCAAAAATCAACATTTAAAAACTTGCAGTTATGATTGCAGATAACACGACGCCTTATTAGAAAGGGAGAAACTCATGACCTCAGCTTGACCTGTAATAATAAATTTCTACAGTGCTGCATGTCACCCTTACTCCCAGTTTTCTTGTCTCTCGCTGGTGCTATCCAAAATAAAGGCACAAAACATTTTTATAAAATGAACTAGTAGAAAAGTAACTTATTTAGTGTTTTTTTTATGATGGGATAGTACACAGGGAAAAGATTTTAATTTAAACACAACATTAAATAAAAACTGCACCATTCATTATTTAACAATATGTGTGAAGGTTATTTAAATGTAACGCCATCATTGTCGCATTACAACATGTCACAAGAGGGGTCTTGGTCTGATGCCGTATTGATTTGGAGGCATCGTGAAGCCACCTGTCAGCAAACACAGCAATCCATTAAGAGCTACCCAGTGGTGCTGATTGCTTTGCCCCTGACCCCAGCTGCTTGTTTACTCAGGGCATGGTTGCCAGTGGGGGACGTGATGGGGGTGGAGAGGAATAATTTGAATTCCATAGAGTGGAGTGAGGGGTACAGGTCCTTTTCCACCACCCTCTATCCCTTCCACCCATACACTCACACAAACACCCAGTCAGTCTCTGTGTGATGGGCTGAAGCCAGGCTCTTGACACACTGCCGGCCCACTGCCTGCCTGCCTGGGTAGAGCAGGGATGTGTTGATACAGCTGGGGTAGGCAGAGGTGCCGAGAAGTCAAGTGACTTGACCGGGGTCAAAGCACCTCTCTCTCTCTCTCTCTCACACACACACACACACACACACGATCACATGTGCTCAGACTTCACGGCACACACAGATACACTATGTCTTTATCATCTTTCTTTGCAGGGATAAATTTCTCCTCAGACAAGTTTTATTGTCTGCACCGCTTCAGCTTTGCTCAGGAATGTGTTTATGAAACACCCTCAGACTGCCTGTTCTTCCTTCCTCTGTGGATTACACTAACTTTTCAACATGGGCACACTTTTAAGTCTACCTCAGGTCTCACCTTTCTTGTTTCTATAGTTGACTTAATCTTTGTGAGAGCCAAGAACAGCTCAGGAAGGCAAATAGACCACAAAGGAAGCCAATATCCTTCTCACCGCTGGGTCTTTTTAATGTTTTGCTTGACTCGTCGACCAGTAGGAGGTGCATTGTATAGTGAGTAGCAGCCTTATCATCAATAAAGTGCATGTTTTTGACTGCTGGTGCACAATTATTGCTTCCTTCTACCTTTAATCTTTTCCAACAGATTTATTACGGGTTTGAATGAGGAGGCTCATATGCTAAGCTGTCTTGTTCCTTCTTTTTCTTTCCACTCGTGCTCTGTGGAAGAAGGGATAATATTTCAGACAGCTCCCAGAGCACCCCAGCGCCAGCCTGGTTCTCTACCCTGCCCGGTTCTCCATCTCTATCTGTCTGAGGTTGTGTTAGGCTGACTGCTCTTCGCTGTTCTGACAGGGTAGGAGCGTGTTTCCACCTCATGAGTCAGCCCACGGAGGGCCAGGTGTTTCTAATCCAAACTCCGAACAGTCCCTGAAGAAGATTGATGAGCCTTGTTATATATGTCCAGACAAATAGCAACTGCACTCAGCCATGCCAGACGACACACATACTCTCTCTCTCTCTGTTAATAGGTGTGCTTTTAAGTGAATTATTGAGTGACTGAGTGAGGGAATGAGTGAAGGGTTGTATGTAAACATGTATCCGCGAGAGCGTGTGTGAGGTTGTGTGCCTCCTTGTATAGGCGTCAGTATGGGGCAAAAATATGTTTCACTCAAACTGGAAAGAATCGTCTTCTCAGGCCACACGACTAAGAGCTACAGCCATGCAAGCAGTTCTATGATGCTCTGCTTATAGGAATGCAAAGCTTCAAGCTAAATGCTAACGTCAAGATGCTAAGAGTAATTCAGCTTTCTGTACTTTAAAGCACAAGTACACTGAAAAAGTGCACTACCTGCTTAGCACCAAACGGTCGATGCGGTTAGCGACTAGCAAGTGAGCATAGTGGAGCATTTAACTGCTAAAATGCCATTTGTCTAAGGAGTTGGTAGAGACCAAAAACGGAGCTATGAAAGAGTGATGTTAGCAACTGTCATCGATCTGGTGTTAGCAACTGTTAGCAAACAAGTTAGCCATATCAAGTTGAAACATATTTTTTTGTGACCCCAAATGGCCCCCAACAACAACAAAAACTCAGATATTGCAGGTTTAATCAGGAATAATGTTAAGCATATTCCCAATCAAAGTTCAGCTTGTTAGCGTGAGCCGATTAGCATTACACAAAATGACACAGATGATGGGACCGTCTTTATTTTTGCAGATATTCCACTGGAAATAAAGTATTCGATAAATTTACCTGATGATGGTGCAATAAAAGTCAGAGGACCATAAAAGTTATTATAGCATCTCATGTTGGAGTTTGAGGAAAAGTCAAGGGATTGCCAAAGTCAGTAGAATTCATCATCTGGGAACCAAAGTGGTGGACTGACTGGACAATAGACCACGCCTGGAGTTGTGCCACTAGCATGGCTAAAAAGAAATCTCTCATGGTGAGAAAGGAGCCACGTACAAGGTTAAAGGGGCCATACTACCATGTCATTGGGGCCCTATTGTTAACTGTTTTCTTTTTTTTTTTGAGCTGGGCTGCTGTTTTTGATCACCTATCCCATCTGTGACACAGCTCGACTGACTTTGTATAAGAGGGAAGTGCTGGCACCAGGCGCTGGGCACTGCGGGGCCTCTGGTCTTATCAGCAACCGGGTCATAAGGCAGACTGGCGGGGCATATAGGCAGGGACACGTTGGGACAGGAGGAGGGAGACAGAGTGGGAGAGGGAAAAGGGGAGGGAGAGTGGATTGTGGGACTGCTCCATACCCGGCGGTGTGGGTTTGTTCTCCCGGGGGACCCCTGCTGTGCCGCACAGGCATGCAGAGGGCAGATAACCATGCTCGAGGATGAATAGATGTGAGAACAAAATGGAAGGGAGAATAACAACACAGGGCAGTCATGTGTACCAAACACAGCGAAAAAGCGGTTTGCTCATTGTTTTTTTTTGACTATGCCAGTTGTTTTTGACGGTGACGCCTTGTTCAAAACATGCCTATCAACTCTTCAGCGTTTGAAAGCGGATAGCACATTCAAAACAGAACAAGAAATGTGTAATAAAAAGGAATCCATAAACATTTAGATTAAACTGCACAGGCACGTTTGTGTTTTGCAACAAAAATGCACTTGTGAGTTTGTGTGTAAATCTCTGACTCGCGGGTGTTTGTGGCGTACATACTTTACTGGCACAACCTGGTTCTCTTCTGGTCTCACTCTTTATTTTCCAGCCCTTTCTCCGAGTGCCTGCAATTGCTCAGGTTGCTGCTGCAGCGGAGGACAGGCCCACAGGGAGCCACCACTGTAATGCTAAACTGAGCCGTTTACCACTGTGCCTCTGGTGCCAGCGGGCCTGCCTTGCTTAAAAAACACACTCCCCGAGATATCCTTTCCAGAGTTCAGCTTACTGCGCTGCTTAAATGCACCAGTCACCTTATTCAATTAGAGCTTCGTTAGAGGCCATCTGAGCAGCAATTAGCTTGATTGTCTGAATGGTGATTTATGGAGCTGAGAGCCGGATTTTCCCTCCGTTGGCTCTCCCCCATGTCTGGTGGATATCTGCAGTCATTTGGTGGATGATTTACATTCAGCACCGTGACAAGCAGGTGTGGAAATTAAGTGACGTGGGGAGTGGAAAGGAAGGGAATGAGGGGAAGTCGATGGAAATGATGGAAAAAGAGAGATCGAGCGTAGAAAGAAAAGACAATGGTGGGAGGAAAAAGGCAAGCAAGAACACAGGCAGCGATATGGCCAGCGAGATATCGAGACAGACAAAAAGTCAGACAACACGTACTCATCAAAGGATGAGTTCAGTAGAAAAATGAATCAGGGAGAGAGAGAGGAAGAAGCGGAAGGGAAAGTGTTAATAAGCGTTGATCCTGGCTCTCTTCGATGACCCGTTGGAGGAGCTCGTCTCTGAGGGATTGGAGCAGAGGGGCCAGAGCACCACAGCTTCCTCCTCAGGATGTCAGTAAGGAAGGGCCACGCCATGTTTGTCTGGGCTGCTGCCTACTTCTTATCACAATCGGTTTCTCTTCCTTTTTTCCCCCCCGTCTCTCTGAATATCATACTATATCTCTATGTTTTCTATCTGTCCAAAATCTTGAAACAATGTTATTTCTTTTCGGAGAGCAAATAATATTTTCTTTTTATTTGTTCTTGCAACCTGACAACAAAATTATTCAAATAGTATACACCCTGGAAAAAAAAAACAAAAACCTTATTTCTCCTGAAAGCGAGTCACGTATACGCGAAGTATTAGGCAACATGTATAAATCAGTTCAGCCACAGAGCCAAGAATTATGATGTATGTAACTTTGACCATGGTGTGATTCTAGCTGCCAGACTCGTTTTATCACAAACAGCTGCAACTTGTTGGATTATGACACCACTTTGTTCAGCGTTTTATAGAAAATGATTGCCAAGACACAAATATTCAGTGAAAACCCTTTCCCCAGTCTTAAATCTAACTTTCTGTTTCAACATCTTGTTCACAAATTTCTTCTAACGATGAAGACCATGAGTTGAAAGGACAAAAAGTAAGTATACCTTGAATTAAAAGCATTTTATCAAACTTCTAAGATCAAGAATAAACTCTGTGCTTAAATCTTGCCACGGTTTGATGCAGATAGACATCCATCCCTATCAGGCCCATCCAGGCTGATGTTAAGATGGAGAGCTGTTTTTTTTTAAAGCAGTACTTCCAGCAGATTATGATCTATGTCTCGACTCCTCCAGGTACATGACAGCAGCTTTCATGTTCTCCGGAGCACTGTACCCATTTCTCAACCAATACTTCACCTCTGGGATGAGTTGGAACAAGATGTTGGCAGCACAGATGTGAATAGTGACGATGCAGTTGCTTACAGGAAAGAACTTCGGTTTGGTAAATACTTAATCATTCATTTATTTTTAAAGTTAACAGTTAAGAAGAATATAGTTATTGCATCAAATCAATCATTATACATTTGAAGTAACTAATAATTAACTACAATTCTCAGTGCGTGTAATCAGATTACCTCAATTCTGTCCTACTCTGTGCTGATACATGACCCCATGACACCTGTGCTAAACTGAGCTGTGCACCACTGTGGTGCACTGTGGCTGGGAAACAATCCAGTCAAGTGCAGTCAAGTGGTACAGGTGTCACTTTGGGACCTGGCAATGAATCATCCGGTCATATATTCTCCAGGATATAGTCACCAGGATATTGGCTGGGTTTCGTTCCAGGTCTGCTAAGGTCAGCAGAGAGCAGCACATATAGTGTCCACCATTAGACCCTGCAAATGAAAGTGTGGGTGTTGCGAACTTTCAGATAGACTAACCATGAACTGACGTATTATTTCTCCTGAATACTATGCAGATAAAAACACTACAGTCACGGCAAATGATACTCAGACCTCATATGTACCCAGACAGCGTTTGGCACAGCTCCTCCATGCCTCCTCCTGGTCTCTTTATCAGTCGGCAAACAAGTGAAAACGAGCGTCTGCCCCTCGTTGTATGGAATTCCAGCCATTCCCCTCGTGTCCCATTTTCCTGCCTGCTAATGTAATCGGAGGGAAACAGAGTCAGCTTCCCAACGCCACAGCCTCCAGATAAGACCCATTTATCACATGTCGTTGCTCTGCGGCTCGCTCCGCTCCGGCCTGACCAGATTGAGGCCCAGACCCTGTCAAATCACGGAACCTGTCTCCAGAGAAATAGGGTGTATTGGTGTCTGGTTGAGGTCTGGGTTTTGGCTCATATGAAATGGAAGGAATGATAGCGAGACACATCTCAGTCAGAAGCCGAGGTTACGCTTTGAAAACGTTAAAGCAGGACTCTTTTGGCACGTTCGATGTTTGGGGGTCATTTTTTTGTTTACTTCATTTAGTCATAGACAGGAAATGAATGCAGAAAGAGTATTAAGGCAGCGAGATTGGCATTTGTCTCATGTGAACTTAGAGGGGGGGGTTAGAAAATGTCTATCTAGCATTTATGGGGTTGACGCATTAAGCACTTTTTTTCTCCGTAGACATAAAATGACTCATGTATATATGTAAGTATATGGTTGTTCAGCATTCAGACATTAAGTAAGGGCTTCTGTGAAAGGACCAGTGTCTCACCTTTAATCTCGTCAGAGGTGCACGTTGATTACCAGTGATGGGATTTTCCTGTGAATTTGTCACATTTGTCAGGGGAAAACATGATGAAATTTGCTTCAAGATCAATCTGTCCTCTCCACTCGCTGATGCTGTGGCAAAGTGCCAGAAGTCTCCTGCTCAGCATGCGAGCCCGTACGCATGGCAGGGTCAAAAACAGGAGGTTTAGGTCAGAGTCGTCTGTGCCTGCTTTTTACCACGGTTGATTGAATCAAACAAGGTTCAGTGTCGTTAAATGTTGTGGCAAGCCCTAATCCTCTCACCTCTTTGGTTCCAAGACAGGAGAACTTTAGTCTGCTTGCTGTCTGTAAAGGCGGACTACATTAGTGCCGGTCTTGGCTGAAAAGACCGCTTGTATTTGAGAAGGTAGGCTCGGGTCTTTTTCCTCAATGCATGGAAATTCTTAAAACACTGGCATGGCTTCAGGAAAACATTACCTGTGGCAGTGTTTGTGGTGAAGAGGGCACTGTGTGCCAGCCTTCAGTGGCCACTGGGCCTGCAGGGAAGCCTGACAGAGTTACCTACTTAGGCTTTCCATGTGCGCCCACACCAGGCGCACTACTTGGCCAGCGGGAGATCCAAATTGCCTGTGGCGGTTCTGCTGGAAATAGAACCTACAGAACTGCAGTCTTCTGAAATGCCTGTCATGTCTACAAAGACCAGAACTCAACCCCTGGATGGAATAATAACCACACATGTGACACTAAACATGTCAATCATCAGGGTCTGTGACTTCAGCATGATTTTTGGCATTGTGTGAGCCAGACAGGATATAGCCTCAACTACAGTCACAAGGTTCAGTTGAAGTCTGTTCATGAGTAAGATTGAGTATGCTGGAGGAACTACAATTTATTACAATTCAGATTTTATTTTTTATATCTCAGGCCACTGGTCATAAAACTGCACTCAGTTAAATAACTGCTGAAATCTGTAAATGCTGAGATAGCTAAAAAAAACCTGCTTTGTATTGTTTACAACCTCCAAGCAACTGATGACATTTTAAAGTTCCCTTTATTGTTGTTCTCATTTATCACAAGGTTAGTAGAAGAGGCAGACTATAATGGTTCACACACTCTTTGGCCATTTCACTCTGCTTTGCAGTAATACGACAGGCCAACTCGCCGCTGGAAATCCAGTTGTCATTTCCAAACTGTGGCCGTTTTAATAGAGTTGCTCGCTCCCTGTCGTTTCTGCTCGCATAGCATTACTGCAGCTGTGCTCCTCGCTGTGGAGCAGAGTGATCAGGGGCAGCTGTTTTGTTGCCACGTCTTGGCAAGTTTTCAGCAGGACTGTGGATGAATATGCTCCTTAGATGTGTTATATCTCTGCCAGTAATATCTGCTAACGTTACTGACAGAGATATAATGTTACTGAAAGGCCGCTTAGGGGTGTGACAAGTCAAGCAGCTAAATGAACTTCTGAATAGGGTATATTTTTGGGCCTGAGCGGATAGTTTTACAAGCTAATATATGTATGATTCCACAGGATGTTGAATATGCTTCACATTAAAACAATAATTAGTTCACTTTTCCATTATCATGTATTTTTATTTGTTGACACATTTTTCATAGTTTTTGTTTCAAAAGTTTTAGGTCTTAGTCCTGGAAAAAAAAATTCTGCCCCAGTAACTTGATTAAAGACTGGACTAAAAGTGAGTTGATTGAAAAAAATGATGTTTCTCCACCGCAAGAGACCAATCATAGCAGGCTGAGAAAGGCGGTAATTAAGTTTTCTTTTGTTAAAAGATGACATCTTGCAAAAGTACAAAAAAACAAGTGCAAAGCACAAATCCTGAATGCAATAAATATGCCACAGCTATGATGCAGCTCCCTGGGTCATCTTCAAGACAGTAGAAGGGCGGAGGCAACAGAGGACTATCTGTCTGATGATTTAAACAGTGATTTGGCTGCGCGAACTAGGGAGTGTCCATATTCAATCACTACTGACCACCTGACCCCCCCCGTCCTCCTCCTCCACCTTCCTCTGTCTGACTGTCCGGCCCTGGCAGCAGAACGCAGGATATTCTCAGCAGGAGATACGCCGTTCTATTCACAGATCTGTGTTCCTCTGTAATTACATCCCCTACACACACACACACACACATCACACACGGTATGGTTTATGATGTACTAATAAAGTTTATCCACAAAAAAAGATTTTTTTTTTATTTTGCTCAGTCACCATGGCATGTGGCACGACATAAGAGAGAGAGAGAGAAAAAAAGAGAGTCAGAGTGTCAGTGTGACATGCAGCAGTAGCCTGATGAGGCTTGGCCTGTGGTATCCGGGTGGAGTACGGTGGCAAGTTGTGGATGGAAAGGCCTGTGTTTAATCTACTAGACAGAGAGAATAAGAGCAAGAGGGAGAGAGAGAGAGCGAGAGTGGTGGAGAAAAGGGAGGGAGTTAGAAGTTAGAGCGGGAGAGGCCAGGGAGGTGAGGGAGCGCAGCTGACAGGAGCTTCCTCTGGGTTTTCCAAAGGAAGTGCAGAAGGCCTAATCTGTGGCCCCCAGAGGAGGGGGACCTGGTGGCCCCCGCTTATTGTCCATTTTATCATCTCTTGCTTTTGATGGGCCTTTCTCCATACGGACAGGGACTTATCAAGAAAAAGACCCACAGGAGACAGACAGGGCTGCTTACAAGGAAGCTTGCACGTTTCATCAAACTGGATTTCTGCGAAACATCCAATGGTATCATTATTTTTTTTTTTTTAGAAAATATTCAGACATGACAACAATCCAGGACGCTAATACGAATCTGTGTGCACACGTGCTTAAGTACAAATTAATTGGATATTTACTGACAGATTCTTGTTGAGATTAGTGATGTAATCCTCTCCAGAAACTGTGACTGCACGCTCTTTTCCCATCTTGTGTGGCGTCTGAGAGGAAAAGTCAATCAGGGAAAACACTGTGGCTTGTGGGGTCAGGAAGTTGATGCAACCACGAGAGCCGCAGTTTGTCAGGCTGTCACTTCGTAATGAACAGCTGAGGAAGTCGCATACAACCACATGCATACACGCATGCACACACACACACACACACACAATTATCCACCAGATTCACATTATCAACTGCAGGATAAACACAGAAAGGTAAACAACAGTGAATCCTTCCAGTCACAGCCTCGCTTTATGCTCCCCTTCCCTCTCTTGGCTTCCTGTATATGAGGGATTTGCTTTTACAAGTCAGATATTAACTACTTGGACTGTTTCTTTAGTCGACTTTGACCACAACTAATACGTGCACTATGAGGCATTGCACCAGATTCCCTACATCCTTCCACTCTTCCTACTCATAGCTATGCTATTTTGGAGCTGTTAGACACCCTCCCCCCTTTGTTCCCACTGATTAGGGGGTCTGCAGCAGGGAGTGGGCCCTGCAACAGGGATGTCCGATGACCGGGACCCTTCCTCTGAGGGTTGCCAAGACACTCAGGTGTTTGCATGGACACACACATACACATATACACATTTCCTCATCCTTGTATCCCCCACCTGCAACTGTAGTCGTCCTCCACTGCTGGAGCTATTATTGTCATCATCATCGCCATCATGACTATTATGACTAATGTTAACCTAACCACCATCTGTTGGGTGCTGTCACCACTACAGCAGTGACTTGGCTGGAAGTCCGCTCCATTTGTTTTCAAGCTCTTCCCAAAGAAATGATGGGTGATTTTTAAGGAATGAAAGGACAACTGTTCCTTCTATTACTCAACTGAGGTTAAAAACCCTGAAAGCAGAAGCTGTGTGGATGGATTTTACTATACTGTCACACAAGAGCGTGCTATATATTTGTTGTCGATGAATTACTTCACATAATTTAAACCCTGTCATTGTGAAAAGCGTGTCATCTGCAGTGCAATGCTTTTTAATGTTTTTCTAGATATTCCTGTAATCATCGTTATCAAATCAGCGGGGGTTTGGCCCACCCAGCTTCACCAGATTGTGACTGGATACCCCAACCAGGGTGACATGGCAACTGAAGCGGTAAACATCTGACTATACATCACCCTGTTTGGCTTTCCCATACTTTGCTTGTTTTTACCTCCCACAGTGAGGACAGGGGCTGGACTCATGGGAGGACTTTTGCTGTCACTACCTGATTGTTAACCTTTAGCAAATGAGGATTTTCTGTTGTGGTTAAGGATGAATTACTGCCGTGCATTTTTCTCCCTCTTTCCTTGACTGCCCGGCTAGTTTGCCATATTCAAAAGAACGACAAACGGCAAATGTTTACAGTGAAGAAGAAAGTTTAGTGCGAATGAAAAAAATTGTTCGCAATAGGTACGGAAAGTCATTAGAAAATCTAAATCTGAAGAATACAGTAGTTCAGTTCATCAAGTTCAGGCCAGAAATTGCGTGAATGCTAATTTAAGCTGTAAATGTTAGCACGTCTGGCTAACTAAACGTACCTCTAACAGCTTCCTCGGCCGCCATTTTCAAAATACTTTAGACCATCCAGGTACTCACAGTACACTGCATTTTGCCATAATTCGCCAGCGTGGATGCACAATAGTAAATAATGCAAATTGAGACAACAGATTGTTTCTCTGTGCTAGCATTAGCTTAGACTAGCTAGCTAGTCTAAGCTAATGCTAATGCTCATTTGAGTTGACAAAATCAACAGGTGCGTTGCAAAAAAGGAAGCAGGATTTTACTTCTGTGTTAGATATGGAGTCAAAAATGACACAATTAATGATAATTTGCCGTCTTTATTGCAATAAACTGCTTAAATGTGTGAGACAACAGTAACTATGATCTCCTCCACAAGCACTATAACTGCCTCACCCTTTCTCTCCCCAACTATCTTTGTCTCTTATGCACAAGCATTCCTGCAATCAATGTCAGGCCTTTTCTCGCTCTCTGAAGCTATGCATCAGGCAAAATAGAGGGCTGACCTCAGCCCTTTTCAAAAGGAGCCTCTAATCCAGCCTTCTTAACTCGATTACAGAGTGTCAGAGGGATCAGAGAGACTCTTTCACCTGTCATCTATCACAATGACGAGACACAACTCTGAGCCGCGGATTCCTGCCGCCACGACAAGAAGACAGCAGATGAGAGAGAGAGAGACAGTGAGAGAACTTGAAGTGTTTCATACCTTTCTACCCGAGTGAGCAATTACAAATGTTCGGCCTGTACAGAGTGTGTCTGGTCCATCCAGTCAAATCTGACTAATTAACAATACGGTAAACTAGATTTTAAGCAGAAAGACGTCAGTAATTCAATAATAAAATATTAATCTTGAGTTATTTGAGAACAAACTTATAGAAATGTTTATGAAACATTATGCAATAATTAGATCATAAATATCTGTCCAATTTCTTAAACGCGGTTCCTGAACTTTATCAATTACAATGAAGACAAAGACTAATAAAATTGTTACATATCAAACTGGACCTACAGAAATGTGTATGGGTGTTAATTGTAGTAGCTCATGTAAATGCACGAGATTTGTGGGTAGCCTATCACTTTTTTTTTTTTTTTTTTAAGGAATAGGCATTTATCTAATAATGTTGAGTATAATAATGAGTATGAAGTAAATTAAGTAAATGAAGATGACTGTTTAACAGCATATTGTGCCACTGCATGGTGAGTCACTTCACGTGTCGTGTCATGGTGTCTTAACGGATGGTTAACAGACTTTTAGATATTTCAACCTCGTTAACTCTCTCTCTCTCTCTCTCTCACACTCTCTCTCTCTCTTCCTTTTACTCACTCTCTCGCCCGGTATGTTGTGTGAAGGCAGGAAGGAGAAGGATTCACCGGTGGCTCATTAAAAGCCATTAGGGAGCAGCACACAGACAGGATGCGGGCAGTGAATAGAGGAAAGCAGGGCAGGGCTGAGGACACTGTTACTCTCTCAACCACCCCCGCCTCCATTGCCTCCTCACACACACACACACACACACACACACACACACACACACATACACGCACACACTCACACACTGTTATCTTCTCCACACAGCACTTCCTATGGCCCCACACATATTCCAACAAGCCAATGCTCTTAGCTCTGCCAACTCATGTCTCACACCCCTCTGACCTGAGTCTGCGGCGAACAGGCCCGGCGATAACGCGTTCTTCACTCTGCTGCTTTCGCTATCTCTTCGTCTGGCACCTTATCTCTCGCTCGTTCCCTTTGTTTGTACATCTCTTTGCCCTTTCTCACCTCAGGCTCTCCGTCTCTTTTGATAGTTGAAATCCTTTTGGCACAATGCGTACACTGATGGACCGGAAAAGCCTCTATAAAAGCAGAGCAACATACAGTATGCAGCCTGGAGTACTGTCTGGGGCCTGTGGGTCACTGAGTTATTTTAAAGAAAAAAAAAAAAAGAGTCAGGTTGGGATCGTGGCCCTGTGGCGTCAAAAACAGAAGCTCCACCTGAATGTGACCTGGGGCCTGGGAGGAGAAAGACAGGCTTTATCAGTAGCACTGAAAAAATCAGGAGGGTCATCCTCTGGATAAATCTGTGAAACAATGGATGCTCCATGCTTATGTATAATCCCAACGTTGAACGTGTAATACCTGATAATGTATTTAATCTTCTATCTAAGCATTAAGCATTAAGTTATGTATAACATGTCCGCTTTGATTGACGGGCGGGTGCTCTCCTCTCACAGGTGGTTTGTTGAAGCAACCAGGCTTCAAGATAGCATTTTTCTTGTTGTTGCTTTGGATGTTGACTGTGCAGTGCGGCGTATGTGCAGAGTTTGACACTGGAAGACTGTTTTCACATTTGTTTACTCATTCTCCGTGCCAGCCTTAAATCTGCTCTGACTTTAACACATGTTCATGTGAGCAGCTACAAACAGTACAATATGCAACTTGTACAACTTAGAATGCACGAGCGTGGTGTGGAAACATCAAACATCGGCTGCACATGGACGCAGCGCTGAGGATGGACTTTTTGCACCGAAGCAGCAGACATATTGTGTCCAGCTGCTAACATCTGTATTCTGTTATTTTCAATGAGGAACAAGGAGGAGATGTGCTTTTTATGAAATTGTTAACTACTTAAATTAATATTTCTCTATGTCATAAAGCATTTAAAGCATTTATTTAATGATAGAGAAATACTTGTATACAAGTAAAATCATATTGCCTGGGCAAGAGGGTCGGTTTTATAAAACCTTTTTGCAACTTTTCACACTCTTCACATTGTGCCTCAAACATTGTGCCTGTTTTGGTTCACTGAAAACAGGAGGGCACACTTCTCCTGCAGGCATCCGTGCATCAGGCTGCGTTCCCTCTCTGCAAACCCCACACACTTACTTACTACTCTTGGCCTCTGGGCTCTTTCTTCAGCTGGGTGCTTACCCAGGAAATGTCAATACATCAGACAAACCTAACAAATTAAACTCTCAGTTAATGTCAGCTCCAAAACATAAACAGCGATCTCCGGCAGAAACACGATGTTCTGCAGGTGCTAAAGTGCAATCAAGGAATGTGTCTTTAATGTGTTGCCCCGGGAGAACAGGCGGACTAATCACCATGTCACTTACATAATGAAACACCCTCCATTGTCTTCACCTCCCAGGTCTTTTTCTTCATCAACCACATTATTGCACTGACTCACTGACAAGCTGTGGGACACAACCTCGACTTCCAGCATTTAGAGACTCTGAGGGTTCAAAGTCACTTGACACCGTTGACCCTGTTAGCATTTGGAAACCCTTCTATTACACTGCACTCCAAGTTAAGAACCACGCTGGCACTGTTTGGACAAAAAATATATAATAAAAAAATCCGGCTGCGGTTAATAGTGGAATGGCTGAGTCGTCCCTTGCCAAAGACAAATATAAATATAGCAGTGTCATTATCTGCAGCAGTTAACCAGGATCATTTTTCTCTCCGGCTCGCACGTGCTGCTTCCAGGTGTTGCCATAGCGAGTAATCCTGTTTTCTCAACTGTGCTGCTCTCGCTGACAGAAGTTCCACACTGGAGTTTGCAGAGTTTAGGAAAATCAAATGGAGGGCAATCACTGTGTTTTGACGAGTCGGACTCCGCGAGGCTCGGCGGTAGTTTGGCGCTGATTGCTCGGACACAGGACGCCAGCGCTCATCTCGTGTTCGCACATACTTTAGGGCAGGTGTGTAATATACAGTTGTGTCCAGTTGACAAATTTCAAAATAAAATAGTGGGATGTTTATGGTTAGAAAGTTGAAATAATTCACAGAAAACCTCAAACAATATGTGAAGAAATTCTTGCTGCATTGCATTGAGGAAACTTTTAAGAGCTGCAGATTCTTGCTGCCACTGCAGACTGGCCCCGAGTCTTTCATTTGGAAGACTCTTCAACCACTCGGCTAACCTGCTATATTCAAAACAACTGTGGTCAAATGGAAACACAGACTCAACAAAACAATGAAAAAATGTGGCAGAAAATCCCAGCAAGAAAAAAAAAAACAGGAACGTATTATTAATATCGGCTCGGTTATTATAAAAATTCCTCGGTGAGAATACACCGAATAACACAAATCCTGTTCTGTAAACATGTGGACGTGAGCTGCAGCAGTTTACCAGATGCAATGAAAATCTTGTAAATGGGATCACCACATCAGGACTTCAGCATGAAGAGACAATAAAGACACTATCCAGAGAGCATTTCTCACCACGGTTACCACAATCGTCTCAATATGTGATAAGTTTGTCTCCTGTCATTGTCTCATTTCCTGTTCTTAAAATAAGAAACCATGTTTCCTTTCATCCACTACTTATATGGCAGCCGCTTACAAACGACTGGACGTGGATACTCATTCCAAAGCTATTTGTCAAATGACTAAATCAATGCAATATGTTGCCTCGTTGGTCTGTTTTCAATGTTTGGTGGTCTGGGAAATGTTGTCACATGCTCAGACAACATTCCTAGCTACTACTGTATCAGCTCACTGGCACAAAAGCTTAGAGTCGTGCAAACTGTCCATTATTGATGGGCAGGGAGGCCAGTTGGGCTTAATATTTTGCCTCTTCATCTTCCGTGCTGATGATGGCCTGACTGCACAAAATCCCCCTCCAGGGGAATACTTCAATCTGTTTGTGGTTTGCAGCTGGATGCAGGTGATGGAGCTCTGCTTGTAGGCTGGGAGACAGCTGTGTGAGTGGGACTGGAGTACATATGAGGCCAAACGGGCTGTCTTCAAAAGCCCGAGGACAGTGAGGAGATTTTTAAAACCTGAAACGATGGCAGCGAGTGGGAGATAATCAGCAATTGTTTGCAATCTGCACGGCATACAAGAAGACCATTAAATAAAATGTCAAATCCAAATGAGCTCAAGAGGTAGCGATTGCAACAAAACTGAGATTCTCATGAAACAGAATAGCCGGGTGATCAATCAAATGATTAAAACCTCGGCAATGTAAACACATTTTAAGCTAATAAAAATCGAGAAAGTTGAGACAACAATGTGCCACAAGGTCCTCAATTAAGCAAAACAAACTGCAGATTGTCCGTAACATGTTTCCTGAGATGCTTTGATTCGGTCTGTTAATTTGGAAGGAAATCCATTTGCTAATTGATTGGTGCATATTTTGAAACAAAGCTGCTGATTGGTTTACTCATGGCCTGATTGCTATTTATGTTACAGTTTCAACAGCTTCCTGTTGGGCTACAGAGTCATGCAAAACAGGGGTTCGCTCGCCAAACACTCGTTTACAGAGATTTGATCAGGATCAGGACAATTTTCCTGCTGCCCTCTGGAGAGTCAATCAAATTATTTATCTGCAGGAAGTCTTGTCACTCAACATTATAACTTTCATGCTGGTATTTTCCAGGAAAGGTGAGTATTTTGCATCGGGGTGAAACATGCTGCACTTCTAATGTCCAAGAGCTTTTGTGCGTGTTTGTATACAGCGATGAAACCTCCGAGATGTTTAATAAACGGGTCTTAGCTTTCAACACGATCCCCGAGCATTACTCAGCACATTCAGCAGGTCCATCCTCAGATCTGGTCCCAACATGCTCCTCGGCAGACAGACAGGTGGCAGCAGAGAGCCATGAGGCCGCAGCAGCTGATGCCCCAGGGTCCACAGCAACACAATTAAAATGTATGTGTCTCCTACTCCAGTGCCAGCTCCATCTTTGTGTCACTTCTCGGGATGTCCAGATTTCAGAGGGGAGCTAACGACAGCGGCAGTGACAGAAAACTAGAAAGAAATGCAGGAGGACACCAGGATGAGGCGTGGGGATGCAGGCCCGGGACAATACGGTAGAGCATGTTTTATATCATTTGTGCTATAGACGCCTCCTTTATGTGGAAAGAGAAAGAAGGGTACGAAAAAAAGGGGCAAAAACTGGTTTATTCTGGAGCCTGGAAGAAAAGAGAAAGATAGAATTCTTGTAAATTTCTTGCTTGTTGAACAAAGCGCCTATAAATCATTCCCGCCATGATTATTTCTCTCCCTCTGTCTCGCCCACACTGGGGACACAGCGAATGTTTTGTCGAGATTCTTGCGTGGTGTCAGCGTTTTGGCACAGGGGAGTGATTTAAGGGGGCATGGCGTGCTTGTCATGCCCCCACGCCTGACTGTTCCAGTCTGCCCTCAGAGTGTGTGCAAACAAATAAAGCGCCGGGGCCTTTTTAATTAGCTCCAGGGCAGAGATTGACAGCTTGTAGTGATAGAGATAGCACAGTAACCAGCTATTACTCTAAATATTTGGTACGTTGCACAGCTAAGACCATAAGCGTGGGATCTCTGGAGGCACATTAGTGGGTGGAAAATTGAAAACAAGTCACAATCGACTTGTTGTTAATGTGTAGCGTAGGTTATTAGCTATTTAACAGAATCCACATTTCAAATATTTTTGTTTGTCCTTTTATTGTCAGGTAATTTTGCCTTTTTTTCCTACATTTTTGAGGGTCTTCATAGTGGTGCATACATAAGACTGTATGATAAGTTGATAAATACCAATTTTTCAAAAATGTTTTATTGTGGCACAGAGCATTGACACTGCTCGTCTGCACAAGGACACCTTGAAACAATGTTGACGTTGACCTTAAGGGTACAAAGGTCAGTCTAAATCACTAAGCTTCAACTAGCGAGGGACAGAACTCAACGCAGACGTATAATGTCTGATTGAACTGTACATGAAAATTCAGGATTGGAAAAATAGATACATTAAAAAAATGATTCACCCTGTTCCAAACAGACTGCTTTGCATGTGTAACTTGGAATTTAATCATATTCCTAGAAATCAGAGAGTAAAAAGTAAATAATGACCAAACAGTATAAAAACTAAATATTCAAACGAGTATAAATGAATTATTTATATTGATCCCGAGACGGGAATTGTAGTCAGACACTTTGTCAAACAAATTTGAGCTTTTGATCTTAAATTCACTCACAATAATTGTTGTTGTCATTGAATCAGTGTAATCCCTGGGTAATGCATGTCTTCATAAGTTCTTAGAGGTTTATTGCGCTGAGGGTTTTGGCATGGCATCTGAGGCGAGCCGGGGCAGATGAAGAATAGAAATTCCATGACATGTGGTAGATATCATATTTCAGTTCTATGGAAATCCTGCAAACCTCTCTGCGAACGACACGTTACCCTCTCCATTTATTGCCATTGTTTTGTACGGGTAACAATATTTCTTCTCCAAACGTTACACCGTGGAGCTGTAGTATTTGTCATAAGAGAGCAGTCGGCAGTCTGCTGATGTGTTGCAGGGCAAGTGAAAACATGTTTGTGATCTTTCCTCATGTTGAGTAATTGGCATCTTTTATTGATAGTGTCATTTTACTTTATTTATTTATTTATTTTATTTTTTCAGAAATGTTCAATACGAGCTGATGACACGCGAAAATAAATACGTGTTGATTTTGTTGAGCTTTTTAATGGTTCACCCACTTTTAAAATATCAGCTTTCAATAGCACCACTGTTCTTCACGTTCCCCCGATCACGACCCTGGATTTTTCTTTCATGCAGACCCATGAAAGTCATTATTTACAGTGCAACTGTGCGAGGGCATATCTGACGCTGATGGGGCTTGTGTTTATTTAATGCCGACTAAATGACGGGGTTCAGGCCTACAGCTTCCTCTGCTCTTAAAATGTAATTATAGGGGGATTCCTTTCCTGCACAAGCGTTTGACATCTCTGTTGAACTTCTCATGATACGCTGATTCATGATACGTTGTAAATGCCAACCGATAACCTAATATTTAACATTGTTCCTGCTTAAAATTATAAGCTTTTTTTTTTTTTTTTTTACATTTCTTCCTTAAATTTAAAATGTTTTATGGAGGTATTTATCACCGTATACAACCTATGGACAAGTCTATATTATCTTGATAAAATGAAACTTCACATTACGTGAAATTCTGATCATGTAATTCTCTTTTGTAAAAATAAAATTACTAACTGAAAGATCGAGCCGACAAACTGAAAACAACAGAGGGAGAATTATTGTAAACTACCCAGAATGCAATGCATTTCCGACCCCACAGAAACCTTTTATAATTTTTTTGCCTGAAGAGTTACAGGATGTCTGTGATGGGAAATGACAAAAAATCTTATAACCATGACGTAGGCTGGTGTTGGTTTACTGTACAAGAACAATTAAAGTGAATTTCCTCCTCTGTAGACAAAAATATATAATGTTGGAAAGTTTAACTGTTTGCGCGATCAACCAAAAACACCTCCCACTGTGAACAAATATATTATTGTACATAAATACCAATATACACATCATTATATACTGTCTCGTCTTCATTTATTTATTTATTTGAGCCAGCAAAGAAAAACATTATTTTTTATTTATTTTACATTGAAGTTTTTATTTTGTATTTATTTCATTTAATTTTTTGGTTTTGTTTTTACAATATAAACGTCAATATTTTAAGGATTATGGACCTTTTATGGAGAGAATCCCTCTCCATAAAAGGTCAGACCTGAATGTTGATCCAGTGGAGTTCAGCCTGTCGGGGTTTTATTCAATCTCTAATTGATCCCCGGGGATGAATAAAGTATCTGTTTCTCTGATTTATCTCTTTCACCTCACCGCTGTCACTTCTGCTCAAACCAAAGGATCAAGATGAGTACGCTTGTTGGGGTCTAGAAACTCAAAATTCCTATTGTTGGTGTATGGAAAAAAAAATATTAGAGCAGTGCATAAAATATAATGAGGTGAATCAGAGTTTAAGTTGTTTAGATTTGAAGCAAAATGTAAAACAGTTATTAGCCTGTTTCATCAATCAAAATAGATTGAGTATAGCAAAGATAAATAAATAATTCTGATTTGTTGTGATTTTATTTGCAGATGACTATTTTAACATTTTGCCAATCTGAGATTCTGCTCAGTTCACATGAATCATTCACAAAAACAAAGTAAGCCGATAGTTAAATAAATAATTAAAACTGACTTTGGTTTTCCTCTTAGAATTCCACTTAAGTTAGAAAATCTTCTTGATCAAACAATATATTTCATAAAATTCAGCCTGACATACAGAATATGGGATTTTTCAAGAATTAAAATTTTATGCAAAATGTTTTATAGTTAAAAAAGTGTTTTGACCTGCATTAGTCTGTCTGCTGGACAAGAAATACAAAATAGAAACTATTAGAAGTCACTGAGCAAAATAAGAGAAGACATTTTATATCCAGAAACATACAAAAGCTTCACAACAGCTCACGGTTTCAGAAATGAAACATCTCAGCCCAGTGAGTTTATTTAGTCTGCTGTTTCCTTACTTGTTCTGCAACGCATGGCTGAGGAAGTAAAACACACCATGGGGAGAAAAAAACTCTTCTCATTTAATTAATTATTTTCTACAGGTTTGCAACAAGAATGCAAATACAAATACATAGATATATAATACTAAGACAGTATAATAATAACTGTATTCAGTGATAATTTGTATGTGTATATATATATATATATATATATATATATATATATATATATATATATATATATGAGTCAGTTTGTTAAAATAATTTTAGGATATTTCTACAAATATTATAATTGATGTTGCATGTTGCATGTTTGAATCATCCTTTATTATATATATGTGTCCTCTGGTAAAAAAAAGAAGTGTTAATTATTTTCACTCTAATGGGCTTTAAGTGTAAAAATGAAAAAATGAGCATTAAATAAAGGTGAATAATGGTGTATGCGGTGTCTTAACGGTGTCTGTCAGTAGAGAGTGCGAGGTCGGACTGGGAGTGTCGTTGCGGTTGAATTTACAAATGTGTAATGAAGCATCTCAGACAAAACAGAGACTGTATCAGCCTCACACACACACACACACACACACACACACACACACACACACACACACACACACTCTTCACTCTCGATGTCACGAAAGTGTCCAAAGGAAGAATAATACAAAGGCGCACTAATGAATAAGTAATAAATAAATAACAAAGGACAAAGACAAAGGAATGAGTCAAGTGCTTTTTATTTATGCAGTACACACCTTTATCCTTCAGATCCTCACGTAAGGATAAAACAAAACCTCTCGTCTCGTCCAGGAAGAGTACAACACATGTCATGCGCCGGTAACAATCAATGCTTTGTATAAGAGCATTCCTCCTTTCTAACTTTCTAACTTGAAGAAGTAAACTGATGCTTCATCGTAATAAACACTAATGATGATTCCTGGTTTGAATTGTCATTGCTCTCTTTGCTCTGGTTCTTCTCTCCCCTGACAAAGGTGAGTGTTTTCCCTTCATTAAGACCAACCTGAGTATCTTCAGGAGTCAGGTGACTTTGAACATGTACTGAGCTTGGTGATATGGGAGATTGGGTTTAGATGAGGTTCTTCACTCCCCCTTCACCTCTCTCTCTCTCTCTCTCTCTCTCTCTCTCTCCCCGGCTCTGTTTTGACTAACATGCCAGCTCTATGACTACCAGTGAAGCGCTGACACCCCTGGAGTGGATTCTGAGCATACCAAGGATGAGATGCCTTTGAAAGGACAGATGTTCCCGGGCTTAACCTGCCTCCTACCCAAACCGCTACCCTCCTTTCATTGTATATTTGTTCTTGCTCTATAAATAACTGGTCGGTAACACACAGAAAAATTTAACTGATGTGCAGCTGACCTCTGGGCTTCTAATCTTTGAAAGTGAAAGACTTTTTTTTTTTTTAAAAAGAGACAACTCGGTAGGGACGTTGGCTGGTACAGTCATGGTAAACGGATTTGGGCTAGGGGATGCAGTGAACACACCCATTTTTTTTGTCCACATAAGGACTAGTCTAGATGTCTGGACTGGCTCAGCTGTCTTATGTAACAGCAGTGTGTAGTCCTGGCAGATGAGGCGTGATGGGCTCAAGCCAGTTCAGCCACATTATCCAAAAATATACTGGCCATACTCACAGGGGAGCATACACTTATCTGATGTTCTTCGTAAAATTTGACAATTGAAAATGAGAGTTTTGCTCTCCTGAGACTCTCACTGTAGGTGGCGACGGACAAATTATCCATCATTTTTGGTCTTGCGCACACAGACTTCTTGCAAAATCTTAATTTACTTTAAATTCACAAATAAGTAATGTGGTTAAAATAAACCTTGTAGCGTTTAAAGTATAAAAAAAATCATATCACATTTTTATAACAGCTTTTCCAACATTTGTGGAGGCTGCAGTGTTTTGCCCTCTTGCTGTGGCTGTGGGGATGAATGGGTGATTGTTCGAGGGCCCTTGTGACGACTCCCCTGGGGCCCATCAATTCACTGAGGCTCCTGGAACATCAGGTCATGGCTAACCATGGCTCTGAAGCTGCAGCTTGGCCTCACTGTGCTGACTTTGCCACAGTTAGAGCTCAGGACCTCCAGGGCGCACAGCTGGGTCCCTTAAAAAAAGCCTGGCTGAATGGTTTTAGAAACACTGCATCTCCTCTTACCCTGCACTTTCTCTCCACTCGCTCTCAACCTAGCACAGCACAGATATCAGATACTGTGTTTTTTACTTGATATGTTCATCTTTGCTTGCCAAAGCCCCTGGAAACCATATTAAAGTCTGCGTTCCATATTTTTTAACCAAAAGGCCTCTTCAGTTGAAGAATTTGTCCAAAATTTCCATTATCCCCTCTCTCCTTCTCTTTCCTCTCCTCTATTTTTTTTTCTCCACAGCTTTATGTTTCCCTGTCTCTTCCCCACATGCTCACACACATCTTAATTTTCTCTTTTTCCCCTCCAGCGCTGCTATCGTGTTGTATCAATTACAGCTGACCACCAGTCAGGTGGGTCTGCGGGACATTTTAGATCACGGAGGGGCAGCCAGCTCGCTCAGCGCCTCCAGCTTGCTCCCAGACTCCAGTCCCAGGCCCCGCTGAGGCCTTGTCCCAGGCAGGGCAGAGAGACACCTGGCCAAACCGCAGAAACACTTCCAGCTGCAGACTGCCTGATGCTCACCACGGAGAGAATCCAGGCCAAAGGTGGAGGAGCTCACCAAGAACTTCTGCACCACCATATACATTTCTCTGAAATTCGTGTTTATTTTAATCGCAGCGCAGATCGTTTGTCCGTGCGCAGAGACGCCCTACTGTAAGGGCGAGTCCAGAAATTTTTTTTACATTGTCAGAACGCTCACGCCGTGTCACCGTGAAAGTCTTCTTCATCCTCAGGATGGAAAAAAAAAAATAACAAACCGGGACAGCGAGATTGTTAAACTCTGCTTGTCAAAGTGAAAGTGGGAGAGCGCGAGGGGTGAAAAAAAAAAAAAAAAGAGCGGCGGACAGAGAACAACAGCTCCCTTTTCTCTCCGACCAGTTGACATGAAAGACCACATTATGTCTGAGATTAGAGGCAATTACACTGGGAGTACGCTTTAAGACCTTTGTTTGCCAACATGACAGGAGGGAGCAGGGCTGTAATTTGATGAGGGGGCAGCGTGAGTGAGAAACTCTGCATGGCTGTCTCCCAGCGGAGAGAGGCAAAGAGAAGCCTTTGTCCGTAGCATGTACATGGCAGTTGGCAGAAATGTGAACATTCGGAGGAAGATTAATTCAACTGGGATTCATTCATTAGGAGACTTGTCTTTTTCCCCATCGTCAGATTTATTGAGTGGCTACTGTTTATGGTTGAAAAGTGAGTTTAAAGAGACTTTACAGCCCAGAAGGAAACACTTTCATCTTTTGCCTTTTGTTCCAGATGACAGTTCAAAAGTTGCTCTCTATTGTTCCAGCATTTATATTAATACAAATGGCACGATTGTGTTGGTTCATTCAAATGTCACAAATACTGTAAACATATGATTCAACCTGAACCTGCGGTCAAACAAAAGCGCCAGATCCTCAAGACTTGACATCTCCTCTATTCTGGCCGGGCACATTGTTCGAACATGTAGCGAGTTTTTCAGGACAGGAAACAAGCAGCTTGTTCCAGCCCGACCAACAGAATGGAGCACTTCTTTATTTGAGGGAAGTCATTCCGTTGATATATAAAACACCAAAGCAAAGTTTCCTTCCCCCTCACTTTCCTGGTGCTATCCCCTTCAAAAGGACACGGTCCTTTATACTGGGCTCACATGCACACACGGGACCAAAAGAAAAACAAACAGAAGCCATTTAAATATCAACCAACCTGCCTTCTGTTTGAATGGAGGGGCTACTGCACGGCTCGACCAGCGCGCTAGTGTTGTGTGCTCAGTCCTCTGAACCTGGACTCAACAAAGTATTGTGGTGGTCATTTCTGGAGCTAAACTATGAAATGAAGTTTACACAACATGCAGACGTTACTCCCGCTCTACTCACCAAAAGGTGTCCAGTATTAAAAACTTTCAAGCGCGTAAAGTTGACAGTGAATGCTGTTATTTTTTTGTCCAATATTTCCAAAGTTCAAAAGTTTGGCTTAGAAAAGTTATTATTATTATTTTTGAATGAAAACATCTATAGTTATTGACGTAAGTATTCAAGGATCAATGTGCAATGTATTGTTATTCATATATTTTACTCAGTCTATAATTTCGACGGTGAACACAATAAAGACACAAAACAAGGTTAAAGACAGTAAAGTGTAGGTAGTATTAAGCTGCCATTGTTACATAAAACTGAATGGACGATAACTGTCACCAATAAAAAGGTATGCAGTAAAATGTTGCATGGATAAATATGTTCTGCATAATATACAGAAAAACTATTAATAATACTTAAAATAAAAAAGGACATATACAAATCACAACAGAAGTAGTGCCATTGACTTCCATTCTTTCGGTATTGGTAGCGAATATCAGGTATGCTGTCACTAAATGTTATTGGCATCAAAACATTTTGAACAACATGCAGTCCTACTTTTCACCCTTTGCTTTCTTGTTCTCCTTAAGCAAATTTTCCCATAAGAGTGTGTGAAAGGAGGAGGAGGACCACCTATTAAAGTGAAATCTTAGGAGTGATGGATGGGAGCTTGTTGAGGGGGAGCGGAGCAGCACACACCCCAGGGGAGGGGGATGATGAACAAGAGGAGGAGGAGGGGGAGCGGGGTTCACTAAATCCCCACTCACACCTCTCGCTGTGGGTGGAGGGGATGCAGACCTCCCATGCTGTCTGACTTGGAAATTTGATTGATTCAATCCTCTAAAGTACTTTAAACTTTTGCCTGTTTTTCCTCAAATCTTTTACTTTCATCTCCATTGTTTCGTTTGAAAAATGTGCACCTTCAAGAGGTAGTTAATACGTAAAAATGAGTTACTTCCCCGCTGACAGTTCTAGTGTACAGCAGTGGCTATTTTAGTGATGTTTTCCTAAATACTTCTTAGATTAAAGCAAGCAATACTTCAAGAGACGCAGTGCTGAGCAGATCAGTCAACAATCACCTGAGAGAAGCCATTCCTAAACTTACATCCCAATATGTAACCGCTCCGCTTGCCTGGAAATATTTTTGCTAAATGTCAAGCTACCTCATATTTCTCAAAAACTTGAAACATCCTGACATTGGCAGTTATTCAATGAAGTCACGCAGAGCTTTAAATAGTTTACATAATAGCTATTGGCTGCACTGTACTCTGATGATATCTCATCTGGATTAAAAACTCGCACAGGTCTCGCGTTGCACCTTTGCAGATTTTGGAAAGCCATGAAAGCCTTGATGCAATACGTTTCACATTCCTGTAAACAGACTTCTCTTTTCTTTTGTTGCTGTCATGTAGCTGCAGCTTAGTGACTAATACATTTATAGCAAATCCAACAGCTTTTTAAATGTTTTATTTAGCTTAGCAGAAGTGAGAGAGTTTGCTGAAATCGTGAAAACCTAATTCTTCAATCTGTCTGAAAGAGCTACACGCTTTTCACAAGGCAGTGCTGATATGCATTTACAGTCATATTACTGCATAAATATGGGATATGGTGCCATAAATGAACCAGTGAAATGAATATTTTCTGCCCCTGTAAGGCGCATTGCTATGGCACAGAAAAAATAAAAAAATGTGTGTCAAAAAAAAAAAAGAAAGAAAAAAAAAGTCAACATTTGTAGTACAAGTTGAGCTCAAATGTATAAATCTGTGTGTAATACTTATGCTTGCATCTGGACGGCCACAGTAAATCTACCTTAGACAGAGTTGATAAAATAATCCAAAACCTTATGATACAATTACAAATGATGGGAGTCTGGGCTAATGCATAGTAAGTGTGGATGACAAATCTGTGCCCAAACAAATGCATCAAGAGCCAAATCAGCTGGACAATAAATTGAAAGATGTTGTCACGTCAACATGCTCACTTTATTATGAGTGAATTCGAATCCCGTAGTCGCGTCCTAGGACAATAAATTCATGAAAAGGCAAATGGAGAGGCCGCGGCGCTTGTGGTTTAACGCCTGGTGTGGAGGAATTACTGCTGTAGTAGTTTGCCTTTAACTGTCAGGAAATGACCCATAATCTGCAAGCGTTTGACTGCTGCAGCATTCCTGTGAAATGACACAAGTTGAGGTAGATTAGGGGTTGGGTAATTAGCTCATTAGTCAACATAAACACATGGCATGGCTCCCCCATCTCTACACACCCTGCCCCCCTCTTGCCGCCCACAGCTGGTGGCGAGAGTAGGTTCTCACAAATGTATGGACACACACACACACACACACACACACACACACACACACACACACACACATGCATACCTGCACGAACACATACATACACACACGCACTCACCACTCACACTGCACCCAGGCCACTTCGTGATTAATCCAACTCTTTTCTTCTGGACTTTTTTTTTTTTTTTTCACATTTCCATGCTCTTTTTTTTCTGGCCTCATCGTCTCCTCTGTTCTGCTTTGCTCCAGACAAGCCACTCTTTCATATTGTAGCCCTGGGGGCTGAGGGCCAGCCACTTTTCACCAGCACCTCACAGCTTATCAGAGCACTTTATCAGCCTGAGGGAAAGAGATGTGGGTTAAAGCTCAGAAAACCAGCAGGCTGTCAGCAAACAAGTATTTGTAAGCTGGGCCTCAGAAACGTGTGCCTTCTGACAAAGAGAAAAGCTTCAGGGGTCATGTGTGTTCCAGTGTGTGTGTGTGTGCATGAAAAACACAGGACATCCTTTGTGCAGCAAAGTAAGCTGGACCCCTACACAGTCTCTCTTGTTGCTCAGGGGACAGATGCTTAACACTGGAACCTGTACAGCCCTTCACACCTCCTAAATGCAGCAGGAGGCTTTAGCTTTCTCTTCCACTAAATTTTGGGTACCTCTGTTCCTCAATTCCCAGGCCTCTCCCTAGCCAGTCCTCCCCCCGTAGGTCAGCATAATGCTCTCTTTCATCAACGCATCACAAACCATATGAAATATTTTGCAAACTTTATCAAGAAGGTGTTGAAAACGGCAACATTCCTGAGTTTCAATTCCGCCACGTTGATAAAAACCTGCAGAGAGAATCTCGCCTTTGAGTTTCAACACATCGCAGAGCCGTTTTAGCACCTTGAACTTCGGTCACAGGCAACTTTTCATTTCAGAACAGGCCTGGGTGTGTTTGCCTCAATGCCATTGGAAACAGAAGGTCTGTTTGATGGTGTTTAGTTATTGATATGAATGACCATTTGTTCGGGCCTTTCACTGTACAAAACTTGTTGCGAGTCAGGCCACTCAGGGGGGGGATTGTGATCCTTCGTCATGTGATGCCTGACGGGGAGAAAATACTGTACAAGAGATCAATCAGCTGTGGTTTGCTACTGCGTCAATCTGGTAAATTGAAGGCTGTGTTAAGTTACAGGCACTTAAATGGCAGAATGGCAGATAGCACGACTGATGGACCCATCCATCATCGCCTGAGAGACGGTACTCACGGTGACGGATCGCACATCATTTTCTGGGTAATTTAAAGAGGAAATACACACTGAGCCCCCCCACCCCCCCTTATTTCAACTACGTCCTTTTAATCGCGGCGCATGATAGTTTGGATGATTCGTCTTTGGACGGGTTTAGCCGTGTGTGGGCGTGCGTACCACACAGATTGTGCAACTAAAGATTTCGCTTCGGGTGTAATGAAGCCATGTGGGTTTCCAAAAATCACAGTCACGGGTGGAGCGTTAACGTGCGGAGGCACAATTAATTTTCTGCATTGGTTGTTTATCACTACCAAAGAGATGGAAGGAGTGGAAAGGTAAACAGATAACTGCCACAATTCACACATTGCTACACACCCCCTTTATGGTTTCATCACTTGTTGTTTTGGCACATATTTGAGTTTTATTTAAAACCTTATGGAGCCTGTCTATTTACTGGTGAATACACTGAGCGTGATTTATTTCTAGTAACATAGCTTTATTTAAATATCCTGTAGAGACAAGCTGAGAAACACAGTTGAAAGTACTGATGTGGGGCTTTGATACAGTACATCATTTACTGCATGTCTATAGACCATAAACCATTTTTGAAAGGGAACATGTGAATTATTTTGAGATTTATAAGAATAGACTTGAAAATCAGGAGGGTTAAACCTCAGAGGGTTGACGCCATAATGTTTGATACTTAAAATTCTCAGATCAGATCTAGTTTATGGGACGTACAGTAAGTGTGACAGGAAGTGTAGTGAATGATGTGTTCGCTGACCCCTCTCTTTTCAGTTTCATCACTATTGACAGCGGGAGTAAAAACAACAAACTGCGAGGGACGCTACCACTGACAATGATTGGTGAAGGAGAAGTGCCACACCTTGCTCTTTGGCAGTGGGCCATGGCCTTATCAGCTTTGATGAATTACATTGACACCCAAGCTATCTTAATTACTCTGCCTATCTACCCATCTCCCCTCTCCTTCCTCTCCCTTTTCCCAGCCCTTGGCCTTGTTCCTGCATCCTCCCACTGTTCAAATACCCAGAGCTGATTTCTCTCATTACTTGTGTGTTTGTGTGTGTTGTTCTAGATGGGAGTAGGTTTAATACCAAGGCGCCTTATAAAATTGCTGTGAAGGGTGATTTAAGAGCATATGAAGTTATCTTTTATCGACAGCTGGTGTCAGCAACGGCAGATGACTCACAAAGTTGTCGTCTGAGAAACAAACATGGTACAAATAAAAACACACCTGTCATAACTTGAAGCACGCCATGATGGGAACAGATGTATGAAACTGTCGTCTATTTTAAGAATATTTATTACCTTTACCGCCTTTTTCCCTTGATGACTAAACATGGCAGTCCCGTGTTTTGTTACTTTGTCTGTCGCGTGTTGAAATTAGGTGTGTTGCCACTACAGAAGGTTAACAGACGCTGCAGAGTGAGTAAATATCTCGCTGTCTGACCTGATCCTTGGTGGTGAGCAGTTGGCATCCTGGAGTCTCATTTCCTGGTTTTTAAGAGGGCATCCTTCCTTCTTTGACTCCAACTTCCTCTCTATTACACCCATTGTACAAAGCACTGCTTCACAGGTTCTCCCAGTGTGTATTAGAAGGTGCTTCAAGTGGCTTTTGGACTTTGGCTTTAATTTGCTCAGGACAAATGGCCACTAACTGCAGCCACCACCTGTCCTGAGACACAGCATGCACCGCGTGGGTGAAAACGTCGGGCCGAGAGACGTCATTGACCATGGCTTTAAAGGACAAATCTCCAATTCAGTCATCAGTCAGTGAAAACTCGTGTCCTTGTTGGGATAGTTTGTTGATGTTTGCTCTTCTCTCCTGATGACTTACTGATAGAAGACCAAGACTGTTCGATGTTACTATTATGGTGAATGCAAATATTATTTCACTGATTGTCACAAGGGCAAATGTTGTTACAGGAACTGGAACACACGATAACGACTCCCACTTTGTGTGTGTGGGAGTGATGTCCCGTATTTAATCAGCATTTAGATTTTTACCAAATGTGGTAAAAAAAAAAAAAGGAGATTTGTGGTGCTTGATGGACAAAGCTAACAATGTTTCCGAGGCTGTAGCACACGGCCCTACTTTGCCTAAAAACAACTTGGTCCACAACAACTTTTGTGAGATATTAAACTATAATTGAAGACGCAGGACGCACACTACAGGAAAGAAAGTCAAATTCTTAAAACAAATTATTGTATCATTGCAGTTCAAACTGTAATCATTTTATATTTCATTGTACTTTTTAAAGACATATTAAAGCAAGATGTGCCGGTATCTCAAAACAGCGGAAACCTGAAAATTTTTTTTCACATTTAAGAGGGAAGAGATTATTACACTCGTCTCTTTTAAAACAGTGGTGACATGTCATGAAATGTTTTTTACATGCCGTAAAATGTTGGCCTATATTTTGAACACGGAGAAACACACAAAATATATATATATATATATATATTTTTCTATAATTCAAGCCCTTCAAACATTTATGCGATTATACGTCATATTTATATGATCTAAATAAATGCCCGTATGGACTAGCTTCACTTCACATGGGTATTTTTGCAGTGTACAGTTAAATTGCTTATCTAATAACAGCCTCCTCACTGTCATTAGCTGAAACCAAGATGAATGTTTGAGACGGTTCGGAGTGGGAAGGCTGAGAACTTTATCCCACTGTTCTAATATTTCTACCCACAGTTGAACCTCAGCCCCAGACTACCATTGGCTGTCTCACATGAACACCAATTAGGCGTGATGCAGGACAGAAATAAAGGCAGATGCACTTTGCTACGAGGAGCATTCGTGTTTTTCTTCTCCCTCAACGTCAGAGCGGGTAACGGGTGTGCGGTCCAAGTATTCTGGTCGTAATAGTAGCTCAGTGTTCCGGGAACTCCGGGATAAAAAGTGAAAAAACAAGGTGGTGAGGTTTTCTGGGTAATAACTCCATCTTTCTGTATTGCAGCGCAAGAGGGAGGAGGAGCGTTTCTCTCTCTCTCTCTCCCTTCTTTTTTTTCATATTTTTTTTGTTCTGGCAGGTTCCATAGCCTCCTGTCCATGGAAAGCATACTCTGCACATTCTGCAGACAAGGGTCTTCAGGGAGGAAATAGAGAGGAAATTGTGCAGAAAGTGTAAAAAAATCAGTCTCCCCTTCTCTCTTTCTCTGCCTGTCTGTGGCTCACTTCACACAAAGAACGACTCCTTGTTTTCAGTTCACTTCTAATTACTTCTATTTATCCCTCGAGGGGCGAGTTAAGCCAAGAAGTTTTTGAAAACAACGTTCATACACAAATCATATTTCAGTAAATAGAGGCCGGATTGTTCTTCTCAAACAGCCAAACATTCACATATATCTCAATGATTCTGGTTTACTTCTGTGTAAAATCGCATCAGGACTCACTGCCAAACTTCTGTCATGTTTGACCCCTTTAACAAGATCATTTACAATTAACGCTCGCTGCTCGGGTGTTAATGCGTGATCAGAATTTTAAACGCAATGCAATGCAGATTCAGCGATACTAGAGCTCCAACCTTCTGCTAACTGGCGGAAAATGATGTTGATTTTCTTTACAACCCCAGGCTTCGCCGAGAATGTTGAGGACAAATATGATGAAGAGGAACAGGAAACTTTAGTGGCTTTGCGAGATTTCATCCTCTACCCCATTGGACAAATAATGGCGAAGCTCCACTTGCACACCCAGTTTGTCACTTTTACAGTCTTACATTCTGTTTTTGTCGAGGAGGGCGCTCGGGGGGGGGGGGGGGGGGGGGGGGCGTGTGTGCCTTTGTGTGTACGCGTATGTGGTCCGCGTGTGTATTTATCTACGTCAGTCCGTGTTTTGTTGCAGCGGAGTGCAGATTTAAGAGGTAAAATTGGCAGGGGGGGGGGGGGGTTCGTTTAGGAGCTGAGGTTTCAGATGAGGGGTTTGTAAATCTTCTCAGGGGAGCTCATTTGTGCCAGGTGGTCACACTTTTGGAGTTGGTAACTAACCTCTACCACATGCTGTCACCTGTATGTGAAGTTACGACGCGGTTTGATTACAGCACCTCCCCCGGCATCCAATGGGTGGTGCTGTCTTTAAGAGAAAGAGACAGCAGTTGCCCAGGTAACATCCAAAACTGAGTAATAAACTATAGTACCCCCCCCCCCCAGAAAGTATTTTCATTACCTTTTCCACATAAACCTTTTCCTCACGCTGTATATTGAATTCTAATCTATGCATATTTTCCTCATCCAAGCATAATCAATGCATTTACAGCAAGAGAGAACCAGATTTTACAACACACTTTCCTTCCTGTGCAGTTCAGAGGCAGGACTGGCCTTCAGTCTGTACATGATGAATCTGTCGAAACAGATGCATCTGCCAATCAGCCCAAAATGAATTTAGGTCACTTCCTTTTCATGCCTTGCCAGACTACAAATAGAACAATCCTCTTGTAATCAAATACTGCTGATGGGATTTCAGCAAAGGCTCATTGTTTTGTTTTTTTTATCTATCACATACAAGTGTATCAGGAATAAAAATGTTTTCAGTGTCTTCGGTTGTCGCCTTGAAAGTCAGTAGCGTCGCGAGTTTGCGAGACTACTATGAAGTTAAAAATGTTGTCACCCTGGATCAAGGGTTAATAAAGCAAAGACAGACGGGAAAAGACTTCAAAGAAACTTCTAAGTAGATTTGGCAGTGGGGTGCCTTGCCACAAAAGACCATGTTTGGGATTGAATGAAAAGAAGCATGTCACCGGAGGGAAATGTGGTCAGGCATGTTGAATGTATCAAAAGAATATAACTGATAAATAAAAGGAGGATGGAGAGGTTGTAAACTTCACAGCCTGAGCCGAGGAGGGAAAAGACCCCTGCAGTCTGTGATTATTTAACAACAAAGCCTACTCCAGTTTCTGTAGCAGGATGCATCCTAATAACAAAAAAAAAAAAAAAAATCTTACAAACACACACTCATGCACAGAGAGAGAGAGAGAACCGCACGCCGGATAACTGAATCGCATCGGACTCAGTCAAACAATGTGAGTTAAAAGGTGCCGTTCAAGATTAGGCTGCCTTTGATCTCGACTGATGCCTCCATGATGTTGGGAACTACATTTTGTAAATGATGTTACATTTAGATTACAGTGTAATTATTGAAGTAATTAAATATGTAAGTATATCGAAGAAGACGCTACGGAGGTTTAAGGGGGACTTTAAAATAAGTGTAGCTTAAAAAACTATTTGTGATACTTGGACATATTTTTTGCCCGTTTCCTTTGTTAGCACTGGATGGAAACACGCTGCCTGTACATCATTATTGGGCCTGAATCGCTACAAATTTTTTTTTTTTTTGTAAACAAACACCGTATTCAGTGTTCCTACCAAAGCCATTGTGTGGATCCTGGAGGCCTGACAAACGTGTTGAATACATTTCCTTCCTCATAAAAGATTTTGCAAAGCCAGATTTTTGGAATATTTTCAAACTCCAACTGTTTAGTTCTATATTTACATCAGCTGGCGGCCCTGTTTCTCAGAAATTACATTTATATACAACTAATTTGCTACGGTAATTATGATTTCAGTGAACGTAATGAGGAATCGTTGGTAATTAGCATACCTGGCACGTTGCAAAAATGTTGACACTGAACGTGACGGTAAGAGTAAAGTTCTGCCAAAGTAGGCAACCTTGCTTTATACCATGCACTCGTAGTGTTGCAGAACTTTTTATGGCTATGTTTAGGCACTGGCAGCATTTGCTTAACGCTTGGGAAAGATCATGGTTTGTTGGTGCTCTAGAAGTTTGTTGAAATCACGTTCTTTCCATGTAAAACCATAACCCTAACTCCTTACCCTCTGCCTTAATCAAAGTGCCTCACCACAGACCGGGGTCTGGACATGAACCCAGGCCCTTTTTACACATAACACTCCAACCACCACCTTGCAACTCCCCATGCTATATTTCATTCACTGCCGCCAACTGACAACGAGTGTAACAGCAGCAAACCATGAGCGTGATCCTTATCGTGCTAATGTTCGTCCTTGTGCTGGTCGATCACAGCACACAAACAAAATGAGGACTTCATCATCAAAACATTGCTTTATAGCATCAACAGCGGTTAAAAAAACGTCTCTGGGTACCTTTAAATTTAGCTCTCCTAAATAAAACTTTGTAGATTTGCCTCATTTACTGTGAGATCAGAGGGGAAAACTTAATTGGACAATATTGCTCCAAGGGAGGTTTTTTTTTTTCCCTCCCTCTCTTCAGACTTCTCTAGCCAGACAAAAATGTCTACACCAAATGTCCTGAAACAGGCAGTCATGGATTAATCTACGTGTTGTGCCTTGAGTTCGTTGGGCCTGACAGCCTTGGTAATGGAGCGTATGAATGGTCTAGATTCCACTACAGGTAGAAAACCTGGAGGCCAGGAACCGTTCAGAAACTCAGCTGATTACAAAAAAGGAGAACACTTCCACTGCTGGCTTGTTAAAATAAACAAATATGGCATTGAAACCCATCAGTTGTAACAGAGTTGTGGGCTAGACTTGGAGGGCACATTATTTTCGCTCTTCAAAGGCAAACGAGAGAGAGAGAGAGTCCACGACAGGGTAGCGTGGAGCTGTTTTCCATGTCAACAACAGGGCTATTCATCTCTCAGAAGGTGAGCAAAACTGGAGTCCGTGGTCGAATATTCAAGGAGAGGAGGAGTCGGGAGATGTGTTAGAATTTGAGAAGTGTTAATCAGGGGAGAGGATGTGGGCCTTCTGGCCTGTACCTGATTACCACCAAATGGGCCAGCAGCAGCAGCACAGCTGGGCCCTACCACAGTGTGGGGATAGGAGGAGGTGGTGGAGGGTAAGCAATGGAAGACACCATACAGAGGGTTAAGGGACAAAAAGAGTGATTACACGTAGGGACTTTCCACTATATTTCAGATACAGCCTCATACTTTACTTTGACACTGACCAGAGGAATTTAGTCTGTTTCTCCTTGTATCTATGACGTATTACGTGTCCAGGACAAAAAGGTCGATTGCTAATTGTGCTGATGGGAATAGCTGACTATTTAACCTCCTGTACCCCTCTTGTGCCATTATCTGCGGTTACCCCTCGCAGGTGCCCCATCGTGTGCCTCTAACAGAGTTTGTCAGTTCATTAATCCCAGCTGCAGGAGAAGAATGCTGTTTTTCTCCCCCTGGATGATTGGACCTGACAGTCAGAGCAAGCCAGTGACTGTTAAGAGATAATCAAGGATTTTTTTTTTTCTCCAACCCCTCATCTGAGCTCAACACATCGCTCACCTCTGCCTGCCAAGTTTAAGTGCATGACTCAACATTGTGACATATCTGATGAATTATGTATCTCTCTCTGACTCTCATCTTGTGTCTCTCCTGCTCTTGTCAGTTTTACTCCCTCGCTCTGCTTTTCAAATATGTTTTTTTTTTTTTTTACACAGTCCTGCTGCACAGCCGTTTAAAGGCCAGTGATTTTAACAAGACAATAAAAAAGGAAAACAGGTTCTATTTGGTTTCTCATGTGTGTCTTTAGTGACCTGATTTAGTAGCTATAGTACATCGTTGGATGAGACTGACATCAGCAGAAAAATGATGGTCAAAATGATCTGGATCTGGATCTGTGTTTACATCCCTATTTCTACAGAGAGACAATGTTATGATGGTGTATGATGCTAAAAATGTAGACTTTTTTAAATTTTCAAAATATCAGTATTTGCCTCAGAATGCTCAACTTGGGGAACTTTAAGTTATTCTGAACTAAAGAAAAGTCCTATGATCTTTAAACAAACAAACAGTGTAATAATAATAATAATAATAATAATAATAATAATAATAATAATAATAATAATTTCATAGTGTGTCATATTTCTGTTCTGAAATTCGGGACATTTATATTGCAGCAATTACTCACTCTTCTTGTGCCTTTAAACATGAAAAGCGTGACAGTAGGGTTGTTACTGTGTATACAATAATACACATATATTAATAATGTATATCTCTAGATTATAAAAAGACTCTCACAACACAAGTTGCACTTATTTATAAACGTGGTGTTAACAGAGTCTGCAGGGAGCCCAGAGGACTGTCTGTGACCTCATAAAGATCAATGTGAGGCTTTCACAGCAAGAGAAGGAAATGTAACAATGTAACAATATGATTGTTTTGCACTTCCCCTAACATGAAAGCCACACGGAAAGAGACAAGTCTATTCTGAGCCATAAAAGGCTCATTTCTTGTCTTATTTTAAAACATGTTTATTTCTGAAAGGAATATTTAGAATATTTTTAGAGCAAATGAAAAGTGTCATGGGCTTGAAAAGGGGGAATTCAGTTGAGTAGGTGCGGATGTTTTAAACACGCAAGCACACACACACAAGCACACACACAGCATCACACATCACAACTGTATGCGCGTCACGCAAAAGGCGATATCACAACATCCGGCTTTGTACTTTGCAACCATAAAGCGACCACCACAACGCCTCCACCTGTGAAGTGATCCAACATGTGATAATAGCTCTGAGTGCAGCGGTTCATTCTGTCATGGCTGCCTGAGGCCAGGTGAACGTTTCCTTCCCTCACTCTTTCCTGTTCTTCTTAAAAGCCGGGCAGGTGAGGCAGGCAAATCCCACTTAAGATAAGTGGATTAAATAGCCTGTATCTTAAGCCTTGCAGTGACCGTGTCAGTCTGGCGTACAGACGTACTGGGCATGTTTTGGTGCTAAAAATGTAAAGCGGTGGAGAATGTTTGTTTGAGATTCAACGGCGAGTTTTTAGAAACTGTTAACAGATATTAGACAGAGGAGTTAAAGGCTGAATTCAGGCTGTTTTTCTCTTTCCTGTTTTCCTCATTTTTATGTTACTGACTTATACTTCTATAATAATGTAAGGAATATTTTTTAAAAAAGATTATTCCTGCTAATTAAGTTTTAGTACTGCAGAGGTAAAAATGAGCAAGAGATCAGGAGATAATTTGTTTTTATGAATATGAATGTTCAGTATCAACTTTAGAGATATTTTTGACTACTTGGCGGCAAACACAAGATTGTTCTTACTGCGTTTCTCTTTGTTAGAAATTAACATATTTTAAATCATGTTGATGCCATTGCCACCTGTATGCCTGTTCTCACACTGTGTAACGTTGTGCTGTGGGTGCGATCATCCGTGAGACGTATGTAACACTTTACGGCACTAAGTCACACGCCACCAACTATTTCACTGATTTTGGTAAATCTGGATCATATTTAAATGTTAAATGTTTTCTGGTTTTCCCTCAACGTCCATCTGCTCCACTTCTACATCTAATGGTGACTTACTAGTTTCCTGATGGACATTAACTGCTGCAAACTATAGCTGCTATTAGCTAATGTTAGCTCAGTTTGTTAGCCAGGCTGTGCGGACTATGAACTCAGAGCACCTGGCAAGTGTAAGGAAGAGAAGGTTTTCAGGCCCGGAGTGGGGGCAGTGCTGATGGGGGATGGAGCTGATCTGCTCGAACCTGAGCTGGGAAATGCTATGAAGAGAAAATGAGAGAGTGAGTGAGCAAGAGATCACTGGACAAGGGTAAATCTTGGGCTGACTTTTAGTCACTGAGTGCTGAGAGAAACAAAGGGCTGAAGGACAGATGCCAAGCTGGGCTTCTTGCTGTTAGACTTGCAAGTAATAGCAGCTGTCTGCTATATCTATAGCTTGATGTTTGATCATAAGTAATATAATCATAACAAAGACACATATATATCCATATTTCCGACAGTGGTATTGCATTCTACTCATTTCTACGCAATATTGCTTTAACTCCTGAGTGAACTGTCTGGCTCTTTAGCTGATAAATGCTGCACATGTTCACTAGCTGGTTGCTTATTTTGTCTGTGGATACAGTGGATTTATCAGAGCATTTACACCGAAAACAGCTGCTAGCTGTGGCGAAACAGTACAGACAACAGTACAGTACAGACAGCACAAGATGCTAAAGCACTCCACGCAGCTGAATCGGACTGCAGAGTTGACGGGGTTCATCAAACAATCAGCCATCTCACATACACATAGTCATTTGATCCTGTTTATATAAATATTGGTTATAGCAGCTTTAATGAGCATAGTGAGAGAGAGAGAGAGAGAGAGAGAGCACAACTAGAGTGAGTTTTCAGAGCCAAACGGAGAGCGAGGGAGACAGGGAAACTAGTGAAGTTTGTTTTGGGTAAGCGAAAGTGACCTCTTCAAACTCTCAGTCCAGAATAATCATTTTCACTGCCACAAGAATAGCTACATAATTGTGTGGAATGCAAAAATCTGTGCTATTCCATGCTCCAGCTTCTCTAAGTACTGCTGGATTTATCCTGTCAGTAAGCTGCGATCCCCTGATGCCTCTCTGTAAGTGATAAAGTGAGGAAAGAAAAGGGTTTGCTGAGTTGAACATGTACAGACAGTACAGAGGGGATAAAAGCTTCCACATCAGAATTGACAGAGCAAGAGGAGCTCAATTTACACAGATATTCTATTCAAGTGATTTTCACATTCCTGCCGCTGACTTCCAGTTTTCACCACTGAAAGAAATGAAACAGTTCAAACTCAAACCGGGCCAGTTTCTCCCTGTAGCTGACAGTCCTACAATGAATGTTGTCTCTAGCACTGTCCACACAACACACAGCCCTGCAGTGGCTTCATAAATTAGTGAGAGCAGCGCGTGTTGTTTTTGCTATATAAGGCTGTCTGCGATTAATCACTGAAAAAGCATGTTCCTTTAGTCACAACCTGGGAATTTGGAGATTTTGACAAGACTCTGCACAAAGTCACAGGGCAGGCACCAGCTGGACTGGCATGTGGGTGGACTGAGCAATCAGAGACAGAATCAAGGCTGTCCTTACTACTGCTTTTCTCTTCTTGTGTATCCATTTTATTCAGACCAGCTAATCAGTTTATTACATGTACTCTGTCACGTCTACTTCAGCGAATTTATTAATAAATTGTACATACTGGAGTAGTTTTAATGTGGCACGCTTACTATAAAAAATCTCTACTTTTTCTCTGTTACATTTGGATACACTTAAGATAATTTGAATGTGCTATAAAGACGTTTTTTTTCTTTTAATCACTATGAATTATTATTATTATGTTTTAAGAAAATTGAAGAAGATCTCTTGCTATGACGACATATTTCGTTATCTTGTTATGCCACCAAACTTTCTCATTGTTATACTAAATTAACATCTAAAAACGTCTTTCGTTTCCATTACTACATACATGTTATGCTGACAGCACACACCTATTTTCATGATGACACACAAGCTCAAAAGGTGCAGAGGTTTTCTTTCCCAGACACTCTTAACATTATCACAGTGGAGACTCTTCTTTTTATTTTTATTGACTTTTTATTGGCAAAAAAAAAATGTCTGTCTGATGTATGTAGATCAAATGGACACATGTACGTGGATCAAATGACTTCCCTGTGCAAATGTGTCACCGAGACGTTGAAAAACATGTCCCAGACTTCCTTTTTTTTTCTAATAAGGGAAACTATGACAGGCATGTATGCTGCCTCCCACACTCTATTTGTTGTCCTTTATTCCCGCGACGCGTATAAAAAGGGGAAAAATGAATGTGATATCTTTTTACATCTCAGCCCTTAATGCTCTCCGGTGGCTGTGGAACCCCCATATTTCCACCCCCACACCCAAAAAAAAGTTTAAAGCCTCCTGCTCAGCTGGGTTCTCCCTTTGTAAGGAGAATGTTCAAAGTATTACACTGTCACTAATCATCCATGTTACAACATCTTGAGCAGCGAGGGCTGTCACTCTGACTCCACCAAACCATTATGGTGCCACAGGGTTGAAGGAATAGTCCACTTTGATCTCCTCAGAGGAGAGCTATGGAGACATCTTTCAGCCTCTCTGCTCGTCTCCTCTCTCCCCTGCTCTCACCCCTTCCTCTCTCCACCCCCTCACTCCCTCTGGTGAGAGACTTTAAACAGTAGGCTGGAGGCTGTTATTTTGGGAGGGCTGAGGGGCGAGGGGGTGAGCGAAGAATAATATCTTGTACTCCAGGGCCCGGACGGCTCCCCCAGCCCATCAAACGAGTAACAAATGCGGTTACAGACCCATAAAGAATAAAGGGAGGGGAGAGAAGAAGAACGAGGGGGCAACATTTTTCTGACACAGTTTTACAGCTCTGCTTATTACAAGGAGCAGCTTAAGCTCTCGCTCCTCTCCTCGCTCAGCTCACCGCCTCCATTATCAGTCATATCTACACATTCCTGTAAGGACGGAGGGGTGCAGGACGGAGGGAACTAGGTGAGAGAGTTGAACAGAGAGTGGGGTGCCAATATGAAGGAGAGAGGACTGATACATTTCAACTTTAGTTCTACTTTAGGTGAAGATTTTTTTTAGGATTGATGCAAGGATGTGAAGATGTTTTCTGGTATTCCAGTACTTTTTTGTTTCATGATTTCAATTTCTAATTATATTTTTAAATACAATAACAGTGAATGATTTACATTTAGAAATGACATCTTAGCGTTCTGTATTACACAAAAAGTAAACATAAAATATAACATAAAATATTGTACTTACATAAAACACAAAGAAAATTAACATGTATTATTAAAAATTCACATTTTTATATACAAGTTGCTTCTGACAGTCATACATTTGTTTGAGCATCATTTTAAATAACCTGTTTCTTTTCATTCAGTCTTTTCATATGTGAAAATATGCTGATGCCAACATGTTTTTATATTTTCATCCTTACTTTTTTTTAACGTTATGTTTGTGTTAATTATTCTTGTGTTTTTATCTGATCTCAGCAACTACATTCAACCTTTTGATGTTTTTCAAATGCATGAATACATGGACTTGAGCACATGTTGGAATACAGATGTTTTTGTCCGACTATTCAGCAACATCTGAATCTGAATCGCAGAACAAAGGTTTTACATCCACACACACACACACACGTGGCGACTGTATGTGACTAATAACACTGAGGTGACGTTACTGCTCTCTGAATTCGACAACATGTCCGAGCAGATGTAAAAGACATGTAAGATGCGAGCTGTGAGCGGCTACAAAATAAGCTCTTGAGAGTCTGTTATAAAGGGAGTAGTGAATAAGTGAACGAGGGAGCGATACCAGCCAACACACAGAAGCGAAAAAGCTATTATTTACAAGATTTAGTGATTAAGTTACTTTATGTGCTTTCTGGTAATTATCAGCCTTCTCTATGTGTGTGCTTTGCTCAGCAACTATAATATTTGCTTTGACTCCTTGCTGAATTGAGCACGACTAACACGCCTTGGGCAGTAACCTTCATGGACCAGCTGATGTCGAATTGCTTCTGTTGTGGTTACATTTCAGAGCTGAGTTGCATTTTCTCATACTTCAAATTCTTTGGGGAACTTCCCTGGCATCTTGTTCACGCAAGAAGCGTCCTTACAAAATAACAGTGTTTGATTCGAGTTGCTAAACTATGCAACGTGGGATTACTTTTGCAGGATGTTAAATTGAAGCGACTCGGTTAGATTTGTTTTGCCAAGATGCTCGTAAATGGCAGGCATGTAGTGCTAAATGAGATGTCTACGCTACTTATGTGTGAATAAAATTCCCTAATCATTCTGCCTTCCCTGCTCCACTCTCCCTCTCCCTGTCTACTACGCAGTTCTTCTCCCAGCCGTCTAATGAACCACAGTTCACTGACCAGCAAGATGCGGCTGATTAATTCAGAGCCAGATAGGCGGCTCTGCCCCTCTTCATTTCTCTGAGGGCAGCAGGGAGGGTGACTGGACATCTCATCCTCACCCAATTAAACTGAACCCTCGGCCCACATGTTACCTCCCCATTCTCTCGCACAATATCACCGCGCTACTTAGGACATCGTTAAATCACTAAGCTAAAATTGTTCAATGCAATTAATCTAATGTGTTTGAACAGATAATAAAAAAATGTATGTTTATTTAAAATAAGTGACACTTGCTAATTGTCCTTGTAAGTATTACCAGCACATATATTATGAGCAATCATCCTCCTGTGGAAAACAAAGTCCTTAACTTTCCTTGCTGTGGGTAGAAGACTGATACTACTTTAACCAATATACCAGCTAGCTTAGCTTAGCATAAAGACAGGAAGCAGTGGGAAACAAATTAACCTTCATCTAAAAAACAAAAAGTGCCTATTTCTTGGACAGGCCCAGTAACTTTTTGTTTTACTCTGAGGTTACCCGGCAGGCAGTGGAGACATCAGGGATGGATTGTTGCCTTTGGGCAGAGCCAGGCTAGCTGCTTCCCCTTGTTTTCAGTCTTTATGCTAAGCTAAGCTCGCTGGCCATTGTGGTATTGATTTTCTCACTTAATCTTGACAAGAAAGCTGATAATCTTCTCCAAAGATGTTAAACTAGTCTTATAAAGATGACTGCTTTCATTAGATTTTTTAAAAGAGGCCAGCTTTAGCGGTGGGATAGAGAAGTATAAATAGTGGAAATACTGGACATGGTCTGTGAAAATATAAAAGGGTAAGAGTTCAGAGCTGTCATGAATGGATATGACGCCAGCACTATCAAATATTAAACCTCTTATTCCATAGCCAACTGACGCTTTAAGGAGATAAAACCAAGGAGACGATTAGGTTTCATATTCTTTGTTGGCTAAATGCACCGCTAACGGGGTTGCATGACGACGGTGATACGAGACATGCCAGATTACAGTACAGCGGAGAGATAAGATTTCCTCTCTCGAGGCAGTAAAGATCATGTGCCACCTTCCTTCACTTCAATCTCGTCCGTGACAACCTCACTAATTAAAGGTGACCTGGGGTGACGTTGCCGGTCGTAGTTTAAGCATTGTTTAAGGAATTTTGGGCGTGTGTCATTGGACTAGAGTTAAGATTGAGTCTGTAGGTATGATAAGAATCTGCTGATGAACCAGGCACCCATGAGAAAAATAACAGCCTCCCTGCTCCTGTGGTATCTCCTCTCAGCCGTGATTGGGGGGGGGCGGCAGGCAGTCCACCAAAGGCCTGGGACCTCTCACTCAGCCCCCACTCATCCTCTCTGCTAGTGGGTGTTATCATCATGTGGACATCTCTTTACCTGTGAAATATTATCGCCTGGCTTGTCTCCACACAAGTGCTCTTTCAACACGGCCTAATAGTTCTCTTGTTTCACTCATGGATGCCATGGCTTGTCTGTTATTTATACTCTAGGTCTGTCTTTCTGTCTGTCTCTCTTTACGTATATGCATCTGTTTCATGGGGTGGATTTTCTCCTCCCCGCCTCCACTCAACGCGCAGCTATTGCTTCGGGAAGGTCCAGCTCCTCCGTTTACTGTCAGTACTCTGATAGTCTTTTGTGAAGCGGCTGGCAAGCAGCAGGCAGATGAGGAAACCCTAAACCGTTTATTAGAAGCACTTTGCACCCTTCAAGCTGAGTGGAGCCACTGTAAATAATGGCAATAGCAGACCAGCCTGGATCAGACTGGCCTGATAACTGAACTCATTGTGGGATTTAGAGAGGAGTCACGCCTGTGCATGTATTGCAGAGTAGACCATTTTTAACCTCAGTACTTAAATATGGAGTTTTGTCAAAGTAATGAAACTCTCAGATGACCAATGAATGACATTTCTGGCAACACTGTCCTTCTCAAAATGTTGGTTTCTATGAAGGATAAAATGGACTGGTAACTTCCAGTTTGTTATAAAAGACCACGCCAACATTTCTACAGTGAACCACCATATTTGGAGGTTAACAGAAAAGTGATAATAGTTCCTTATTGCACAGAAAATCTATGATAAGTACTGTAAGTCAAAGTTGAAGCAGGAAATCAGTTTGTAAGCTGCAATAGATATTCGAGTGGTAATATTCCTCTTCACATCTGTTTTCTCTTCCAAATACATCTGATATGATTGTCAGATGATTGTCTGACAATCTGACTTTGAGAGTACAAATGATGATATGACACAAAATGATGACCAAAACCAAAAAAATCAAGACCAATGTTGACCACCCCACCCCCACCATTTAATTTTTTTCCCCCATTTAAGGGCTTTCAATGCTGCTTTTTGTCGCTCAGAGGAGCCTTGTTGTGTGTTTCTGCATATCTTCGCTGAGTGTCAGGGAATCACATATCTGAAGATTTTTTTTCATAAAAGGATGAAAAAACTCTTTCCAAGAACCTTACAAAACAAACCCAAAACACTATAATGAGACATATTTAACACTTTTGTCAGTTAACTATTTAATATTTTAAACAGGTTTTTGTGGTTTTTTTTGTTTGTTTTTTTATAAATGGCTTCAATGATGTGTTCATGTGGTCATGTCCACCTAAGTTGGTAACCTGTCCTATATGTTTCCATATAGCACATTGGCGTCACACGTCACTGGTAGTCTGTTTATGTCAGTCTATCCATCCAGCACACCCCATATCAGGTAGCGGGGGTAACTTTTGCCATGTTTCCACTGCATGGTAAGGCTCAGCTCGACTCGACTCCCTTTCGGTGCCAGGAACTTTTCTCTACTTTGTTTTCCACTGCAGATAGTAACCACTAAATGTGGGTGGGATTCTTGGCTGATTGTCATAGCAACACTACAGTAAAAAAAAAAAACTACTATCACATCATCATTAATGCTGCACAAACATGGGACGGTGGAGGATATTGGAGAGATGGCTGTTTGTCGCAGGACAAAAAGTTAAAGGCAGCAAGACAAAAGATTTGTGAAAAAAATGAAGTTTGGAAAATCCTACACTGAAGCACAGGCAACGAGACAACTCACGTCGCATTACGTGATGATTCTAGCATCAAACCTCGGATCATTCGGCTCCACTTGAAACTTCAGCTGAGGAGAAAAGTAGCAATAATGGAAAACCAAAAAGAGCGAGCTGCACCATGCAGTGGACACATGGCATTTGTAATCTGTTATTAAACTAAAAGAGAAAGAACGAGGAGTTTTTCTGCTGTGGAAACACTTTCAAATGAAAATTGATTTTGAATTTATCCACATTAATCTGGATATAGACACGGTAACATTTATTATGAGCTGCAATTAGCACTCACAAACAGAATGTGTCACGGCGCGAAAATTAAGAGACTCAGTGCAGAACAACTTTAACTTTAAGCACATAATTGTCCCAATCTGAGAAATACAAGTCCGGAGGGAGAGCATTTATGAAAAGTCAGGATATTATTACAGCCCAGCTGGGGCCACTAGTGATGCTAAGAGTCACCTGCCTGTGGCCTCAGTGGTACTTTACAGCACTTAGCCTGTAGGGCTGAGGTAACAGCTATGACATCATTGTCTCCAGAAATGCTGGGGAGGTACAGTGCCACACAGTTGCCAGACTTCATAGCCCAGATCAGGAAATTACTTCATCTTCTCAGCTTTCGCACAAGGCCTGTTTACCAGTTTTACCCATGGGAGGTGGTCAGCGTGGGGCTGGCACGTTCAATCACAGCTCGAGACATTTAACATAAGTAAAGGACACCTCTAAGGACTTTTGTGAGCTCTCCCAGGTCTCCACACCTGTATTTTTGTTACAACACCTGGTTGCTATAGGAACTGTGAATGTGCTGTGCAATAATGAAGTGCTTTTTTATACACAGGGCTTTAAGGAGCATGTACGAAACAGCTTTTCTTTATTTTTGCATTATGTAAATCAGCACTTGGACTTTGTGCCACCCGTGATCTGCCCTTCAGAAAACAGTACAACCCACAGAAACATCATCCATAGGCTTGTGAATATGGCCACTCGATGTGGCCTGTTATAGACGCAAATTAGCACCGCAAGCCAGCAGAGAAAACAGAAAACGCAAAACGTTTTGAGTAATTACACTGAATAAAAATTTAGAAAAAACACTGGTGGTTCAAAACATGAACTTACAGTTTATTTGGTTAAGTTTCATTTTGCATAAAAATGCTGCAAAATGATATTTTTGTACTTGGTAACTTGTAACTGGTCACATCGGCTTTTTACAGTTTGTTCATTCAAATCTTGCTTATATTGGAATTGCGGGAGCTTAAAATATGTTTGACTGAGACTGAAATCAAAGAACATCAAAAGGTCCCTTTTTTCGTGCGACTACCTGAAGTTCAGTTGTGTTGGCTTTGGCGGAATAAAAACAGCAAATGATCCATGTCTTCTTTCTGATGTATTGTGATTCCTACACTCGAAATCACTAACCATAACATTTTCAGTACGTCTCCTTGCTCCAGCAGGACTCACATATACTTTAAAGCACTCTTATGTGCGCTCACATGCACATACACACCCTGAAACTGATACAGGGCGCAGACAAACATGAACATCGACAGACAAGTACATACACACATACGCACATTAGCTGAAGCGTAATTATTTTCTGGTTCCAAGTACGTACTGCACATAATTGTTTCTAATCCAACGGAGAGATATAGAATATCCGCTGTTGTGTGTGAATGAATACTGCTCAAGATATAAAGCGGGTAGAGACCACGGCTCTGTTTCTGTATCTGGAGAATCAAACTGCTAGATATAAAACACATGTTTGTGCTACATTAGCCTCCAATCAATACATAGATGAATATTTACCCAGCAGGCATCTGGATGACAGATACTGTATGAGCCTGTTATATAAAATGTCATATTTTGAAAATATGTGCACAATACACGCTTCCACATGTTTACATTTAAACGACATACATAGAAAAAAAAGTTATAGTTTTAAACATAGCTCATGCTTCAGAACCAAATCCATATTTCAAATCTGTTTATGTTGATCTTGTAATGCAAATGTAGGTCTTTCTAAATAAGAATGATCATATCGAGAACTAACTCAATTTATTGCTTACTAAACATCAAATGAGAACTGCTTTAAAATATCAGAATTAAATGATAATGCATCTCTGTACCATAACAGTAAAAAAGACCCAGTATTGTATTGTAGTGTTGTATTCACATTATGATTATTTAAAACTAATTGAACAGGTGCTCCTGAATGATCACAGCTGATGTTATGTTTGCAGTAATTAGTGATAATCAGCGAGAGCCTGATGTATGCAATGGCAGTCAAAATGAATATTTTACAATAGTCAGTAATAAAGATAATAATTTACAACATGACAGCTTTTAGACACATTTTTTTTTTTAAAGTTAGTCTAAAGTCTAAACTCCATTATATTTTTATTTAATCATAAAATAAATTACTTCTCTTGCTGTCTCTATAATATCTGATGAATAAAAAACAGTAGATCTGTTATCGTACATGCACTGGGACAGTTTTTTCTTCACACATCACTTCACGCATTTGTTTTCTAGAAAGTCGCTTCTGTTGGTTTTAGCGGCCTGAGTGTGCAGATCTGGCAACTTGTTTTTTTTGGTCCGGGGCTGCCCGTGATTTGACTTTTCGTTGTAGTAAGAAATAGGGGAGTTCAGCGGTCGGACGGCCTGGTTGTTTTCTGGCCTGTGGGTAAGCTTTTGGAGCTTGAAAGCCAGGGTGGTCTTACAAGCCTAGAGCAATATAGCCTCTGATTTACTCACCACATAGCACCCGCCTCACAAAGCCATTTGTGTAACTTTGTGCATTTTCCGTTGATAAACTTAAATTCCACCCCATTTTCTTTGGCCACAAGCCCAACGGCTGATACTGACCTTATACAAATGTGTTGTGTGGTTGGATGAGAATCATGGAAGTCAGAATGCCTAGCTTGGACTTTTCATGATGAGGCCTCTGGACTTTCTCTCATGATCGCTCCCGGGAATAGCTGATGTGTGGCCTCGGCGGCTTTTTAATCTTGTTGTCTCTGATTTCATTCTTTCTGAAATATTTTCATTTTAATCTGCTGCAAAAGACCCTGTTTAGATTCATTTAATCAGAAAAATAATCACAGTAGAACAGATAAATCATTTGGAAGAGTATCTGAAATCGGCAGGATCTAAAGCGCTCTGAGTCACTGTAGTCACAAGTTATAGACAAATAAAGTCATACACAGAACAGCTCATGAACACACACACACACTGACACGCACACACACATGCACACACTCCCATCCTTCACAAGTGCACATACAGTACACGCCCACTTTTAACCACCCAGTGGGAATGTGTTTTTCTAGTTCATTTGAAGCCGAAATATTTGAGCTGCATGAGTCCTCTTATGAAGTTCTGCCAAGAGGGAGTACAGAACTGCTGAGACCCTCAGACAACAACTTCCAAATTCCCAGAATTCAGCATGGCCAAAAACACCCACTTTTGTTCCAGATAGTAATGCTGCACAGGAAACAAAAAAACGGTCAGACAAATAGATGGTTTACGTCACAAAGTGTGACAGGGAATAAAGCTATTATCTCCCAGAGGTCAGCGGTTGTTGTTTTCATTGTTCGTAATATTGCACAGCGCCATACTTTCAGATGACTTGTATTTTCTTTTCTTTCTCTTTTTGTTTTGTTTTTTTTAAAAGGATAAATCTAATTTTTTTGTGTCCACAAATCACATGAAAAAAATATTTTCAACTGATCTGACTAACAAGTATGTGTAGCTATTTAAAACACACAGTTGCAGTGGGTAATCCTTTATTACGATGTACATGAGCACTGTAGTTCACCTTGAGTCGAGACCATATTCACCGTCCTGCTACTGTAAAGTCTCAGACAAAGACTCCTGTTTCACTAATGTTTACGAAAAACTCAGCGCTTTAAGGAAATGATTTGCCTTTGTTGAAAATGAAAGTAATATTTATGACCAATTTAAAAGGATAAGACTTCGGAAGGAACAAACGTGGTTTGGGTTGAGTGCCGCAGATAGACTGAAGAAGTCGCGTGAAGCAGCGTTGAGGAGCGGACTAACACGTTGCTGGTTTTTGTCATTTGATGGGATTTGTCGACAACAACAAAAATATACACGAACCTTATCATTATTCCTCAAAGAGCCCTTACAGTACAAACTGTTCTTGACTAAACTTCCTGTGGCTGTTTAGCCACAATCAACCATAAACCATGAGCTATGTAAAAGAGTGTAAAGCCATCTACCACTGGCTCAGTTTACTAAGAGATTATGGCCTTAAAGCAGAAAATCTGTACTCTCTCAGTGACTAATAGTGGGAGCTCTAAACGTTCACATCCAAGCAAAATCCCCTATTTGTTTTTGTTAGTTTTAGCGTCTCTGTCTCACAGGTTTCATGGTAAATAAAAACCTGTGTCTGTTTTTACGGTGGATGGTCTTAGTGGTCAGCGTTATGGCTGCTGGTTTGGATCTTCGTCTGGCCAAGCATCATTTCATTTCATCTTTCCTCAGTTTCTCATAGCAGACTTGACATCAACCCAATGAGCTCCCCAGATATAACAAATAGTTGGAACAATACCTACAAACCTGACCTGTTACTTAGTGACCAAGTGTAAACAAAATGAAATGAAAACAGTCTGATTATAGACAATGCAGATTTTTTATTATCTTCTATAATGGAAATTCCACACCAATATTTGATATTTACAATCAATAAATGCACAGTACGCTGCCGTGTCACATATACAAGAGATGAATGTACCTTTGTTCCGGATGACAACTTGGGAATTCCTGAACTGTGACTCTGTCAGTAGTTTAAAGTATCGTTTTGCTGCTTGTTCCCTTCTGTGCAATTACAGTGCTCAGAGTGATTGAAAAACGCTGGTGTAATGTCTCCTGTTTCAGGGCTGCCTTTATGCTGAACAGTAAATCTGTCTCCGCCATTGGTCCATTTAACCAGATAAGGAGTTATTCCAGGCCTCACACAAGCCTGATGTCAGAGCCACTAATGACTTTGCTGGCTTTTAGTGTTTTTGCATAGACATATCACAGGAAATAAACTGTTAAATGAGCCTGCAAAGTGCTGATATTTATAGGCTGGTATAGGTTGAAAATATTTTATATGTATAGCTTGGACACATGTGACCCTCAATTTTGTGCAAGGTGCAAAACCGCTCAATTCATATATCTTCTAATATGAGAAAGACTTTTTCCTGGAATTGATCCCTTCACATTATTTAGACTTCACTTAGGATGACCCCATAGAAAGTGTATTAACAGACTATGTTGTAGTCACAGTGGTACCATACAGTAAGTCAGGGACAGATGAGTTATTTTGATCAGATTCCCCAAGTTGTACATCTCTAGTGGCTTCTTGACTACAGAAATCATCAGGCGTATCACAATTTATTAGTTTTCAGGTCAAACAGAGCTTAAAGAGTCGACCCATAGTTGTTTTTTGTCTTTACACTAATTTCATATTGGTTTCCATGAGTCGAGATGCATCTTTTTCCATTTATCCTCCAGTCAGTAGAGGGGAGAAGCCGAACAGTGAAACCTGAGCTACGTTTAAGCTGTCGCGCAATAAACCCGGGGCTGTAAAGTGAAAGCCTCCCATGTTGATGGGCAGTTAAAACACGTGGGGTCCCAAATCTTTACTGTCAAACTGGCTTTGGTCCCAACCAAGCACCTGGATTACAGGAGAGGAGGACAGATAAAATCCCTTAGTCGTTGCTTTAGCTGCAATTGTTTTTCCCGGTTGCATCTGTTCATCGTTGTTAATTTGGGCGGGATTTGCGATTATTTCGCAGGCATTTTTCACCATCATTGCTCAGACGGTTTCAATCTGAGCAACGTCTGAGCAAGTGTCAAGTGTTAGCATTGGGTTGTCATCTGGAAGTAAGCCATGGGAGCATTTCAGGCTGAAATAGGCCTTGTCATTGTTTTTTTCCAAGGAGGCCTCCCTCACTGAAAAGTGCTTTTCTCAGCACCGGCCTGTCTGGCTGCGCTTCCTGTCCCTCAGCTCTCCCATTCACGTTGTTATTAGGCCCACCAAATGGCCCTGGTTCACCGGTGGTCTCCCCTAATAATTGCCATTGATGGACGGGTCTCGCTGCTTGTGGCCTTGGGCTTCACTAGACATCCAGCAAGCAGGCCAAGCGCACTTCACTGTAACATACACAAGAAAATGCTTAACTGCTGTAACATGAGCACGGAATGAAATAGATTGTAATGACTTAAAACACATCTAATTAAGAGAAAATATTGTAGGGCCACCAGTTGCTTTGGGATACTGGGGTTGGTTTCCTTAACTGTGCTGTCAGGGAAGAAAGGGTAATCTGATCTGTAGAGTTAATCTGGATAAGTAAAGACATGTTTACACCACAAATGAGGTCTGAATATTCTCCAGTGCTCTTTTCTGAATTAGAGTTTCAGTGGTATAATGAGGTGTATATGCCTTTTAAATGTGATTTACACGATTCCTCAAGCATGTAAAAATGACCTAAACAGAAATATGATCTTGGTAATTTTGAGGGGAACAGACCAACTATTTGTGTAAGCCTGTTACCAAATGAACACCGGAGAGGCCGGCTACGAGCACGCTAATGACAATGGTGATGACAGTGTGGGTAATTCTAATGATGGCAGGGATGATGATGTTGATGATGATGAACACGGTGGTGATGACAATAATGATAAAGATAATGATCTGTGTAAATAAGATTTTATATTCCTTGGCCCTCTGGTGAGAAAAAAAGATTAGTCCTGTCCGCAAATTGGCTGTTCATACGGTTTACAATAACAATGGCAGATTTGCTACTTGAAATTCAATTTTTTTTTTTTTTTAACAATGAGCCTTAGATTTCATACAGCGGTAAACAAAGGCAGGCTTCTCATTTGCAGCATCTGTGGATTTTATCAACCGAACTTATGACTTTTGGTAGCAGATCTGATCAGCGGTGCGCCTCAAATCTGTGAGTTGAAACTCCATCTCTTGCTGATCCTAAAGGCATGTGATGGCTACATACTGGACTGGAGCTAAAGCAGTATCCTCATCAGCTGATGGTCCATTTAGAGGGCATGTAATGTAATGGTCAGTATTCTGAACAGAAATGAGTTATTCTGGACCAGAAAGAGGCTGGATTCATGCTTTAATGTTAATTATTTCAAAAAGTATGCATCACTTTTACACTACATGACAAAAAGGATGAGGACCAACCCGTGTATCTGTCTATCACGGGTAGCTTTGGCCGGGGTTTCTGAGCCGTAAACCTCCCTAAATCTAATAAAGAGACATACTTGCTAATGTTATCCTAAACTCTGAGTTTCTACGACTTGCTCTTGTTCTCTCTAATTACAGTCCCATGCATACTTTAACATTCTGAGAAATCCAAAGCTTGACATACCTGCATAAAAGTTGGACAATCGCTGTTCAGGGGTAGAGGTTTAACAAATGGTGAATTATATGATTAATGGACTAATGAATCTAGGGTTGTTAGTCCAAGCAGTCTTGCAATATTTGCTCCAACACTGCTCCGGTGTCATGATACATTTTATTGAGTGTCTTTAAAATGGATCCCCCAAAGGATCTTTTAAACCGAACTTTGCCGCTGGCCTTCAGAGTTGCTCCTGTTTTTAATGTCACAAACCCCCACACTCTAAACATGGATATTTGAGCAAAAGAATTTAAAAAAACTTGTTCTCTTTTTGGCATTTTGCTATTTATAAAAGCACATTCCTTGCAATATTAGCGATTATGAAAAGAGCTCTCACTTAAAAATATGTTCTTAAGGGGTGGCAGGCTGAATTCCCCATTTCCCATGGGTGCACTGAAAGTGGCCGTCTCGGGCTGATGTGAGGGAAAGGGATAGGGAAGGAGATATGAGTCTGCAGTACTCAAAAGCCCCAGCATCGACCTCACAAACAGCCCAGGCTCATTCCACTCTTGGCAAGAGGTTAAACTCTGTTGCTCTGTTTCCCCTCTGGCAAACGTGAAGCGCTGGCGGGAAGATTCGGGACAACATGAACCCTGCTGGCTTCGAGACCAAATTTATAATGCAGCAATTCAAGTTGCGGCCACTGGGTTGTAGGTTCTTCTTTCATTTGTGACCTCTTCGGATCCTGACACTGAAGTCTATATCCTTAAGCAGTCAGACATAATCACTTTATTGTAGTGCTGCAGCAGAAACTGAAAGATGTTGGCAGTAACATGTCTAGTCTCTCCTGTGAGGGTATTTCCTGTTTCCTATGAATCCTTAGTTCACTCTCCAACCAGCCTCTGGCCCGCTGATTTAAGCCCTTTAGAGGCTTTGACGCATTAAAAACAGCTTGACAATTTTTCTTCTGAAAGTAGCAGTTTCTGTTCAGTTGTTGCTTACTTTCAGATTTTTAAAAAGGTCTTACCATTCACACAGACCACTAAATGATCTGTTGCCATAATTTTGTTCTCAGTCTCTTTGTTTTTGGTCCCTGAAATTCTCATGACAGCTCCAGTTTTCAAGTTATTGTCACTGAGTATAATAATGAGCTTCTTTTTTTTACAGCACCTCAGAGGAAATGAAATGAAAAATCACTTTGCAGATTGGAAACTTTTTGTTGAGTTCAGGTCAAGGATGCGAGTCACTGACTTTTTGATTTGTTCACGTTTTTTCAGTCGCGTCACAGTTCAGGTACACCAGCAGGTGAATGCATCATCACGTTTGGCACCGGTTCGGTCTTCTGTTCAGTAGTACATTCAGCCTGTTGCTGTTTGGAGTTGTCACGTTCCGTTTAATACAAAACTAGGCCCATATGAGCACTATTTGTAAGGTTGATAGCTCATATCATGATAGTTTCTGTAGCTTTCCTTTTCTTTTAATAGGCATTTAATAAAGGAATAATGTCCTGCGTATCATGGCTGAGCTGACATTGACGCTCTTGGTAACCAGTGACAGAAGCTCCACTGCTAAAAGCTACTGATTACCTCATGATTCAATATAGTCAGTTCAAGAATCTGGTGTGAACCATTCATTCACATACTGCATGTACTACAAATCTCTAAAGCAACGTTCGAAGTGCTTCAAAACATTTAGTACTTTATATTATGACACATTTAGTCTTATTTTTCATTTCAAGAGCACAGGCAGAACATGAAACAGATTACATAGACACCTTTCACTTTATGTTATTTAGCTATGAAAAACGTTTAATATGCAATAAATAAGGGAATTAAAATTCATCCAAGTGGAGCCTTTTCTCCTGAGCAATCCAATGGCGGGTTCCAAGTCTGGTTTAGCCATTAATAATAGTGTCTACAACAAGAACATGTTTAAGGTACAGATTTAAAAAGACACCAGCTTCTCATAATAAGTTGATACATCAGCCAGTAACTAAAAATTGCTTATGAGTCCACTGAGTTCTGGCTTATTTTGTGACTTAAGAGCAGTGGACGCAAATGCTGAAATGAGCAAGGGGAGGGGTCGGGGGTGGCAACCCCATAACAACAGTGATGTTTCCTCGCGCCCTAAAGGTATTCTGGGATTTGACGTCTAGACCGTAGTGCTAAAAAGCCCATTAATCAAGGCCGACTGCAGGATTCAGCGCCAATCACCATTCAAAGCCAGAGATACACAAGTGGGAATGAAGAGATTCAGTGATTCAAAAAAAAAAAATCGTGCTTTGAATTGGTTTTAGACGTCAGCAGCACAATGAGGACTCTTCCTTAAAAGTTGTGCCAGCTAACTGTTGCCAGCTCTCAGCAAACATAATTAAGCCATTTAATCTATTTTTACAGCTGCATTATTAATCAGAGTTTATTGGGATTTTGAGAGTAATGGGTTTTCACTCCAGTGAGTTTTGAAATAGCACAAAATAACAAAAATCTGGATTCAGATCACAGGAGTTTTAAAATTCTGACTCTCCTTTGAAGGCACGCATTAGCGTACGAGTACAACCACATTGCGCGAGTGTTTCGTGTAAAACGAACGTTGTTTGTTTGCTTTCTAACGTTAAGATCTTTAACTTCTCAGCTGTCTACTGTTATAAAAGTTGACTGTCATAAAGTCCTTATCAGAGGGAAGCATGTTGAGACTCATAAAAACTCAGCCACACTTGGCGTCTTCTCCACACACAACCTGCGAAGGACTACTGAGTCAGCAATGTAGCCTAGTGCACGCAAACACGGAGAGACAAACACACAAAGCGCACAACAGCTATCACATTCCACAACACCGTGGACCATTTGTGGCTACTTGATGCATGTGTTAGATAATAAAAAGAACATCCTTTTTTACATTCTCCCCTCGCTGTCCGGCGAAGAAGCCTGGGGGAAGTGAGAAAGTGGGGGATGGGATACGCTTTCCTGTGTTTTGCTGAGTTCAGATGACTGTCATGATTAAGTCAAATGAGCAGAGGAGGATTTACAATCCCCCTGTGTGGGGAGATAAGGCGTGAGGAGTCACTCTGACTGACAGCACATGCCTGGGAGGGAACATAACCCACCTGATGGAAAGAAGTTTTCAACTTTCATAATCTCTCCCTCTTCCTCCATCACATTCATCATCCCGTGCTCTCTCTCTTTCTCCAACGCTTGACTGCTTACCAACAGCAAAAAAAAAAAAAAAAAGGGGGGGGGGGGGGCCTCCGGCGATATTCAAAGCCTGCCTTTAAAACAAAACATCACAAAGCCACCACCTCCCCTTGTTTTCACTCCTGGCCTACCAGAGTGTTACTCACCTTTCTCAGTCACTCTCAACCTCAGTGTCTCCCTTTCCAGTGTAACAGGGCTGTTTCTGTGTCCACCACCACCCCCCAAACCCCTAAAACACACCCCCTCTACTCTCCCCTTTCCTGAGTCTGAAATAAATCAATGCTGGTTGGAGCTCAGTTGTAATAAATCAGGCCCTGTCCTGGACTGGAGCCTGCCCAGTCAGCCTGTCACTGCCTGGCCTTCACTCAGGATTAATTAAAGGCCTGATATAAAGCCCAGATGTGCTGGAGCAAGGGAGCCCTGAACCCCTTTGAGCAGCTTTAGGCTCTCTCTCTCTCTCTCTCTCTTTGCATACACACATGCACATATGCATGCACTGTGTATCAACATGTGCACACATGAGGTAACCAAAGGAAGCACGCATGCACCCTCCAAGGCACGCTGCCAGTCACACACACACGCACACACAAAGGTCTCCACATGTGTCCATGTATCTCTTGTAATTGTAATATGGTCATATTGCGCTGATCATGTCCTCTGTGCGCCTTGTGTCGTCGCTGTCAAAAAGTTTCTCTGCCCTCTGTGATATTCCTACATGAAGTGAGCAGAGGCGGGGATGGAGGTGGGGCCACGGCAGATGTATTTGCTGTATGTTTTATTTCGCCTGCTTAAGTCTGCATCTGTCCAAAGCATCTAAACGGACAGATGCCTGAGAATGCAGAGGTCCCCTGGAGAAAAAGTGCAGGATGACAAATTTCAAAAAGGAGAAGTCAGACATCCATGTCCAATTAGTTAATTGCAGATATAAATAAGTGGAATTTTTTTGTGGAAGTATAAGTTCTATCAGTTTTCCACATTGACAATGTTTGGTGATGTGGAGCTGGAGCCTTTCCAAATCCAAAATGAGCATGAAAGTCTCCTCTGTGACTCATTCGTTCAGAAGATGAGAAACCACATTAGAAACGGGTTCTTATGTATTTAATCTGAGATGGGATGTCAGCTCTGATTATCACAGAACATTTTTAGGAAAAAAAAAACATCTAGTCACCAAATTCTGTTTGTTTCTTAGAGACCTAATAAAACATTCTGCAGTTGAATCAGTCCAATTTTGGATTATGTGTCAGTTTTGCATGGATTTCTCAACACTGCAGCTGTGTTTATTTACAAATTACAACACATATTCTGAATTTCCTAGCGTTCTGATTTGTGTTTCTTCTGATGGCTCATTTGTAAAGATTTGTAGAGATCTGCCACACCAAACCGACTTTATCACAGATCTATCATTAACAAAGTTAAAATAATTAAAAAAAAAAAATACAACTTTACTGGGTCAAGCTGCAGCACAGTTTCTATCGTAACGAATAAAAAGTTTCGACGTCATTCCACCTTGGCACTGACAATGCTTTTGAGGATGTTAATTGTGCTTCCAAACTATCTTGACTTTTCTCTTCTTTATGGGTCCCTTGGTGGGGGGATGGCAGGGCGGTGCTGCTAGCGGGTGGAGGGGTTGTTCTGACTCGTGAGGTCAAGGGTTGCAAGGCATACTTTATTGCATGACGACTGAGAGGGGGGATTAGATGAGTAAGATATCACTCTGTTTTCTGGTCACGGCTGAGCGAGGTTAACTCACAGTGGCCCTGGGGCCTTGGCTGAGAGGAAAGGGGTGGGGTGGGGGGGGGCGGTTGCGGGGTGGGAGAGGGTATCGTGAGGGCAGGGGTGGCTCGAGGGACTCTTGGGCTGATTTCTGATAGCCGCAGAGCGCTCTGGCCCTCCTGTTCTACAGCAAATGCTCACACAGGAAATTAGAGGTCTGTGCTTCCCTTTTTCACACGAGCTCCTCTTGCACACAACCCCTTTCTTTTATTTTTGCAAATCTGCCTCTGACACTTCGCGATGAACACAAGACTGTTTTGACAGAATTAGCATATGCTGTTTCAAAAAAAAAAAAAAAGTCATTTTATGGACATTATTATTTCACCTCCGCGGAGCTATTTTCCGACAATTTTTGTGGGTCACGTGAGCGTCTGCAAAACTTTTGTCCTGCTCCACGGCTCAAACTACACACAGCGGAGCCCATTTATTTGTCTGGTCTGTGGGATGTCTGCACCCATAACACATTTATTGTTATAAGTTCAGGACATATAAATGACTATCATCCTTCTTCATATCTCTGCTTGCAGAGGTCAGTCTGAAGATGTGGGGCCCATGCAGTCAGAGATCATGGCTTAAACAGATTGAGGCCATTCTCTTGTGTCAGATATGATATAGCCGCTTAGTGCCTAATGGGCCTGGAAAAAGAGGTAAACATGTCCTCGACCCTGTGAATTCCATTACATAAAGAAGTTGATTTGCAGCTCTGGGTACACTAACAGCAAAGATGGAACTCAACTTCCCAGATAAGCACTAAAGCTTGATAAGGCAAGGCCACAGAAAAACTCTGACAAATAAACAAACTGCGGGGCCTTTTAAATCATTGCTATAACATAACATTAACGGGTTCGAGTGTATTATCAGTTAATCGACAAATGACACTGCAAAGTGTTTTGCGTTAGGCTCTTAGATACAATCAACACCCAGGATGAATGCAACTTGGTATCCAGGCGTTAAAGCAGGAAGAAAAATAAACCCAGAGAGTAATTGCTGATATGTTCCTAATGTGCCCCCTCACCCTTACCTCCCCTTCTCTGTACCTCCTGCTGATAGGCCACCCCTGATGGCTGTCACACCTGGTGTTGAAGACGGTAGGGTGTATTTTATCTGCTCAGGGCCCATTGGGGGGCTATTCGTCTTCCTCCAGTCTGGTGTTGGGAGGTCAGGGACAATCCCTCTGTTTATCCCCCTGTCCGTCAACGCTGCACACATCCCTGGAGTTTCTCCTGCATCTCCCCCGTGAAAGTGAGGCACACTCGCACTGCTGGGCTGGAATGCTGAATTAGGGCAATCAAGATGCTTGACACTAAATTCAAGTAGGAAGGAAGGACGTTTTAAAACATATTTAACACGCACACATGTGAAACCTATGACAATTTATGACTGCTGTCCCGACACAGCGTGTGGGTGCGTGGTAAAAAAAAAAAAAAAACTGAATGGCTTTCTTGCGATGAACATGTTAGTATTTGTGTTCACTTTTGCTATATACTCCTGCAAAGTAGTTAACTTGGCATTGTTTAGATGTGGAGCGTACCCAGTGGCCAGTAAGAGCACTGTTTATCTACTCTGCATTGCACTACTGCTTCTGCCTGCACACGTGTGTCTGGGATTCTGGGATAGGTCCCCCGGGCCGTCGGACCACACATGTGGAGAACGTGAACTCGGCGCTCGAACCAGTTCCTCCATGGCAAAAAAAAAAAAAAAAGAGAGAAGAAAAACAAGAAATTGTAGTCAACAGAAGACAGCGAAACACGTACTTAAAACGAATGTTTTTGACAACACAACAACGCATGAAAGTATTCAGCTGGAAAATCATATTTGGGTGCACAAAGTTGCTAGAATAAATAAATCTTCTGCATCTGAAATGACATCACACGCAGATGAGGTAATGTCTTGCTTTAGCCATCAAGCTATCTCAAGACACATATTTCTCTCCCGGTGAACCTTTTCCAGTTACATAAAATAAATCCAAATGCCTTTAATGGGCATTAATGAAACAATGATTTATTTCCTTTGTTTTCAAGAGTAACAGATACATTTTCATGTTTAAAGTGAGAGAGAGCGACAGCGAGGAGACGGAGCGAGAGGGATGGAGGGAGAGAGAAAATGAGTGGAATCGGGGAGGGAGGAGTGTGTGAGTGTAGAAGTTGAAATTTGACTCACAAGCTTGCACTCTTGCCTCTCTCTCTGGGACTCCTCTACTTGGCTTCGACTTAATTGCGTCCCCGATATAAACAAGAGGGTTAGTGTGAGAGCAGACCAGCAGCTGAGGGGCTCAAGCAGAGGGCCAGACTGGGGATTGAGTTCAGAGGGGAAGGACTTAACGCAGAAACTGATATAAAATATGCAAGAGAGCGCAAAGGAGTGGGACATGGACCGAGGATTAAAGATAGAAGGGAAAGAATGATAACTCCTAAGACAGCAGAGATGACAAAATTAGAAGTCAGGAGAGAAATATGCCAGCTTTACCATCTCACATCTCACAATATTTTGCATCAAAGCCAGCTTGACTGGCGTATCAAGTGGTAATGCTGCGCTGTAATGCCAGAACCGGGGCATCAGACAGTAGCCCTTCTGGCTCCAGCGCAGCCAAAGATGCCTCTCTGAACATCTCTTTCACAGATGCTCCCCTCTGATCGATTAGTTCCAGCCCTCTCATACAGACAGCTAGGGATTGGATTCCATTATAAGTGATCCCTGCTCAGAGTCTTAAACCCGCCAGTCCCAGGCAGATGCTGCTGAGGTGTACCTCTGGATTAAGCTCCTAAACTAACAAAATAACTGAGGTAAGGGCCACATACAGTATGCCTTACAGTAGCAGGCCCAAATACCTGTGGCTGATAAAATTTCTGGACTGGTAGAGATTGTTGGAACCATGAAACAAGTGCAAAATACAAGTGAACTTTCAAGCTTTCCTTTAAGGGAAATATGCTTATTCACATAGCTTAGCTTAGCATAGAAACTTGAAAAACTCACTTAATTACATGCTTTATATCGGTTGTTTAATCTGAATGATGAAAAATTTGGGGTTATGTAGGAGACAATAAAAAAAGACATTCACAATCTGTATTTTTGTCTGTACTTGTGTACTTATGAAAAACAGCTCAAATTCAAAATCCACATCTAACAAAGTAGAGCCCAAAAGTGTTTTTTCGCCCATCTTATCGAGGATTGGTTGAGAGCTGACTTGTGTGCATAACCAAGTGTCCCATTTAGGCATAACCATTTGTATTCTAATTATGTGCACTTCTGATGTTTTCAGAAATATGAGAAGCTGTTAGCCAGGCAAGACTGACTGGTCATTTCAACAGCTAGCAGGTCGGCTCCTGACATGACTGGCCGGTCAGGATCCATTGTCATCCAGGGAATAGTCTCAGAAAGCCCTTTGGTAATTTACTGCTCGAGGGTGTTTAGGGTCTTTTAGGCTAAGCTAAATGACTGCTGGTGCTAAATTCATGTTTACAATCTTTACATCTAGCTCTTGACGAACACACATTATTCCCCCAAAATGTCTAATTATTTCCTTGAGAGGCTGTTTGGCCAGACAAACTTCAGTTTATCCAGTAGAAAGGGTTGGCGTGTGTCTGTTTCTGAGCACTGTCTCTATGTACGGTCAGTGTAGTATTCATATTACACAGCATGAGCTCATACCACCAGAAATCCTACTCAGTGACTACTTATGCTCACGTCTACTTGCTTCTTATACATAATAACACTATGTAAGACAAACATGTCTTATACTGAACATTTGACATGTAATACTGTTGGTTCTGTAGGCGGGCGTACAACTGAATATACATATTACAATTTAGTGCTTGTCAGATTCAGACTTCCACAAACTGTATATGCAGCACAAAAGTAGAACAGAAATCTCAGAATAGGCCTTTAGTTGAGTTTACATGTTTCTGTGCTGGAAGAGATTTTACACTATATAGGTCAGACTGATTAATCGCTGCTGATTCGATGTAATTTTCAGATGAACACTATTCACGGTTCTATACAAGGCAGGATATGAAAGTTCCCAGGAAACTGGTATTTGACGTGGCATGCTGCTCGGACCATGTTGTCCTCTAAACTGGGACAAATTGTGTCTTGGGTAGCTGCCAGGGTGTAAAATGCCCAATTTCAGTCCTGGCTATTTAGGCGGCAATCATCCACAAGGTCAGGCCAGTCTCAGCACTTCATTTCTCATCTATTTTGTTTCCACCCCTGACAACTAAATGATGGTTGACGTCTACTCCCATGATTTGCACATTGGCTGCAGACATATGTGTGTGTGTGTGTGTGTGTGTGTGTGTCCTGCATCCCTGACCCCTCTGCTTATGTCCTGCAGGGGATAAAGGACTAGGACAAACATATGTGACATCATTCTGAAGCCATGGATTATAGCACTGACCAGGCTATGATTTGTGTGTGTGTAACTGAGTCCACATTTTTTTTAAAGATGTAAATGATTAGGAGATTTGCCAAGGCGTATCTCCTTTTTTTCATCAAAGTTCCCATGAACTTTTTTTTCCCCCCCACATGACATCTGGATGCCATCCTATCTGAAATTAGATTATCTTTTTACTCAGATCATTTGCAGTATGTGCCAGTGTGCGTTATGGGTCAGAATCCCAGAATTTTTCCAAAAGAACAGAGCAATTACAGGCACAATCAAGTGGCTCATTAGCAAATCAGTGTCAAAACCCTGCAGGCCTGCAGCACCGACTTCTAACCGATGATGAAGCCGCAGTGGACTTAAAGGCAAAACGCCCCCATTGCACCCCATCGACACAAAGCCCCAGATTCTGTAACAGATACGCTGCTGATGGCTGTAATGTATCAAAGAGAACACCATGAATAGTAGTGACCATATCTTTGCTCAGAAGATATAATGCTGCGCTGCTGCATCTCTCTGAAGTTGACTTCAGGGGGGAGGGTAAAGAATGAAAAAGAAAGTGGGGTAATGACAGCAGCTTCCCACACACACACACACGCACACACACACACCAAAGGCTGAGGGGTTAGGCAGCTTAAGGTGTTCCCTGCCGAGCGTAAGATGAAAACAGATGGTTGTTTTTTCGCTGATTGTGTAACCAGAAGCTTTACATCAACGGGAAATCAAATACTATCAAGCCAATCAGGCAAATAGAGTAAGTAGGTGTAAAAGTAGCCGCTAAGTGTTTTTACATTTTACTCACATTTGAGTTTAGTTTGAGTTTAAGTGCTCTTGTTTCAATCTCTCTCCAGTGGCACTTTCACATGGGAGATAATGTTGACACACTTAACATTCTGGCATAAACAATTGTCTTAACTTTCCAAGTCTGCTCTTGCAGAACGCAGTGGTGGGAAACTAGTACTGTGTTTAATTTGGAGGTGAGTGTGTTATTAAAGAAGGTTTTTCCTCCCTAACCTCTCCCTCACGTTCTCCGTCACCCTCGCCGTCCCTTCTTCCCTTTGCACAGACTTCTGGCAGATATCTCCGACCTTAAAGTCGACTGACAGACGGCATTCATCAACAGCAGCGGGGACATGATTACCATCGGCTACCCACCCACCACCTCTGGGTACTTAACTGGAATAAACAATTAATGTGTGAAAGCTTTAATGCTCTTCAGCTGCCTTTAACAATTACATGCTACTACTGTGAATGGTGATAAGAGTCAATGAAAGGAGTCTTGGCGGTTTCTGTCATATGCAAACAAATAAGCATAAAACACACAGTGTGTAAACACACTTTCTTGGCATTAGCCTTAGTAAAACATACAGTTTTGTATTTTTATTTCTATAGTTATATTGCAAACCTATAAAAATATACACCAAACCCACTGAAAGAGGAGTTTTATGATATATTGGTTCAATCCACGCTACTTTTTTACTCTCTGGTAACAAGCAAATACTTTCACCGCTACTACCATCGGTGTACAGTGCAGTTTATTATAGTATTTACATTAGTATATAAATTATAGTAGTTTTCCATTGTGTGGTGTAATATTTCCCAGGGATTTTCGGTTGATGCATTTAAGTTGCTGTAGATGCTGTTCCTTTTCGTCCTTGTTCACACATGGTTGCAGATGCTAGCCACACTACTTGTTGCTGGTGCATGAAATATTAAACATTAAACATCTCTTTCTGTGTTTTAGCAAAGACCTCTATAACGTAACACGACTGGAAGGAAACCTCATTAAAGTCGGCTCAAAGAGGAAATAAAGTAAGTTTTAAATGTGAGTCTTGAATCTTGACGTGATGATTTAAACAGTGTACATGTTTTGTTTTTCGTGTGCATATTTTGCGTGTTTGTTCGCACACACACATTATACTGTCTGCGAATGTCTGGTCTTCATTAGCGGAAGAAGGCTAACAAGAGGTCACTCCAGTCCACAACATAAACCTCTGCACGTGCAGCCAGGAGCCAGAGAGTGAACCTGTGTTTAATCTGCCTGTCAGACAAAACACAAGGCTGAACAATTCTGAGACTTTAATGCAAAATGGTTTTACAGAAGCATCATCTATTAATCAGATGTGATTGGAAGTGTTTGGTTTTACACTACATAGTGTTGCTGAGTGAGTGGCCCAAGTTCAGTTTGGCATCTGTAGACTGTGCCACTGCTGCTAACCACTAGGGTGCACAGACTCTGTGTGAGAGGATGAATGAATTGAGGAGTGAACTGCATCCTGAACCCAAGAGGTGCTTCACATTCACATGTTTTTCTGATTCATTGTGGCTTAAAAGAACAATAGTTCAAATATTTCTCTCATTCACATCCGTCACAGAGTTGCAACACTGGCAGTTTCTTGGTCTTACGCAGCTCACAGTGACTTGTACAAAAAAATAAAGACACACAATGAGATCTGAGTGAAATACTGCCGCTTCGTTTGTGTTTTTGTCTGCAGAATGAAATGTCCAAGATGTTTGTTTGAACTCGTTTTCCATTTTTGAGCTGTCCTGAGGTGAAATGCTGGATTGGAACCAGACCTGATGAAGCCATATTTTACATTTTACGATCAGAATTAACTAATTTAGGCCAGAATAAATCATGATCCTTTTATAGTAAGTGCTCCCTCTATGTCAGCTGTCATATTGTTCAATTAAAATATGCCTTTGCTGAGATAAAATTAGCTGACGAGATCACTGAATCAAAGTCTGGGCTGATTATGTTCAGAAAACTGAGTATTTGTTATATACCTTTGGAAAACAAGTTTATTATTTTAATGTCACAATGTGGTATCTTACCCACATCTGACCCATATTACAAAACTGAATACATGCAGCCATGCAGCTTGTCTTAAGAATTAAGAAAAATATAAATATTGGCTTGAAAAAGATTTGAGCTGGCGGTGGTAGAACAAGTTTTATACGGGACAGTCAATGAGTTTTGAAAGCCAAAAATATCAACACCTGGCTAAGTGCTCGATGGCTCACTGTATTGATCTTACAACCCCATAAAACATCTGCAGGTACTGTACAATGTGTTCATTTAGTGCAGTGGGGCTGTAAAAAACCTCACTTATTGCGCCTTTAAATCACATTTTATTGAACAGTCGAACGTTGACATTATTTTAGACCTCTGAATTATTTAATTAATCTCTGAATTATTACATCGCAGTGACGTGAATGGGTTTCTAAATATTGTGACTGTCACATAATCACCTGTGGCAACCTATAGCACAAAGGCCAATATTTATGCAAAGTTAAAGTCTAGAAATCAGAATAAATATAGGAATAATGGCAACTGTTTAAAACCTTTATTTACTCGATATTTTTTAAGGATTTATGACAAACAAAAATGTGCTATGCGTATGCTGTATATGCCATGAGTCTCAATGGCTTTGCTGATGGGAAAACCAAAAGATTCTTTCTTTCTATGTGGAAACATTTGAGTGTGTGTATCTTAAAGTCTCACGCCAAAACGTCCTGAATCTCTATCACTTTATGAACTTGCAGAGTGTAATGGTTTACCCAGAGCTATTCTCAGGTACGCTCACTATGACACTGAGCAAGCAGCTACTCATTGGCTATCATGGTCAGACAGTAGCATAAAATCACCCCATTAAAAGAAAGCTAAATATTGACAGAGGGTTTAGGCTTGGCTGACTGGAAGTCAAAATTTAACATGTGTGTGCTGCATTAGGATTTTTTTTGTTGTTGTATTTTTAAAGCCGTTTTCAAGTCTTATAAGAAGCTATTTGCAATTCTATTATTTTGCAATCAGGCTGTGTAGAGTCCTCGTCATCCTGCTTTCTTCCCCTTTCTTCTGCCTCTTTAATATCACAGATGACTTGAAAACTGTTGACCCCCATCTCGGGTTGATTATTTAGCTATGCCTTCACTCAACACTCCACCTCTCTTCCCTCGCTGACCACCTCCTTTCCCCCAAAGACCACTATTCTCAGGTCAGATTTACTGCAAAATGTGTGTGTTCCACCATATTTGTGAAATTCCCCATGTGTCAACCTCCAGCTCCCCTACGCAGGGCTTTGAACCTGCCCCTCTAGCTTGAGAACGCACATAAATCCAGCACACCCGATGCAGAGGAGTAGACCTTCATTATATAGGAGCCTAATTGCTGAACTTTGCCACAGCCCGAGTTTGCTGAGCTGAATGATTTGTCAAAATTCCTGTCTCTTGGTAATAAATTACCCGGCCTGCTTGGGCAGCCAGTTAACATTTTAAATAAAAATAGGTCCCGTTTTGGATTTTGTTGGTGGGTAACAACATCTCTCCATTTTTTTTTTTCTCACAAAGTTTTAACTAGGGTAAGGTTGCTTGACAACGAGGAATGTTTTGACATTTTTGACCCTCCCTATTAATATTATTATGAACTGGCAAAGCGGACCTGTCATGAAACAGGACTCTAAATCTATCACTGTCATCCTGTGAAATATATATATATAACATGCATCACATACATGGCAAGAAAAGTGGACATTTTCGCGAAAATTAAATTACATCTGGAACATTTTGTTGTGATGAGTTTCATGACCACCTAGTTTGTGTGACTGTGAATTAAGCTGTTCTGGAGAATTGTGGGAAAAAGTGAGCGCGCCGTCCCGTCAGAAGCCAAAGTGAGTGTTTGTTTTGACTTGGAGTTCTCTTTGCACTTGGACTGACCCTCTACTAAACTGACTTAGCTCAGTAACAGTGTGTTGGCTCGCGCTCGCTGCACTTTTTACTCATTTCCATTTTCTCTGTCTTTACTTAGTCAGCTTCTTAAGCTTGTCTATGAATTTTCATATTCCCCTGGTTTATTGCGTTGGCAGAGCACTATGCTGTAATGCTGAAATTCTCCGCTGACTCCGTTTGTTTTGACGGCAAAATGAAAAAATATATATATATATTTACTGGAGTACTGTGCAGTACAATTTTTAGGTACTTGTACTGTTACTAGTATGCTCATTTGCTGCTTTATTTCACCACATTTCAGACAAAAAAATGTAAAAAAATACCTTGACTGTTCAAATGATGACAATAGAGGGAACCTTCTGTCCAGATCTGTCCATATTAAGCAGTAGAAGTCAGGACATTTCAGCCTCCGCTGTGTGAGATTTGACCATTGTTTGATGGATGTTTTGATAGTGCAGAGTGGCTCTGTAACACTCTCTTAATGTATGCATCAGTAAAAATAATGAAACAATAAAATATACCAATCTGCATTCAGCGTAATTAGTATTCCGGTTTATACGGTAGTTTTACTTTGGTTGACTTTGACTTTGTCTTCCACCATTGCAAAATAATGCATACACCTGTTTAAAAAAATTTAAATAAATAATGACTAATAACGAAAAAATCAGCAAATATTGTCAGCTTTATGGATTTATATATTCTTACATTTTGACTGAATTTGAATTTGCATAATATGCATCCTATAAATTTAAAGACAAAGCGTTATAATAATGTGCCAGTAATGCTTCAGCCACAATTGAGCCAAGTCTTCCATTTCATATATGTTTGTCTTTTAAAGTCATATGTTCTTGAGTAGATCTGCACCCTGCCGGGCTGATCCACGGGTTTTTCAGGTTTTTCCAGCCACATCAAACTGGGAGCCAAGATTCTTTACCCCGAGTTCCTCATGAGTGAGGCACTTTGTGCTCTGAGCTCAAAATAGCATGCGGCTCTCAATTATTGGGTAAGGAGCAAACACAGGTGTGGAATCCCAACCACCACCACTGGTGCCCCCGCCACAGAATAAAGCCACTCTTGTCCCGAAGAGCCTGACTAGGAAGGCCAGATCCATGGCAGGCTTTGAACTGCAAAGACCACTTGGCCTGTTCTATACTGGAGCTAAAAGAGACCTTTTAAAGGTGTGGAAATGAAACGTCCCACATCAATCATGCATTTCCACTTCTGAATTATTCAGCAGTCACTGCTGCCTGCTGACTCCATACCTCTCCATATCTGTGTGTGCTTCTCAGTTGTGTCATTGTGTCTGTATCTAGTGTGTGTCTGTTATTGTCTGAGGGAATTTATAATAATAATATATACACTTTTCAAAGCAGCAGAGCATGCTATCACAGTTGAAATAAGCATTTGAACTCTGGTTTTGTGAGATTTATTTTGAACTTATCACGCCCCTTATTTGCAATTCCTACAAACATCTCTTTAAAGTTACGCTAAAGTCAAAAGTGACTTCTTGAATCCTAAAAAGCTGATTTGAAGGTAGAAACTCTCAGCACTTACAGCACGCCTCAGCAACAATATGCTCTGTAATTCTTCCATGCAGCTAGGAAGAGTGGAGGACAGTGTGTGCGGAGGTGGGAGGGGGGCGACAAAGAGCAGAGCCCGGTGGTGTCTGCCACAGACAATGAGCGCTCTGTTTGCTTGGCTGTGATTCTGCTGGTGTGGATCAGGCAGCCCCGCTTAATTCCAGGTTCTTGGCCTCTCTCCTGCTGCTCTGCTTTTCTCTTCTCAGCGTTCTTTACATTTATTCGGTATCCTGTGAGATGGTTTTTTCGGCGGGCTGACCGAGACTGTGCGCTGACGGATTGCTGACTAATTGGCTCAGATCAGAAGGATGTGGGACCCCGTGTCACATCCAGGTGTTTAAAAAAAGACTAAAGTGTGCCGGTCACTCACTCACTTATCCCTACAATAAAAACATAAGGAAAAAAGGGCAATAGTGGTGAGGAGGATTTTTCGTCACTTGAATGAGTCAAGAGATCATAATGCCTAAAGGCACATTATTCATCTACGGGTTAAATTCTCTTATTCTCATATTTAATATCACGTTTGTATGTTATTTATTTATGTAAAACAGGGGTTTGGCATTCCTCTGCTCTTGGGTTGTGGGAAAAAATTATATTTGTTAGAAAGTGACTGGGCACAGAGGCACAAGTATTAAATGAATCCGCTAATTATTTTGTTAACTTTTCATAAGTGGGAGACAAAGCCCTTCACTGAAATCTATTTTTACAGTGAAAATAACGACGGCGGATTCCGCGTCTTAGTTTCAGTGTGCAGTGTGTAGCCAAAAGATCTGTGTAGTTGTGTGTGGCCCACACAGGAAATTAAGAAACCTCTGCAGCTTTGAGCATATTTGTGTCTGAATTATCTTGGAACAGCGGATTTAAACAAAAGTGAAACAAGGTTCAGCGTTCGCTCATTCTGGACATGTGTGGCCAGTAACAACTCTCAGTTTTAATCTAGATCTTATTGGAAAGTTGACCAGGGTTTAAAGATGATATGTGAATGATTATAAAAGATTGCAATAGTTTCTCATATACTAAAAGATTTTCATACATTAGTTACTTTTGTATTTAGATTTATTTTGACAAGAAGAGGTAAAAAATAATAACAACAATAGAGACGCAGATTATGATTAACTTGTGTTTTTTTCTTTATCTCTCCGAGTTGGATTAAAGCACCATTTCTTACTTTTAGACAGATAACAGTGTTAAGTCCTTAATATTTGGACAATTAAAGTAAAACATGCGACTTCCCCACTTACATATGTGAGAATATAGCCGGTTACATCAGTGAGAGTGCGTGTGTGGGCGGCGAGGGACCCAACAGAAACAAGACTTATTTATTTTAGAGAGAAGTAAAGGGGACAGAATGAAGATGAGACAGATCCCCCCTTTGAAGGTCTCGAGCCAATCCCTGCGAGTTCATCACAGTCCTCTCACTGTCGTGCACAGCAGATACAGTACATTGCAGCCAGCGAGTGTCCATCCTCTCTGGGCATGAATTTACACAGATGGTTCTTATATCAGTGGATTAGAGAGCATATTTCCTCAATAAGTGAAAAAAACAAAGGCTTCACTGAATTTATTATGTCTTAATTGAGGAGACCTACGTCAATGTATATTTGTGTGTGAACGGTTTCTTTTGGTTTTATCAATGGAGCTTAAATGTGCGGTGAGATATTTAGAGACAAAATTCCTCAGGTAGGTTCCGTGGTTTGTTGTATCTTCAAACATTTGTCAGAAATAATGTTTTTGGTTGAGGTTTCAGTCAAATATCGCATTCAAAGGGTTTGAGGGAAATAGAATGTAAAATAAATGTTATGTAAAAGTTCTTATAGTGTTGTACTAGTGTAGCACTATTATACTGTAGTGTAGTACTGTTACTAATGTTCTTCTGTGTTGTTCTTTTTTGTACACACACTGTTGGAAGGTGCACGTTTTGTAGGCTGTTGGTATCACACAGAAATAAAAACAGCCGACTAACTAACGAAATAACTCAACTAATAACACAGCTAATAAACATATTAATGTGTAAAATGTTACTGTATCTGCTCAGTTTTTATGTTTAGTCTGTCAATCCAGTTCAATTCTAACTTTTCTAATCCGCGTATTTATAAGTATATATATTTGTATCGCTTGTGGTTTTATATCTTGGAGTAATGTCTTTGTTGAAATGTGCTGTACAAGTAAACTTGCCTTGCCTAAATTATTGTCTTAAACACTTGTATCTATATCCCTCTTGAATCTGATTTTCTAGCATATTATTTTAACATCAGTTCCATTTAAAATGTGCACTGTTTGTATTTGCACAGTGCACAGTTAAAGATATCTAATGAATTATTGCTTTAATTGTAATTTAATCTTTAATTACACGAGGACTGTCATGCACAGGACAATATATCCCATACATTGTAAAAAAAATCTTAATTTAAACTCTTGTATATTCTAAAATGTTTTGGTTAGACCAGTAAACATGGATAAATCTGGGGCAAAAATGAATGAATAATAAAATACTTTTCCGTTTCAAAATTCCTGCGTGTCCACAGAGGCAGTGCAAATGTAAGCAAATCCGAAAAATGTCTGAGACGAGTAAAGTTTCGTGTATACAAGTCATTCTTACATGTGGCAGAGTGTTAACAGTGACGGTGTAGCTGCCTGGGCTCTCTGTGCCCTCCAAGGTGAGGTCTGTCTCCACCAGGCAAAGGGGACCATGGGAAAGCTCACATGCCGATTAATCACGACTAATGAGCTGGAACAGTGTAGCTCGAGCTGCCTTCCATGACCATCTAACCTCGCACACACACACACACACACACACACTCCCATATAGTGTCCGACACAGACAAACAAGTGAAGGGCAGAGTAACAGGCAACTTTTTGACTTGTAGTGTTTGTCTGCCGTCACGTCACACCTACATTTGGAGGTGAAAACGTCAAAATATTACTTCTTGTCAATTTACTTTTTATTAGGCAACATTATCGCAACGTTAAACTACATGGCTTAAGTAATGTTCAAAATAAAAGCACTGCATTGTGTCAGATTTTTATAGTAAGAAAAAAAAAAGCTAGTCTGCCAAATTTCTTTCCTCGGTAACAAAATTGCAAACTTACCATGTATTCCACAGTTCTTGGCATCAAAGTGACCCCTGCAACCAGTGGGTTGTAATGAACAGAGTTTAAACAAACAAGAAAGCAGGGCGATGAATGAGAGACGGAGGAAAACAGAAATAAGTGATGTCACGTAGAAAGTGATGAATGACAAAGCTGATGTTGATAAATACGCTCCAAGTATTTTTCGGTGCTGAAAGCCATGCCATGGCAAAATGTGCATGACTCCATGTGCATGGCGAGAAGTGAATGTCTTCATATACTCGTTTAATCTATACTTTGCTTTACGTATTCTGCCTAATACCCAGTTATCACGTAAAAAAACTAAGTGAACCAAAGTGGTATAAGCACAAAAAATAATAAAAACATCATCCATTTTAAGGTCCTACATGGTGCAGCTGTTATTATTTCATGTTACATATGGCAAACCGTACATAATGTGGTTTCTCGACTTCTCTCTGACTACTGAGGAAGCTACAGCTGTGGGCCCCTTACTGTAACAGTAATCCTTGTGGCGCATATATCTTAACTGACGCTTGTGAGTGCACATTTCAGTTATCATTCCTGGGGGCACATATATCTTTGGTTCGACTTCTGTTGCAGTGTCCCCTGTCCTTGCCCCCTGGCAGGTGATGCAACGGAGAAACCGTGGAAGGTGATTGTCATTTAAATTCTTGCTGTTCGGAAAATAGATCCATTTGTTATGTGATTACAGTCGCTGCGGGTGGAGGTCAGGAGGGTGTGGTGGTTTGTGAGTTATAGAGAGTTATTCTATAGGGTGTAAATCATAAGGGGTGATCTATTTAACAGCAACAGTACTAGTAAGGCAGCGGGTGTGGCCTTGCGTCACAAAAATCATTTTATTATGAGTCGCCTGTGTCGGGGATGACATATTTAGATTGCTGCCCGACGTCCACATGTTAAGGAATCCAAGCCTGCAGACTGCACCGTGGAATGTATACCTGAGCAGTGTCACATACTTATGGATACACGCACACTCCTGCAGATGCTCGCTTTTAAAGCCACACACCTGTCTGCAGTATAAGAAGCGACGAATGGAAACTTTAGCAAGTGCTCCCTGCCAGAAATTTGTGGTATGGGTGTTCGTGCGTATGTCATCCAAATAAAGGAAGGTTTAGCCAAATCCACCAACTGCTTATGGCACATATCCCACCGTCAGGCATCCAAGCCACAGGAAACCTCCCACCATAACATGCTGTAGTTAAGATGTTATTCTGAGCGTTGCTGCTACAGTAACTTCACAGTCTCAGGGGCTTTAGTTCGGTTTAGGGAGTCAATCTTTAATTTGAGGGCAGATGTGAGGATTTTGTCCACCAATTAGTCAAACGTGCCTCATTCAAATAAGTAATTACTTATAGTTGCTCACAACAGGGAATGCATTGACTCAGTGTCATCAACAGGCCTGTCTAAAAACATCTTCTGCGTTCATGCTACTACATAATTCTTGAATCAACCCACGGTGTTAGTTCTATCGGTGTGGGAAGAGAGGAGGGCGGGGTGACCTCTCTGGTGTGTTTCTAATATCTCCCCAAAAATCCCTGCGGGCAGAATCGTCTTGGGTGTTCCAGGATGGACTCTGGTGTTGTTATATTTAACGGGTTCCCAGCGCAGAAAGCAGGGAGAAGAAAGAAGAGGAAAAGAGAGGGAGAAAGATAGCTGCGTGAGGGAGCGCTGACTGCAGAGTATCGGCCTGACCTGGAGGAAAAAGCACCCTCTGTGCATGGTTTGGGGGTAAGGTCTACGTTGCCCTTTCTCTTCCCCTCTCACTCTCCTTTTTCACTGTCTTGGTGGGGAGGAGGGATGTAGGTAATGAAGCTTAAGTGAGCCTGGTGTCTGGTAATGTAATATACACAAAGCCCTTGTCAGGTCTGGATCCAATAATGTGTCATTTACCACGTCTGGAACAGATTGGCCCAGATGATCGGAGTGAACCTTTGCCCGGGTGAAGAGTACTCAGCATCCCTCGGCCTGGAGGCCTTACAAGCAGGTCTTTGCCTCGCCCCATCTCCCTTGCACCTTTCACCTCCCCCCACCCATTTCTTGTAAAAGCAGATGCACGCTTCAAATGAGATAGTCCGCGTGATGTTTTGTGGGACCACATTGAACAGTTTGTCTCGGCCGCCTCAATTCGTACCTTTTGCAAAAATGTTTCCTCAGTGTTCTTTTTCCTAAGCCGTTGCCCAGCGTTAGAAATGTCAAGAACGGTCTGAACTGAATTCACAGACGCTTAAAATCCTGCCTATTTTCACACCAAAGCACACTTCGCCACGCAGATGTCAAAATGTGATTTCTGGGCATATAACTCCCCAACCTGTCAGAGCTTTCTGATGCTTTAAACAGCATTTGAAGCATACTGCCATTCAAAATAAACTCCAACAAGGGCGCACTGTTACTAAACGATTACTGCATCCAGTGAGCAGGTGCACCTGAATATCGTCACGATAACTAGAAGGCGTGCATTTGAAATCCAGTCCACACGTACGCATCTCTGACTATCAACACAAAACTGTACCCACATCTCTCTTGCTAATTCATACAAAAACACATTCAGGAGACTGTTGTTTACACTCTTATAATTCTTTTGAACCCATAATTATATTTATCAATAAAGATCTGCTATGAAATCCAATCTACCTCACTTCTCTTCTCTTGTGTAGTCTCAAATAACTAACCTTATGTACCTTGGAAAGAACTGTATAAAATACCCTGAAGCTGGATTCCTTCATTCCCTTTCAAAGCTTTACTGTCTGATGTTTGATATCTGTGATTGTTTTTAAGCGTCCACTTCACTTGTCACTTAATAATTGGTTGTCTAGACTTAGTGTCCTATCGTTGTCTTGACTATGAATGTTTCTTTTTTGTTTTGTTTTCAGGCATAGCTTGAAAAATACACTACTCACAAAAAGTTAGGGATATTCAACTGTCGGGTAAAATGTATGGAACATGGAAAAAGTTCATGCTACAGTCATATTATGTCATGAACGTAGGGCATTTGACTAGAAGCATGCAATGGTAATTTCATCATCTCAAACAATTTATTGAAACAAAAGGTATACCACCCAAAGCCGGATATCCCTAACTTGTTGTGAGTAGTGTAGAGTGGAGTAGAGTACCCGATTAAAGAAAGTTACTAATACTAATCGCCTGCATTGATGAGGCCTGTTAAGGTAGACTGGGTAACTTCCTCAGTTCAATATTCCTGTGAGCAAAAGGTACCAGCAGATACTTTAGTAGTTCTGTTTTCAATTCAGGTCAAATGAGTAAGTGGTAAAAACCAATCAACGGCGTACATGTTGATGAACCTTTATGAAAATCACGTCAGATTAAATAAACAGAGCTGGACATTTCCAGTGATATTAACCACTGTGTGTCCGACTGCACAGGAAAAGCTAGTTCTTTTTTCAAACAGGCCAGCCATCAGGAATTCACCCTCACTTGGGGATTGTGTTTTTTTTTTCTTTACAGGCACCAGGGTGGGCATACGGTATGAGATCATGTTGCTAATGACTGGTAGTAGTGGACTGTGTTTTAGAAAAGCAGCTTATCAGCAATTTGTAGCTGAGGGAGAGTGCATTTACTCACAGTGGTAATTACAAACGCAGGGGCCAATGGAGTTGCCGGAGAGCAGGAAGCGTAGGGCTAGAAGGGCATGTGTGTGAATTTACCACTTCGTCCCTGGTTGCCTGGGTCCTGGACGCAGCCCCCGGCCCACACAGTGAGCGGGGGGCCCTGGAGGTCTACAGCTGTGAACGAGAGAGGAGAGAAAAGCAAAAAGAGATACTGGGTATGGAGGTAAAAGACTTAGATGGAACGCAGCTTTCTTTTTCTCATTGTTGAGAGCCCTGTACCGGTTTTCCTCACTCACTCTGATCTTCCACAATGTTTTTAGCAATATGTGCTAGCCTGTGGGAACGTGGAGAGAAGTCAGACTGAGTGAACAAGTGAAAGGTCGCGCCTATTTATATCTTTTCATCTTCGCCCCTTTTAGAGGAAACTCTAGGAAATTCATTTTTGACTAAGCAAGAGGTGAAAGGAGGGAATACAGAAAAGATTTCTGTCTTTAATGCTCCCACCCCTCCTATTACATACTCCAAATGTGCAATGTTGTGCTCACCCAGGTGGAGTCATTCTAGAGGCTCCTCAGGAGTATTGTAGCCCCCCCCCCCTCCCCGCTGTGGCACAGACTCTGATTTAGTACTGTTAATAAACATGATGTAGTGCTTACAGTGATTGCTCAGACAGGAATGTTTCTTTTCTTTTTTTTTTTTTTTTTTTACTTCTCTCTTTCATACCTACACACAGTTTCACATGTTTGCATGTGGCGCTGAGAGAGAGGAGACGAAGACGTGGGACCGCGTGGTTTATTTCAGACTTTCGCCGCTTTAATTATTTAAGCAGAGGACAACAGACAAATTCTTGCGGGGCAGGTTTAGCGCTGTAAAATGCCACCCCATTTCCCAGAATTATTACAGAGTCCGTCCTGCTGCTATCCGGAGCGAATTCAGCATTCAGCTTGTCAGCTCAGAAACTTTTTGAATTTGAATTCATCCGGTGTAGTGTTATGTGTATTCTAAATATAATTCTGTGTTTTTCTTTTCAGTTATATTTCTAATGTACATGCATTCATCTTGCGTAATACCATACCAGCAAGGTTGTTGTTACTGTCAAAGGTAACTGTCAGGTGAACCAAGCTGTGTAATACCTGGTACGCAGTAGCCTAGGTAGGTAGGCTCTCTTACCTACACAGCTTAACTGCTTAAAGATAAATCCATTTGTCTGATCATGTGCTGTATGCTCAGGGGGGATTCCTCCCTAATTGAAAGACAATTTGCTTGTTTTCAAGCCACCTCAGAAAAAAAACAACAACCATATCCAACAAGTTGGATTTATGATGTGCCTGCCAGCTTCTCCCTGGTGCAAATCTTCCAGCAGCATGCTCACGGTGCATAGCCCACATGGCCAGCCACAGCTGGCTCTTATTACAAACCCATACAGTAGCCATTCTTTTTCACTTACCCCCCTCCCTGTTTGGTGACGCTTATTAGAAATGTAACATACTAGTCGGGGAGTTTGTTACAGATTTATGCGTCACAGGTGCTCCCTTTAGGGTTACCATGTAATCTGTGCCAAGACAACATATGTACATGTAAGAAGGGAGGAGTGTGACTAACATTGTTTGTTTTTTCTCTGTCTTCTAAATAAAATTGAGTGTACTGATATTAGAACTGATTCTGGGTTTGACCCAAGGTTGGTGAGGAACAGACATTACATTTTTGAGAAACCAACAAATAATTTCACAGAACATGATTTTGGACACCTGATCATGAGTATTTATTTCCTATTACTTTGTAAATAAAAAAATGTATCTATGAATGTTCTTGTTTTTTTTTTTAGGTAGTTATTTATTTATTTTTTTATGCATCTTCTTGGACCAGGTCTTGAGTGAAGGGTAAATAAGGGTAAATGTGAATTATAAAAGAAGTACAATATATATATATATATATATATATATATATATATATATATATATATATATATTTCTATCTCTTGCTATTTTATGACTGAAATTAAGTGTTTCACCCAGCTGGTAGCACTGCCTGGTTGAGGCAATTATGCATACAATTTACATATATATATATATATATTTTTTTTTTTGAATGACAGATATTTTCCATAAAACCGATGATGTATGAGTGGACTGGATTGTGTGGGCAAAATCTCCATTACAGCTTTTATTTACCCAAATAATTGCAATAATTTTCTTGTTTCTTTGTGAAATACATTTTTTTAATAGTACAATGGTGAATGTTCCTGCTCACGAGTAAAATGAGCACTCACTCTCCAGATTGTAAGGATTGTCTGTATTCGAATGAATTTCCAGAGCTGCCTCTTGATGGACTTTGACTGGTACCTGGTGTGTCTGCTGCCTGTCTGTCAACACCAGATACCCTGAGTGTGAGCCTGTGTGCCGGCAGACTGTTTCAGCCTCAACTGAGTCTGTAACTGCTGCCAACACATAGGGGTGGATCACGCTCCTGCCCAGAACATGTAACGGCGTCCTGAAATTGCTCCCCACTGACTCCGAGCAAGCATGGACACATTTAAGAAATAGAAAGCATTCTTGTCCAAGCTACACAACATGTGACCAAAGGTGATGAGTTCATGGACTAAGCTTTGAGTCGTAAGCCGGGGTTCTGACAATGTCTCTTTCCATCTCTGTCTTCAGGTTTCACAGGCCACTCTCCCTCAGAAGTGTCCCTGCCCTGCCCCTGTCTCGACTCTTCACTTTGTCTCCACGCTCAGCTACACCTCTCCAGTTACTTGGCACCACACCTCCTGGTTGTTATCCCCTCAGCCTCTCTCCTTTGACTCCATCCCCACCCTCTCATGCTGAGGGGGGGGACACTCAATGCCTTTAATGTGGCCTTGGCCCCATGTTCCTCCTGCCGTCAGGCTGATCCAGGAGCAGTGGGTCCCAGCTCCACCCTGGGTGATTGATGGCAGGGATGCCCTCTCCTCTCACCCTCCACGCCCCCACCCCTCGCTAGGCCGACAGCATAGCGTTTCATGAGCTCATCTGTGTGGCGCCCAGGAGCTGCACCTCAAACGCAGGCACCACTCTTGTCTCGTCCCGCATGACTCCCTGGGGGACACAAAGCATGTGTGACCTCCCTTTACCCAGCCTGCAACCCCATCTCCACGCGACCCTCCAGTCCCCTCACTGTATCATCACTGTCTCTGTGCTCAATCTATCTGAGAGCCAGACTTTAACTCTAACTAAACACCAAAATATCCCTTTACTCTGAATTTAAATTTCCATCCTAATCTGCTCATTAGCACGTGGATGCCACAAAATTAAATGTCCCCATTTCATTCACCCCTGCCTGCATTCAATTTATGCATAAAAAGTCTGAAAGCAAATGCCAGGAAAGCGCTTAAATATTGCAAAAAAGGTTTTAATGCTTGACTGAGATGTAAAAGTTGGCATGTCAAAAAAGAGACGGCGTGATAAAGGGTGACAGAACATGCCTTGACATAGCAGTACTTGCCTCTGCTTAGTCTACTTGAGACAAAGCATTCAGAAAGAGCACTGTTACACTAAACCAGCAGCCGGGTATACCTGCAAATTATGTTCTTATTGGAAAATTACACAGGTCACAATTTACATCCCATGCCAACCTTTACTACAGGAAGTAATACGTCCTTTTTGTAGCAAGGGGGAAATGGTGAATTAACTGATTTGAACTAAAACCGCAATCTTTTCCTGAACCTAACCAAGTAATCTGGCTGAGAGGGGTGTCAGATCAAACAAATGATTCATTACAAACAGCATTTTGTAGTTTCATTTGGAGGACTTGATGCTTCTGCTTCTTATGTACCCTGTGGTGTTCACATCAGCTGCTTTTGTGATGGGCTGACGTGCAACAAGGAGCCCCGTCTGGATTTAAACTATGATTCTGTGGTTACTTACAGCCCAAACCCCACTGCTCTTTGTATGTATTTATTTGCCTTTGCCTCATATAAGAATCATACTGGACGATTATGTAAAACCCCAGATTATGGTCTAAAACAATGTCTTTTAAACATCTTTTTAAACATGTATGTAAAGTATGTATGGCTATGTAATAAACATGTTAAGGTATGGTTAGGCAACAAAAAACTGGCAAAGATAATCGATGATTTCGTATTGAAATTACTACTTTGTTAGGGTTAGGGGATCATTGTCGTCATGGTCATGCTTGAAAACTAACAATGATCCTTGGATGTAAACTGGAACAGCATTCTTCAGTGTTAAAGTTAAACTTTCTATCCACCTCGACCTCCTCCTTACATAGATTTTGTTGCTCTATAATAAAGTCACTTGACTCCCTCCTTTCCTCTTATATTTGTGACGACCACTCGAGTGCTTTGCCACCCGTTAGTGGCGCTTGATTATTACGTATACGTATTACGTATACGAATACGTTTGAGTGATTGTTTTGTTTTATCAATTGTCCAGAACCCCAAAAATGATCACTTTCATGTCACAACAACTTCCTCAACAAGTTTCAACTCACCCTCTCATCCAGCTGCCCACCTTACCTTAACCTCCCCTCGGGAAGCCGGGAAAGGCCTGTCCTCCTTTGCGTGTACGACATTCCAAGTGGGAAGGAATCTGAGGACACTGATCACCTAATCTCTCCGACTGAAGCAGCACCTGTTGGGGCAGCGCTGAAGCGCAGGGGGAAAAATTTAGATCAGTGGCAGCTCTGTGTTGACCTGATACATCTCGTCTGTATCAGATGGTGCTGGCTGCTACTTGACAGCCTCTAGTCAGTTTACACGGTCAGGATGAATGATGGACTTCATGTAGATCTTTTCATGTACGACGTCATTCTGTCACAATTAATTTGAGATTTGAAGGTATTAAAATTCAGGTTTTAATGTGACGTTGTATCACATTAGTTTTCCTTACCTTACCGCATCTGCTCTTAGCCTCCTCGTACTCGCTCCACCAACCTTATTTTGTCGAGTTTCTCGCACTGAAGAAATATGCTGTGAGGGCATCGCTGAGGAAGCCATCTGACCCAAATGAAACTGGATCATTCATGTAAGAATAGAGCGCCAATGAAAAGACATACAATACAGTCAACTGACAACCAATCAAATATCTCACCCAGCTGTTCATGAGGTGACCATGTGCCGAGGAGGACCCTGAGAGACTCAGAGCAGGGACATAAATCACCCAGGAGGACGCTGCAGTTGCTGCCTGTGACTGCACGTGGTGAAGACATTGAGATTTTTGCAATAGCTTCTTTTGAGAACTTGTCATTAGACGCGTTTGTGTTATTGTTCTGTTTGCACTCATGTTTTTCGAAATGTGCCTCGCCGCAATAAATCGCTCGCTGCCTATAAACGCTTCTGTTTCTTAAAGTTAATCCTCGGCAACATCTATTACATCGGAGCTGACAAGCAAGCAGTTCTATTAAAAGCCTATAACAAGCTTGTTTATTGGTTTCAGATCATTTCCAAAACTGGAATCCGTGATTAATGTTCTCCACTCGTCTCTGATAAATTAACTCTAGGTGCGTAGAATACATGATAGGCCACATGTGTTCTTTGTGTAGACTATACAGTATGAGTGCACTCATGCTTTGGTTCATCTTGATAAATGATCTGGATTGCTCTTGGAGTGAGATTGTTAATGTGGCCAGAGGAGGTCTAGTTTTTCCTCTTGTCCAAGGTTATTTAAACTAAACCAACCATTCCTTTAAATGTCTCAAATCCCTTACAGCATGGGCCACAGCCTTAATGCCTGACAGAGGAACGCTGCTTTGCATGTAGCCTGATTATTATCTGCTACACAAATTGCTAGCAGCTGGGTTGTTCACGGCTGACGGTCTCATAGTTTATGTATCGAAACTGTTGGAATGTGGACAATTACCACTTTCACTTTCTCACAAAAAGCCTAATACAGTTTACATAAACTATTCTCTTGAAAATCCTACTTTAAAAGGATTTATGAGCCTCCGGGGCTGGTTCAAGCAGATAAAGAATTTGCTTCCCATTTCATACATCTCTCTGGTAGCAAGGGCAAACAAAAAAAGCGATTATTTTTCATGCAAAAAGATTTTTTTTTATTTTTTTTCACATCATTTCATTTAAACCAGGCAAGTGTTTTACATAATTGAGTTTTAACAAGGCTTCATCTGAGTGAAATATGTTGTACCACCCACCACCAAGGTCTGCTGAAGGTTAGATTTTACCAGACTCTGTGCTGGACTACTATATCTCTGTTGTGATTTAGGGGTCACAGAAAAAGGAAACCGCAAAGAGGTTAGCCAGCAAACAGTCGAACTCCCCCAAACTGACTTTTTGCTACCCATCATATGCTGATTTGTCACAGCACCATATATCAAAATGCATCCAAATGATAAATGATGTAGCATATTATAGCGTACTAGGATCACTACAAATCCAAATCTAGCTTTATATTAAGCAAAATGGCACAATAATAAAATGCCTTTCATATGGAAAACCTCATTATTTCGACATTTTTAAGGGGAAAAGAAGTAAATGAGAAGAGAAATGGAGTGAAAGGAGTCAAGTTGTCGTCTTGTCTAAAGCTGGTGAGCACCTTGCGAGTGGTCGAACAGTTTAACCTATAATTACGACAATTAAAATAATACTCATATTAACAAAGAGAAATTGCTTCCAAATGGTCTTTCACATGAGCAAGAAAAGAAAAACAAAAACACATGGGCACAGTTTGCCTTCAGAATCTTGGCACTAGAGCATGAAATGTCAAATCTGAATTAATCATGCATTTAAATGAGAAACTGTAGCTGTAGCTTTATGACGCCATGCACCATACAAGAACAGTTGTTCCTGTATTTGTTACTGTTTGTAGTCTGACATACAATTTCGAGTTCAAGCAGCAGAATGCGTGCTTATTTTTGTTTTGGTGATACATAGCTATTTTGTTACTGTACAAAACATGTTGGGAATTCCCCATGCACTTTGTTGGACATGAGTCCAGAGCTGGACTGCAGGCAAAACAACTTTAATGCATCTTAAACCACCGAGAGGATTCAGAAAAGTTGATCACGGCCCACATAACTAAGAGGTCAAGGAAGGGAGTGGAGGACAAAGATGGGGTGTGAACACAATACGACGTGTGTGTTCATGTGTCTGTCTGCGCGTCTGCGAGTATGTGCATTTAGGAGCCTCTGTGATTGATCATTTCCATTCTAATCTCTCACACTTAAGCGGCCTCTCAGGACAAAGAGTAAGGTACAGTGAGGGAAATACAGTAAATATTGCACATACCACCCTGATGTGTCACAACCTTGCAGGGGTTGACATCAAAGTGCACTGCTGAAATCAAAGTGTCAGGCGTATTCCCTATAAAAATCACTGGACCCCTCACTCCTGTGATGAAGAGAAACAAGGGAGACTCCAAAGTCAACACAATTTTCCCCCTTTTCTCCAGAAAAAAAAAGCCCAATCGGCACTCGCAGGTTTTGCCCTTTTGCTGCTCATAGTTTGAGGAGCGCTGTTAAAGAGACCTCCAGCGGTATTACTGCTCACAGATCGTTTTTTTTTTTTTTTTTTTCCTCTGGCAATAGCGACCTCATGTCCAGTAAGTGCCCTCCCAGTGAAGTATTGATGTAGAGGCTTGTTTTACTGAGGAGTGTGAGGGAGTGATCAGAGGAGTCCTGCGGACAAAATCCCACTGCTGACCCTGGACATCAGTGATTGATGTCGAATGTGACCGTGAAACCCAACAGGGGTTGTTGTACTTTTGATTTTATTGGCCACCATGTCAGGCTGTCTGTTCTCTGTGGTGAAAAAGACCCGCATCGCTACAGTATAGGTTTTTGTACATGTATGCTGTAGAGACACTGCTGAACAACAGTGTAATGATACGTTTGGGTTTGGTAATTGAATTCTTGTCCTATTTGTAGAGACAACAATATACAGAGCGATTCCCAAATGACTATCATCTGACCACAATGATATAGAATATTATACCCTGGGTAGTTTTAAGTTATGATAATAATACGACTAAATCTTGCTGGGTTTTACAGTACATTACTCTATTTTTTAGTTGTGGGGCAGAGAAATTCCCTTTTTCATTTAACATGCAGAACTGTGTCCTTAATCAAAAATGTTTAGTAAGAAACTTAATTCGACCTTGATTACATTTGAGTGATATTAAGGGGAAACTCCTGTATTCAAATCTTTTTTTAAGATGGGATATTAAGAAAATATTGCTAGTTCAGATCATGTTCAGATCAATATATGCAACTTGCCAAATACCTTGATTAACAACATTTTCCTCATTATCTCTTTGCTGATGTATACAGTACGACTCATTTTCACGAGTATTTCATACTGAACGTGAAACTTGACGTGAAGCATGAGACGAGGTGCGTTTATTTCTTTAATACTGGACCAAAAAAAAAGATCTATTCCCTAACCTCGAGCATGTTAGTAGACCAAACTTAACAAGATTTGGCGCGTGACATAAACCTTTGTCTCTGTAAACAAAACTTTGCGCTTTCTGCAGCCGACCGTTCACCCTGAACCCCGCTCTATAGAAATATCACACTTGACTGCGAAAAAAAATGCCAGCGGACATAATACATGCAGCAATAACATTATTTCCAGAAATCCGGAAAAGGAAAGTAGGCGTATATGAATATATTAAGGAGAGTGTAAACGATAAGCAAGGTGAGATATTTATATCCGTTTCATCAGGCTGAATGGTTAAATGAGATTTCGGTAGATCTGCATTATGTATAGGACGTGACTATATAAAATGATATGAACCATATTCCTTTTGAATTCCTAAATAGGAGCAAACAGTAGAGAGACAGCTGAACTTGTTAACATCAAGTATAAAGCGAGCACAGATTGAGCGGGTTTGTAAACAGGAGCAAGCTGGGTGCAATTTACTGACATCATGTTACACAACTTCTGGGATCTAGGGTTCAAATGTAAGTTCACACAGTTACCCCTTGCTGATAGTCGAAGCTTCAAATGAGCAAAGCTGATATTGTTGGCAACTGTCATCCTGACTGTCTGACTAGTGAGTGAGCCACAGACGGTGGGTGGTTTGACCAAAACGGACCAACAGACTTGGCTTGACCAGGGTGGGGTCTCTGACGAATGTTGCACGGGGAAAACCGCCTATCTGCTGTCTGACTAATGTGCTGTTTCTTTGTTGAGACTAAGCTACAGGAATATCCCACACATCACCATCCATCTAAAACTCCACCTCCACCCGTGTTTTGCTCGAGCTTGCATGCACGTACAACAATTTGTGGAGGCAAATATATATACACATATGCACATAAATCTACTTTGAATATACGGGTTACACAAGATATGACTTTCAGACATAAACTGTGCCGTATTTGTTCTACAAATTATACATTTATATGGGTTAGCAAGGCAGCTGAGGAGGTACCGTAGTGTTGAATCTAAAATGATTGTTATGCAGCAGAATATGTCTCCTATGTGTACGTGTGTGGGATTACTGCAGAGGCTAGATGTGTAGAGAAAAGCAGCAACACCCTCCCTCTCGTTGTCCACCGGGTACAGTCAGAGCAATGGGGGAGACGTAAAACACTGGCTGCATTTTTCTCCACATTTATGCATACTCAGAGAGGAGAAAATAGACCCGTGGTTTATAATTCCCTGATTTCCCTGGAACATGCATTGAAATGTAAACGAGCACAATAAATTCACTTTTAACTGCCTTCATGGGAATTTGCCACATAGTCTGGACTTAAGAAACTCTCGTACTTTCATTAAAAGCCACATCATTCCCTGTTAAAGTAACAATGTCCATCTCGCAGAGGCCGCAGCACGTGCACGTAGTGAAACCGTGTGCGATAACATCTGCGCTCAGAGACGTTGCGGTTAAAACACAGAGGTAATGAGCGCTTTGGGTTTTCATCAGTATCTCTTCACACTTTCCAAAATTGACCTTTTTATAGCCACATTGTTGGTTATTTTTCATACGGTTCACCTTGTTTATGTAGGGTTGTTTCTCCTGAGGCTCTACTCACTCAAAGATGTTGACAATGGCTGAACAAAGAGCTTTCAATAATGGCATTTTAATGTGGATCTCGGGGGAGGTTAGCAGGTCAGACAGGGGAGAGCATTTCGGTTAGGGATGTACAAATGAAATTCAGTTGCGTGTAGTTTGGTTTGCCACACGAACAAGCACTGCTTTGGGCCTGCAGGATTTCATTCACACAGTTACATCTCGCTGCCATTCAAAGCTTGCAAAGCTGATATTGTTGGCAACGGGTCATCTCATCTCTCAGCCTGACCAGTGAACGAGCCACAGCCCATGTGCATTATGCATATTATTCATGAGCCTTTACATTGATCAAATTACAAATCCACTTTTTTATTCATACTTTACAAAACCAGTGAACCTTCAAGGAAGTTTGACATTTGGGGAAATATGCTTATTCACTTTCTTGCTGGGAGAGAGATGAGAAGATTCGTGCCACTCACATCTGTATAGTAAATATTTAGCTGGAAGCAGCTGGTTAGCTTATCTTAGCATTAAGATCGGCTCTGGCTGTATCACTTTATATCTCGATGGTTAAAATTGTGCAAAAGCTGATGTATGAAAACAAATTCACAGTGTTAAATAACTTTCAGGAGTCTCCGCTAGTTGCCTGGGAACTGCTCGGAGCCAAGAAATAGTACATAATCCCCCATAAAACCACAACTTGTCATTTGTATGCTTTGGATTTTTAAACAAATGTGTTAATAAGTGAGCATTGTTACTCTTATATAAGCCAGCAAGCAAATAAGCAAACAAATATGCACACTATTACTTTAAAACCTCTCGCTATTTTCGAGCAAAAAAACAATGTACTTGTTCTTTATCAGCTGTTCTTTGGAACTTGCAGTGCATCAATCAGATAATCTACCCTGTTAGCGTCTTGTGGTCTGTCCAGAGAAGTATTGCTTGGGAGGCAGCTGGAGCCAATAGAGATGGAGAGAGAGAGAGAAAGATACAGAAAGAGAGAGAGAGAGGGGAGAAAGACAGCAGGAGAGAGTGCAGCTATGTGCTGGGGAACTCAGGAGGCACTGGGGCGTAATTTAAACAGGCGACGGCTGTTGTGCAGACAGGAAATGAGAGGAAAGCTAGTTCCTGGGATGGGACTGAATTGGATGTTTCAGACCCAGACCGGTATCAGAAAGAGGAGACTTATGTGGCGTTGTTAAGGGTAACAGTAAGGTCATTGAGAGCAGCATTTCCTTTTCTGATCATCGAGCGAGCTTGTCAGCACCGCTATCTCAGTTCCCACATCCCTCTCAAATCATTTCAATGGGTTGGATTCAAAGTCTGAAATTCAGGCCGGAGCTGAATAAGACCTCCTGTTGCTGCGCGTGTTTATAAGCTCCGCTCCGCTCTTATATGATGACTGCTTTGATTTGAAGTTTTGGGCAGTTTCATCCGATGGAAGGAAGTCAAGTTGAAAAGGCAAGAATTATTTCAATATTACATCAAAAAACAGGATAAAAATATGCTTAGGACCGGTCCTGAGAATGCCCAATGCGACCGGGTCTTTTTTAGCCTGCAGTTTTGATTTAAAACAGACACACAATACCATAGTCAGGATCTAACTGTTCACATGTCAGTGCATTGGAGGAGCAGGCAGGCCTAAGCTGCTCTGGACTTTGTAACATCCCGCCATCTTGTGAGTTCTCACTGCTCAGCCTCATGAAGTGCAGCGAGTCCAGTGCCAGCCCGCCAGATTACTGCCCCTAATCAATCTGATTAGCCTGAGAGGGCGGACACCTTGGCTCACATCTGGACTGCATGCTCCGACTCCCCACAGTTTAGTCTGACAGCAACAGAGCCAAAGCATTCAGCTACACAGGAAGCCCATTCTGATCATTCAGTGACGCTGGTGGCAGCAGACTTTGTGTGCTCTGTGTGTGAGTTAGAGAGTGTACGCACAGTGCAAGCCAAGTCCTGATAAATGAAGCATGGTATATACAATCATTGGACGGATTTCTCACATGCATTAAATTTTAGGTTTAGAGTTGATATATGCTTTTATTATGACAGACGGCATGAGTGGAATTCAGGGAACGTGTGGGAACTGAGATATCTGCACATTCAACATGATCCCAATCTAGCTGTTCAAATGAATTAATTCCTACGGTAAGAATTTCTTAGCAGTCCCTCGTGAGCTCATTTTCAACCGTGCTGTAATGACGGTGAAACACAAGGCCACACATATCAGGCCGTGTTCCCCTCACTTTCTCTGCTCACAGGCAAGAATAACAGGCACATAAGTCATTCCAGGCCTGCTATTATAAACAGGTGTCACTTTAGTGATAAAAAATGACATCTTAATTCAGAGGCGAGACGCTTTGTCAGAGCGGATTAACACATCATCAGAAGCGATTTATTTTTATTGTGCCAGCATCATTCGGGTGGAGGTTGAGCATGTCAGTAGTTCTGGCCTTTGCTTCTCCCGGGGGAGTGCTGGAGTGACACGCTCAGCCTTGATGTCTCTGGAAAAAGGAATCTCCTGACGTGAGGTTGGTACTTTACGGCCATTTCTGGGAACAGATGACAGTGTTTAAGGTGTGTTTTAAAAGAAGTTGCCGAACAGTCGGTGTAAACGTCCGTGCGTGTGCTTATGTTGTGGGACAGTTTGAGTTGTGTAACATTACTGTCAGCCAGAGTAAGGCACTTATTATCATTATATCACTGTAAGAATCAAATGGAAAAGTTAAGGGTGACAGTATCAGACAATTACAAAGGCCTGTTTGCTTTTTAGAGCTTGCACCAGGTGTGTGATTAAGATCAAAACAGTACATCAGGCTGGCTATGAGTTTTGAGTATAGAAAATTAATTGGCAATATCCTATTTTGTTCATCCATGATGCATCGGCTGCCTCACTTGAATAACTTTTATCCACTTTTTTAGTGGTGCTGGATCTATGTTTCAGATGGTTTGGTGTCAGCATTGATCTGCTAGTTTTCTCCATTGCATCGGTAAAGACAACAATAGGCTAATATACTGTTTGCAGAAGGCTTTGTAAGACACATGCCCATTCAATCAACTGATCAAATATTTATTACCACATATGTATAGTAAAGAAAAAGACAGACCTAGTGGGAATTTTAAAAAGCGGTATAATATTTGATCAGTAATTCTTTTATTGAAATTTGTTTTGTTTGAATCTAGGCAAATTTGTAAGATCACATTTAAATTAGCTCATCCAGCTGCGGATCACACCATCCTTCAGTTTTTTTTTTTTAATTCCATGCTTAGTGCTTGAAACGCCGCCATAATAAATGTCTTGGAATTCCCTATCCTTCACCGTGTAGCACAGGGGAACTGACACGCAGTGGTCTCCACAGGCTTGTGTGCTTGCTGTGTTTATGGACACGCCCGGCACTTACCGTCTGTTTCTTATAAAGGATATCAAACAGGGAGAGCTGCCTGAGCCACAAAGCACCTGTTTCCGACACTTCCACTACACGTGTTTGCCGCTGTGTTCAAAGAGCCTTCAGAGGATGGAGACCCCCGTCATGCTGCCTTTGGAACTACTGTACATGTTCGATTTTTAATCACGAGACTTTGTCAACTTTGGTTTGGAGTTAGTGTTAACTTCTGCAGTAGGGATAGTGATATAGTTTTTAGCTGTTGAGTCTTAAAATATAAAATATAAAGCAGGTCAGTGATTTCATTGACACAGATGTGCCTAATTTTCTGTTTACATTTGCGCCATCTCCCCAAAGCAATGGATTGTTTTAGCTTTAATTAATCAAGTGATTTAAACTACCACTTTTCCACAAGTGTTATAAATGCAGTTTGTATATGCAGTCAGTTAAAAAACACACAGTAATACACATTCATCAGTTTATTTAAGAGGCCTGCACAGCATGACAGCGATGAGGTAGATGTACAGTCAATATTGTGGTTGTGACAGGAGATGAAGCGTGTGTGATAAGGACAGAGGGAAACATTCTCAGGAAGAATGCAGGATTTTTGTGTCTCGCAGCTCCTGCTGAATGAATAGATACTAGCATTAACAAACACACATGTGAGGTGATAAAGCCAAGCCCATAGGAAGGCGAGGAAGTGGCGTTATCTCCCATGTTGTTGGTAACGGCGGGGTGTTTCAGGTAGGATGTGATTGTTTCTGTGTGTGTGTGTGTGTGTGTGTGTGTGTGTGGTGTTTTTACAGGATCTTGACACTTGACAAGTCCTTCTGCACTGATAAACACCTTTGCTGCTCATCACTTGATTTAATGAGTTTACACTTTACAGAGTTTCCAGAGTTTTTCAGTCATATCGTCTTTCAGCGGGGATCAGCAGGAGGAACTGGCTGAATAAAGATGATAACACAATGTTAAATTTTGCTCAAATCAGGGGACAAAAAGTAAATGTTTGACAAAGAGTCGCCATGTTGAACATCTCCTTTTGTTGGGTCCATTAACGTTAGCTTTCATCACTGTTCTTTCCAGTTTCACCGCATTTTCAATACAACAGTATTTCTGCTGCTGCCAGTTGCTCTGATGACTTTGAGATGGTGTAGGATCAGGATTCAGTGTCCTTGTCTGTTTTTGGACTACATTCATAACTTCCAGGTGTGTGTACAGTATATAAGAAACATGGCCGTGTGCATACATTGATAAGAAATTTGCTTTCTCAAGATATATATATAGAAACGTTAACAGAGAACGTGGAGAACTGAAGAAACGCTCCTACCCTAATTACAGAAATTAGTTTTTTGTTTGTGATGTTTAAGATATCACAGATTACTGCAGAAAATGATGAGTAACCTGGTTACCAATGTGTATGTAAATGCTCTGGATCTGGATCTGCATCTGGATCTGCATCTGCGCTGATACGCACTGCTGTTTCTTTCCACCTGACAGCCAGGAGTTTCATCGTGGGAGCATAATTCAGCTGAACATGTCCTGGACCCACCAGGACGAGTCACTAGGCAAGTTCCCATCCAACCAAGAAAGTAGAATCCAGAAAAGGGGGACAAAGACCCAAAAGACCTAGAATTTGCGGTTCTAGTCATTTGAAAGTGGAGTACTAGCATTAAAAATCTACAAAAGAAGTTCCTGTTGGCCAGAGATGGTCTTGTTTTAAATGTGTCTTTGTGTGTGTCTATACGTTGGAGTCGTTGGAGAAACCCAGGTCAGCAGTTCATGAATGACAACGGTAGCCAGAACAGACAAAGCGGCATGTGTAGTTTTCTCCTCGTGCTTTGTGTCTGTGCATTCTTGTTGTGGTTCAGAAACAAGTTACAAACTCACACACCGTCGCAGCGATCACGCAACACGTTTCTCTGCAAATGCCATCAACAGAGAGTTGTCACAAGTGGAAACAAAATGAGATGCTTATTCATGTCATGTCAGCTAACCCGCAGTTCCTTGGCTCTGCGTAAAAGGGGATGTTTGTCATCTGGATGTCATCAGCTCTTCATTCTGTCGTTCTCCACGCAGACTCTGCACCATCTAATGGTAGTAGCCCTCTGGACAATTACGCTCCATGCCACACATTCACTGTACACATCTGCACACGTACACAGAAACATTCGAGTCAAACGCACACATTAAACTGCTACCTCCACTCCGCCCCCCCTCCACCCTCTTCCTCTGCCCTCCCCCTACCCCTGACCCCCCCAAGTAATGAAAACAAGATGTTTTTATTCTCCCAGGACAGAGGGTAGCAGCAGTGCAACTCAAGTAAGGGCTCCCTCTCCCCTCCTCAGTACGGACGCTCTATAAATACTCTTACGACTTTCTTAAATATGTGACAAAAATACATTAACAGAGAGTTTATGGGCACAGGTTTGGCTGGTGAAAGTAAAAGGAGCTGTGTAATGCAAACTTCCACCAGCCTGGCAGTGGTGGGGAAGTGACAGCTGAGCTTTGTGGACCTTCAGAGGATCCCGATGTACTGTGGTGGTGCTTGCCGAATGGGACATAACTGAACTGCGCCTATGGGCCTGTGTGTTTGTGTGTACTGTAGGCATTTGAGTATGAAGTTTCCACTAAAGGAGGTGGGTATTGCTCCCAGACTCGGCACCTGATCTTCATTTTTCAATTTGTAACCAATCTTTTCACAATTGGGCACCAACTGTAAGCATAAACACGCCAGATATTCATCTTGTTTACATCAAAGCCCCAAAGCATCACTGCTAGCCGCCCCGCTCCACCTCCCTCACTTAAGCCTCCAGCAGCATCCCACCCAGGCTAAACATTGCCTCGGTCTGTCACTGCTTCTTTTCCTGCCATACATTAGTCCTAATCAAGGTCAATTCCTTTTTGTACTTACTTTGTTTGAAGCTGGCTATCTGTTGTCTTTCTGCGCCGAGTGTGTGATGAGGATAGATGGATCCCGCTGTGCCACTTTTGGACATTTTCAGAAAGCCAGAGGATGTGGCTCACCTCCTAAACAATCTGTGACAGGCTAAACTGCAGCTCGGTGCTTTCTGTGTGGCTGGTTCTTCTATTTTTGTTCTTTTTCTTGAACATAAACGTGCGCAATTTAAAACCTATGCAATTGTGAACGTGTGCAATCAAAATTTCAATGAGGCAATACAATAACATGGCTTTGCAGTATAGCTCTCTGGCTTGTCTCAGGTTTCACGATACCAGTACCTCGTACTGGTTGATTTAAATAAAAATAAAAAAGCAGGTATTATAAAATCCTATAATATATCTTCATAAAATTACGTGTTACAATATTTTACATTATGAATAGCAAGGGAGCCCTGCTTTTTTCACGTGATTTTACTTTAGCAGAAGTTCCCTCAAGAGAACGACTACCACCATGTGAGAACACTCTGTGCTTTATGGAGGAAACCTGGCTTAGTAATTAAAGCAGAAATCCCAGAGTGACAGAAATGTGCACCTTCAAAACCACAGCCACACTTTACACCGGTGTACAGAGAGATATACTGTACGCATTCCACGTGATTACCCACCACTGTGTGGTGCTTGAGCCCATTGTCGTTCTATGAAAAGAGTGATTCACCTTACCTTTCCCATCGCGTGCTGTGTGGGTTTTACACTTCTGCACTTGGAATTATTTTCACGAGTTTTAGCTGTACCAAGTTAAGCCGTGGTGGTGTTAGTTTCCAATATACTGCATCAAAGAGCCGTACAGCAAAGCCGTGTCATTACTGCATCACTGGTTTGGTTTAAAAATGTCTTGTCATACAACCAATGAGAGAGGGGCTTTAATATGCTTTGTTGTAGATTTGGTAAGTTTAAAAGAGAAAACAGTAACAATCGACAAAGTCTAAGCGTTCATTATGGTGTAGTATCTGGAGGATAAAATCACAAACAACAAGTCTTCTCAAATTGTCTAGTATAGGAACTACACACCCTGCCAAACAATGTAGGGAAGCGATTAAGAAATTAAGTGGAGGTACAAGGAACACAATAACAGAAGTGCAAATCAAAAAAGGGCAAGGGGCGAATCCAAAAACATTCCACTTCTAGTCCTCTATCAGACCGCTACATGGAAATGGAAAAGTACCGCGTAGCATGGCCACCTCTCAATAATGGAGAAACCAAATTGATTTAATTTAAATGATTATCATAAATAAAAGACCATTACATGCAATGTCAGCAATCAGGGAGAGCTACCAAGTTTATTCTTATGGTAACAATCGTGCGTAACTAATATTTAAGTGTGTTACCAGAACTGTGCTTAGGCTGCACTCTAAACACACTCTCCTACACAAGATAAATGACCTCGTTTTTTCTCTCTCTACTTAATCCAGCAGCAATTTGGGACCCTTTATCATGTGTAGGCAGGCATATATTTGAGAGTTACACAATAGAGATGAATGGGGAAGCATAGATTTTACAAGGGGGGGATCGGAAAGCTGGAGTAACACATTGAAAACACTTGCATATTTTTCCAGATTAAAATACTGGTGCGCATCCATGTGTATGTGCAAAAGGCTCTTATTTTGAAAAATCAGGGCATAGCCATTGTTTAATCCTTATCCTGAGACACGTTTGGATTTTTTTTTTACACACGAGTCCTAAAACTGCATCTTGAAGAAGATCAAGACACAGATTACACAGTATTCCTATATATACACTTGTCTGTGGTGTCTGTAAGAGTGCATGTGTGTGCATGCCTGTCTCCTTGTTTATGAGCTCTAAGCGTTGGAGTGTGAATGTGTGTGCTCTGTGATTGACACCGTGTTTACAAAGTTGTCTCTCTGCACATTTCGGGTCAACTGAGCATCTCCCATTACTTCTGGGCGCTTATTATTGAGTGCTTCTACACGTTTTAGCCTTCCATTCATTCAGTACTAGTTTACACCACTTCTGTGTTTGGGAAAGTCATTGATCTCAATCAGCAGTCCATTATCTTTAGCAGGCAATTATCCACATTGTCACTTTTGCATTTAGCACTGTGACTCTGAGGTCACAGGGATCTGGTGTAACTCAAGCCCTGTGGATGACTCCCCATCCTCTCATATAAAAAGTCTTCCAGGGTAAAGCACGCCCATGGGGCCTTTCTGCACAGGCATGCAGAATACCCAGTTTCATTCACTCCTTTATTGAACTTCCACTGCAATGTGGCACAGTTAAATAATCCCACGCAGTAAAACGAGAGTTGAAATGCTGCAAGAGGCGACGGCTTTGCAAACTCATCACTCCTAAGAGAACGTTTCTGTTTCGTAGGAGCAGAGTGGCAACTGTGACGAACATTTGCTCAGCAGAATATGCAACAATGTGACCTTGAGCCCCATGTGTTTGCAGGTTTTTGATTCAGACTACTGACAACAGCTGATTTCACCCTCAATCAGAACTGAGTGAAATCACCTGGTTCAGTGATTAGAGTGGAAAGCCTCTTGGTTTTAAGTTGCTTAAATTAAAATATATGCCACTGCTTTATGCATGAGACTGGGGGGTATATGCATGGTTGGAATGAATGCTGTGTTTATTTTATAAATTCCATCCTTAAAAACCAAAACCGCTGCAGCTAGACGATGTGCACTCTATGTAAAATTCAAGCTAGAAGTATGCAAAAATGTGTGATGCACACACTGAAAAACACTTCAGTGGCCAATTACACATTACCCACATGACATACTTACCGGGATGACTATTTTATCCAGCATATGTGGGACCCAAGTTTACTTGGTTACTTTGATTACTTTGTTCCTGAGATCAGTCTTAGCTAGTTAGCTTGGTACATTGGCTGGCTAGGGCTAATGCACAGCTGTTCATGACATCATCTTCTGTCTGAACACACTGCCTCCCATTTGAAGTAAAATGAGCAACCCCAAACAGGTACATGGTGTCAGTTCTTGTAAATTTCCAATTAAATGTCTTTAAAGTAAAATATAGCAGGCTATACCTGCAGGAAAATAAGAAGGTGTAATTTGACTGTATAATATGTAAGGTGTTGAATGATGCCTAGTATTGCAGGGTGGTAAGGCATGATGCAGTGCACTCTGAGTTAATCACAGTGGCTATATTTCATTAAAGAAAATTCATAGGGAATATTTAAAATAGACAAAAGGCAATCCAGCACAAATATGAATGGCTGACTTTAAACACCTTAATGGCCCTCAGACCAGAACTTGGCAGTTGCTGGAGTTATGAGTAATATCCGTCTGCAGGCAGCTAGTCCATTTAAGAGACAAGCAATAAATGGCTCAAGCGAGGGGGAGGAAAATGGTGCAGCTCATTTTAAACAAGGTATGGACTTGTCCATTTCCTTTGTTTTTCAGTTCCAGAATGGAAATCGTAAATAAGAAATAATAGCCAGTATTTTGTGGTTCCACGTTTAGCGTGGCACAACAAGGGCGCACTGAGAAATGATGGCACAAAAGGACTAGTAACAGAATAACCAAATCCAGATTTTAGGTTAGAAGTTCATAGATGCCTCTCTTATTAGAAGCACTGCATTCAAACTTTGACCTTCTAATTGAGCAACTCTGCCCTCGAGCTTTTTAATAGTCACCATGCATTCTTTGCTAAACACATTCTTCAACGTATTCTCTGCAGTGACACACTTTTTGAAAAGCATTTCCCCATTTCTCTCTCAGCTCCTCTAATCTCCATGGTTCCTCTTTTAAGCCAATCCTCATGTTTTCTCCAGCATTGCATGTCCCAACCTTGGGAAAAAAGCCCATTTCCTCCTGGTTCCAAGTTCTCCCACTGAGGGACGAAGTGTGTCCCTAAGTTCAAGCAGTACCCCAGGCAATGTAAGGGGTGAGGAGAACAAGCGGTGGACCAGCGCTAGGGCCAGGCAATACTAACCAGTGTGTGGGAGAAAATTGCAGGGTTACTGACCTTACAGGGAAATAAGAAAGGCTTGAGAAAATACACAACAAACAGGAGGCAGATCAGTCATTTTCAACTCATGGTCCTGATAAATATTATCTGCATGACATGGAAAGGTCACAGCATGGATCATTCAGCTCTTAAGGCCAATGGCTATATCATCAATCTGTTCTCTGTTTAAGGGTGATGTCTTAAAGGTGACAAACTGTGTGAAGTTCTGAAGGAGGAAAGACAATCAGAAATACACGTTCTACCCTTTCTATTGAGCTGATATTGTGATGGTTGGTACAGCATGGCATAAATCATGAATAGATCAAGTTGTGTGGTTGTTGTGGAGCCAACAACTGACAAATTAGATATTTCAGTGTTATTTAAGTGATCGTTGCCAGATATAGTTTATTTTCTGTATTTGTGTTTGCTCAAAAGATGCACTGTGCTTTGTCTCGTTACCAGCTTGCCCGTAGGAAGATTGAACATTATGGATCAGAAGCTTAAAAGTCATCTTGTCTTCTTCTTTTCTCTTTTTAGCACATGGCCACTGGCCATTTTGCCTTGTCCGACTGCAAAATAAATCTATTTTAGCCCTGCAGTTTTGTATCTATATAAGGCAGAACAGAAGAATAGTTTCTATTCTCACAGACGGTTCAGCAATATAATGCACAAAATAAGAAAACAGACAGTCTTCTAATCCTTCTAATGATGCGCATATACAAACCAAATTTATGCTCGGCCGCATGTATCGACCAAAGAGTAATATATTTTTAGAGAGACTAGTCACCACTTTCCTGTAGTTCCCATAGGCGCCTACACACACAGACAGACATACAAACCACACACACAATGAATGACTGACCCGTACAACTGCGATGATATATGAAATGCTCCCCACGGCATCAGCTCACGCTGCAGAGCTGAACAGCAGCTTCTTCCAGGTGATGGAAGCACACGGGAGGTCAGTCCTGCTCTGGGCAGCTGGAGAGGACATCATCATAATATTTTTTTTTTCTGCGGTATTACACTACAGTATAATTTCTTACAAATATGTCTTGAAGTTCCGATGACTACCAGATTTCTTCACACGTTTATAAATGAAGCCGATTCCTTGAAAGAAAAAAAATGCGTGAAAGTGTGTTCGTGTGTGTGAAAGAGAAACTTGAGCCATCATCGTGGCATATACCGACAGATGTCTGGTTGGCACTGCTGCCCAGAAACGGATTAGCAAAGGAGATTTCATCATAGTCTGGGCGCATAGTGTGAGTTAGGAGGACAGGGGTTGAAAGACAAATTTTGCCACAGGCCAAGATTAGACAGTAGTGTGATAGATGCTCTCCTGCTTCTAATGAAGCTCCTGTCTCATATTAGCCCAGGGTGAGGGAAACAGAAAGGGAGGGGAGGAAAAGAGGCTGCAATGGGGGGGTTGGGTGGAGGGGGGGGGGGTGGTAGAGCAGGAGCAGAGAGTTATCTCATGCTAACTTAGTTAGCTGATAGGCTCCAGGGATACAGGAGGAGAAGGGTCAAGACCCCTACCAACGTCCCCCAGGGGACCGAGGCACAGAGAAGTCAACATTCCTGAGAAACTCTGAGACCTTCCTCCCCTAGAGAGATGGAGAGATGAGGGAAAGAGCAATGGAAGGAGGAGACAGAGAGAGCCTAAGAGAGAAAAAGAATGACAGAAGTTTGCATGTTCTTTCCATTTAGCCCCCTTACAGAACAATGAATGCACAAACACACGCTTTTCTACACGTCGCATACATTTTCCGAGCTTGCCGCAATCTCAGGCATTATTAGTAACTCATAAACTCACACTGACCTCTGTACACTCATTCCTGTCATTATTTATGAAACGTTTTTCGGCAAACTCCTAAAATAGTCTCTCTCTCTCTCCTCTCCTCTCTTCTCCTCCCCTCGGCTAAGTCATTTCCAGTGTAGTGGCTGGCGCCTGCAGGAGTCTGAAGAGCAGGAGGAATTCTTACTAGTTGTTTGGCAGGGAGCCACAGTCATAATGATATAGCATGTCAGGTTTATCGCTGACATGTGCATGCAAAAGCAATTTGCATAATCTGTATGTGTACTTGTTTGTAAAGTGTAGTTTGAGAAAAATATGTGTGTGTGCAGACAGCTGATCTAACGACATTTGGCAGCTGTGGTGCAAGTTGACGTTCTGACAGAGACTGTGGGTGCAGGACACTGATAATTACATTATTCATCAACTCTGTCTCAGCCGATACTGCAGCCCAGCTCTGGACTTATGGCTGCCTCTGCCTGAGATCTGTGTGCACATGATAAGCTTTGACCAAAAGAAGCCAAAAAGCTGCTTTCAGTTTTATGTTTTTTTAATATTTTTTTTACATGTAAGCATATGTGCCTAAAGGAACTAATGCGGGCCAGACAGGCTGCATGAACTGTGCACCCCTTGTACTGCAGCCAGGACCCCTAGACACAGCACATTTTGAGGTCTGACATCGATTCAATTGACGCACTGGCATTGCACTTTGTCTGACCTAACAACTAAATCTCCATCACTCCCCCTACTGTACGGACACACACAGGACTCAGAGGGTTTAAAATCTTTGCAGGCAGTGTGCTTGATCAGCCTTGGGAAATCAGAAATATGCAGATAAATCGGAGCTTCGGTACACATGATACAGTTGTTTGCAAACACATATTCCCCATGCTACAGTGTGTGCAGCATCATTTGTTTTCATGACAACCGGCAACTGTAAGTAGAAAAGCAGATCGGCGGTCAGGCGGTGCGGAATCACATGAAAACATGACTGTTTTTGTTTCCAAGTCATTTCGAGTCAAAGTGAGTACAAGCACCACGAAAACACTGATGTGTGACTGACTGCTCTGTGCAGTTGACATTATTTTTGTCCTGTCTGCAAGCGTTTGCCTTTCTTCATCAGATCTAATACAGCAGAGCTTTGACAGCCCTCATTCTGCTCTCAATCTCCAGCTTGTTATCCTCGTGTCATTCTTGACAGCCCACACTGCAGAACCCCCCTCCAAACATGCAGGAATGTATGGGAAATATAGCTTCGTGGAATGCCACTGGCAATCACTGCCAGCCAACAAAGGAACAAGGGCAGTCACAAGCCTTCAGAGACAAAGCTGCAGACCAGCCTTACAGCATTCTCAATCACTCATCGATAGCCTTTTTTAGCCTTCAGCTTTGGGTTATGTGCAATGAGAGAAAGTAAATGTAGCATTGCCAGTAATGACACAGCGGTGTCTCGCTTCTCTGACCGAGAGTCATGCCCTTCAGACACCACTCGTCTGGGCTAAAACCCTGCGATATCTGGCAGTGGGTGTTGGTGCGCTCAAGGGGTGGAAGGATATTCAAACTTTCATCGTTGGTTAAAAATAGCCTGCCCCCTTTCTCTGACAAAAAAAATTGGGCCCTGCTAATAATCACAGCTCTGTACTGGCTGTCTGAAGCATCTGGTCTGAGAATGTGTCATTTTTTAGGAGGGGCCTGGGAAACTGTAGACACCATGCTTGCTGCCCAGAATAAGAACCATGGGAATGATTGAAAGGGTCTTTTTTTGTGTGTGTGGGCCGCTGAACTAGACCTAGCTTGTCTCCAGGATTGGACTGCCTTTTTTGCCGCCTCCCGGCTGCTAGCCAGGCATAAGTCACTCAACGGCCGGTTTGCCAGAATCAGATGATTTTATAGTAACACATAAATGACGGGGTACACGATGAGGTCAGGGCATCGTGCACATGGGAAAGATGTCATCTCTCAAGGGTCAGACAGAAGTTTCATATCGCTAAGCAAGTAAGAGTTTGAGTGGTATGTGACATGATTATGCAAATACATTAACATTACTACACTATTAAATGACTGCATGACTTTTAGCCTGTTTTTCCAGACATGTCCTTTAAACTTGAGGGCACCGTTTGCTTTTTTGAAAACCAGTACCTCTCTCATGTTGATGCTGTAAACTTAAGCCAGTAGCATTTTAGGTTAGCTTCACATGGCAATCTCACAGTGCCCCCAGAAAATAGGACAGAACCACCCTGACCTTTTGCTTTTTGTACAAGATAAGGTGTTGACTAATGCGCTTGTTTCCAGTCTTTATGCTAAGCTATGCTAACTGCCTGCTGGCTGCAGCTTCATATTTGTAGCACCATATAAATATCACAGTGGTGTCGATATGCTCATCTAAATCTGGGCACACACTTCCTAAAATATTGAATTATTCCTTTTAAGCCCTCCACAGTTTCACCTCATGATTACGTGTC